>JAYESD010000010.1:96645195-97846136 GCA_036927565.1 Tuctoria greenei
TGCACTTTGGTTTCTGTTTCATAAAAAAACTTTTGTTTTCTAGAGCATGTTGGGCGTACGATATAGGAGTATGAGGAAACTTACATGTGAGTCCCACTGTCTTGTGTGCAAGCAGACCGATACTTTAAGCTGAATGCTAAAAATCAGGCTCGGACAATGTTAGAGGGTGCAAACGGACCAATACTTCTCATCTTACAGCCATGCACCCAACTTCAGTCCTAGTTGTTATTATTAAAGCTAACCAGCCACCTAGGTTACTTTCTATCTTATTAAGGAAACAACGCACCCAACTTCAGTTCCAGTTGTTGTTTTCTGAAACCTAACTACCCCAAATTTTTATGATGGGGGTTAAAATCCTGACTTTTCTCCTCTAAAAAGTTTATGATGATCAACTTATTACAAACGAATACAAATGCAATGCAGACACTTGTAACCTATTGTTTAGAACAAGTCGAGAGGTTACTTTACTTGGTTGATTATGTATATGAGATAATCATCCATATAGCATCTCGACTAAATGATTAATCAAGGAAGGAAGAAAAATAATATATGCGCAAGAGTGAGCTGAAGTGAGGTGTACTCAAGTGTCTTTGTGACCTCCAACCAATTGTGTCATCTCGGTTTTCAAATGGCCCTAACGACAATAGGTTTAGTTCATTTTTAAATTAGAATTATTATTTTAACGATAATAATTTTGAAACAGGGCGAGTAGACATCATCGTTGGCATATATGGCTCATCAGATCAAGATCAACTTGGGGTCATCATCACGACCAAACGGATGATTGAGTAGCCACACGATGTGGCCTTTGAAGTCCTGTTGAGATCAAACTTGATGTTAGTTTAACTCGGAGCCCAGGACGGCCTAAACTAACACTACAGGAAACGATAACACTTACGTTGGTCAGAAAAAATCGAAGTAAGTTAACTAACTTACGTCGGCGGCCGACGTGAATTAGTAGACTGACAATAATAAATGTAAACTTACATCGGCCTGGACAACTAGCCGACGTGAATAAAGCAGCCGATGTAAGTAAGGCTTAACTTACGTCGGCTGGAAGAATGGCCGACGTAAGTTACATAGGCTGACGTCATTTAACTATTTAGCCGACGTAAGTTAAGTATTTTAACCTATCCCGCGTGCCTTCTCTTTTCCCTTCCTTAACCACGCGCGCCGCTTTGCTTCAACCGCCGCCGCTTTGCTTCAACCCGTCGTCGCCGCCGCCGTCCGACGCCGCCGCCAGGTATACTCCTCCTCTCCTCCCCTCCCCTCCCCTCCGTGACCGCCGGCCCGGCCCCCCGCCCCCTCCCCGAGCGCCGCCCCTCCCTCCCCGGACGACCGCCGCCGTCCGGCCCTCCCTTCCCCTCCCCCTCCACCTCCCCTCCCCGGCCGAGCGTCGCCTGCCCTACCCCTCCCCTCCCCGACCCCCTCCCCCTCCACCTCCCCTCCCCGGCCCCCTCCCCCTCCCCCTCCACCTTCCCTCCCCCTCCCCCTACCCTCCCCGGCCGAGCGTCGCCTGCCCTCCCCCTCCCCTCCCCGGCCCCCCTCCCCCTCCCCCTCCACCTCCCCTCCTCGCCCCCCTACCCCTCCCCCTCCACCTCCCCTCCCCGGCCCCCCTCCCCCTACCCTCCCCGGCCGAGCGCCGCCCCACCTCCCCCTCCCCTCCCCGCCCCCATCCCCCTCCCCTCCCCTGCAGAGGTCCCCCCACCCTCCCCCTCCCCTCCCCGAGCCCCCCCTCCCCTCCACAGACCCCCTCCCCTCCACAGAACCCCCCACCCCCCCCTCCACAGACCCCCTCCCCTCTATTGAAATTTGAATTTAATTGAATTGTATTTTTTAAATTTGATTTGAATTGAATTGAATTGTTTAAATTATGCTTAAATTGCTTAATTGTTTATTTAATTATGCTTAATTAGTTAATTTTCTTACTTTAGATTATGTTTATTTAATTATGCTTAAGTGGTTAAGTTGCTTAATTGTGCTTAATTTGCTTAGTGTAGATTATGCTTAATTAGAGTAGTGTAGATTATGCTTAATTGGTTTATGTCGAGGGCGGCATCGGGGGCGGCCGGCTGTCGGGGCACTTAGGTTCTGTCGTGGCTATAGATGGCCAATGGGCTGTGCTGGGCCGGCCCGGCCCGAGCCTAGCCGGTCTCGTGCATGAAAACAATAGGCCCGGCGCGGCCCGCAAATTTGCCGTGCTGGCCATAAGCCAAGGCCAAGCATGACAGATCCCATTTTCCCCTGTCTGACCATGCCGGGCCTGTTCGCAGGCCGAGCATGTCTTGTCGGCCCAAAGCCTGGCCGAGCCGTGGTATATATGTAGCGTATATACGGCCCATCGGGCCCAACCCTAGCGTATATAGGCAGTGTGAGTCACGATCGTGACCCGTGACTGGTGACATGAGGTGAGTCATTAGCGTTAAGTGTATATGGGCTGGGCGGCCCCATTACTAACCCTAAAAGTCTGTAGCTAGGTATCTCTTCACCGCTAGAGCCCCCGTACATTCACATCACGCGTGTTTGTGAGTACGTATAAGTCCATAAAAACTCCAAAAACGTATGTTGCGAGTATTGGTCCTTGACTCGCAAGATCCGTAAGGCAACAGATTTCTGAGCTAACCAGTTGCCCCCCTTTGTACTTTAAGAACTGCACCGGATAGGAGGTGTGTAGTGTTAAATATGCGGCGTTATGCTGCCAAAATTTCATGATTTATGAGACGGATGATAATCAAACATTCATTAAACGTTAGGGTTAAGTGACCAACCCAGATGGGCACGACACGCAATAAGTGTGATCGTGCTGTGTAGACCATTGTAGTCGTGGACTCCCTCCACAGCTTCTTCGCCAACAGTTTCGTCGTCTCGCCGGGGTCCTCGCCTCGCCTCCTCTTTACGAGAGTCTAGGAGTCATCGCTCGTTGGGATCACCTCCCATCCTCATAGATTTGGGGAAGATTCGGGCTGGGCATCGCAGATGGCGGGCGGCGGCCGCCGACTCAATACGAGGCGAGGGAGCCGAGGGCGGCCGAGTAGGGTCTGAGGTTAAGCCCGAGCATGGCCTGTGTCGGGCTTCGAACTGGCACGGACCCAGTTCACTGTCTCTCTCATTATTTTCTCTATCATGCATAAATTAATGAGAAACTAACGGTAATTTGTCCGGCTATTAATCGCAGAGTCAAACATGGGCGAAGATCATAGTTGGATGTACACTGGTTGGAAGAGCAGAACTAGTGGTCACTCAGATGAGTGGTGTGCCAAGAGAGAAGCTTTTGTGGAACGAGCTTTTTCGTTGTCAAATAGCGATAAGGCATTGTGCCCATGTACGAAATGCCAAAACAGAACGTTTTTGACAAAGTGGAACTTACAATGCACTTGTGTCGAAACGGTTACGTGTCACATTATGAGTTGTGGAACTTCCACGGCGAGACAACTTCTCAAGCTGTACACGAAGTGGAAGCGGACAAGATGATGCCACAAAGGTTGATATGATGGATGAGATGCTGGAAGCTATACGACAAGAGCTTACAGAAGATCTTCAAACAACAGAGGTTAAAGAGTTCTTCAAACGTCTCAAAGATTCAGATGAGGCACTGCATGGACACACTAAAATGTCAATCCTCAATTTTGTGACTAGACTTATGGCAATTAAGTATAAGTTCTTGTTTTCTAACAATTGTTACAACATGCTCATCGGTTTGTTCAAAGATGATCTTCCACAACCCAACAAAGTGCCTAAAGATATGTATAACTCAAAGAAAATTCTTTCCCGTCTCGGTATGAAGCACGAGAAGATTGATGTGTGTCCGGACAACTGCATGCTTTTCTGGAGAGAGCTTGCCAATGAGAACAATTGTTTGAAATGTGGTCAACCGAGGTTTGTCGAAGTTGTTGATAACGATGGTAATACTGTGACAACAGAAGTCGCACGTAAGCAGCTTCGTTACTTACCTGTGTCACCGAGGTTGAAGCGGTCGTTCCTTTCAAAAAAAAAATACGGCCAGACACATGAGATGGCACAAAGAAGGTGAGCGTTAGAACAGTGGAGTCATGACGCACCCGTCCGATGGTGAGGCATGGAAGGCGCTGGACCGGTTCGACCCAGAATTCGCTCGTGAAGCGAGAAATGTTCTCATCGGGATGGCGACATATGGGTTCACACCATTCAGCACAAACGCCACACCATACTCCCGTTGGCCCGTCTTTGTCATTCCGTACAATCTTCCACCGGCTTTTTGCATGAAGGATGAGTTTATGTTTCTTAGCCTCATTGTACCTGGGCCAGATCATCCTGGGTCATGTCTCAACGTGATGTTGAAACCGTTGATTGAAGAGTTGAAAATGTTGTGGACATGAGTCGAAGCGTACGACTGTTACAAGAAGTAGAAATTCAACCTCTGAGCTGCTTATTTGTGGTCCGTTCATGATTTTCCGGCATACGGCATGTTTCTGGATGGAGCACTCATGGTCGGTTGACATGTCCGATATGTGCCTCGGATACCGATTGCTTTCGACTTACCCATGGAGGCAAGATATCTTACTTCGATTGTCATAGACGTTGGCTACCTCCGAATCACTTGTTTAGACAACAGAGGAATGTCTTCAGAAAGAACAATGTTGTCACTAAAGGACCATTGAAACGTCTTAACGGGTCAGAAATATCTGATATGTTGGACAAATTGGTGCCACATGAAGGTCGCCCTGGATATTTCAAAGGTTACGGAGACAAACACAATTGGACTCACATATGTGGACTTTGGGAGCTACCGTATGTGAAGTCGTTGATTCTAAGGCACAACATTGATGTTATGCATCAAGAGCGTAACATGGCCGAATGTATCATAAGCACATGCATGGACATGACGGGCAAAACAAAAGACAATTTAAAGGCTCAAAAGGATCTTGCCGAGCTTTGTAACCGTCAAACTCTTGAGCTCTCCGAAAATGGTGGTAAACCACGCGGTCCTTTCTGTCTTCGACTTAAAGAAAAAAAAAGTTCTCAAATGGTTGCAAAGGTTGAAATTCCCAGATGGTTATGCAGCTAGTCTGAGACGAGCCGTGAATGTGAAAACGGGAAAGCTCATTGGGTTGAAGAGTCATGATTATCACATAATCATGGAAAGACTTCTGCCTGTTATGTTTTGAGGCTATTTTGACGATGCAGTGTAGAAGGTGTTAGCCGAGCATAGCCACTTCTATAGGCAACTCTGTGCTAAAGAAATCACGCCAGAGATGATGACTAAATTGGAAAAGGAGATTCCGGTACTTTTGTGTAAGATGGAAAAAAATTTCCTCCATGATTTTTCAATCCAATGCAACATCTCTTAATTCATCTTCCATTTGAAGCAAAAGTGGGCGGTCCCGTGCAATATAGGTGGATGAATCATATTGAAAGATCACTTAGATATCTGAAACCAATGGTTGGTAACAGGGCAAGGGTTGAAGGTTGCATCGCCGAAGCTTTTACTCTTAAGGAAGTAGGATACTTCTCAAGTGTTCACTTTGCAGAGGAAAACAATGTTAATACTTTGGTAATGCGGTACAATACTGATGAGCAACCTCCTTGTAGCGATCTCTCCATTTTTGCAATAAGAGGCACCACTGTTGGTAGTTACACTTCCTATGATGTTAGCGAAAAAGAAAGGCGTGCTGCTTTCTTCTACATGTACGCTAATATGGAAGAAATGAATGAATATTTCAAGTAAGTGTTTCTCCTACACTTATGCTTTTCACCATCTTTTCTGACACGTGTATTCTAAAAGGTTCTCTTTTTCGTGTAGTATGTTCAACAAGCAAAATTGGAGACATAGACATCAACCCACGAGCAAGCAAATAGAACAGATTCGATGAGAAGGAATAAACGGGGGATCTAATTTTCTCTCCTGGTTTCGAGATCATGTAACGTTTTCTCGATAACTAATCAATGTTAACAATGTTTTCTTATAACTTAGGAATACTTACGTTTTCTAATAACTCCATATCTTGGACAGTGCCAAAAAGATGCCAACGTCCATGAAGATTTGTGACAACTATCCCGTGGAGTGGTTAATGTTAGAAGCTATGGTCGATATGACGTCAACGGCATTCGATTCCGTACAACTCAATTTGAATCTCTTCGTCCTCTCGCGGCAACATGTAATACTGGAGTTGTGATGAGGGAAATCGATTCACAAGATCATGAAACACAGTACTACGGGATTATTAAAAAAAATCCTTCAATTCACTTTTGTCACAAACAATACAATTCGAGCGGTATTCTTTGACTGCTAATGGTTTGATTCCATTTGTGGAATTCGAGTAAACGAATTTGGCATGGTCAAAGTAAAACACAAGGAATGGTTGAAAGGATTCAATTCATTAGTTCTTGCACACCAAGTAGAGCAAGTGTACTATCTACCTTATCTATGCAATAAGTTCAAAGCTTGGTGGGTGGTACATAAGGTGAATCCTCGTGAGCGGTTATACGCTCTAGGAGATGATGATTACCACGACGAAGCTGAGGTTGATTGTGTCTACCAAGAGGAAGAGTTGCCAAACTCCTTCTCAGTCAAGCCCAGTGTAGGACTCGATGACTTACTTGGAGACGCTCAAGATATCGAGACTAGCATGGAAGCGGAAACAAAATCAGAATCGAAAATTGAATATATCGATGACATAGTCAAACATGCTGATTTGCGCAAACGAAAACAATATGCGGAAAAAGAAGATCGATGGGCTGGTTTAAGGAGTAGGGTGCATGATCGTGATGTTGATGAATTTTGATGTAACGTTTTATTCACTAATTTAACATTAATTTTGTATATTATCTTTGCATATTAATCATTTATTCCTTGCAACGGGATGTCGTCAAAGGGGAAGGGGAAGGGGAAGCTAGTGAGAGGGTTTAAGCCGCCACGAGACCCTTGCTCAGGGACCTTGTTACCTTCGAGCCAATGTTCCCTCTTTCTAGCGCACGCTCCACCCTCAGCTGTCGTGTGCTTTCAGCGGATGGAGGTAAATTTTAGTTTATAATAAAGTTATTTTCAATAATTATTTATTGTCAATATTTTCCTTTTTTGCAGTCTGACTCAAAGACTTCTGAGTCTGAGTCTGAGTCAGAGGCTAGGAGGCCGCTATAGGAGCCTGAGTCAGAGGCTAGGGGGCCACTACAGGAGCCCTCTAGCGCTAGCCTCCCTTCGGAGCCGGCTAACGCTAGCCTCCCTATGGAACCGGCTACCACTAGCCTTCCTTTGGACTCTGGTGGTTCTGCAGAGCCTTCAGGGTCACAGGACGCGGCAGCGCTGCAGTAGAGGCGACGGACGAGGAGGACCCACTTTGCGGCTCCTCCTCCGGTTACTACTCAGCAGACTACGATCCGTCCTGTTGGAGACAGGTAAAAACTGTATATAGTATATTAAATATTAGATGTTGCTTTCCTTTACTTAATGATTTAATATATTTTGTAGATGTTGGTACGACTTTTTGTTCACGGGGGCCGAGAAGCACCATAGGCAGGTTAATAGTGTCCTGGGTGCTATCGTGAAGTTGCACTACCCCGGTGTCATTGACGGTTTCCCTGCCCTGTCGTGGGATGACTACGCTCGTGTCTCTCACCATGTACACGACACGGTTCAGGGAGTCGTGTGGCACGATTTTATGGTAAGTTTAGCTGTTTCATTTTTTTCAACTCATTTGAATTGTTAATGCATATCACTTAGATATTTGTTTTCTTAAAGCTAAGGTACCAAGTAGAGGAACCGGACATGGAGGACCACGCGAGACGCGTGTTCCATTACAACGCTCGGGAGCTCACGACGGCGGTGTTGTCGTACGCCCGGATTCAGGTCGTCAACACGTACTTCAAGCGGCAACCACGGAAGTAGGAGCAGGAGCAGCAAAGGGGTGTATTTAGGAAGGACTCTGACTCGTACTTGACAGAGGAGCAGTACGCGGATGTAAGTTTTTAATATTGTTAAATATTTACAATATCTACGTATGTTAACCGTGTTGATGAAAAACAAAATATGTGCAGGTTAGTATCTCCTGGTTATAGGGTAACATCGAGGCATACTTAGCTCTCTGTCGGTACTGAGCTAGCGACACTTTCATCAATAAGTCCACAAAGGCTAGACAGTGCCGCATGGGGTCCGAGAGCAAGCACAACTATGGCGGCGACAGCTACTTGCGTCTGGCTAAACGCATGGTAAGTACCTTTTCAATTTATTTATGTGTTCCTAAATATTATTTATCTCACTAACACGGCTGTACAGGAGCGAGAGATGGGTCAGGAGTCGATCCCGACCTAGGTTTGGAAGAGAGGTCACAAGGGAAGTGACCCTTCTCAGCCAGGGCAGTGTAGTCAGGTCGCAGCCGACTGACTGGTAAGTTTTTGAAATTCATCAATTTCATTATAACTAATGCTATTATTGACATGCTTACAAGATTTATTTGTTTTGTAGGAAATGTACACGCAGGAGGTCGTGAAGATACACGGTGCGGATTACGATTGGGAAAGCGCGCCGATCGACCCCCAAGCCGCGTACGCAAGCGGAGGCGGGAAGGCCCACGGATGGTGAGTTGTTCCTGTGTTTCATTTCTTTTTCAATTAATCTTCTTCTACTTAGTGTTTTCATTCTTTTGCAGGTTTGCCATTTTTGATGGAGTTGTCGACTCGAGGTCGACGAGACTTTTGAGAGGCGCTTCATCGTCGCAGGCTTCGTCCGTTAGGACCAGTGGTCATCTCTCGCAGACCCAGCTGGAGCTCCAGGCCATGAAGGATATGCTGACGCAAACCCAGGCAGAGATGGAGAGGAGGACAGCGGAGGCAAGGGAGGAGCAGCAGAGGACGGCCTTAATGATGGCCCAGGTGCAAGTAGCGGTGGCGATAAGTAATTTAAAGTACCATAGTTAAATTTCACAGCACATCAACAACATATATCTTCTAATATTTTGCAATGGCAGGCTCTTGCTCGACACAGCGGTCAGGATATCGAGATTCCTACGCTTCTGCCGCAACAGACACTGGAGCAGGTGATAAACTCTCTCTTTAATATTGTTGTATCCATTTTAGTATTTTACATAGAGAGATAAGGAGGTATAACATGGAGGTAGATCTTGATGACTTGTCAGATATTTATTCCTATAGTGGTGAGGAAGTTAAGTGTAATCAAGCTTTAGTAGTTTTTGACCATGGAAGAAATGAGTAGTATATAGTTAATATGTTGTCAGTGCTTCCAGTTAACAAAGGGCTAGTGGTTCATAAGCTTGACCTGTTACCTAAAGTCTCCAACTCTGATACCTGCTAGTTTGCTATTTATATATGCAACATTACTTCATTTGAAACTACAACATGCTTCCTTCTTTTGTCACTGATGTTCTTGGACTCTGATGTTATCACTGAGTTGACATTGATGCTTACTAGTGATTATTTTTCTTTTGCAGGGTTCGGGAACGCGCCGAGAAGATCTCGGAGGCAGTGGAGGGGCTAGCGTGTAGCCCGGTGGATGTTTTGTTGTTGTTGATGTTTTGGAACTTAATTTGCAACTATTTTATGTTCTGTATATCTGTTCTGTGTATCTGTGTATCTGTAATCTGTTCTGTGTTCTCGCCATCGAGCGAGGTAGTCAGTTTCTGTTTTTAAAAAAATTCGAAAACTTAACTTACATCGGCTTTGGCCGTGCCGACGTAAGTTAGCCTAGATTAACTTACGTGGGTGTGTCCTGACCGACGTAAGTTAAATCACTTCCCTTACGTCAGTTTGGTTCAACCGACGTATGTTACACCAAATAACTTACGTCGGCCCGCTGTGGCTGATGTAAGTACTCTGGCCCAGCCCGCGGCCCATCCCGGTACGTAACTTACGTCGACTGCCGCAGACCGACGTAATTAAGTAACTTACGTCGGCGGCCGACGTAAGTTACCTTAATTACGTCCAAACCGCTACGTCGGCCGGCCACCGACATAATTAAGTAACTTACGTCGGTTTAGGCCTTAATTACGTCGGCCGTGGTCGACGTAATTGAGCGATATTCCTGTAGTGTAATCCAAAGTCATAAGATGAATCAACAGGCATTTGTTTACTACCTTGTAATCGTTGTTTATTTTGTCAAGGTAGCTATAATGTCTGTAGCGGCGGGGCCGGGGGAGGAGCAGAGCGGCGGCGGCACACGTAAGGATAAGACGAAGCGAATGAGTTCGGCCCGATGGTATAGGCCTTTAACTTGCGACGGCCAGGTTAATTGCGACGACCCTAGGATTGGCCATCGCAATTGATACTATTTTTGACAGCTAACTGAAAAGGCCATCGCAAATAATCTTAATTTGCGATGGCCTTCTTATTTGGGACGACTACTGTAGAAACCATTGCAAATAAGTGTATATTTGCAACGGTTTATCTAATTTGCGATGACCACTTGCGGGCCATCGCTAATAGGTTTATTTGCGACGGCCGACTGTCGCAAATACCGGCGGCCGTCGCAAATGACCGCGTTTCCTGTAGTGCAGGCACTACTACAAAAAGAATTTTCACAAGCGCCTGGATTTTTCAAATACAGGCGGTCCGTAAAAAAATGCGACTATGATGGCGAATGATATAATAATTGCCTGTGATGACAAAACATCAGAGACGGTTTTTAAACAACAACCGCCCGTGGAAATCATGTATTTTCTCAGGCGTTGGTTAATTAAGAACCCCTTATGATGTAGCTAACATCACAGGCGGTTCTTAATTAACCAACGCCTGAGAAAATACATGATTTCCACGGGCGGTTGTTGTTTAAGAACCGCCTGTGATGCTGCTAAGCTCCTGTCAAGCTAATCCGTGCACAGCGAGCTCTTGTAGATGCAAGTAACACCCGTGACTCATCATTTGAATTGTTGAAAGCATCAATTTGAAGCCTGACGATCCTTGGAAGAATTTTCCCATCCATTTGAACGATTTCTTTCCCTCCTGTCCATTTGAAAACTTAGGAAGATGCTCCTTTCTTAGTTTTAATATCTAAATATATTGACTAGAAATCAGTATCTACTTTCTTAGTGCTTCACACAAGTGAGTAAGCGAACAACTTCAATCACAAATCTTGTTTTTACACTCTCATAGAGATTTAACCTTAATCTTTCAAGCATAGATTTATCAAATAAGTGAAGCTTCCTTATCACACATGTTAATGGCAGAAGGATGTGTCAAAGCTAATGAAATCTGAATCGGACTGAAGATAAAGAGATCCTGCATATGAGTGGCAATGTCCAGGTTAAACAGCGTGAAGCTATGATGAAAACCTTCAACAACATGAAAAGTGATGCCAAGGTTATGCTTGCATCAACCAAGGCATGTTGTGAGAGTATAACACTTGTTGGGGCAAGCATAACCTTGGCCCAAATCAGAAATCATGCCACCATGGATTACTCTGAAGCCGCCATGGATTACTCTGAAGTTTTCTCCATGCGTGCTCGGTAAACTTCAGAGTAATCCATGGCGGCTTCAGAGTAATTCACGGTGGCATGATTTTTGATTTTGGCCAAGGTTATGCTTGCCCCAACAAGTGTTATACCCTCACAACATGTCTTGGTTGATGCAAGCATAACCTTGGCATCACTTGTCATGTTGTTGAAGGCTGTCATCATAGCTTCATGATGTCTAACCTGGACATTGTCACTCATATGCAGCATCTCTTTGTGTTCAGCCCCATTGAGATTTTGTTAGCTTCGACACACCCTTCACTTGTAACTGCCATTAACATGTCTAATGAAGAAGCTTCAATTATTGATAAATCTATGCTTGAAAGATTAAGGTCAAATTCCTATGAAAATGGTAAAAACAAGATTTGTGATTGAAGTTGTACGCTTCGTCGCTTGTGTAAAGCACTAAGAGAGATGATACTAATTTGTAGTCAATATATTCAACCATTAGAACTGATAAAGTAGCATCTTCGTAAGTTTTCAAAATGGAGAGAAGAGAAAGAAATCTTGCAAAGCATGTTTGGGTGTACAAAATCTAATTGGATTGAAGTGAAGAATGAACTAATTTTCTCCTCAATCCACCTCAAACCACTTATATTGAAGTGGATCCACTCCTATCCAAACAAGCCCTCAAATGGACGGGAAGTATCGTCAGACTTCAATTGAAGCTTTTAACAATCCAAATGATGAGTCTCGGGTGTTACTTGCATCTACAAGAGCTTGATGTGAAGGGATTAGCTTGACAGGAGCTTCAAGAGTTGTGCTTCTAGATGTTGTTTGGAACCGAGCTGTTGGAAGGCAAGCCATATCATCATAGGTCAGAAGAAATTTACATACACATACTGAATTTAATAATGTTCGAAACAGAAGCTGAATTTAATAATGTTCAAAACATGCTATCTAAGGCTGAAATAGAGCATTGTTCTAAGTTGATTTCAAAAGATACAAATATATACAATATATATCATCTCGCATTGCTATATACATTTTTTCCAGCATTGACATCTTCTCACATATAGGGTTTCAAATTCTTTTTAATGCTTCTCTCTACGCGCTTGATGATTTCTGGTTCGGTGAAAAGGTACATTTCTTCATACTGATTATATTCCTCTTCATTATCTCCCACATTCTCAACCCCAACAATATTTTGCTTTCCAGAAACAACTACGTGCATCTTCTCAGTTTCTAGATCTTGAAAATAAAAAACTTTTGCAACACTATCGGCGAGAACCCATAGGTCATCTTTATAACCCACTTTATTCAAGTCTACTACTGCCAGCCCGTAATTGTCCACTTTCACACCATCAGGATGTTTGACCCATTGGTGCTTAAATACGGGCATTACCGTTCTTTCGCCATAATTGATTTCCCATATTTCCTCTATGAACCCGAAGTATGTGGTCTTTTGCCCTTGTGAATCATAAGCCTCAATACGAACACCACTATTTTGTGCAACACTCTTACCGTCTTTTTCTTTAGTGTAAAATGTGTAACCATTGATGTCATATGCTTGCCATGATGTCACCAAAGCAGATGGGCCAGAAGCTAACTTCTTCATTGTTGCCTCTTCTATAGTGTTTCTGTATGGTATATTTTTGTCCATTAACCATTCAGTGAAACATCTTCTATGCTCTTTCATGATTCAATCCTCTGTGCAGTCTTGGTTTTTATCATGAAGCTCAATTTGGTGTTCCTCGATGTACGACTCAGCTATTGCGAGCTGTTGTAGTATACCAACATGTGCATGGTGTACATTCTTGTAATCTTGAACAATAAAAGTTTTCTTACCCACTTTGCCTCTCCCACGTAGTCTACCCTCATGTACTGGTATAGGCACACCTATCGATTTTCCATCTTTGATGTAATCAGCGCAACCCTCAATCACTTCTTCAGTGGTGTATCCTTCCATAATTCAACCCTCTAGGTGAGCACGGTTCCACACATAACCTTTTAATAATCCTAAATATTTCTCCAACGAAAACATATGGTGTAAATATAGTGGCCCCAATGCTTTTATCTGACCAACAAGATGTATGATTAGGTGTACTTGCATATCGAAAAAGGATGGTGGGAAACACATCTCAAGCTTGCACATAGTCTCGGCGATGTATGTTTTCAGATAGTCTAAATCTTCACGTGCTATCACCTTTTGCGATACTGCATTGAAGAAGTAACACAAACGTGTGATGACAACTTTTATATGCTCAAGTTTGATGACTCTTAATGCAATGGCAAGGAAAACTGTCATCATCATGTGACAGTCGTGAGAATTATAACCGAATAAAGACAAGTCTTTCATCGATACTAGTTTGCGTATATTGAATGAGAAACTCGTGGGCACTTTGATCCCACGCAAGCATTCGCAAATTGCTTTTTTCTCTTCTAGCGTCAAGTTGTAGCTGGCTGGGGGAAGGTAATTCTTCCCGTTCGCCTTTTCTACTGGATGAAGCTCTGGTCTCAAATCAAGATTTACTAGGTCCATACGTGAATTTAATCCGTCCTTTGTTTTCCTCGGCATGTCTAGCAAGGTCCCAATGATGCTGTCAAATACATTCTTTGTAACGTGCACCAAATCAATACTATGGCAAAATTCCAGATTCTTCCAATACGAAAGATGCTTGAAAAAAATTGATTGTTTCTTGAAAGCCATGTCAGTTGTATCATCCGAAGATGTACTTTTATTTCTCTTAATTCCTTTACAATTTTTGCCCTTACCGAAAGCAATATGAATTCTCTTGACCATTTCAAACACAAGTTTTCCACTGTAAGGTTTTGGTGCAGTATCTTTTTCGAATTTGTTATCAAATTGTTCTTTCATCTTCCTATACTTGTGTGTATCTGTCAAGAACTGTCGGTATCTCATGTACACCATCTTTCTGGATGAAGTGAGGTATAGAAATCCAGTTCTGTCCAAGCACTTTACACAACCTTTCTTCCCTTTCATTTGTCCCGATAATGTAAACAGTCCGAGATAATCATGCACGGTAACGAATATCATTGCTCTTAGCGTGAATACTGCCACTTGTACTCATCCCATGTACGTACCCCTTCATTCAACAATTTTGCCATATCTTCCATTAAAGGTTCCAAGAACACTTCAATTTTGATGCCGGGTTGTTTTGGCCTATGGATAAGAACAGATAACAAGATATATTTCCTTTTGTGACACAACCATGTCGGTAGGTTGTACATCGTTAAGACCATGGTCCATGTGCTATGTATGCTCCTTTTTTCACCAAACGGATTCATTCCCTCTGTACCCAAGGCAAACCTCACATTTCTGATTTCCTTTGCAAATTCTAGATACTGAATATCAAAATTTTTCCACTGTGTTGCATCACCAGGGTGTTGTATATGTTTTTCATTCTTCTTGCGTTGCTCGGAATGCCAACGCATAAGTTCAGCCTCCCTAGGGTTTGAGAACAAACGCTTAAAGCGATCAATTACCGGAAGGTACCACATCACCAAGGCAGGAATTTTTCTCTTATTCTTCTCGTCTGCATCGCCAGAAGTATCGTCATCGTCACCTTCAGGACCAATAATAAACTTCTTATTCTTCTGAGACTTTTCATGTTGGTAACATACTGGTGATTGTAGTCCTTCTTATATCTACTGACACCACAAATGGGGCATCTAGTTGTGAGCTCATGCTCTTTGCGATACAGAATACAATGGTTCACGCAAGCGTGTATTTTTGTCACACCTAGTGCCATCGGGCAAAGAAGTTTCTTAGATTTATAAGTCCTTCTGGGCAATTTATTTGGATTTGGAAGAATTTCTGCCATAAGATTCAAAAGATCAGAGAAACTACAATCGGACCATCCGTGCGTAGCTTTCAACTTTAGTAGTTCTAAGACTGCACACAATGTAGTAAACTCTTTATCACAACCGTTTGATTCATCATATAAAAGCTCTGTCGCCGCATTCTGCAATGTCTCCATTTTACTTAAACCTTTGCTTTCTCCCATAGAAGTCAATACATATGGTTCAATGTGATGCAACATCTCCTCACAATCAAACTCATCATCATCATCACCATCTTGATTGTCACTACCATCATCGATATGAACATTATCATCATCTGAACGTCTCTCATCATCTTTATCCACATCATGTGTATCTAACTCACCATGCCCTGTCCATATTGTGTAGTTTTTTTTAAACCTCTTTTCACCAAATGAGATTGGATTACTATAGTATCCGTCCAAACAATCTTATTTTCGCAGTTGATACATGGACATAATATGTCATCTAGATTTTGCAACTTCGCATGTCTCTTGGATGCTTCAATAAAATTTGCAACATTATGAATGTACATAGGTTCGGGTCTGGGCATGTTATACATCCATGCTCGACGGTCCATGCTTTAATAATAGAATTTTTGTCAGATTTACAAAATTTGGCCACAAATATTCCCTAAAGGTCTTCTATAAAATGAATTTACAGAGACATAACAAGTATGATTAGGGTGACTAATGTAGGTCTGTTCATTAGGGCGACTAATCGACCCTACTGGATGGCTAATCGATGTCCAGTCGTCCTCAAGGTTTTTACGGTAATACCAAGTCGATACAGAGTTGTAGAGAGAGGTGGCATGTAGGAGAGCGGCAGCAACGTCAAATAAGACTCTAAGATCAGCGACGAACAGAAAGCATGGCGGACGGGAGGCAGCGGCGTCGAGCGAAGTCTGGATGAGATGGGCGACATCTTGAGGCGGACAGAGTCGAAGGCGTCGGGAGCAGCAAGCGGGGGTGAAGGATTGAAGTCGTGAGGCAAACATGCCCAGTAGCATGGGCTAGGTCAGGGTGGGATACGGTCCGTTATATCTTGACGTCGGATCCCATCCATGATGGTAACTAAATGGGTGAGTTATAAAACCATCTCCCTAGAAAGCTAACCCTAATCACTCCTTCGAAATATATGCAAGCAGGAGGTACGTACACAAAAGTAACATATTGAAAAAGAAAACACATAAAACTACAATTACATGTTCGGTTAACTTCATGCATCTTATATATATTACAATATCATCTGTTAATTAAATATCATATTCATGTCACAAAATAGGTACAAACTACAAAAGGACACAATCCATATACCAACACATATGAGTCCAATACCAATACCATATACCAACAAACTATTCATGTCACCAAATTATTGAGTCCAAACGCATATGTACACACATGCAAAAGGACACAATCCATATACCAACACATATGAGTCTAATACCAATGCCATATACCAACAAACAATTCATGTCACAAAATTATTGAGTCCAAACGCATATGTACACACATGCAAAAGGACACAATCCATATACCGACACATATGAGTCCAATACCAATACCATATACCAACAAACTATTCATGTCACCAAATTATTGAGTCCAAACGCATATGTACACACATGCAAAAGGACACAATCCGTATACCAACACACAAAACTAGCAGCTTATGAAAATATACAAAGAAAAGGGTAGCATGCAATGCATAGTAAGGAAACTATAAGAATTTACTTAGGTACCTTGTGGCACGATGTGGGACTGGGCAGAGGCATGCCTCCGCGGGGCTGGGCGGCGGCGCGGCAGTGCAGGCTGGGCGGCGGCGCGACGGCACGACAGTGCGGGCTGAGCGGTGGCGCGGCAGTGCAGGCTGGGCGGCGGCGCGGCTGTGGGTAATTTCGGCAGCCTTGCGGCGATGGAAAATTCTCTAGGGTTACGTTTCGACTGTGGCGAGGGGTCTTTATATAGGCGTCAGTTTTTCACAGGCGGTTTTTAAATTTTTCACAGGCGGTTGGTGATTAATAACCTCCTGAGAAAACGATTATCTCAGGCGGTTTTTCATTACAAACCGCCTGAGATAATACCCGAGCCTCTTCAGTTTCCTTATCTCTTGCTTCTTTTTTATTTAGATTCCAATATAAATACTCAAACATGTTTAGATTCTGCAAATTGTGTCCAAATTTGATGATTCTTTCTTCTATATTTGTATAAAATTAACATCTACCACCCGAACCAAATATTTTAAAACTTGTATAGCTGACATTGTAATGTTTTGGTAAATATCAAATTAATTTCTACTCACATATTATTCACATTTGTGTATCTCATAAAAAAGGATCCTTCACTTAAATTTGTTTGTATGAACATATTTGTATTATTTATACATGTATGAATTTTGTTAATTTTTTTAAAAGAATTCCAACATGTCAAACTTCAAATTATCCATCATTCTAACTAAATGCTCATATACATATGAGGCATTCATCAAATTATGAAGACACATTGATTCAAAAAAATTTAAAAAAAACTAAAAAAATTCATAGAGGTTGGTATGATGAATAAAAATGTCCATTGAAAAAATAAATGAAGAAAGCATTATATTCATCAAGATAGAAAAATGAAAAATAGCAATTGCTATATGTTTTTTATGTTCTGACCGATTTCAAAGGATTTATGAAGTAAAATTTAGTGGTAACCTTTACTTATCAATAATATTACAAGAAAGTGGAATTTTTCCTTTTTAAAGGACCCACATTTAATCAAGAATATTAATTAAGAAGAAGTAAAGATCTTCGCATGCGGTTGGATTAATAACCGCCTGAGAAGAAGATTATCTCAGGCGGGTTTTAATTACCAACCGCCTGAGATAATTGTAGATACTGTTCTTCAGTTTCATTTTCCCTTGCTTCTTTTTTATTTAGATTCCAATATAAATACTCAAACATGTTTAGATTCTGCAAATTGAGTCCAAATTCGATGATTCTTTCTTCTATATTTGTATAAAATTGATATCTACGACCTGAACCAAGTATTTTAAAACTTGTATAGCTGACATTGTAATGTTTTGGTAAATATCAAATTAATTTCTACTCACATATTATTCACATTTGTGTATCTCATAAAAAAAGGACCCTTCACTTAAATTTGTTTGTATGAACATATTTGTATTATTTATACATGTATGAATTTTGTTATTTTTTTTAAAAGCATTCCAACATGTCAAACTTCAAATTATCCATCATTCTAACTAAATGCTCATATACATAAGAGGCATTCATCAAATTATGAACACACATTGATTTAAAAAAATTTAAAAAAATCTGAAAAAAAATCATAGAGGTTGGTATGATGAATAAAAATGTCTACTGAAAAAATAAATGAAAAAAGCATTATATTCATCAAGATAGAAAAATGAAAATAGCAATTGTTATATGTTTTTTATGTATTGCCCAATTTCAAAGGATTTATGAAGTGAAATTTAATGGTAACCTTTACTTATGAATAATATTACAAGAAAGTGGAATTTTTCCTTTTTAAAGGATCCACATTTAATCAAGAATAATTAAGAAGTAAAGATCTTCACAGGCAGTTGGTACTTAATAACCGCCTGAGAAGATGATTATCTCAGGCAGGTTTTAACTACTAACCGCCTAAGATAATTATATCTTCTCATGCGGTTAGTAAGTAAAACCCGCATGGGTAACCATCTTCTCAGGCGGTCGGTACTTAAAATTCGCCTGAGAAAATAGGAGTCTATATATACCCCTCGGCAGCGTTGGAAAAACATAACCCAGGCAAAACACTTAGATGCCGTTAGGCTGCCAAAATTTCGTTTGTCGCCAAGTGTTCGTCGCAGTCATCGCCGAGATTCGCCGTCGCTGCTGAGCTTCACCGTCGCCGCCGAGCTTCACCCTCATCACTTCCAGGTACGCCGAGCAAAGCCATTGCCATCGCCGCCACGGTAAACCCTAAACCATTCGACCTTCGATCCTTCGTCGCCGTGCCGCCTCCCTCCCCGCCCTCGTCGCTGCCTTGCATATCCTTGGTTAGGGTTCGGGAATTCGAAAAGGGCAGGCATCCTTGGTTATGGTTCGGTGGAATTCAAAAAACTGTCAAGTTGTGATGTAACTGTATTGAAATTGTATGAACAAGCATCTGAATTTTTGCCATAATTATCTGTACAAAGCTCTTCTAGTCTATTGTGATACATTTTTTGAAATGAGAAGAGCTATTCTACAACTTTTCTATTCATTGTTACCTCAAATTCAGTTTAGAACTAATTAGAAACTGGAGTTGAAGTTAGTACCTGTGTAAAGTGTTATCTGAAACAGCCACAAAATTTCTGAACTTTGAATAGCCATAATTCTTAAATTAGAAAAGCAACCTATGCATATCTATACATGTCTGGAAAGCTTAAATTGTCCTCTACAAATTCCTATTCAACGCTAAGGATAAAACACACAATAGCCAGGTCTAAATTGAAGTACCGTTTAAGGTGTCGTAATAGTCCATAATCTGGACAGCTATGTATTCAGTTGCTCTTTGGATTAAAATTTCTAGTAGGATCATCAAAAGACTTCATAATTTACATTTATGGAATCCTGAGGATGTGTGTAACAAGTTTGCAATATATTGTTTCTGCAAATATCAATGTTCTGTATTTGAAAATTGTGGACAAAATCAGCAACATACAAGGGAAGCTCTGCCGATATTTCAGTTCAAAATCTGGGAACTTGGTGGTAACATGAATGAATAGTAACATCTGTACTGAAAATAGAGTGTAGCCGTACCGCACTTCATCTCACAGGGTTGTGCTCCTTCGAGATTGGTGTTGCTATCCTTTTGCCAAACAAAGCAATGTGCTCGCATACGGCTGTTGAACATCGCTTGTGCTCAGAAAACAGATACAACTAACTGCCTATTTAGAATAAGAAGATAAAATTGCCATTGCTGGTGAGCAACTTTAACATGATTGTCACCCTCGCAATGTATAGGAACCTTTTGGTCAGTCGCCTTTACCCCTAGAATGCCTTATCAAATCCTAGAATGCTTCCATCTTTTTCTTCATGCAACACTTCATGTAGAGTTAATATGCCATTAATTATATTTTTTGTCTTATTAGTTCTAGCATGGAAAGCCCTAAGAAGATTGGTGCTGGTAGTAACAATAAAGAAGACAATATGGATTTTACTGACTCTAGCAGTTTAGACTCATTTCACAGTCCATCGGATCCTTTTCCTAATATAAAAACTGAAAAGACTTCAGAGGATCTCGATCCGGAATATGATCCTACCGACGAGGTATGGATCACGAATCTTAACTTCAGCAGTTCAAGTTAATGTTGGTTGTCAAGTATACGAAGTCTTATAATTCTTTCCTACCTAGATTAATCGCGAAGACAACCAGGTGACTTCGGCTCCTAAAACCGCAGAAGGTTTTCGAATGGATGAATCCTCAGCTTCAATAAAGCAGAAACGAGGGCAACGAGGTCCCAATAAGGGTCCATTGGACCGCATCATGTACATAACAAGGGTCGGTCCAGGTGGGCTTCCCCAAGAACCACATGATTTAGTTACCAAGTACCGTAATTCATGCAGTTTTCTTGTTAGGGAGCTCGTGCCGATCACGACCGAGAATTAGAGGAAATTACCCGAGCAGACCAAGAATGAGTTGTGCGAAAGAATAAAGAAACAATTCAAGTTCCCGAATGGCACGGAAGAAGCTGTAAAGAAAGCAACATTGGTCTCTTGCGGCAAGAAGTTTTGTGGCTGGAAGAGCGAAATGAATGCTTATGTTAAGGCCGATAAGGTCCCTAGCCCGAGGAAGATGGGAAAAATCACACAAGCTTAGTGGCAAGAGTTTGTTTCTCAAAATACCACACCTGATGCTAAAGCTCTAAGTGCAACTAGGTTAGATCTTGCAAAAAAGAACAAATACCATCATCGCTTGGCGTCTACCGGATATGCCCCCAAAGTCCAGAAATGGAATAAGATATTAGACGAAACTACCAGTAAGGGCAATCCTCACCCATTAGAAGGCTGCGATGAGCGAACTCAACGGTGGGTCTTTGCCCGATCAGGTTTGACCAGCGAGGGCAAACTTGAAAAGCCCGACTCTATGAATGAAGTAGAGGATAAAATGAAAGAAGTAATTGAAAAGCAATAGAAGGGTCTCTTCAAGACGAAGAAGGAGAATGACCAACTTACCGCTATCTTAGGAAACCCTGAACACAGCGGACGGGTTCGAGCAGTCACTTCTCAAATGTCTTGGCTAGATGGTTTCCCTAAAGATAAAGACAAATATAGAAGACGTGAGAAGTTTAAGAAAACACTTGATGAAATGATTCCTCAAAAGGTCAAAGAAAATATGCAAGAAATAATGGAACAACTTAGACAATCAGGACAATTAGTGGCACCGAGTACATCGATGGTTCCAGTGCAAAAGGAATAATTAGTATATCCAACTGCCTACCCTAGCAGCGTTGGTTCTGTGCCATGCTCAGGGTCAAACCATAAGTTCCCTGTTGATGATATTGCTAACGACAAATCTTGTCATCTTCTTGTCCCGATCGGCAGAGCAGGGAACAAAACCAAACAGGTTGCCACTGCTATGGAAAAGCCTGATCGTGACTTCAACTGGAATCC
The DNA here is from genome assembly GCA_036927565.1 of Tuctoria greenei. Taxonomy (NCBI): domain Eukaryota; kingdom Viridiplantae; phylum Streptophyta; class Magnoliopsida; order Poales; family Poaceae; genus Tuctoria; species Tuctoria greenei. The sequence continues at coordinate 96,667,060 of JAYESD010000010.1, forward strand.
ACTTCCATTGTATTATGCTGTGGTGCAAGTTCTTCAGATCATTGATAATGATTATGAAGATTATGAAATAGACCACGTCACACCTGAGGGGATCGCGACTCTGGGGGAGGCTGTCAACCGATTAATCCTTTGGCACCGACGCGATATCGTGTTGGACGATGAGCCAATTCTAGCCTCGTCGCATCTCGAAATACTGCAACCCCATCTTCTAAGGCGAAAGTGCATGAAGATCCACTCCCAGTCCAGGAAGATCCACTCCCCCTATGTCTCAGCAAGGATGATAGTAACCTTGCTAGTAAAGATATCCAAGAGCAACAAGTTGGACAACAGCTTCAAGCAGTACCAGAGCAACCTGTTGCTAGTAAAGAGCAACCAGTTGAGCAACATCTTGAAGTAGTACTAGAGCCAGCTGCTGGGAGTAAAGAGCAATCAGTTGAACAACAGGTTCAACAACAAGCCAGTGTCCAACGTCCGACGACTACTCCTCGATCATCAGTGCCTATCAAAGTTAGCTCATACGAAAATAAGAAACTTTCATCAGAAGTGTCAAAGTATTTGGAAACTATGAAGGAAAATATTATAAAATCGAGTGCATCTTGTTCTTCTCATGAGCCAGAATTAGGAGATATCGAGGAGTGGGAAGAAGACGGTGTCATGTATAATCCGTGAACGGCTTTTGTTAAACCAGGAGTTCCAATATACAAGCTTGAGGATGTTCCTCCTGAATTTGAGAATGGGAAGCCCTTCATGACATCCGTACAACTTAGCAAAACCCGTCCCGCTCAAAAGAATGCATGAGTGTTACATCCTTACCAACACAAAATATGGTCTTTCTTACGTCACATTTTGTATTCCAAAAGAAGCATTATGGAGCACTGGAGAAGATAGACGAGTCATTATATTTGAAGAGCTGCATCCCCTTTTCCATCGGGGCATGCTCGAAATCAACTTGCTGCTCGACTGGTGCTTGTAAGTGCCTCTAATATTTTGTATTTGCTTTTCTTACTACATGCATACACATTTCATGATATTATAACAATTCTGGACTTCTTCAATAGGATGCAATACATGGATAATGAAAAGTTGGAGCGCAAGACAGGTATCCTTGACCCTACTAGGATTGCAAAGGCGCTATTCGACATCAAGGTGGATCAAGACTCGGCAAAGTTCAAGCACATGAAAAAAAAAGATTTTGAAAAAGCAATCACAAAACTTAAGAAGGATAGAAGGACAGAAGTTGCAGCTTACATAGGACATGCGATGTTTAACTTTGTCAGAGACGACAAGGACCTCGTAAAGGCTCCATACAACTTCGAGTAAGTTTGACACATGACGTTGAAATAGCAATTATTGGTAATTGTTAACACATGTGTTTGTATGTTTGCAGTGATCACTACATAATAATCTTCATCAAGCCAACGCAGGAAATGGGAACATTCTTGGACTCGGCCGATTTCCCACCAGTTCGTTACAAAGATTTCCTTTTCATTTTGAAACTGTACGTTTATTCAATAATTTTAATTTACACACATTTAGAATGTGTTGACAAGTTTTATATGACATTTCTTGTATTGCAGTTTTACGCGAAACGGCTTGGCGGTGAGAGACCTTCCAATACGAATGCATTGGACATTAAAACGTATTATGCTTGTCCGAAGCAGCCTGCTGGGAGTGTCTTATACGGATATTATGTATGCGAGCATCTTCGGACCGTCGGCGTATATAGAGTGAATCGTGAGGATGTAAATTATCCTTAATGTAGATACCTTATTATCTTACTTTTGAGTTTCATTTTCATTGTAGCTAGCATAGTTTAATACTTATATTCTCTGCTGTTCAATATTACCAGAAACATTATTTTCATATTTTGATTCCAACTTCAAAATTTAATTGCTTATAGTACAACTTCTCCAAAAATACCAACTAAATTCCTGTATACTCTTACTTTAATCTATACTTTGATATTGTTCAAACCAACACATTTTAAACCTTGTTATGTGTTATATTGTAGCACACGGAGAATCTGAGCATATAATGGCTGGTTTGTAGACGTATTCCTGATGGAGGAGCTGACAAGATTGCTGTTGAACTCTGTCAATTCATTCGTCGCGAAATTTTGAACAAAAGAGGGGAGTTCTTCAATGAGATTGGTGCAATAGCTGATGTGCCAGAACTTTGCGACTATGCTAATAGAAATAGTTTTTAGTGAAAATTTGTAAACTAAGAGATGAATTGTATGTGTAACTTGTACATATGTATATTGTTTTAGTGAATCTGACTTCTGTGAGATGACTTCTGTGATGATAATATTGTTGACTTCTGTTCTGTTATGATATTGTTGACTTCTGTTCTGTGATTATATTGAATTTACCTGGAAATTAGAAATAATAGCAGTAGTACTGCATAGGTTATACCTTATCACAGATGATTATTTACCAACGGCTAGGCATGTCTATGAAAAACAATTATCACAGGCGACTAGATATAGGTAAAGAACCATCCGTGATAACCTAATTATCACAGGCGGTTACTGTTATGGTAGAAACCGGCTGTGGTAAAAAGTCTTCACAGGCGGCTTGATGTAGGTCAACATCCGCCTGTGATAACACCATTATCACAGACGGTTAGATATGCTGCAAGACCCGCTTGTGATAAGACAATTATCACAGGCGGGTATATATGTTGCACGACCCGCCTGTGATAACTTATCTTCACAGGCGGCTAGCATAAGTAAAAACCGCCTGTGATTATGTTTTTTCATAGGCGGTATCACTTCTCCGCCTGTGAAATTGCGGATTATCACAGGCTCTTCGTTTTAGGCGGTTTTAAAAACTGCGTGTGATAATAGGTTTGGAGCCGCCTGCGATAAGGCTTATTGTAGTAGTGAGGTACAAGTACACTGCCACTTGCATGCGTGCCACTTGTGGTTCTGTATTTACTCTTGGGAGGATAAAGATAAATACACTCATGGATTCCGTCCTATAGACTAAACACGTCACCGTTAAGTTGTTAGAGAGGGTTGCGGCCTTGATTAAGCAAATCATTTGGGTAGGAACGAATAAGCTGAAAAAACTGCTGTCGAGCACATATCCTAGCTAATGATTATATATGCGCACGTTACACCGACAAGACCAGCAACCTATCCTAGCTAATCCGAGTAGGCTTGAGCTTCCACCAAATCTAAAACATTTGGAGTCAACCTGCTAGCTCGGGGGGCCAGGAAGATCCGAGATTAGAACATAATTTGCATAATCATCAACTTAAACATAATCATCATCTAGTCTCAAACATGAATACCAATAAAAGAGATGTGAATTGACACTTATTGTCCTCAGAAGTCATTAGGCCAAGCGAAGTCACATGTCTGCTTGCTTGATGCAGGTGTGTCGACGATACGCTTGGAGTAGTGACGTCCCTTGGGTCGCTAGTGGCACTGCCCGATCACTGGTAGCACCGTCATCGTGTAGGAGATCAAGGCGACGATCTTCATCCCGTTAGCAGCGCCATTAGGATTGGATGTTACGGGAGAGGGCTGCACTCTAATATTGTTAGATCATTAGAGTGATCGGCTCCCTATAAATATTGTGCGGCTGCGGGTCAGCCCTGCAACCAAATATAGTTAGTTGCGCCTCCGATCAAGACGCATGTAAACATAAGAAAAATAATCTTTTAATTAGAGAAGGCCATTATTCTGTAATTAAGAAGGCTTTCTTTCTCTAAATATCACCCGCCTTTCCATTAAATTCTGATACACTATGTAAGAAAGGCTCAACCGAAATATGTCCGAACGAAGAAGGGAGACAAACAAACTATGTGTCTCCATCATCGCGTCTCGCATTACGTTGTCAACAGAGACGCGCGGCAGTCGCGTCGCCGATCAGACTAAGTGTGAGACACGCTCAAAAATAGTGCGCCTCCTTTCGTTGAGTCATAACAGACAGGCTTTACAGGATCATTGGAGACGGGCTTCGGGCGTGTCGCCCATCAGTGTACATGCGAGACACGGTCTAATACAGTGCGTTGCAGATTTATTGACTGATCTGAGACGCGCTTTTTGTTAGCCCTCGCAGATTTGTTGACTGATCTAAGACATGTCGTCGGGAAGCGTGTCTTCTTTATTTAGGTAACCCAAGACGTCCTCTGTTACAAAATGTCATGGATTGTTTACAGGCATATCACTGCGGCACTAACAGGAGACACTCCCTGCTAAACGCACGTCACCTATTAGATGCCCCCACCCCTGATTATCCTCATTGTCGGCTTCATCCTGGAGCTTGCCAGGGTTTGGCAGCCGCATTGCCAGTGTCAACAACATACACATATAAAAACATATATATAGCCAAATAGAGGTCACACACATTGACCAGTCAAATATTAACAAAGTATCAATTGTGGTTATCAAGTAACTATTTACACAAAATTCCTCTATTCATCCAGCTTAACAAGTAACTAATTACACAAAAAATAATTGTCACCTAATCCTCTACTTGGTAATAAAATTCTCCCTTTGAACTAATGATTTCAGAAATGATGAACTTGCATAGTACGTCTCTAATTTGCTCGAGGCTATGACCTTCAGCAATCCTGAAGGCGGGTCCGTAGTCCTGACACACGAAAAAATACGATATAGCAAAAGATTAGTAATAAAGTAAAATAAATGCAATTACACATGCATTGCAATAAGGCTGCTCTCCAAATAAAGCTACGTGCAAGCAGATATGGAAGTCGCACGTGTTGTTCGGAGCTTGTTGTGGGATGTCTGCAGTATGATGTTTAAGTTGTCAATATTTTCCTTTTACTTGTCACAAAGACCTAAACAAAAACATTCATAGTTAGTGTAAAATTATTGTGCAAGATTGAAACAGTCAGAAACTAAAGTAAAGAAGGAACTTACTTGTCAATAACAGAAGAGATATCATTTCATGTACGAGTTATTCGCTCCCTAGTTTTTTCATCTCTCGGTCTTGAGGAGCCACAGTAGTAGACTTGGTCGTACCTTGTAGAAATTGCTATGGTTACCCAAAGGTTACCAGGGTTGAACACTACGAGCTTCTTATCACTGTAGTCTTCCATTGCCTTCACAAAATATTGAACAACATCTTTTCGGTTGCTCGACGTTTGAATATAAGTTCTCGCTGGTACTTGCGGGTCAAGATATGTCGGATACGTGTTTCTCGTGTAATGACGAGTATGTTGTTGTTGGTGCCTACACGCAAAATGCCAAATTTGTTACATATAACACTTATATTGAGTATATCTATTGAAGAACCTAGTTTTTAGGACTTACAATGTGAAGCTGCGTATTAGAGAGACATCCAACGCGTCGAGGTTGAAAAGGTTGTAGGGATCGGACCATCCAATGATAAAAGCGTCATCACCCAAGAGAAAGTGTTTATCCTTCAATGCCACTAGTATGGTTTCACACTTTTTGTAATTTTCCATGTAGTATGGATGAAGTTGAACACAAGGTTTACCAACTTGTTTGAGTGTGGCCATAGTTAACATTGGCTTTCCCCTTTCAAACTTCAGGTTTGCATGCTTCATAGCTTTTGGCGCCCTCGGGTTAGTGTCTGACTCTTTTATTGGTTTCTTCCAAGCTTTCTTCGATGATAATTGCCGCTGCGGCTGATTCTTGTTCTTGGCATGTACATTCTTTGTCGGCTTTGCCGACAGCTGATCAAGTGTAGGGTGCAGGGCACTTCGAGTGCGAGGTGGACACCGACGCGGCTACTCTTCAAGTGGATACTTCTTCACCAGCTCTAGAGTTGGAGACAGATGCGGTTTCTCTGTAACTAGAGGCAACTGCTCTCCAATTGGAGACTTCTACTACTTCTCTATAACTAGAGGCAACGATAGATCTAGAACTAAAGGCAAATCCATCTATTAATGATTTGGATGCAGAAGCAGACATGCCTCAGGAGACATCGAAGCGGTCGACACTGAATCTGCTGTTGCTGCTGGGTCAACAATAATAAGGCTTCATCTCCACTGAACCCTTCTAGTAGTTGCATCCCGCATAGTCAGTGTTTTATCTTCTGGTGGCACTTCGAGCTATAGGTTTTTCGTATTTTCATGCACCATGTCCACCTTGACCACAAAATATGATGTTGTGTCCAACTGGATGTCGTCAAGCATGGTCCAATCGGCATACACTAGCCCTCTCCTGACCTCCATTCGACTGATCACTCCGACCATTAGCAGAACGTTGCATGTTGTTGGCTGAGCCAAGTTATCTATCGTGTCTGGCTCAATTTAAGGTCCAGACGCTGGTGCCTGAAGATCCTCCTGTGGTTGTCCACCCCCAGCAGTTGTAAAAGCAAAGCTGCTCCTACACTCCTCGTCGTTACTTAAGATGAAAAACGCGTTAGGGATTGCTATACCTGCTCCCTCAAACATTTGCTTCACATCTCCAAGGAGCTCCCTTCTCAGCTATGTTTTCAGCTCTTCGATGTCAACCTGTGATATTGAGGTCGTTTTTCGCTTTTGATAAATATTTTGGTGTTCCGAAAAACCCTCCCTCCAGGTCAACTTACTGGAAACACCACGAAAACGACCTCGTTGCTCTGGTCTTTGCACGGCCTTGGCGAGGGCATTGTTTTCCCCTCTCACCATTTGACTCTTTTCTGCTCAGGTTCTTGGCTTGTTGAGCGACATGTAAGATGCTCGGGCTGTAGAAGCTGATACCGCCTGACTCAGACAGCTGTAGACGAGCACGCATAAATGGTTTCAGCCGTCCACTAAAACTGTCGTATGGATTCGCAACACCTAGCTCGACCAATGCTTCATCCTGTTGTTACCAAATCCTTTTTTTCTGGCATAACCGGTGTTGTCGAGGTGGTGGTCAAGCTCGTTCTGCGATCAGAGCCACTTCATATGTTCACTGTTCTTGGCAAATTTCTGTGATTTGCACTTTTCAACATATCTCGTCAAGTCCTCTTCTGACACATGTTGATACTTATAGAAGGGGGTTTCATGATTCTTCCAAAACTCGCAAAACTTAGTTTTGTAGGTCCTCCATGCATGAGAGATCATCTTCATAGATAGCTTCTTCCCCTTCAGTTTCATATGTTCTGGATATTGAACATATGGTTGGATAGAGCTTTCGAAGAGTTCATCCTTTTCATTTTCGGTCAAGTGATCGAATCTCTGCAGGTTTAGCAACACCCTTTCCTGAGCAGCTAGACCACAAATTCTAGACAGTCTCGTATTCTCATTGTGGTCCAGAGGTAAGCCATCGTCATTGGCCTCATCAACAGTCAAAATGTCTGTCGGCCACGTTGTTCGCGACCTTTTCTTTCTTGTGTTACCAGAGGTAGATGCATCCTCTTCATGTGTCCGCTGCTGAGAGCATGCGAGATGCATCCTCTGCTGCAGAGAGCACGCGAGAGAGCTAAAAGTACCTTAGCGCAACAATCTGAGACGCGCCTCAGAAGAACCACCGCCGGGCGCGTCTCCCACACTTCTGTAAGCCCATACCAGAGATGCGCTTTATAAGAGCACGTCTATTTTCTTTTGAATTAATACGATCCGTTGTCAATAATGCCATTCACACAGATCGAAGCATCTAAATCAGAGACACACTTTTGAAAAAAGCGTCTCACATTATCTTGCCTGAGAGATGCACCTTTGTGAGGCGCATCTTGCATCACATTCGTATCCCATTTTCGAGGGCATAGCAAGTGCTATATTCAGTAGTTCTTCATAAGAAACAGAGCACAAGGCATAAGTACTTCTCCATAAGAAATAGAACATAAGGCATTGGTACTTCTCCATAAGAAATAGAGCACATATGACCAATGAAAGTCAAATTTTCACTCAAATGACAATATTTTCGCACATTTGAGCATATATCACACAAATATCCAAATGGAAGTCAATTTTTCACTCAATTGACCATATTTTCACATATTTGAGAATATTTACACATAATCAATTTGGTACTTTACGTTGCGGTCTTGGTTTTTTGAAATTCTTAACTTTTTCATGGTGGTCGTTCTGCAAGTAATAAAAATCGTTGGCCGATGGTATTCTTGGCTTTATCAATGACGTGACAAAAGGAGGAATCTCATCAAATTGGTCAAACTCTTCCTCATCGACGGCATTCTCAACTCCGGCGATTTGTCATTTTCCATGTATAACCACCTTAAGTCTTTTATTTGTTGTGTCTGGAACATAGAACACTTGAGCAACATGTTGTGCTAACACGAAAGGCTCCGACTTATATCCTTTATGGTTAAGATCAACACCAGTGAACTCGTACTTGTCTTGTACAACACCTTTGATTCCATCAACCCTGTTGCAATGAAAAAGAGGAATCTTGAATCCTTGAAAGTCAAGCTCCCAGATCTCTTGTATTTGACCATCGTACATGTCTTTGTCTTGGCCCGCAGCATTATAAGCATCAACACAGACACCACTATTCTGATATGTGCTTTTCTTATCTTGTTCTGCAGTGTAGAACATGTATCCATTTATGCGTACCCTTGATATGTAATACTGTGAATATATGACCACGAGCCAACTTTTTTAGGTATTCACTTGTTTGAGTATCCGATGAGTGAGAAATACGATCCCAGAGTCAGCCAATGAATTTTCTCCTGTGTTCATTTGCTAACCATGATTCATTGCGGCCAGGATTGTCTCTAAGCACCACCTCCTTGTGCTCATCGAGGTACTCGGACACAATGGACATGTGTTGCAACACGTGGAAATAAGTGCAGAAGAATAAATGTGAATATGGAGTTATACCCTTCTTTCCAATGGTCCCTTTTCCTGTGAGCCTCCCTTCATGATGAGACTTGGGAACACCAATCGGGTTACTCGGGTTAGTGTAGTTTAGAGCCCACTCCACAGCTTCCTCTGTAGAGTATCCTTGTACAATGCAGCCCTCAGGGTAAGCTCAATTTTTAACGAAGGACTTCAGTATGCCGTTGAATCTCTCATATGTATATATCTGATGAAGGAACACAAAACCAAATAGCTTTATCTCCTTAATAAGATGAGTTGTGAAATGGACGCTGAAGTCAGGTGGAAAATACATCTCAGGGAAGCATAAAGTTTCATAGTGCCTTTTTTCCAATGACTCATGATCTTCTTCAGATAGTACTTTTTGACCAATTTCATTGAAGAAAAAACAAAAGTTCATTGCCTCTCGAACATTGACCGGTAGGATATTTCGAATTCCAACAGCAATCTTCTCGTAAGCAATACATGTAATCATGAGACTTCACACCGGGAGCTACTTTTAGATCTGGAAATGAAATAAGCCTTGAGAAGTTCATCGAGTAGCCGGATGGTACTTTAAATTTTTTCAAGAACCCACAAACTTCTTTCTTTTCAATTTTTGAAAGGGTGATGCATGATGTGCATAATTCCGTTCCTTTTATCGAGTCATCGACCCACAACTCAATCCTAATTCGTATTTTTTTAGATCTGCTCGTGCATGTCCATGGTCCCTAGTTTTCCCATCCGTGTTAAGCAATGTCCCGAGTAGGCTCTCGCACACATTCTTCTCAACATGCATCACATCAATCAAATGACAGACGTCTAAGTCTTTCCAATACGGTAGCTCCCAAAAAATCGATTGCTTCTTCCACATGTCATCTTCACCAGTATTTTTGCTAGTCCTTTTCTACTTACCAAGGACAACATGAATATTCTTGACCATTTCATAGACTTCATGACCCGTGAGATGAGGTGTAGGACGCCTCTTCTCAGTGTGACCATTCAAATTATCCTTCATACTCCAAAACGGGTGCTTCATTAGAATTTAGCGTCGATGTCCCATGTACGCTATTTTTCGTGACTCACTCAAGTACTATGAGTCTGTTTCTCTCAAACAATGTGGACATCCGCAACCTACTTTCTTACTCTGTCCAGACAAGTTACATGCCGCTGGAGAATCACTAACAGTCACAAATAAAATGGCTTTGAGGCAAAAGTACTCACTCTTGTGGTTATCCCAGGCCTGCACTTCATCATTGTACTACAACTGCTTCAGATCTTCAACCACATGCTTGTAATAAGTGTCGATGTCATTTGCAGGTTGTTGTGGCCCCGGTACCAGTCCTGACATCATAATATATTTCCGTTTGTTGCACAACCAAGGAGGAAGGTTCAAAATTGTTAGCACAATTGTCCATGTGATACGTGTGCTACTGTTCAATAAAGGATTTATGCCATCGGTGCTCATTGTGATCCTAATATTTCTTGGATCAATGGCAAATTCAGGATTTCGTGAATCAATGTTTCACCACTGTGTGGCATAGCAGGATGTCTTATCATTCCAGCATTCTGCTTATGCTTCTCTTTGTTCCATCGCAACAATTCTGACTCCTTCTTGTTTGCAAACCAACGCATCAAACGAGGAATGACAGAAAAGTACCAAAACACCTTTTTAGGCCCTGTTTTTCTTCTATTGCAGTTCTTGTCATCACTGTCGTCTTTCTTACAATCGAATTGGTCCACTCCACAAATAGGGCATTTTTCGAGGTTTTCATACTCAGATCCACGATAATAAATGCAATCATTCTTGCACGTGTGGATTTTCTTCGCCTCCAAACCTAGTGGACAGATTATCTATTTTGCCTCATAAATTGTTGTAGGGACTATGTTGCCTTGGGGTAACATGTCCTTAAGGAACGCCAACAGTTCCTTAAAACTACAATCACTCTATCTGTTGCTGGCCTTCAACTCAAAAAGTTTTACCATCGCATACAGTGTGGTGTACTTAGCCGCACAACCATGATACAATAGCTTCTTCGAGTCTTTGATCATCTTCTTGTAATTTGCAAGTTCACCATTGTTGTATCGATCATAGTCGCTGTCGAAGTGTTGCTATGACACTTCCCCTATTACTACTAAAGCGTAGTCCTCGGTGTTCGTATTCAGTTGCGATGCGCGTAAGATTATGAACGAGACGGTGACACAAATAATTTTTATGTGGTTCGGTCCGCCTGAGCGTAATACCCTACTCCATGGAGTGGTTGTTGATTGTATGAGAGTGTATGCGGGTGTGCTTGAGTTGGCTTGGTTGGAGTTGGTTTCTACCGTGCGGCTCAACCCTTTTATATGCTAAGGGATGGCCGTTATAGGGATTGTCTAGCTCGACAAGTGGCATCAGCACTATTTAATCACCTAATACACAATCTACATGTATTAAGTATTATTAACAGTCATAACATGCCTTAATGGCGGCGTTACCGGTACTAAAGGTCCTCTGATCATGTGTCATTAAAGCTAAATTATTACACATTAATCAGGTCTTGTAACGGCTGTTTTAATAGCCTCTGAATGTTTGTGCCATTGGAGATCCAGTAGTCGTTGCTAGTTTAGGCCTGGAGGTAGAAAACGTGGCAGCTCCGGAGCTTCCCTCTACGGGGAGGTAGGTCCGAAGCCACTCGACACGTAATGGCACTGGAGCTTCCCTACTGGGGGTTAGGTCCGGGGTTGCTAGACATGTGGCAGGATCGAAGTCTACCTGTAAAAGGAGGTAGGTCCGGTCCCGCTGGACATGTGGTAGTGCTGGAGCTACCCAAATGAGAGATGCGGGCCCAGTGCTATCAAACGTGTGTTGCCTTTGGGGGTCTTCAACTCGGACGTAGGAGCTCGTTGGATTTTCTAGCAGTATCGTGGGGTACCCGGTATGCAGGGTACCGACAGTGGACCCCAGGCCCACCTCTTGTAGAAACCCTCTGGGTGAAGTTTTTCTACTAAAGGTGGGGCCATCTTTGATTCCCGCGCGGCGACTTCAAAGCTTCTTGGTGGGTGGTTGAGGCGAAGGCAAAGAGTTACACCGCTGCATGGTGCCCCTTTTTCACTCGGCGTGTGGGATCCTGGCGTGCAGATCTCACACAATTGAAGGTTGTCAGTTCCCAATACAAAAAACATATCAGTTCTGAGCGTAATCTTTGTAGCCCTGACAGGTGGCCGCCCTCGGGCTTCCAACTTCTCATCATGACAACGGTTTGCCTGGGGTAACTTCTTAAACAAGGTGGATCCATGCCCCCTTGTCATTGATGAGGTCATCTGTTATTCGGGTCTTGGGGTAGTCTCCATCCAAGCGTTGCGGAGGCTTACTTAAGAAGTAAATCTTGTACGGTTAGAGGGCTTCTTACGCCTTCATTCGAACTTGCACTCAGAACCTCTTAACCTTTGCATAGCTTTTCCAACTTTCGCTCCACTTTGCTGCGATGCAGTTGTTTCTTCCACGTAGCAAGATCAAGAAAGATGAAGATTTGGCGAGAGTTCGGACCTACATGGGGCGGTCTAGCGCCTCCTTCAACAACTCGATCCGCTTTGGCAAGCTTCCCTTTAAGAAGCAAAGCGCAGGAGAGATCGTCTTCTTCTTAGCGTTGCTATGGTGGCGCTGATCCCACCTTTTTCAAGCTTCCTTCTGATGTTGCTGGACTTCTATTGACTCCAGCTTCATCACCTCGGTCCTCACTCCTTGTTGCTAGTGGCGACCTTCGTCCACTTCTGTGAGATGTGGGTGAGTGTGCCGCCGAGCATCGAGCTGTTCCGGACCTTCTTCACGGTCCACACTACCAAAAAGGGGACTGAGTTTATCAGCTTCTACTACTTCGTGAAGTGCAAGAATTGTCCCTTCAAGTACTTGAAGACTTTCCCCTATGGGAAGTGGGACAACTAGAAGAAGGACTGGGTAGTCATCACGACAGGCTAGAGTTGCCTACAAGCCTCCTCAATGTTGACCCTGCTGCCTGGAATGTAGCTCCGGAGTTGTTCGAAGCATACAAGCCCGTCCTGACAAGAATCCATCAATGTGTGAATGGTGGAGTGACCCCCAGATGGTCTTTAGTATCTTCCTGGTCCACAGGTGGGCTCCACTAAAGACGAGGGAGTGGCCCGCATGGGCTTTCAACAGCGAGATGGATCACAATCGGATCGAAGATGGTTTTTGGACTAACTTGGATGATGAAGCTTTGAAACTCCATCTCCAGAAGCTTCAACACGGAGCTATCTCCTAAGATGCCTTGACCCCGCCAGCGGACTTCCTCCCTCTGAACATGGTTCCAGAGTTCAGGAGGGAGCTTCGAAAGAGAATGCCTGAGTTGGACGACCTCGGCTTGGTGGAGAAGCGTGGGACCACAAGGATTTTCATTTCCGGAGCTTTAGAAATGGTGGCTCGCACTACTCCAAGCCAGAAGGTTGACGATGTCAGCAAGGGCAAGAGAAAGGATCCAGTCGAATCTTCCTGCCGGAAGAGGAAGTTGAGACATGCGGATGGGAGCTCCCTCAGGTTGGCTCCATCTCCAACAGCCTCTTCCCCTCGGCCAAGCAGAGCTTCGGTGGCCACGCCTTCTTTGGTGACGGCGTCCACGAGGGGCGCTAGCTCCGGTAAGTTGACCCCGACTCCATTGCCAGATGCGGGCTCTAGGTCTAGAGGTCCTTCCCAGCAGAGGGAGGTCCCGACTGAGGCAACTTCAGTCCCTGCAGCAAGCTCCCAACCGAGGTCTGGGGCCTCTGCCTCACCAGGTCCGGTGGGCTCTGACTCCGGGCCACAGAAGAAGAAGTTTCGCAGCAACTGAAGTGGAAGCTTCGCAAGGTAAGCATTGTCTTCTCACCTTGAGTTTCTATTTTTATTGTTACCAGGTTTTGAATTTTTTTGATCTTTTGCTTCCAGGGTGACGAAGAAGAACACTAAAGCTCTGACCCCTGCTACAACAACAGATGCAGAGGCCCCTGCATCGACCCGTGTATCCCTCCAAGTGGTGGCTGAAGACACAACAGCCTCGACGCCAGCTGTCATGGAACTGGATCTAGTGATGATGCTAGAAGCTTCCGTGGTAGCGACGGACCATGGGGGAGAGACTCATGAAGAAGTGTCGGCCGTTTCTGAGCTGGAGGCTGAGGTTCTGGCACCAGAGCTGGAGACGGCAGAAGCTCCGGTACCTGAACCAAAAGTAAATGAAGCTTCAGCACCCAAGCCAGAAGTAGTTGAAGCTCCGGCACCCAATCTGGAGGTAGTTGAAGTCCCGACACCTGATCCAGAGGTCGTGGGGGCTCCGGACGAAGCTACTGCGCTAGCCCCGGAGGTGATTACTGCAGAGGTGTCCATGTCGGAGCAAGAGCACCCAGAAGACTCAGCGGCAGGTCCTCCACACCTCAAGGCAACCAATGAAGATTCGGCTGCGAGACCCTCCACCTCAGCTCTCGAGGTCGAAGTTCCCACTACGGGACCTTCCTCGATAGTGGCGAAAGCATAAAAGCTCCCGGAGAGCAGCCCCAGCGCCGTGGAGCAGCTAGTGCATTGGGACCCACTATTTATTTTAGAACAGCCATTGGAGCCTGCGAAGGAACTTCGGGCGGGCCTGGAGCTAATTCCCCTGGCGTTTTCGATTGTAAACGCCCGCTCAAGTCTCTACGAAGTCTAACTTGGCTTCGATTATGAGAGCAATACTCTAGATGAGGAGCGCAACACCTTAAGGCGTTGGCGCAACAGGCTCATTTCGAGACGAAGCTAACACAATTGAGGTTGGCAGACCAGCGAGAATGGGTGGAGAAAGAGAAGGCTCCACTGGCGCGGTACGACCGCATGCTGAATGAGCGTGAGGCTGCCATCAAGGGCCTCGACGAGAAGACTCGGGAGATTTTTGAGTATGCTAAGGAGACCAATAGGCTTCTGATGATCATCAGGATAGCCTCAATGAGCTGAATGAGGTACTCTTGAGGTGACGGGAAGATCTCAACAAGAGGGAGGATAAGCTCCTAGAGAAACAGGAAGATCTCCTAAAGAGGGAGGAGGTGCTCGCCCAGAGGCTGTCACTGGGGGAGCAGAGTTTGGCTGATTGCGCCAAATAGTTTGAACAATATTGCATTCAAGATAAAGAGAGGATTTGGTAGGTGGGACAAGAAGTCTCCAAGAGAGAGACTGACGTCTCCGCTCGGGAGGAAAGAGTGAAAGGCAGGGAGAAGGACCTGGCGGACCGTTGGAACCGCATCCACCTCTGGGAGACGCAGCTTGCTGATCAAGAAAAACATGTGGCCAAAAGGATCCAACAACATGCTAAGGAGGTCGAGCGCCTCACCCGTGAGAGTTCGGAGCTTGCGGCCGCTAGAAGGTCGCTAGGGGAATTGAGGAGTTTGAGAGCAACTGAGTCCCAGCGAGTTTGGGACTTTCTGGGCGAGCCAACAAAGCTTTGGTGGAACACAGCTTCAGTCTAGTACGTCCGGATGACCCGAAGCTGGAGTTGGACAAGGCTCTGGTGGCGTTGGGCTCTGCTAGCAACAAACTTGATGCAATGGGTGACATCATCATCAACCAATTAGAGATGAAGGGGAAGTCTCTGGCCAAGAACATCGCCGAATATGTGCTGATGTGTTTCAAAAGCCAGGACCCCCATATGTCTCTGGATCCAGTAGTCGAAGGACCTATTGTTGATGAGGAAGATGTCGCCAGGGCCAGCGTTCAAGAAGCTGCCCAGAAAGTTGCCTCGTTCTTCCATAGGACCTCTAGTAGCTAGGGCTTTTTTCTTCTGCCTTCACTTGTAATCCTCATTTTGTATGAATGAAATCCAATCATTTGAATGAATGAATTCCATTTTGTATGTCTTCAGATCTTTATATTGTTGGCCCTCTGGTAGATGTACATAATTTGATGCGAACATGTACCAAAAAGATTTGACAATGTCTTGATGACTTTGCTTCTCGCTCGTAGCCAAAACGATAGCTTAGAGTTCCAGGGTTACCTTAGACATCTCCAGGGACCCTTTGTTACGTTAACGGGGGCCCCCTAGGAGTTGTTGGAGCTAGGTAGGTCTGATGGCACCCACTATCAACACATAGAAACATCGTCGGTGGGCTCTCTAGCAGTTGTCGGAGCTTGGTAGGTCCGACAGCGGTCACTATCAACGCTTAGAAACGTCGACGGCGGGCCCCCTGGGAGTTGTCGGAGCTTGGTAGATTCGACAGCGCCCACTGTCAATGCTTAGAAATGTCAACGGCGGGCCTCCTGGGGGTTGTTGGAGCTTGGTAGGTCTGACGGCGCCCAATATCAACACTTAGAAATGTCGACGGCAGGCCCCCTGGGAGTTGTCAGAGCTTGGTAGATCCGACAGCGCCCACTATCAACGCTTAGAAACATCGACGGCTGGCCCCCTAGGGGGTGTTGGAGCTTGGTAGATCCGATTGCGCCCATTGACAACGCTTAGAAATATCGACGACGGGCCCTCTAGGGGTTGTTGGAGCTTGGTAGGTCCGACAGCGCCCGCTGCCAACGCTTAGAAACGTCGACGGCGGGCCCCCTGGGTGTGTCGGAGCTTGGTATATCTGATGGCCCCCACTACCAATGCTTAGAAATGTCAACGGCGGGCCCCCTCGGGGTGACCTTTCCACCATCCTCATTTAGTTCACCGTTAATTTTTTGCGTCGACGGCTGGCCCCCATGGCGCCCACTTTTAACATATAAAACGTCAAGGGCGGGCCCCCTGGGGGTTGTTGGAGCTTAGCAGGTCCGACATTGTCCACCATCACAATGTGTTTTTCATTTTTCATGCGCATTAAAGACAAGAAAAGCAGTAAATTTCATCCTCTCGTCTAAAACTTTTTTGCGGCTTATTTTCATATTTGAATTTTAGATCCGAAGGAATTCAACATGATAACAAGTATATTAATGCAATCTCTTGAGGTCCCAATTCCTTCTAGACCTGCCCTACTGAGACCTGCCAGAATGTAGGTAGAATGGCATACTTAGGGTGCTTGACCAGTCTAAGTCGATAGCACACTCTGGACCTTTCATTAGCTTTGGTTTTCATGCGAGTAGACCATCTAGGAATACTAAGATCCAAAAGAAGATCAACAATATACTTGTATACCATATGAATAACCCAGACTAAATCTCAAAAAGAATTGCACAACTTCATTATAGACAAGAAGGAAAAGATAATAAAACAAACGAGCCTGTACAAAATTAATGCACGTGGAGATGTTTTCACACAATTTGAAATTCATTATAGGTCTGAATTACAAGGGAGACAAGGACACACTTAGGGTACGAAACCAGGCTAAGCGTGCTATTCATCTTGTTCTAACCCAGGGCAGGTAAGCTACACTTAAAGTACAATGACCATGTTAAGTGTGCTTGAACTGTCCGACCCTCCCGGAGGGGTCTGTATGTTCTTCTTAAGGGCCTACCCGACTTTGTCCATAGACTCTATAATTTACATTATGTGTAAGTACAGACTCACCTCCATGAAACTAAGCATAGAACTTATGGAGGTGCTTGATATTCCATGGATTGGGAAGCGGGGTCCCATTCTCTGTTGCCAAGCGAACGCATCCAGGGCGGGAAACTTTGATAACTCGGAAGGGACCTTCCCAGCTTGGGAAGAGTTTGTTCATCACTTCTCGAGTCAGTATTCTCCACAGCACCAGATCGCCTTCTTTAAGTTGTCGGTTGCGGACGAACCTTTGGTGATAGAGACGGAGCGCCTGATAGTATCGTGCATTCCGAACAGCTGCTTGGCACCTTCCCTCTTTGACGAGGTCATGGTCTTAACACCGGAGCTTGTCCTGCGCGGCTTCGTTGAAGGTATGGACCCGGAGTGACCCCATGTTGATCTCTGGAGGAAGGACCGCTTCAGCTTCGTACACCAAGAAGAAGGGTGTCTCTCCAGTTGACCGGTTAGGTGTTGTCCTGATTGCCCACAGTGTAGGTAGAAGCTCCTCTATCCAGTTGGCACCGTATTTCTTCAGGCGCTTATATGTGCTTGTCTTCAGTCCTTTTAGTATCTCTCATTTGCTCTCTCAGCTTGGCCATTATGTAAAATCCCACATTTTCCTTCATATGAGGTTCAGTTGTAAGTTGGTTATCAACCTTAATGGAGACCAATTATAGCTATGCTTATGAGCTTGATCTCATCAAATCTCTTCTTCCACTCATGCTTAAATTTTATTAACATGAGGAATGGACTTCACCAATAACCTTAGAATAATTTAAGTGACCTCTCTTCAAATTTTTGGAATTATTTGAATGGAGATTGCAAGGTCAAATTAATATGCAGTACCAAAAATATATTATAATTAGTTACAAATTGAATATGCTACTGTACATTTGGCCCTGTCAAAAATATTCAAATCTGAAGCCATAAATTTTTTATGGCTTCCTAATATTCCAAATATACTTCCTGCAGAGTTTCATAAATTTTGGACTCCATTTGCAATTTTATTTGAGACGCTTAGCAAATTCAAACCATATTTAGAATTCAAATTTTGAATTTTGTTCAACTTGTTTGAACATCATGATTTGAACACACCATCATGGTCAGCATGACTTGCTTAACTTATCCTCAAAGTTTCAAAATTTTTGGAACTCAATTGCTATTTAATTCAGTGACACCATTGAATCATCCAATTTCAAATTCAAATTTGAAATTCAATTGAAACTTGCTCCGATTCAAAATCCAATTGCAGAATCAAATTCCAGATATTTACTTTGGCCTGCCCACAAAAATCTAGAATTTTTGGATCAAGTTTGGTAGGAGAATTGATGTTGCAGAGAGGGGAAGAGGATAAGAGGAGGTGGGACCCACTGTCAGCCTGACATACTCGAGTGAACCCATGGGGTTCTCTGTGTCCGGCTCTCCCCACCGGTCGATGCCAGCAGCGCTCAACACCGCGATGCGGCATGCAAGCCACCGAGCTGCCTGCTTGCTTGCGCCGTGGCGAGCTCCCCTTGTCCCTCCGTCCCTATAAATACCCCCCTTGGCCGTCGCTGTCGAACTCCACCTCGGTTTCGCGCCACTGTTGCCGCCCCTGTTCGTCGAGTTTTCGCTGACGATTGAAACCATTTCTCACTGAGCTGTAAGTAGATAAAAGGCTTGTCACAACATCCTCTACTATCCTATTTGGTCATTGATCGTGACATAGCTTCTGCTTAGGGTATTTTGAAGTTTTCCGGTCGCCGTCGAGGAAGCCGCCGAGAACCTTCACTGTCTCACCGTCGAGCTCCAGTTCTAGGCCGTTTCCAGTCTCGACACCTTAAGCAAAAAGGTTTGCAATCCTCTCTAGTTTATGCTCACCAAATTTAAGCCTATGACATGAAGTGTAGCTCGAGTTTTTATTCGATAACCGAATGATTTTTCAATAGAACAGCAAGGCTTCACGCTTAAATTCATTTCATTCTTGCAATCATCCTTTAATCTGGTTAGGAGATAGCTCGTATATGTCCTAGCATAGCTCCGTGCCCAAATGCCCCAAAAGTTATCAACCGAGCACCTTAGATTTTGAAATTTTGCGGCCGCCGGTTGAAAGACCGTGTCTCACCGTCGAGCTCATATCTCGCGGGTGTTTTCACTCTTCCTTAGTCCAGATTCTTGATCCTTGAGATCCCAGGAAGCTTTTGGAGGAGTTCCTGAGTTGTTTGAGCTTAAGTTAAGTGAGTTCAAGCAAGCCCAAGCCCTCACTGCCGCTGCCGCCGTCGCGCGGTTGTTTCCGGTCCGTTTCAGCCGATGCCGACCTCACCGTCTTGCTCAGCGCCCTCGAAACCCCCAGGCGGCAAGTCTTGGCGAGTTTGGCACAGCCATTTGACCGGCGGCGAGATCGCCGGCGAGCTACCGCCGCAGGCGCCGCCGCGCGCGAGCGCCAACCCAAGGTTGATGATGACTATGGACCCCACGAGTCAGTCATTGCGGGATCCGGGTGTGGCCAGGGATCTGGTGTGACTGCGCGGGTTAACTCTGTAGCCCCCGGTGTGGCTCTGCTGCGATTGGTTGATTTTAAACCAGTGGACCCGGCTGATTATTTAAATGTTTCCCATTGGAAAATAATTTCAGGATTTAACCAAACTTGGAAAATCCATAACTCTCAGTAGAATTGTCCAAAATTTCCCAAATAAATTTTTTTAGAACCAGCATGAAGAATAATTTTCAGTGATGCACTTAGACTTGTATGAAAATCCATACAAATGTCTCCATAATTCAGATAAGAGAAATGCTTATAGAATTCATTCCTACAGTTCTGTTAATTGGAAAATTCTCAATTTTGGTCAGAACGCTATTAGTAATACACTTGATCTCCAGTAAAAATTTCAAGTTCATCGGACTTCAATTACTGGATTAATCAGTGTTCCAAATATCTGTGTAGTCATAAATTGAGAAAAATAGAAAAATCAATTTCAGAATTTCCCCAAACTTGAAAAATCAGTTTCTCCCTGTAGGAAGCTAAGAAAACAGTGAAACAAATTTTCCTAAAACCAGTGCGGCACCCTCTACATGATACAACCCCTGGTAGCCATGATAGGACTACAAAAAGTTCAACCAAAATTTAGAGAAGGTTATGGCTTACCATAATTTTTAAGGACAACAATCTTCCTTAATCATCTCCTGTTCTTTGCAAGAGTGTCTACTATAGTCACTAGTATCTACCATAAAAGTCCCAAAGCCAATTAAGATAATTATCTTATTTTCATCCTAAGATATTATCATAACCTCAAGCATATTAATTATTTTCAAAGTCATTCATACCTAGTATATCCATATCGTGTAGTAGTTGAAATCGAGGAGCAGCCAGAAGCTTTGGAAGTCCAGCAGCCAGAAACTAACATAGGCTCAGACTCACATTCAGGCAAGCCCCGATTTGCATTTAAGTTCCTTATAGTGTTTTTGCAATTTTTATTTAACCTTACGTCTTCAGATGATTGTGCAACGTTTAAGGTGTTTGACATCCACTTGCATGGCCCACAAATCCTATGGAGTCTTGGGTAGATCTACAGCCCGTTGAGTAGAAACTGCTATGCTTATGCTCATAGGAATTCGGTAGAAGTCGAGTAGTTGGAATCTACTCGCGAGATAGGAATTTTATCACACGGGAGGATCTGGAATCAGAAAATGGTTTACGAATATGAAATTGAGACCGAGCAGTGGGTAGGACGCAGCGAGACATGGTCTCACCTGCGTAGCCCTTCTTGTGTCGATTGAGGACTGTCTCGTGTGCGGCTCTGCTGGATAAGCTTGAAATGTAGCAACATACTGGAGAAATGGGCTCCAATAAACTTACGTAGCTTGATACTAGTTTGTCGAGGCATACCGTTCCATTTTATAGGCGTGGGTTGAGGGCAGCAAGGTGTAAATCAGCTGGTAGGCACGTCAGAGTACGCCCCACGCAGTGACCTCCTGCTCGTGACGGATCGACCGGTTCGACATCTGAGTGTCTAGTGAAAGGTGGCCATATACGACTAGTACTAAAGTGTTATGCAGGTACTGCTGTAAGTACTCGCTGACATTTCCGAAAGTGCGTATGTTTCATGTTGTTCCGGGTGTGCCTGGTTGCAATCACCGTCTCTCGCGATAATAGAGTACCACTTCTTCACTGTGCTGTGACATAGTAAATCTTGAAGAAGCTAGGAGAATACGATGCATTGAATTACAATTGCTTGCAACCTTGTATGGCTTAGACATAGTACAATTAAAAGTTTACAGTTTCCCCATACTTTACCTGTAATAGCATTATGTGCTTTGTGCATGTCATATCATCGGCAAAGCGTTTCTTGTTTGATTTGCGGAGTCTATGATGTGTCGTGCCTGAAGAATGTCATGTGCTACTTAAAACATGACTATAAGGATCCACTTGTAGGCGAGTCCTTTATGCTTTACTTTACCTATGCTTAGTATTCACTCCTGCATATGTCTAGTGAGACGGGTCAGTCTTGCTGAGGCTTATGCTCACGTTTGCAGTTAACAAGTTTTCGCAGATTATACGACTGATGACGGGTTTGATGACGAGGCTGCACCCCCTCCAGGGTTTACAGTCGAGTGGGAACCCTGCACGCCGCCGTAAATTGGGTGTTGCTAGTGCAAAGTATCTAGGGCATGGATGAATTTGCTTTTGCATAGCTAGTGCCAAGAGCGTAGCTATGATGTATTATTCTCTTTCCTTTCGTTAGTATTATAAAACTTCCGCTGTTCTTTTCAATAAAGACTTGGTATTGTAAATTGTTCTCGTTCTTTTCTTGAATACTGTTGGGTGTCGCATCGCACGACACCACCCAATGAGATCCTTGGAGGTTGGAATTCCGGTCCCCACAGACATGGTATCATAGCATCATTGGGAACAGTGTACTTGAAAAGAGCATATTTTCAAAAATTAGGATTTGAGTGATGAATTAGTTATATGCCCTTATAGGGAGTATTATTAGTATAAAATATAAAGGTGGTAAACTAACTTATATGTTATAGATTCTGTAACGACGCTTCGACGTAAGGTAAGAGGTAAGGTATGCCACCGTAAGCGGATCAATTGCGGTAAGCTCACCATGCGAGGGGTAGCATGGAAATATTTTTTGTGTCTTGGCACGGAAACATTAATAGGAGTCTCTGAAGCTTTTATGTTTCTGAGAACCTATGACACGCGGTACCCCAGCGTGCTTCAAAGTTAGTGGGAGCCCCCGTCGGGTGGTGTATAACCCGATAGTATGCATCTCTAGAACTATTCATGTTCTATGGGAGCATGCAAAACACGTATGCCTGAGCATGTATAAGAAGGTTCGTGCGGGATTCTTTGCTATACAGACGTATTACAACCATGTACCTCGAGACATGACCTCACTCGAGGGCGACTCACACCAGAGTCGTATGCATTTACTTTCATATATATTATTGTGATTGTCTGTCGTGTTTTTCCGTGCTGCCCTTGAGGTGAGAAGGTGTGAAAGAAGATTGTTTGTCTTCTGCAGCATTGACTACAGTAGCGACCCATGTAGGACATGTTTGCGAGTGAACGATACTAGGGCCACCTATAAACGTATCCGGAAATACCGGTTAGAATTTTCTTTGGTGAGGCACGTAGTACCGTCGGTATCAACTTTGATACTTGACCATCCCAACGACAAGAATGGATGCATTATATTTTGGAAAGTCTGACTATCAGGTGCTGGTAGGTTTGGACTCCGCAAAATGAGTTTTGATTCGACATTGGGTTAGCACCAAGATTCTTGATTTCTGGCTAAAGTTTGCTCAACTTCGCCAGATTGTAATCTTGTTTAGTTAGGATTGAACATAGGGGTATGCTATATGGATGGAAAGTTCTCGAAGACCTCTACAACTTTTCTTTTGACCATAAAGGCAGAAAAGCTTGATACTCTGTTGAAATTTGGGGTATGCTGAAACTGCTCCAGATGACCCTACCATAGTACCAATCTCTGTATTTTTGCAATAAATCACTGTATAAAAATATTCTGCCTTATTGTGATACATATATGAAAAGGGTACAAGGATATCTACAGTTTTGTTATTTAAAGTTTCCCTGACTCGAATTTGAGGCAATTCAAATTTCGAGCTCAAAACAGTGAACTGCAGGGCTGCTATTGAACAACAGTCAGTTCATCTGTCAAGTTTAGATAGCTCTAGCTTTTCATCCAGAATAGTTACTGTTAGGAAATCAGCGGAAAGCTACTCTAGCAACTCTACCGCATCACCCAGGAAACATGCGAGTACAGCGGTCATGGATCGTTACCACTAGATGCGCAGCGCAGCGGAACGTTGATGCGCGTCGGTGTAAGGGAAGTAGACGATCTCGTTCGTCTTCTCCTCGTCCTCGTCACAGCAGCAGGTAGACGATCACGATCGTCGTAGCCGATCAGCGCAGCAGTAGCAGCAACGCCTCCACGGAGTCCACACGTACGGAGAGGAACGCCGTGCACCGGTGTGCTAGCACCGCGTGCGCGGTAAGGGTCTCGGCGTGAGGCCTGCGAGGGGTGGCGGCTAGGGCTGTCACGTGGTGGGAGGATTAGCCCCTAACCCTACCTCTCATATTTATAGGCGTACTAATGGGCTTTTAGGTCGCAGGCCCATTAGTACCCTAATTGCTTATGGATCAAATATCCAATAGGCCTGAACCCGAATTGTTATGATTGCCTCTTGGGCACATCACCAACAATCTCCCACTTGCACCAGAGACAATCATCTAGCCAAGATTTTCGATATTCCAACTCCTTAAGTGTGTGACCCGTTAGGTTCATGAGCAGTCGGTTGTGAATGGAAACCATTTCCAACCACAAGTCAGTAGAGGTGCCTAGCAGGACATACTGACTCCCGACTGTACATAAAGATCATATCGGCCGAACCTAGATACATTCAACATGCTAATCCCTTTGCCTCACGATACCAGTCAAGCTCAAGGCGAGATGCGTGCCATCCTTGTGATAGCTCGACCATTCACTCGATCAAATAGTGGATTCATTCCGTGACTAACTTTTAGTCACTGTGATTAACCTTTAATCACCTTGGCATGGCCATGCACTTTCAGATCCAACTATCTCGAGGGGCCCATAGATATCTCTCCTGTTATTTAGGAGGGGCAAATCCCATCTTGATCCGCGCACATCACATTCTATGTTTCATTATATACCCGAAGACTACTTTTATGACTACCCAGTTACGGAGTAGCATTTGGTAGTCTCAAAGTACACAACTACGCATAGTGAGAAACAATGGCGATCTCAGGTCTAAGGATCTAGCAGGTGTATCACTCAAGACCAACTGATGGCACATATGGAAATAACAATCCCAGCAGTGTCTTGGAGTGGGTCAATCCAACACCATGTTCACTAACATGTGTTCACATTATTAATTTGATATCTCTATATCTATGATCCGTGAAACGTGATCATCAATTAATACATGTGCTAGTCTGTATGCAATCATTATCTCATATAATGATATAGACTAGGGATCATCTAGAGTAACATTACTTTTAACAAAGAGTTTCACGAACAAGTCACATACTTGATGATCAATGTAGATAATGATTACTCATATAACAATTTATTTAATAGTACATAAACATAGCTGTGACACAAGTCTCCCACTACACATTATGATCACTGATGTAAGTATCTAATACCCATAGATCTCGTGTGTGCCTCATGCTTTGATTGTGGAAGAGGCTTTGTCAACGGATCTGCAATATTCAAATCCGTGTGCACCTTGCATATCTTCACATCACCTCGGTCGATGATCTCTCGAATGAGGTGATAGCGTCGTAGTATGTGTTTGGATCGTTTGTGTGATCTAGGCTCCTTTGCCTGTGCGATGGCTCCACTATTGTCACAGTAGAGATCCACAGGACTGGATGCGCTAGGAACAACACCCAACTCAGAAACAAATTTTCTGATCCAAACAGCCTCCTTTGCAGCTTCAGAAGCTGCAATATACTCCGCCTCTGTGGTTGAATCTGCTACTGTATCTTGCTTGGAACTTTTCCAGCTCACTTCCCCTCCATTGAGGCAGAATACAAAACCGGATTGCGATCTAGAATCATCCTTATCAGTTTGGAAGCTGGCATCAGTGTAACCTTTTACAACCAGCTCTTCTTCACCTCCAAACACTAAGAATGCATCCTTAGTTCTTCTTAAGTACTTAAGGATGTTTTTGACAACAGTCCAATGAGCCTCACCAAAATCTGATTGATATCTACTCGTGATACTTAGAGCATAAGATACATCTGGGCGTGTACATAGCATGGCATACATGATGGATCCAATAGCCGAAGCATAAGGAATCGCTCTCATCCTCTTTTGCTCATCAGGTGTCGAAGGACACTGACTCTTGCTTAGAGTAATGCCATGTGACATTGGCAAGAAACCTTTCTTGGAATCTTGCATATTGAACCGATTCAATATCTTGTCAATATATGTATCTTGACTTAATCCAATTAGCCTTTTAGATCTATCTCTATAGATCTTTATGCCCAAAATATACGTTGCCTCTCCTAAATCCTTCATTGAGAAACTTTTTCTTAATGAGGATTTAACATCATCAAGCATTGAAATGTCATTTCCGATCAATAATATGTCATCTACATATAGGACCAGAAATACATGTGTGCTCCCACTAAACTTCTTGTAAATACAAGGTTCTTCTACGTTCTTGATGAAACCAAACCCTTTGATTACTTCATCAAAACGCAGATTCCAACTCCGAGATGCTTGCTTCAGTCCATAGATGGACTTTTGAAGCTTGCATATTTTACTAGCATTTTTAGGATCGACAAAACCCTCAGGTTGTGTCATGTACACATCCTCAGTCAGACTTCCATTAAGAAAGGCTGTTTTGACATCCATTTGCCATATTTCATAATCAAAATATGCAGCAATTGCTAGAAGAATCCGAACAGACTTAAGCATTGCAACGGGTGAGAAAGTTTCATCATAATCAACACCTTGAATTTGTTTGAAACCTTTCGCTACCAATCGCGCTTTATAGATGTGAACATTTCCATCCATATCAGTCTTTTTCTTGAAAATCCATCTACAATCGATAGGTCTCACACCTTCGATTGGATCAACCAAGTTCCAAACTTGATTTTCATGCATGGATTCAATTTCAGATTTCATGGCTCCAAGCCACTTCTCAGAGTCGGGTCCCATCATTGCTTCAGTATAGGTCGTGGGCTCATTATTGTCTAACAATACCATGTCATGCTGCTCCGTGGTTAGAAGCGTTAACTTTTCAGTCGCACGACGTACCCTCGTAGACCTTCGTGGGGCTGGTGTTTCATCAACTGGTTGCACAACATCTTGTACATCCTGTATAGGATCGGTGGGTGTTGAAACATTTTCAGGTATTTCTTGAATTTCTTCAAGATGCACCTTGCTCCCACTAACTCCTTTTGAGAGAAACTCTTTCTCCAAGAAGACACCATTGCGAGCGGTAAACACTTTACCCTCTGCTTTATTATAAAAATAATACCCTTTGGTTTCCCTAGGATATCCCACAAAGAAGCATTTGTCTGATTTTGGAGTGAGTTTGTCTGACGTCAAACGTTTGACATAAACATCACATCCCCAAACTTTGAGGAAAGACAATCCGGGACGTTTCCCGGTCCACATCTCATATGGTGTCTTCTCAACAGACTTAGTTGGGACTCTGTTTAGTGTAAACGCAGCAGTTTCAAGAGCATAACCCCAAAAGGATAGTGGAAGATCTGCTTGGCTCATCATCGACCTAACCATGTCCAACAAGGTTCGGTTCCTCCGCTCGGACACCCCATTCCATTGAGGCGTTCCAGGTGGAGTCAATTGTGGAACAATTCCACATTGTTTCAAATGATCATAAAATTCATGGCTCAAATATTCACCCCCACGATCAGATCGTAGAAATTTGATTGTCTTGCCCAATTGATTCTGTACTTCATTCTGAAATTCTTTGAACTTTTCAAAGGATTCAGACTTGTGCCTCATTAGGTAGACATAACCATATCTACTAAAGTCATCGGTAAATGTGATGAAGTACTGAAAACCACCTCTGGCAATTGAACTCATTGGTCCACATACATCTGTGTGTATAAGTCCCAACAAGTCAGTCGCCCTCTCACTTTGACCAGTGAAGGGTGCTTTGGTCATCTTCCCAAACAAACAAGATTCGCATGTGTCAAGTGATTCAAAATCAAATGAGCTTAGTAAACCATCTTTGTGGAGTTTTTCAATGCGTTTCTCATTTATATGACCCAAGCGACAATGCCAAATAAAAGTGGGACTTAGATCATTATGACGAGCCCTTTTGGTATTAATGTTACAAACAGTTTTATCCTCAAGATCAAGAACATATAATCCATTCACCAATGGACATTGAGCATAGAAAATATTATTGTAATAAATAGAACAACATTTGTTCTTTATTACAATCTCATAACCATCAACTTCTTCTAAACACGAAGAAGAGATAATATTCTTGCTCAAAGTAGGAATGCAATAACAATTATTCAATTCCAAAACTAATCCTGAGGGTAATGACAAGTGGTAAGTTCCGACAGCTATGACCGCAACCTTTGCTCCATTGCCAACACGAACATCCAACTCGCCTTTTGCAAATCTTCTAGTCTCACTTAGACCCTGCAATGATTTGCAAGTGTGAATCATCGATCCGGTATCAAATACCCATGATTCACTAGAAGATAATGCAATGTTAATTTCTATAACATTTATACCTGAAGCGGAAGTCTCACTTCCCTTCTTCTTCTTCATATCCTCCAAGTACTTCTTGCAGTTCCTAGACCAGTGTCCCTTACCATGACAGTGAAAGCATTCATCATCAGGAGAAGGGCCAGATTTGCCCTTTGGCTTAGACTTTGAGCTTGAGGGCTCATCGGGAACCTTTCCCTTGCCTTTGCCTTTAGGATGCGTCACACGCTTCCTCTTTTTATTCTCCTTTTGTACCATCATCACATGATTGGCATTTTTCTTAATGCTTTCTTCGGCTGTTTTAAGCATCCCATGCAATTCAGCCAAAGTTTTCTCCATGCCATTCATTTGAAAATTCAATATGAATGGCTCGTAGCTCGGTGGGAGCGACTGGAGAACAACGTCAATAGCCAGATCATCCTTGAGTTCAGAACCAAGTTTGCCCAAAGTTTCAATGTAACCAATCATCTTGATTACATGAGGGCTGACCGGGCTACCCTCCGCCAGCTTGCATGAGAACAAGGACTTTGAGATATTGTATCTTTCAGCTCTTGCTTGATTCTCAAACATTCCACGCAGTCCCTCAATCATAGAATAAGCATCTGTATGCTCATACTGTTTTTGTAGATCAGGGGACATAGTGGCAAGCATGAGGCAGCTTACATTAAGTGCATCATCGCAGTGCTTCGTATAAGCTCTACGTGCTGCATTAGTTGCATCAGCTGGGAGGTCATCAGGGTAAGGCTGCAGAAGAACGTACTCGGTTTTCTCTTGCCTGAGAACGATTCTCAGGTTGCGGTACCAATCGATAAAGTTAGCTCCATTGAGCTTTTCCTTTTCAAGCACAGATCGCAAATTGAAACCGGAATTGTTACTAGCAGACATGATCTACAATAGAAAATAAATATGCAAGGTTTAGCACTATGTTATGTACCAATCTTCTATTAACAGTTTAATAAAAGATATTACCACTATATTATCATCGTCTTCCCTCTAACGATATATAGTGGTTCAAGATCCATATTCACTAATTCCTAGTGAGCTTTGGCTTCACGGCTAGGAAAATAGTGACATAGGTAAACAACAATTGTTAATCATATCCCTATATGACTCTTGTTTGTTGGGTGACATCCAATGCCCCGGCTCCCAACTCTATGCCATAAAGCCCAAAACCGTTTTGATAGCTTTGTTGAGTAAACCAACACTATGCATGTGAATGTCCAACATTCACCCTATGAATTATGATAGATGATGGTACTTTGCTTTGGCAAACCTACCACACAACGATCAAAATAACATAGGTGCAGCTATTGGTAAATGGCATCAAATGCTCAACTTTTGTGAGGGAAGCTATTCTATCATGACAAAACATCCACCATATGAAGAGCATGAAAAGAAAGTAATAAGCATCACAGGCATATGATAATATCACATTGTGAATAGTATGGCCTTTAGAATCATAATGGTCTCCATCGCCATGGTTCCATTAAGATCTGAGCTGCCATGCTTCCCTTCTTGTGGTGATCTTCATCTCCACCATGCTCGAGGACATCTCCATGATAATAAAAGAAGCTAATACAATTAATAGCTATCAAATAAATTACAAGAGAGATCAAGCATCACAGGTCGACACGCAGGTCGTTATACAATTATGTGACAACCTCAACCCGGTTGTGTTAATTTTGCAGCACGCAGGCCGCACGAATATTACACACAGATTATCACATCATATTAGGCCATACCATTCACATCATTCCCTGCAAAAACGAGTTAAGCGTAGAACGGTTTCTAGCGCAAAACGATATTATGTAATCGCTATAGCAGACAGCAAAACGCAGCAAAACGCAGCAAACGGAATTACATAGATCACATCTATGAAATCACTATGAAAATCTCATCGGATTGATCAAATCACCCCGAATCCGAGACATTCAGAATGTCTCAAATTTTCAATGTGATCGGTTATTCATGAGTAGATCGCGACTCATGACCGTGGTCTGTTGGCTCAATCTGTTAGCTATGTACGCGATTAGTCCCGATGGTGATTCCAGCCGGTAGGGACAGGTTGCGCACACAGCAGAGAAGGAGCACGAACTGACCCTTTAGTCATATACGATCGCAATCTACTCTAACCAATTCCAAACCCCAAAAACCGTGCGAAAAATTCATCGTATGAACATGTCTGCAGTAGATCCAGACCAAAAACTATGCAAGTCGGCTCTGATGCCACTGTTAGGAAATCAGCGGAAAGCTACTCTAGCAACTCTACCGCATCACCCAGGAAACATGCGAGTACAGCGGTCATGGATCGTTACCACTAGATGCGCAGCGCAGCGGAACGTTGATGCACGTCGGTGTAAGGGAAGTAGACGATCTCGTTCGTCTTCTCCTCGTCCTCGTCACAGCAGCAGGTAGACGATCACGATCGTCGTAGCCGATCAGCGCAGCAGTAGCAGCAACGCCTCCACGGAGTCCACACGTACGGAGAGGAACGCCGTGCACCGGTGTGCTAGCACCGCGTGCGCGGTAAGGGTCTCGGCGTGAGGCCTGCGAGGGGTGGCGGCTAGGGCTGTCACGTGGTGGGAGGATTAGCCCCTAACCCTACCTCTCATATTTATAGGCGTACTAATGGGCTTTTAGGTCGCAGGCCCATTAGTACCCTAATTGCTTATGGATCAAATATCCAATAGGCCTGAACCCGAATTGTTATGATTGCCTCTTGGGCACATCACCAACAGTTACATGGTCATATATATACATTTCTGGAAATCTTAGCAAGTCCTCTATCAACTTTATGTTGCACTCATGGCCTGAATCTTGGTGTAGATGTGTTTAATTCCTATGGTTGCAGACTTGGTTTTGGCAGATCAGAACTTGAAACAGTTGGCACATAGTTTCGAATTAGCGCACTATACCTATGTAACAAATGTTTCATGGCCGAAATCTTTTACTTCTGGATTGTTAAATTGATGTTATACAATGTTTATTTTGTCATTACCTCAATATATTGTCATAATATACCTGTATAAATTGTGGAAATCACCACATATACAGGGGAGGTTCTGTCAAAATTTCCAGAAAATTTGGCTCCACTTTAAACCTGTATAGATTCTATTTCCTAGCTCTACTGGAGCTGTATGAGTACAATATGGAAAGGGTGTAAAGTGTACTACAACTTTTGTATTCAACCCCACATCTGGTTCTGACGTTTACTGTATGAAAAGTTTCAATTTATACAGGAAGGTCAGCTGGAACAGACTGTGATTACAACTCCAGTTTTAAAATTTTCTTAAACTATTGGGAGTTGGAAACCTTCTCATTTTTCCAGTATCCTTTTCTATAGATGGCGGATGTGATGATGCTATTACCAGACGGATGGATATTTTCCACTTGCGCTAGCCGTCCGGGCTTCCCATGTATGCTGCGGGAAGTGCTCCAACAGTCTGGCTTCATCGAGATGCCATGCTATTGGGGCCGAGAAATGATTGACAGAGGCGTTCCGTCATGCACCATCTTGGTCGACATCCCGGCTAGTCCACGTCGTTATGGATGGGCTCCTTTCTCGGTTACTATCGAGGGAGCTCATTTGGAGGACACTTGGGCAATCGCAGCAGGCGAGGCGCTTATGAAGCTTTGCGAGCTTCATCAAGATGCCATGGCTGGGACTCAATTTGCACTTCTTCCAGTCCATGGTGTTGCTGGTTTTTAGTGGCAGCGTCGTATGGTTGCCGCCTATACAGCGTATGGCGACACAACCTCAACGACACTTGGAATGTATGCGGCTGCATCCAATATGGTGGTTCTTACTCAAGGTGCAATTATTCAGGAGCAAGTCGAAGCCTTGAGGCAAGCAACTAAGCGGGGAGATACTCTTGATTATATCAATGAGAATCTGCGTTCGTTCCTAGCTCCAACAAATCACCGGCTAAATAAGTGTGTGAGTCAGCTGCATTACGCTTGCATTAGACTATGGAAAGCTCGTGCCGAACAACAGCAAACTCGCAATGATCTGCAGCAAACTCATGGTGAGCTGCAAGAAAGTCAGTTAGAGGTGCAACAACAGCAGGAGCAGCTGTCGGTAGCCACTGAGGAACGAGACACAGCCATAGAGGCAGCTCAAAATTGGGAGTATGAGGCAGAACAACTTCAGGATAATGTGATTGAGGCCAAAGCACAATTGCAACCAGTGGTGTATCCACTGGCCCATTATATACCACTAAATATGGGTGAACAAGTGCCTTCGAATGACGAAGAGGAAGAAGAAGATCCCGAGGAACTCGAGTACGCCAAATAGGACGTATTGGAGTGGGATATGGCAGCACTTCTGCCATCACGGGGCAACATATATTTTAGTAGTTGCTCGTGTTTATTTTGTGGTCATGTTTGTATCATATTAAGAATAGCAGTGGGTATGTCTAAGATGACAAGATGTGTATGACATCTCATGGGAACCAAGTATGGTAGAGATGCACTTCCGTAGTGGGAGTCCATCGTTTTGGAGTACACGACTGTAAACTTGGTCATGAGATAATATATCTTGTATAAAGTTTGTACTTTATCAATATATGTGAATGTTATCCACTTATTCCCTCGTCAATAGTCACGCTACTGAATATGAAAGGGATAAAGGAAAAGAAAACATGTGCTGATTTTAAGTCATTTGGATGCAGAATGGTGCGTACGCGCTCAATGCCTGAGATGGCAGGTTCAAGTCGTGGTTGTGAGGACAAATCTCCAACCCAGGAGACAGCTGCAACACCGCAGCAACAAGTTCCTCCACCACCACCTCCTGAACTTCCAAGGAGTCTAGCGGAGGTTCTCATCGCAGTGCTTGGCTCACGCGACAAGCAAACTGGGTTACTACGGACTTTGGTTCAGCATCATCCCGTCAAGGAGGGCGACCAGAGGCGGGTCCACGACATCCTTCTCCGAGTTCATACTCGGACTTCATGTCAATGCACCCGCCGGTCTTCATGGAGGCCGATGAACCGTTGGAGGCGGACAACTGGCTCTGCTCCATCGATGGGAAGTTCGGTTTGCTATGAGTGACCTAACATCAGAAGACCCTGTTCGCGGCCCAACAATTACAAGGGTCTGCTGGTGCATGGTGGGCAAATTACCTTGCCGCACGACCAGCCGGCTATGCCGCGAGCTGGGAGGAGTTCCGGGAGGCGTTTTGTGCCTATCACATACCTCCCGGTGTTATGAGGAGGAAGCTTCAAGAGTTCTTCGAGTTGAAGCAAGGAGGAAGGAGTGGTTACGAGTACTCCAAGGCATTCAACCACTTGGCCCAATATGCTCAGGACCAAGTGAGTACTCAAGATCGGAAGCGTGAATGCTTCTATCGGGGTTTGAACCCCAAGATGAAGGACAAGCTTGCCTTGTTCAACAGCGCCAGCTTCAACAACATGGTCACTGTCGCGATCGTGCAGGAGGACGCTACTAGGGAGCTATTCTCTGACAAGAAGAAAAGAAGTGCTCTGCAAGGAAGCGAGAGGGTACTCCTTAGAAGTACCGCATGGTGTATCGATCACCATCTGGCCAGAGGTGGCAGCCGCCATCGCGACCACTGATGTTTTGGGGTCGCCAGTTCAACAACGTCGGCTTTCGCCCACAGCAGCAACAAGGGATGATTCCGCGTGCACCTCTACCTCCACCGCATGCATCGGGATTCCGTCCTCCATTCTGTGCCGGTCAAACCCCGTACACGTGTTATACGTGTGGACATACGAGGCACTTTGTCAAGGACTGCACGCAGAACGGAGGACAGTCATCGTACCAGGGGGCAAATCAGCATCGCTACCAGCCCAAGAAGCCAGCAACCAGAACCAGCAACATCCACCACCTCACCATCGAAGACGTTCCGGAAGGCGCACCCGTACTCACGGGTACGTTTTCTCTCATTGGTCATCCCATAGTCATCCTTTTTGACTCCGGTGCTTCACACAACTTTATTAGCAAGTCTTATGCCAATCAATATCAGTTTCCTAAAATTTCCACAAAAACCCCCATATATGATTTGTTCTCCAGGTCGTAAAGTAGTAGCAGATAAGATGGTCCATAGGGTAATTCTTAATCTGGGTGGGAACATATACCCTATCTCTCTCATTATACTAGAGCATCAGAAGTTAGATGTCATCTTAGGGATGACATGGTTGCAATACAACTATGCTATTATTGACATCGTTTCTCGTAGGATATATCTAAATTCTCCGGTCCACTCTCCCCAAAATCTCACTCTTGAGAGTAATATCCACGTGACTCCAACTACTTATAACACCGAGGCCTGTAAACTCGAAGACATTCCAGTAGTATGTGAGTATCCGAACGTTTTTCCCAAAGATCTTCCCTGCATGCCACCAGAAAGAGATGTCAAGTTTAAGATTGAACTTGTACCGGGAATAGTGTCGATCTCGAGAAAGATGTATAAGATGGCACCTAAGGAACTTGCATAATTGAAAGAGCAGCTGAAGGAAATTTCGGACAAGGGTTTCAATCGTCCAAGTTCATCACCTTGGGGCTGTTCTGCATTGTTCGTGGAAAAGAAGGATAAAATGTTGAGACTATGTGTGGACTATCGTCCACTCAACGCTGTCAACGCTGTTCGATCAATTGGTGGGTGCTCGGGTATTTTCAAAGATGGATCTTCGCTCTAGATATCATCAGATCAGGATTCGACCAGAGGATATACCTAAGACAACATTCTCGATGAGGTATGGATTATATGAGTACCTTGTCATGTCCTTTGGATTAACCAATGCACCGACCCATTTCATGTATCTCATGAATTCGGTGTTCATGCCAGATTTGGACAAGTTTGTCGTGGTTTTCATTGACGACATCCTTGTGTACTCAAAATTCAAAGAAGAA
Organism: Tuctoria greenei; assembly: GCA_036927565.1. Classification (NCBI taxonomy): domain Eukaryota; kingdom Viridiplantae; phylum Streptophyta; class Magnoliopsida; order Poales; family Poaceae; genus Tuctoria; species Tuctoria greenei. The sequence goes on from JAYESD010000010.1 coordinate 96,701,843, forward strand.
CATGCAAAACATTTGCACATCGTGCTTCAACGATTGCGAGTCCACAAGCTGTATGCCAAGTTCAGCAAATGTGAGTTTTGGATCAGCCAAGTGCCATTTCTAGGGCACATCATCTCTGTTGAGGGAATTGCAGTTGTTCCAAGTAAGATTAAACAAATACTCAAATGGGAGTCTCCTAAGTCTGTGCATGAAGTTCGATGTTTCCTGGGTTTAGCAGGATATTACCGGAGGTTCATCCCAAGATTTTCCAAGATAGCTAAACCAATGACAAAACTTCTGAAGAACGGAAAGAAATATGCATGGACAAAGGAATGTGAGGAAGGATTTCAAGCATTAGTGAAGCACCTCACAACAGCGCCGGTATTAGCCCAACAAGACACAACTAGTTACTTTGATGTTTATTCTAATGCATCTAGAATTGGTTTGGGTTGCTTATTAATGCAAGATAGAAGGGTGATCGCTTATGGATCACGGCAGCTTTGGAACCATGAGCAGCATTATCCGACTCATGATCTTGGGCCCGCTGTCATGGTACTTGCATTAAAGATGTGGAGACACTATCTACGGGGCAACCTAGTACATCTCTACACAAATCACAAAAGCTTGAAGTACATCTTCACCCAGAAGGATTTGAACATGCGACAGCGAAGATGGTTGGAATTAATAAAAGACTATGAAATTGAGATCCACTACCGTCCCCGAAAGGCAAATGTAGTCGCAGATGCGCTAAGTCACAAGTCCCATGTCAATAACCTTTCTATCACCTTGATAGTGGAAGAAGAACCGAGTCTCTACTTGGTTCCGTATGGGACGCTCTACAATTTAGCTCTCATGCCTACCATAAGGGAAGAAATTGTGGAGGCTCGGAAGGGGGACAAGGGCATATCGCATATTCGCCAAAGAATGAAGAAGGGGGAAATGAAGTGTTTCCGATGTGACGATAACGGTACCATCTGGTTCAAAGACCGCATCGTGGTGCCCCGCAATGTGGGACTTCGGAAGAAGATTTTGGACGAAGCTCATTTGTCCAAGTATTCTATTCATCCGGGAAGTAACAAATTGTACCAAGACTTAAAGAAGAAATTTTGGCGGACTTGGATGAAGAGGGAAATAGTGAAGTATGTATTCGAATGTGATACGTGTCAACGGGTGAAAGCTGACCATCTAAAGGCAGCCGGACAGCTACAAACTTTAAGCATACCAGCCTGGAAATGGGAGGACATCAGCATGTATTTCATTGTTGGATTACCCTCACCTTTCGCAAGCATGACTCGATTTGGGTGATAGTCGACCAACTCACCAAGTCAGCTCACTTTATTCCAGTCAATGTCAAATATGTGGCACGACAGTATGTAGAGTTGCATATTGCCAGGATCCTATGTCTACACAGAGTACCCCGCACTATCATATCAGATCGTGGAACGTTGTTCATTGCTCGATTTTGGGAGCAGCTCCACACATCTTCCACACATCTTTGGGTACCAAGTTGATTCGAAGCTCAGCTTACCATCCACAAACTGATGGTCAAACAGAACGAGTAAACTAAGTGCTAGAGGATATGCTCCGTGCCAGTGCAATCCACCATGGTGATCATCTACCATTGGTAGTGTTTTCATACAACAATGGTTATCAGACTAGCATCCAAATGGCACCATATGAAGCTCTTTATGGCCGGAAGTGCCGCACACCTTTGAACTGGTGTGAATCTGGTAAACGAGTAATATATGGTATAGACTTGGTAAATGAAGCCGAAGCACGAGTACGAGTTATTCAAGCCAACCTCAAGGCTGCTCAGTCTCGTCAGAAAAGCAATGCGGACAAACGACATCGACCCCTTCACTTCGATATCGGGGATCACATTTACCTTCGTGTATCCCCAATGAAAGGGATTCATCGCTTCGAAGTAAAAGGGAAGCTAGCTCAACATTTCATTGGGCCATTCGCAATACTTGAGCAATGCGGACCTGCAGCCTATTGGCTAGAGCTACCAGCGGCGCTTTCAGGGGTCCACAATGTGTTTCACATTTCACAGTTGAGAAAATGTCTCAAGGCCCCAGTGGAGGTCCGTATAGAGGATTTGGAAGCTCTCCAACCAGATCTTACTTACTCTGAGCATCCAAACCAGATAGTCGATGAGAAAACTCGTACCACAAGAAATCACATCTTGCATTTCTACAAGGTCTTGTGGGGAAACCACATCGCGGATAAAGCAACGTGGGAAAGCGAGGAATATCTTAGAACAAACTATCCGGACTTGTTAGCGGCATATGTTCATTAGATCTTTTCCTTTTATCCTTCCTTTTGTAATTTCGGGGCGAGATTCTTTAAGGGGGGGAGTAATGTAAAATCCCACATTTTCCTTCATATGAGGTTCAATTGTAAGTTGGTTATCAACCCTAATGGAGACCAATTATAGCTATGCTTATGAGCTTGATCTCATCAAATCTTTTCTTCCGCTCATGCTTAAATTTTATTAACATGTGGAATGGACTTCACCAATAACCTTAGAATAATTTAAGTGACCTCTCTTCAAATTTTTGGAATTATTTGAATGGATATTGCTAGGTCAAATTAATATGCAGTACCAAATATATATTATAATTAGTTACAAATTGAATATGCTACTGTACATTTGGCCCTGTCAAAAACATTCAAATCTGAGGCCATAAACTTTTCTATGGCTTCCTAATATTCCAAATAGACTTCTTTCAGAGTTTCATAAATTTTGAACGCAATTTGCTATTTTATTTGAGATTCTTAGCAAATTCAAACCATATTTAGAATTCAAATTTTGAATTCTGTTCAACTTGTTTGAACATCAAGATTTGAACACACCATCATGGTCAGCATGACTTTCTTGACTTATCCTCAAAGTTTCACAATTTTTGGAACTCAATTGTTATTTAATTCAGTGACACCATTGAATTTCATCCAATTTCAAATTAAAATTTGAAATTCAATTGAAACTTGCTCCAATTCGAAATCCAATTGCAGAATCAAATTGCAGATATTTACTTTGGCCTCCCCACAAAAATATAGAATTTTTGGATCAAGTTTGGTAGGAGAATTGATGTTGCATAGATGGGAAGAGGATAAGAGGTGGGACCCACTATCAGCCTGACATACTCGAGTGAACCCACAGGGTGCTCTGTATCCGGCTCTCCCCGCCGATCGACGACGGCAGCGCTCGACACCGCGATGCGGCATGCAAGCCACCGAGCTGCCTGCTTGCTTGCGCCGTGGCGAGCTCCCCTCGTCCCTCCGTCCCTATAAATACCCCCCTTGGCGGTCGCCTTCGAACTCCACCTCGGTTTCACGCCATTGCCGCCGCCTCTGTTCGTCGAGTTTTCGCCGACGATTGAAACCATTTCTCACCGAGCTGTAAGTAGATAAAAGGCTTGTCACAACATCCTCTACGTATCCTATTTGGTCATTGATCGTGACATAGCTTCTGCTTGGGGTATTTTGAAGTTTTCCGGTCACCATCGAGGAAGCCGTCGAGAACCTTCACTGTCTCATCATCGAGCTCCAGTTCTAGGACGTTTCCAGTCTCGATACCTTAAGCAAAAAGGTTCGCAATCCTCTCTAGTTTATGCTCACCAAATTTAAGCCTATGACATGAAGTGTAGCTCGAGTTTTTATTCGATAACCGAATGATTTTTCAATAGAACAGCAAGGCTTCACGCTTAGATTCGTTTCATTCTTGCAATCATCCTTTAATCTGGTTAGGAGATAGCTCGTATATGTCCTAGCGCAGCTCCCTGCTCAAAGGCCCCAAAAGTTATCAACTGAGCACCTTAGATTTTGAGATTTCGCGGCCGCCGGTTGAAAGACCGTGTCTCACCGTCGAGCTCATATCTCGTGGGTGTTTCCACTCTTATTTAGTCCAGATTCTTGATCCTTGAGATCCCAGGAAGATTTTGGAGGAGTTCCCGAGTTGTTTGAGCTTAAGTTGAGTGAGTTCAAGCAGGCCCGAGCCCTCACTGCCGGCGCCACCGTCGCACGGTTGTTTCCTGTCCGTTTCAGCCGATGCCGACCTAACCGTCGTGCTCAGCACCCTCAAAAACCCCCAGGCGGCAAGTCTTGACGAGTTTAGCGCAACCGTTTGGCCGGCGGCGAGATTGCCGGCGAGCTACCGCCGCGCGCGAGCGCCAACCCAAGGTTGAAGACGACCATGGACCCCACGAGTCAGTCGCTGCGGGATCCGGGTGTGGCCAGGGATCTCGTGTGACTGCGAGGGTTAACCCCGTAGCCCCCGGTGCAGCCCTGCTGCGATTGGTCGATTTAAACCAGTGGACCCGGCTGATTATTTAAATGTTTCCCGTTGGAAAATAATTCCAGGATTTAACCAAACTTGGAAAATCCATAACTCCCAGTAGAATTGTCCAAAAATTCCCAAATAAATTTTGTTAGAACCAGCATGGAGAATACTTTCCAGTGGTGCACTTGGACTTGTATGAAAATCTATAGAAATTTCCCCATAATTCAGATAAAAAATGCTTATAGAATTAATTCCTACAGTTCTGTTAATTGGAAAATTCCCAATTTTGGTCAGAACAGTATTACTAATACACTTGATCTCCAGTAAAAATTTCAAGTTCATTGGACTTCAATTACTGGATTAATCAGTACTCCAAATCTCTGTGTAGTCATAAATTTAGAAAAATAGAAAAATCAATTTCAGAAATTTCCCCAAACTTGAAAAATCAGTTTCTCCCTGTAGAAAGCTTAGAAAATAGTGAAACAAATTTTCCTAAAACCAGTGCGACCCCCTCTACATGATACAACCCCTGGTAGCCATGATAGGTCTCCAAAAATTTCAATCAAAATTTAGAGAAGGTTATGGCTTACCATAATTTTTAAGGACAACCAACATCCTTAATCATCTCCTGTTCTTTGCAAGATTCTCCACTATAGTCACTAGTATCTACCATAAAGGTCCCATTGCCAATTAAGATAATTATATTATTTTCATCCTAAGATATTATCATAACCTCAAGCATATTAATTATTTTCAAAGTCATTCATACCTAGTATATGCATATCGTGTAGTAGCTGAAATCGAGGAGCAGCCGAAAGCTTTGGAAGTCCAGCTGCCAGAAACTAACATAGGCTCAGACTCACATTCAGGCAAGCCCCGGTATGCATTTAAGTTCCTTACAGTGTTTTGCAGTTTTTATTTCACCTTACGTCTTCAGATGATTGTGCATTACATTTAAGGTGTTTGACATCCACTTGCATGGCCCACAAATCCTATGGAGTCTTGGGTAGGTCTACGACCCGTTGAGTAGAAACTGCTATTCTTATGCTCATAGGAATTCTGTAGAAGTCGAGTAGTTGGAATCTACTCACGAGATAGGAATTTTATCACACGGGAGGATCTGGAATCAGAAAATAGTTTATGAATATGAAATTGAGACTGAGCAGTGGGTAGGATGCAGCGAGACGTGGTCTCACATGCGTAGCCCTGCTTGTGGCGATTGAGGACCGTTTCGTGTGCGGCCCTGCTGGACAAGCTTGAAATGTACCAGTGACATACTGGAGAAATGGGCTCCAATAAATTGACGTAGCTTGATACTAGTTTGTCGAGGCATTCCGTTCCGTTTTAGAGGCGTGGGTTGAGGGCAGCAAGGTCTAAATCAGCTGGTGAGCACGTCAGAGTACGCCCCACGCAGTGACCTCCTGCTCGTGACGGATCGACCGGTTCGACATCCGAGTGTCTAGTGAAAGGTGGCCATATACGACTAGTACTGAAGTGTTACGTAGGTACTGCTGTAAGTACTTGCTGACATTTCCGAAAGTGCGTATGTGTCGTATTGTTCCGGGTGTGCCTGGTTGCAATCACCAGCCCTCGCGGTAATGGAGTACCACTTGTTTACTGCGCCGTGACGTAGTAAATACTGAATAAGTCAGGAGAATACGATGCATTTAATTACAATTGCTTGCTTCCTTGTATGGCTTAGAGATAGTACAATTAAAAGTTTACAGTTTACCCATACTTTTCCTGTAGTAGCATTATGTGCTTTGTGCATGTCATATCATCGGCAAAGCGTTTCTTGTTTGATTGCGGAGTCTATGATGTGCCGTGCCTGAAGAATGTCATGTGCTACTTAAAACATGACTATAAGGATCCACTTATAGGCGAGTCCTTTACGCTTTACTTTACCTATGCTTAGTATTCACCCCTGCATATGTCTAGTGAGACGGGTCGGTCTTGCTGAGCCTTATGTTCACGTTTGCAGTTAACAAGTTTTTGCAGATTATACGACTGATGATAGGTTCGATGACGAGGCTGCACCCCCTCCAGGGTTTACAGTCGAGTGGAAACCCTGCACGCCGCCATAAATTGGTTGTTGCTAGTGCAAAGTATCCAGGGCATGGATGACTTTGCTTTTGCATAGCTAGTGCCAAGAGCGTAGCTATGATGTATTATTCTCTTTCCTTTCGTTAGTATTATAAAACTTCCGCTGTTCTTTTGAATAAACACTTGGTATTGTAAATTGTTCTCGTTCTTTTCTTGAATACTGTTGGGTATCGCATCACACGTGATAGGAAAAAGATTTAGGCCCGATCTTCCGAAAGGTAATGGATAAGTCGATTGATGTGGAGATCTCGATGTTGATGATCTGAGGCTCTCGAGTAGAACACGAACAACCCCTGCAATCACTACACCACTGCTCCGTTGGTTATCAACCGTGCTTCACACGATTGACCTCGCCAAGAAGGCTAATCCCTGCAAGTGCAACCGAGAACACAAGCAATAACAAGGTAGACACGATCTAAAATCGCAAAGTTGGGGTCTCACAAACCGAAGAACGGCGATATTATTGATCTAAGCAAAACCCAATTGTTCATGGCGGCTACTATGGAGTATATATAGGTGGGAGGATGTCCAAGGGGGTGTTTGGGTCGTGACCTAACCCTAACACACGAAAATAATGGACTTAGACTTGATACAATGCCCAATGGCCCAATACGGTGGCGCAGCACCCTGACAGATTCTGTACTCGATTTTGTTTTGACGATTCCCGTCGACTCCCGAGGAATTTCGATATGGGACCAGCTCCATTGGAAATTTTATCCTCTCCCCTTTCCGTGCATATGTAGAACGTCCAAAACGGAGTTCGTATACGTCTTGGGCGTCCGTTTTAGTGCGTACTGCTCCTGGACTCCGAGTTGGATACGATTTGAAGTTTGGTTCGGTTTCCATCTTCTTTGAACGAATTCTCTGGTCCTCCACGTCCCTAATACTTCCTCCAAGTACTCTTTGAACCTCTCCATGGATCCTAATCATAATTAAATCATTAGGTAGCAATCTATGCTCAAAAACATATAAAGAAATATATAAGAACGAGTTCACCTCTAAAATTAATTGTTGTGTATGAACTCTATTGATTGCATCTTGTATGTTCAATGGAGTGTTGTTTGTATCCATAGAAGTGATGTCCTCATCATCCCCCCCTTCTTGAATTGGAGTCGTCCTCGACTCAAGTTCATCTTCTCTTATGTGTTGGTCCAAATATGCAACGCCATCAAATCTTTTTGTATGCATGAATGGAGGAGGCCAAGGTGGTGGACGACATAGTGCGCCATCTTGATCTTGTCCATCAAATAAGAGTGCACATTCACTTGAGCCAGGATCCCAAACAAATAAACATTGTGCCATGTTTATTTGTGCAATGATAATATGCATGATCTTATCATTCTCCCCTTCTTTATGACAAGCCGTCCTCGGCTTGCTCGTATGTCGAGGAAAAAGGATTGCTTTGGGGGTAGAATGAACACTGTCCATATTGCACAACCGCAATGAACAATGCTTCTTTTTTAATTGTTGTCCTTGCTGCAATAAAAAAATGCTAGAAAAACTTGACAATACATTATTAGTGTTAGTGCATCCATTCATTTCACCATGTTGTTGCAGCACAAAAGGAGCTTGCACATTTGAACATATGTAAACTTTATGCACCATAAATTCACCACTATCTTCATAGTTGCCTATAGCATGAAAAATATTTCTACTTAATAAAGGCAATTCAGATCGTGAAAATATTCTCCTCTCTACAATATTTAGATCACAAAGAGTGTCAAATTCAATATAACCCAAAGTATTTAAAGAAGACAAAAATTTCAGCTCATCATTTTCAACAGTTGCGGTGATCAAATTATGAATTTCAGCACAAGTAGGTGAATCCAAAACACAATCATCTTGTACATTAACTTGTTTTTGCATAGGTATAATAGAGTTATCAGCACACAACTCTTTCGTAGCGCAACGATCATCATGAAAATCAACATGCGACAATGGTGTATAAATAAATGATTCTAATAGTTGCTCCTCAAAAATAGCATGATTGGTGGAAAAAATTAGAACATCCAAAAACTTCTCACCTTCTATATTTGTAGAATGTTTTGCCTTACCATTTTCAGCAGTGATTTCGAGTGCATTATGAGTTGATCTATCTAAAATTTCACAAGTGTTGTCAAAAGCCTCGTTCTCTTTTGCATCATCTATATTATTTTCTATATTGTCCTGCAAAACGTTAGACACAAAAGGAGGTACAACAAGAAATTTCTCCTCAAATTGCTGAATTTCTTCTTTGAACATAGATACATTAGCAAAAGTTTCTCGCATAAGAATTTTCGTTTCTTTCCATGTTCGAGGTTTTTCTAATTCATTTAAATTGTTCCACCAAGTTAATTCACAATCTACTAATACACTTGCAACATCTAATCTTTCTCCTCTCACACATATGACATTGTCCAAAAATTTTATCCACCTCTATTTCCCAAGTAATATATTCATCATAACCAAAACCATCATAAGAAGGAGAGATGGGCGAATGTAATTACTTCTTGTGGAAGGTATTGCAAAGGTGGTATGAATGTCATGTGAATCCTTGATTGATGTTTGATTTTTACTGAGCAACTCCATCGTCGTCTTCATCATGTCCATCATCTCAACATATAATGCATGATTCTTGCTTTTACCTGACATTGTTAGTAGCAAACAGAAGACAACACAAAAAATATGTTATCCCTATCAACTACAAAGGACAATGGCAAAGTGGAAGTGGAATCACACACTCTCAAGCGTCTTACCACGCTCTTACATGTGTTCTTACCGACACTGCAGGTGGAAAACGGTGGACGGTATGAAGAAACCAATGAAGCGTGGGATGATTGCAAAGGTGTATCGATTCTGCTTAAGAGTAAGGTGTAGCTTGGATGACACTTTCTATGTAGCAAGGATTAGCAACAATGAAATCAGATAGTAAAGTTGAATAAGTGTCCAAAGTATTTGTCAAAGTTGTTGGCCTAAATGTGTTCCTAGTAGTTCAAGCTAGCAAGACATGAGACAAAACTAGATGACACAAAGAATGCAAGCACTTCTGTTTTTTTGTTATTTTTTTCCTCTTTTTTTTGTGCAGCTTTTGTTTCTTGTTTTGCACTTGTCTTTTTATTTTTTCTTCCTTTTTTTTCAAAATGTGCTGCAAGGGAAGAACACAATGAAAATCAATCCAAGATATATCGTGTGTCTGTCGCAGATTTTCTGCTCAATCTTCCAAGGACAAATAGGCACACTTATAGGCTCTAAATTGGAAAACTTAGAACAGAAAGATTGTAGATATATCTCTCCTCTTTAATTTGAATATATGGAAGACCTATTTTGGAAAAGAACAATAGGAGATACTGCCCCCGAAATACAGACTGTTCAGAATTTTTGGGTCAATAACAGATTCGGATATAATGAAATTTCGACATCGATAACTATATTTTCTTGGCAAATGATGAATAAGAAAGTTATAGAGAACTTCTTAAGCTTTCGAGAAAGTATAAGAACACGAAAATCCGAGTTCGTATGAGCTAGATATGATGAAAATACTGAACTGGTCAAAGATGAATCTAATCTGGACGTGATGACGTGATTCAAAAGGATGAATCAACACAATGCAAAACTTAAACTAAGACTAAAAACACTTCTAAACCAGCAATATGACTCAACCACGGACACAAACTCAACAAAACAAAACTGAATAACAAAGTTTCAAAGGCTCAATGTGGTTTGAATAAAGTAATGAACAGATCTACTAAACTGCAAGTTTTTTTTGTGGCTTTTTTGTGGACTCTAGGTATGAAAAACAAAACTAATGTAATGGATTGATGAATTACCTAACGGGAAACCTGGAAATCTGATACCAATTGATAGGAAAATTGGTCCCGATCTTCCGAAAGGTAATGGATAAGTCGATTGATGGAGATCTCGACGTTGATGATCCGAGGCTCTCGGTAGAACACGAACAGCCCCTGCTTCACACGATTGACCTCACCAAGAAGGCTAATCACTGCAAGTGCAACCGAGAACACAAGCAGGAACAAGGTAGACACGATCTGAAATCGCGAAGTTGGGGTCTCACAAACCGAAGAACGGCGATATTATTGATCTAAGCAAAACCCAATTGTTCATGGCGGCTACTATGGAATATATATAGGTGGGAGGATGTAAAAGGGGGTGTTTGGGTCGTGACATAACCCTAACACACGAAAATAATAGACTTAGACTTGATACAAGGCCCAATGGCCCAATACGGTGGCGCAGCACCCTGACAGATTCTGTACTTGATTTTGTTTTGACGATTCCTGTCGACTCCCGAGGAATTTTGATATGGGACTGGATCCATTGGAAATATTATCCTCTCCCCTTTCCGTGCATATGTAGAACGTCCAAAACGGAGTTCGTATGTGTCCTGGGCGTCCGTTTTAGTGCGTACTGCTCCTGGACTCCGAGTTGGATACGATTTGAAGTTTGGTTCGGTTTCCATCTTCTTTGAACGAATTCTCTGGTCCTCCACGTCCCTAATACTTCCTCCAAGTACTCCTTGAACCTCTCCATGGATCCTAATCATAATTAAATCATTAGGTAGCAATCTATGCTCAAAAACATATAAGGAAATATATAAGAACGAGTTCACCTCTGAAATTAATTGTTGTGTATGAACTCTATTGATTGCATCTTGTATGTTCAATGGAGTGTTGTTTGTATCCATAGAAGTGATGTCCTCATCAACACGACACCACCCAATGAGATCCTTGGAAGTCAGGATTCTGGTCCCCACACTTGTCGGGTGAGCTAATGATGTGTAGCTGACTTGTATGCCGAGATATTCGCGGTACTCTTGAAATGCTGCACTTGTGAATTGAGTTCTGTTGTCAGTGATGACTTTGTTTGAAACTCCAAATCTGCAAACTATGGACTTCAAGAACTAGATAGCAGATTGCTTTTTAATTGTCACAACTGGAGTAGCTTCCGACCACTTAGTGAACTTGTTGATTGCAACGTACAAGTATCTGTAATCTCCAACGGCTTTTGGGAAAGGTCCCAAAATGTCCATCCACCATACAACGAATGGCCATGTAGGAGGTATCATTTGCAGTGACTGAGACAGTGTGTGAATTTGTTTCGCGTGGAACTGGCATGCTTCAGATTTTTTTACAAGCTCAACTGCATCTTGGAGTCCTGTAGGCCAGTAAAAGTCATGCTGAAAGGCTTTACCAACCAACATATGGGAAGATGCGTGGTTCCCACACTCGCCACCATGGATTTTCGCGAGGAGCTCGCGGCCTTCTTCCCGGGCAATGCACCGCATTAGAACGACGTTGGCACCACGTCGGTAGAGATCCCCTTCTACCAACGTATATCTTTTAGCCAATCTGACAATTCGGTCAGCGGAAGCACCATTTTCAGGAAGGATGTTGTCTTTCAAGTAGCTCTGGATCTCCAAGATCCATGCATCGGAGATAACTTTAGCTTCCGGATCTTGCGCGCTGGGTTCCTCGAAGCTTCCTGCAGCGCCTACGATCCTTGGTGGACGCCATGGTAACAGAGCCACCGGGACCACCAGCTTCTGGGTGTTAGTCTCACCCCCATCACTCAGTTCGGCAGGCTGAGTGGCAGCTCCTGACAATCTCCTGACAAAAACTCCGTCGGGAGCTTGAGCTTCGGTTGAAGCTTTCGTCAAGAGTTCATCGGCTTCAGCGTTGTTGAGACGCTGGACATGGCAGAGGTCTAGGACATCAAAGTCCTTCTACAGCTTCTAGACTTTAACGAGGTAAGCAGCGAGTTTAGGGTTGTTGCAATTGCATTCACCTTTGACTTTCTTGATGATGAGTTGTGAGTCATCCTTCACAATCAACTGCTTGACGCATATGATAGTGCCACCTTGAGCCCGTAGATGAGAGCTTCATACTCCACTATGTTGTTGGTTGCCTTGAAGTCAAGGTGTACCATGTACTTGACCTTCTCCCCGGTCGCAGTGGAAAGAAGGATTCCAGCTTCGGCCCCTGCTTCTGCATGAAGACCGGGACCTTGACTTCCAGCTTCTGCTCACTATGACCCCCTAGATTTGATGAAGATGGGGTCCACTCCACCACAAAATGAACCAATGCCTTACTCTTGATAGCATGTTGAGCCAAGAAATCGGGATCGAATTCTGCCAGCTCCGCTACCCACTGTGCAATATTTCCCATAGAGTTGGGGTAATGCAATATGGCACATAGTGGATAAGAAGTTACCACTAATATTTTGTGAGCTTGGAAGTAGTGACGAAGCTTCCTTGAGGCAATAAGAACTGCATAGACAGCTTATGCACCTCAATGTACTGAGTCTTAGCGTCATGTAATATTTTGCTGATGAAGTACATTGGCTGATGGACAGTCTGGACCTTCCCGAAGGGCCCGAAGCTTCTTCCTCATCAATCCAGACCCTCCCGGAGGTGTTCAGACCTTCTTCTTGATCTTCTCGGACCCTACCGGCGGAGTCCGGATCTTCTTGATGATCAGGCGTGAGAACTCCCTCAGATGAGAGAGGTTGATCCTTAGGCAACTTGCCTTTAGGATCCGTGTTTGGGTGTTGGGACCCAGACTCGCCTTTAGGTAGCTCCGGGCCCTCCCGGAGGGGTGTGGACTCCTGAACTGAAGATGGATCCGGTCTCTCCGTGACCAGGACCATGCTGACAACCTTCGTAGTTGTCGAAATGTAAAGCAAAAGAGGATCACCAGGATCCGGAGCTACCAAGATTGGTAGTGTAGTGAGGAGCTGCTTGAGCTCTTGAAATGCCTTTTCTGCTTATTCGGACCAATTGAATGGCCCAAACTTCCTCAATAGCTTGAAGAAGGGAAGCGCCCACTCTGCCAGTCTTGAGATGAACTAGCTCAGCACAGCTAGACATCCAGTTAGCTTCTGGACATCTTTGACGCGGGTTGGGCGCCGCATCTCTTCAATAGCCTTGATCTTCCCCGGATTTGCCTCAATTCCTTGGTGAGTCACCAAGAATGTGAGGAGCTTCCCGGAGCTAGCCCCGAAGACACGTTTGTCCGGGTTTTGCTTGGTGCGCATTATGCGCAGCCTGTCGAAGACGGCTTGCAGGTTGTCAAGGAGTGATTCCTTGTTCTTCACCTTCACGACGATGTCATCGATGTAGACTTCCACCAAGTCCCTAATGTGCTCTCCAAATGTTTTTTGCATGGCTTGCACAAAAGTTGAAGCAGCATTTTTAAGACCGAAAGGCATAGCAGTATAACAATACAACCCATGTACTGTTATGAAGGCAGTATGCTCTTCATCTTCCCTAGACATTTGGATCTGATGATATCTAGAGTATGCATCTAGGAAACACAATAGCTCACACCCGGAGGTGGAATCCACTATCTGATCTATCCTAGGTAGTGGAAATGGATCTTTGGGGCATGCCTTATTCAAGGTGGTGTAGTTGATTCACATCCGAAGCTTCCCGCCAGCTTTGGTACAAAAACTGGATTTGCCAACCACTAAGGATTATGAACCTCCCGGATGAATCCAACTTCGAGCAACTTCTTGATTTCTTGTCTGATGAAATTTTGTCGCTCGATTGATTGCTTTCGGGGCTTCTGATGTATTGACCGTGCATCGGGATATATCTTCAGGTTGTGCTCAATCACCTCCCTAGGGATCTCAGGCATCTGTGACGGTTGCCATGCAAACACATCGACATTCGTCCAGAGGAAAGTGATGAGCACGAGTTCCTATTTGTTGTACAGACCCCCCGATATACGGGTGGTCTGGGCAGCATTAGAACCGATTTGGACGACTTTGACGGGAATATCAGTGTCGATGCTTGGTTGCACACATGGTGTAGAGGTTGAGCCTCACTAACGAGTGCTCAGAGGTTGAGCAACTTGCTCCTTGCCGGATCTATCCTCCTACGCTGTTGCAAGCGTGTGGAGTTCTTCCAGTGCGGAGACTGCCGCAGTGCGATCTCCGCAAATCTGAACAACGCCTGAATGAGTCTGCATATTCAACACCAAATAGCCCTAATGAGCTGCGACCATAAACTGAAAGTGCACCTAGGAATACCTTGTGGGTTTTGGATGATTTATGACAAGCAAATGAGATCCTAACATCTTTGTTGAGATGAGCACATGTTTTAATAGCAAAATAAGCAAAGTGCCAAAAAGAAGGGAGAATGAGGAGCAAAGTGGAAATGAGCTCAAGGAACAAGAATAGTAGATCATTGTATATGGAGTGTGTTAAGGGAACACACCCCAAGAGCTCAATCACAATTAAACACACACATTGCACAAATTTATACAGGATCGGACTAGTCCGAATGTCACCGGACGAGTCTGATATCCTCTCTGCACAAAATCAGACAAGTCCGATATCCATCGGACTAGTCTGATATCTCTCTGACTAGAATCAGATTAGTCCTCCCCGGTGCGGACTTTTCCTCAAAACACTTCACAAGTCACACGAATCGGACAAGTCCGATCACCACCGGACTAGTCTGATATTCATTCTGATCTAAATCGGACAAGTCCGATATTAGCAGGACTAGTCCGAAAAACCCTCTGACCTAAATCGGACAAGTCCTCCAAGTGTGTACTTGTCACCCAATTCACTTAGGGTTTCACATGTCCGGACAAGTCCAATGACTGTCGGACTAGTCTGAAGATTTCCAGAAGCAAAATCGGACAAGTCTGCTCCTAGTCGGACTAGTCCGATATTTCGAGACACTTAGGGTTTGCTACACACAGCACATCGGACTAGTCTGGTGTCCACCATGGACTAGTCCGATCTTTCTAAACCCTAACGGTCACTTTTAGAAACCCCATATAAATAGTGGTGCACGACCCAACTTTAAACTCTCTCGAACCCTAGCCCCGTCACACCTCCCAAGAGCCTCAAAAACATATCTCTCCACGAAATTAAGTGCAACAAAGATCAATCATTTAAGGATACATTCTAGATCATTGGAGGGACACGTTCAACACTCATTGAGTTTGATTCTCTAACACACTCCTGTGATTTCGTTGTAATCTTTTGAGTGTGTTCTTGGTGGTATTTCGTGTGTAATCTAGGGGAGCCCTCAACGTGTGAGAAGGCCCCTTTGAATTTGGTTATTCAACCCTTTGTGATAAGTGGAAGAGGATTGGCCTCTGTGGCGATCCAACGAGGGTAGGGTTGGAGAAGACCCGGTCCTTTTGTGGACTCCATAACATGGATGTATGTTGCCTCTGTGGGAGCCGAACCACGGGATAAATCACTTGTGTCTTGCTTTGTGTTCATCGTTCTTATTCATCACAACAATCTAGGGTTTGAATCAATATTGCTTACTTTACATTGAATCACTAAGTATAAGATTGAATTGTGATATATCCTAGTACATCATCTTGCAACACTTAAATTAATTGTATATTTCTGTTGCATACATCGTAGAATCAAAGTAATCGATCAAACTTAATCAACCTAGTCGGTACACACCGGACTAGTCCGCACTTTATCGAACTAGTCCAATATATCAAATTTTGATCTGGTGATTAAGTGTTGTAGGTTCCGACAAATTTCAAAAAGGCCTATTGACCCCCCCCCCCTCTAGGCCACATTCAATTGGTATCAGAGCAAGTTCTTCAAGAAAGAGACTAATCGCTCGAAGAAGATCATGTCAGACATGAAGGACATCCACAAGAGCAACAACCAAGAAAAGGTTGATGATGATAAGAACCTAAAAGTGGGGAAGCTCCTTGAAGCCATTCAAGACTTCGAGGACGACGATGAGGAGACGCTAGAACTAAAGGCGCTCCAAAGAAAGAAGGCACTTTCCAAAGGGAATGTGAAGGTTGAAGAAAAGAAGAAGGGGAGTAGTCACACCGACTACTCCCGATATCCTTTTAACTATGATCGTCTCAATTCCAACAATAATCATTATTTGTCTATCCCACTTGGAAAAGCCCCACATTTTGACGGAAGTGATTACTCAATGTGGAGGCAAAATATGAAAATGCATCTAATCTCTCTCAATCCAAGTCTATGGCATATTATGTGCACAGGAATAGATATCCTGAACGACGACGAAGAACTCACACCAAGCCAAGAGCAGGCAAATCACCAAAATGCTCAAGCCGCGGCAGTAATCACCTCTTCGCTCAGTCGGGACGAGTTCACCAAGGTGGATGGACTCGAGATTGCTAAGGAGATATGGGACACACTGCAAACTGCACATGAAGGTGACCGACATGTGTGTGAAGCAAAGATCGAAATGATCGAAGGAGAATTAGGAAGACTCGCAATCGAAGAAGACGAGTCACCTCAAGATATGTACAACCGATTAAAGACACTCGTCAACAAGGTTCGATCTTATGGAAGCAAGAAGTGGAATGACCACGAGGTGGTGAAGCTCATCCTTAGAGCTTTCATGTCTCGCAACGTCACCTTATGCTCAATGATTAGAGAAAGCCCCGAATACAAGAAAATGACTTCGATGAATTACTTAGAAAAATCATCAATTTCGAGATCATGGAAAAACAAGCAAAGCATGTCGAAGAAATTTCCGAACTCACCTCGACAAAGAAGAAAGGTGTTGCTTTGAAGTCCACCCTCAAGCCCCTATATAAAGAAGCTCGAGAAGTTCAGCTAGAAGAAGACAGTGGTGATGAGAGCAGTGAATTAGATGAAGAAGACATGATATTGTTCATGAAGAAATTCAAGAGGATAATGAAGAAAAGACAAGGCACTAAATCAACCGAAGGGAAGTACAAGGAAAGAACAAAGTCAAAGTTGAGGCGGGCATGCTATAATTGTGGTGAGTATAGCCACTTTATAGTTGATTGCTCATATGCAGAGAACAAGAAGAAGACTAAGGAAGCCAAGCCTCAACCCAAGAAATTCTTCAAGAAGAAGAGACAAGCCGAACAAGCGCACATAGGGAAAGAGTGGGACTCAAATGATGAGTCCTCATCATCCGAAGAAGAAGAGATGACTAGCATAGCCATCGAAAAGACATCCAAGAAGTCTACTCTCTTCCCTACACTTGGCGCATGGAAGGGAGATGGCACTTGCCTTATGGCAAAGGAAGGTAAACGCAATGTAACCATTAAACCCCCTTCCATGCATTCCTATTCTAGTGATTATGAAATCAATAGTGATAATGAGGATATGCTTGTTGGACTAGATAGAAAAAATACCACAAAAATGAAATTTTTACTTGATCAACTTGTTGAGAAGGAGAGGTTGATACATCATCAAGAGGACATGATCATCTCCTAAAAGGAGGAATATGTCAAACTTGACAAGCTTCTAGAACTTGAAAAGGAACGAAGCAATTCACTAGAGCTTGAGTTAGCTTCAAGCAAGGAAACTTGCTTGGAGTTAACTGACTCAACTGCTGCAATCAAGAACCAACTTGCTGACCTGATCAAGGTTAACAAGATCCTTGAAGTGCAAGTTGAGTCACTCAAGCAAGGTGAACCTTCATCCTCTTCAAGTTCATCCTCTCAACCCACTAAAACTGAGGTTGCTTATACTTGTACATGTAATAAACTTGACACCAGTTTGAAAGACAAGCCAACCTCTACAAAAGATAAGCACCCGGCCCAAAGTGGCATATTTGACAAGGAGAAGATCAAATATGCACGTAGTGCATACTTGGTCACAAGACCTCCAAATGTCAAATATGGCATTGGTTACTCTCATGCTGAAAAGCAACAAGCTAGAAGCCATAAGAATAACAGGGATAACAATGTCTTTGTAAAGGGAGGAGCCTTCCAAACTGGAAAATCAAAAATTAATAAGTACAAAACGCATGACCGCCAGACTAGTCCGGTGGGGGTCCGGACAAGTCTAGTACTCTGGACAAGTCCGGCCTCCCAGACTAGTCCTACATATAAACAATAAAAGTTACTTTTCAATACTTTCGATGCCTCGTATGTCTTAATGAGAAATAATTGTGGAAAGGTTTATGCTCATTATGTTGGGACACGCCATGGGAACACCAAGTCTCATGTGTGGGTGCCCAAATCTCTTGTGACTAACCTCCGACGACCCAAGCAAGCTTGGGTACCTAAAACCAAGGCATAAATTGTTTTTTGCAGGCCTATTCCTCCGATGGATCTAAACGGGTGTTAGACAGTCGCTACACCAACCATATGACCGAAGAAAGAAGAATGTTCGTTGAATATGAAGAGAATGAGGATCCAAATGAGGGCATCTATTTTGGAGATAATAGTCAAGGGAAGGTGCTCGGTACCGGTAAAATTGCCATATCATCTAAGCACACACTTTCTCCTTGGATTATAACCTGCTGTCTATATCTCAATTATGTGACAAAAGTTATAATTGCTTGTTCACTAACGAGGGTGTGACCATTTCTAGGAGGAGTGATGGTTCCATTGCATTCAAGGGTATGTTAAAGGGAAAACTCTATCTTTTTGACTTCAACAAGAATAAAGCTGAACTTGACACATACTTGATTGCAAAAACCAACATGGGTTGGCTGTGTCATAGACGGCTAGCGCATGTTGGTATGAGCAACCTTCAAAAACTCCTCAAGGGCGATCACATCCGAAGTTTAAAGGATGTTGTGTTTGAGAAAGACAGGCCTTGTAGCGCGTGCCAAGCCGGGAAGCAAGTTGGAGCACCTCACCCCGCCATGAACGTCATGACTACAACAAGACTGCTCGAGCTACTTCACATGGACTCGTTTGGTCCAATTGCCTACATAAGCATCAGTGGTAACAAATATGGTTTAGTAGTTGTTGATGATTTTTCTTGCTTCACTTGGGTTTTCTTTTTGCATGATAAGTCAGAAACACAAGGAATACTCAAGAAGTTCTTCAAGCGATCTCAAAACGAATTCTCATTGACAATCAAGAACACTCGAAGCGACAACGGCACGGAGTTCAAGAACACACAAGTGGAGGAGTACCTTGATGAAGAAGGCATAAAGCACGAGTTTTCAGCTCCGTACTCCCCTCAGCAAAACGGAGTTGCCGAAAGAAAGAACCGAACTCTCATAGAGATGGCAAGAACAATGCTCGATGAGTACAAGACCTCGGATCGATTTTGGGCGGAAGCGATTAACACCGCTTGCCAAGCCGTAAATCGACTTTATCTTCATCGACTACTCAAGAAGACATCCTATGAGCTACTCACCGGTAACAAGCCTAATATTTCATATTTTCGAGTTTTCAGTTCTCCATGTTATATCTTGAACAAGAAGCCTAGGACTTCAAAGTTTGCTTCAAAGTCCGATGAAGGTTTCTTGCTTGGTTATTATTCGAATACTTACGCCTATCGTGTTTTCAACAAGACCTCCGGACTTGTTGAAGTAGCACGTGACGTAGTGTTCGATGAAACTAATGGCTCCCAAAAGGAGCAAGTTGATCCATGTGTTCTAGGTAAAGAAGAAGCTCTTTGTCAAGCATTGAAAAGAATGGCCTTAGGTGAAGTTCGACCACAAGAGTCATCTCTACACGTGTATGAGGAAGATGAACCACAAGCGGATGTCAACGATCAAGGGGGAGCTTCCACACAAGATCAACCACAAGAATACGAAGTTGATCAACAAATCAATGAGGACAACCATTTAGGGGGAGAAGAAGATGATCATGAAGATACAATGCCTCAAGTGCCACACCCAAGAGTACACCAATTCGTCCAAAGGGATCACCCAATCGGCAATATCATCGGTGACATCCAAAAGGGAGTAACCACTAGATCTCGCATAATTAACTTTAGTGAGCACTATTCGTTTGTATCCTTTTTGGAACCGCGCAGGGTTGAGGATGCATTGAAAGATTCGTACTGGGTGGTGGCAATGCAAGAAGAATTGAACAACTTCAAGCAGAACGAGGTGTGGGAACTTGTGGCAAGACCCAATGCAAACATTGTCGGCACCAAGTGGGTCTTCCGCAACAAACAAGATGAACACGGGGTGGTGACAAGGAAGAAGGCAAGACTTGTGGCCAAAGGGTATTCACAAGTCGAAGGGTCGGATTTCGATGAGACCTTTGCTCCCGTAGCTAGACTTGAATCCATTAGAATATTACTTGCATATGGTACTCACCATGATTTCAAGCTGTATCAAATGGATGTGAAAATCACCTTCCTCAATGGGCCAATCAAGGAGGAGGTGTACGTGGAGCAACCCCCCGGGTTTGAAGACGAAGAGTTTCCCTACCACGTATTTAAATTGCATAAGGCTCTCTACTGCCTTAAACAAGCTCCTAGAGCTTGGTATGAGTGTCTTAGAGATTTATTAATTGAAAATGGCTTTAAGATTGGCAAAGTAGATTATACACTGTTTACAAAGAATTTTGACAATGATCTTTTTGTTTGTCAAATCTATGTTGATGATATAATCTTTGGTTCAACTAACCCATCTTTTTGTGAGGAATTTAGTAAAATCATGACAGATAGGTTTGAGATGTCCATGATGGGAGAGCTAAAGTACTTCTTGGGATTCCAAGTGAGACAACAAAGGGAAGGGACCTTCATAAGCTAAACTAAGTACACTCAAGACATACTCAAGAAGTTTGGGATGGACAAGGCGAAGTCCATAAAGACTCCCATGGCAACGAATGGCCACTTGTACCTCAATGAAGATGAACCTAGCGTCAACCAAAAGGTATATCGCTCCATGATTGGATCTCTACACTATTTATGTGCATCTAGGCCAGACATTATGTTGAGTGTATGTTTGTGTGCAAGGTTTCAAGCCAATCCTTAGGAGTGTCACTTGACAGCCGTAAAAAGGATCTTGAGATATTTAGTTCATACACCCAACCTTGGTCTTTGGTATCCAAAAGGCTCCAAATTCAACCTCATTGGCTACTCAGATGCAGATTATGCCGGATGCAAGGTAGATAGAAAGAGTACCTCCGGTACATGCCAATTCCTAGGTAGATCCCTAGTTTCTTGGTCCTCCAAGAAACAAAATTCCATTGCCTTATCCACGGTCGAAGCGGAGTATGTTGCAGCCGGGAGTTGTTGTGCACAACTCCTTTGGATGCGACCAACTCTAAGGGATTACGGTTACAATATGAACCGTATTCCACTCCTTTGTGACAATGAGAGTGCCATTAAAATTGCCCATAATCCCGTTGAGCACTCTAGAACCAAACACATAGACATAAGGCATCACTTCTTGAGAGACCACTCCTTGAAAAGAGATATAGCCATTTCCCATGTCAACACCCAAAAGCAATTGCCCGACATATTTACCAAGCCACTTGATGAAAAGCGCTTTTGTGAACTCTGAAATGAGCTAAACATCCTTGATGCTCGGAGTGTGGCTTGAAATGTTGCATACCTGTATGAATTCTTCAAAATATGTTGATTGGATTGTGAAAATCATCTCTCTAAATTTTCTTCTGAAAAACTATGTTAATTATTAGATCTTGGTGAATTATGATCATTGCTTGATTGTTGTATGCTTACCTGATCATATTCATCAAGATTATTTGATTTGATTTGTCTCCCTATTTTCTAAATATGTACCTTCAAATATATATGAATGGGCTAAGAAATTCTTGCCTGGTGACCACGGACTAGTTCGTGGTTACCCGGACTAGTCCACCCATGCAGACTAGTTCGCAATGTGCCGGTTAGGCCGGACTAGTCCGGTAGACAACGGACTAGTCCGATATAGCCTCTGAAAAGTTCGTACTAGTCCGGTCGTCTCTGGACTTGTCCGATTTTTCATGTCCTTAACCCTAGCCGCCGCCAAACCCTAATCCCTTCATCCTCACTCTTGCCTCATGTGTTCTCTCTCTCAAACTCGAGCTCCCAAGGCGATTTTGCATCCCCTCCACCAAAAATCTTCGCATTTGGGTTGAAAAAAAGCTTCCTCCCTCGAAGATTGAAGTTCTCGGACAAGTCCGGACTTCAACACCTCTTCTTCGAGAATCAATCGATTTCTTCGGTAATTTTCACCCTAACCCTAGAAACCTCGATTTTCTTCATTGTTGATCAAATAGCCTAGCATCTTTCAGTATATACATGCCTCCTTGATGTATTACGTCTATGCTAAGCTAGCTCTGCATTAGGAATCAACATTTGTCCAGTCGCTTAGGTTTTTGAGGATGAATCCTGGACTAGTTCGGTCCATGCACGGACAAGTCCGTGCCTCTACACCGGACAAGTCCGATTTTTCTAAACTCAAAACCTAGCCTGTCAATTCCTCAATGCAATGCCCTTTTACTCTTCCTCACCCATGCCTTGAATCATCAATACTCATTCATGCCTTACACAACTCATTCTCAGGACATGTCAAGCACGAATGATGAAATTTCCGACTTTGAGGCCGAGATGGACCGTGAGGTGGCACCTCGACCCTCGACGAGCCTTGGCAAGAAATGCCAAGAGCGTCCTTCCGAGCCAGCTCCGTCTCCTCCACAGGCTCGGAGGAAAGTGCTAGCGAAGAAGACGGCCTCCAAGGTGCCAGCTTCTAGGGCTACCACCGGTGGTGGCCCTAGCTCGGCAAGTGCCCGCCTAGCCAAGGGCAAGGGCAAAGGAATAGCAACGGGTCCAGTTGGCCCGTTGAAGCTGCATGCTCCGAGGGAAGGGTTCCGGGACCCCACTAAAGAGAAATTCAATGGGAAGGGTAGTGACTCGGCGGCGAAGTTCAGGAGCATTGATTGGTATGGCAGCAAGCTGCCGATGGCAGATTTTGGAGCAATTTCCATGCAGATTTCTACAAATATGTGTATCTCCCAATGAAGACACCGGTAGTGTGCAGTCAATGGATTGATTGGGCGCATTTTGAGAAAAAAGGATGCTCCCTGTTCATTGAAGTGGTGGAAGCAATTGAGAGACATGGACTGAAGGACCTCATTGCCTTCAGAAACAATTGGAATGACGAGGTCATTGCGCAATTCTTTGCGACATGCCACTTCTCGAGTGAAGATGAAGATAGTGTTCCTTGGATGACTCACGGATCCAAGTACAGTATAACTCAAGAAGATTTTGCAAGCCTGCTTCACCTTGACACCTCAAGACCTGACTGCTTGATCATCCACAACATAGGTGTCATTGAGAAGGATAGGATGAAGTTCCTATATGAGCAAAACTCCAAGTTCAACCCTCCCTCCACAAAGAACATGAAGCCTTTCTTTGGGGTCCTGAATAGAGTTTTGAGAAAGACTATTGCTCCCAAGGATGGAGATGTTGGGAGTGTGCAGGGTTATCTCCGGACCCTGAAGAGGGTCATAAGCAAGGACCGCCAGTTTGATGTGGCGGATTATATTTGGAATGACATGGTCAACATATCTTGCACGCCCAACATGTCATGTGGGTATGCTCCCTATTTTATGTTTAAGATTGAGAAAGTCATTGGCATAGAGTTTGTGAAAGATGTGGAGCACCTACCTTTGAGGCCTCAGATGCCTCAGAAGCCAAGCATCCAGGCTTCTCCCTCACCGGCCTCTAGTCCTGAGGCTCTGGTGAGAAAAAATGAAGATGCAAGGGCTGCCCCTGCCTCTAGGGCAGCTCCTCAAAGGGGATCTGCTAGTAGGATCTTCAAGTACTTGGCTGCTATATTTGCTTCCTGCAAAAAGGCCGAAGTGAGGGCCCACAAGCTGAACAAGAAGAGAAAGGAAGATATGAAGTATGTCAAGGCAAATGTGAAGCGGATTTTCCAGAAGCTGGAGATCGACCCCATTGGATCTCCAGTGATTTCTGAGGACTCCGACCCTGACATCACCGAGCTCAGGCCCTTGACCCCCTCCGAGCTTGCCTAATTTGGCATTGGGGGCTCGAGTGGCTCCGCACTTCCTCCTCTTCCTCCTCATCAGCCCGAAGACGACGATGAAGACGATGAGAGGACCGACTGCGAGGAGTGAAGACTTTAGGACCCTCCTCTCCTTCTTTTTTGTGTCTTGATGCCAAAGGGGGAGAGATTGAGGGGGAGTCTTAGTCTTAGCTGTAGGATGCGAGGAGAGAGCTCTCTTTTATGTTTTTTGACTATTTTGCGGGTTGTAAAGCTTTAACTATGTTCCTATGTTAATTATGGTTATGTGATGCAACGTTAAGATCTTTTGAGAAGTAATTGTTGAGTTATGTGTTTTTTCTCCTAGAATGACATATATGCTTAGTTTTGGTTGATTAATGTCAATCATGTCATTCTCATTGTTTCAATAAACTTAGTCATGCATCCCACCATAAAGAATGCACATATGGATTATGTTTTCATTGCTTGATGTATCTTAGACTCATATGTGCATACTTTATGAAAATCTCAATTTTTATCATATTTTGTGAAATCTCAATTGGTTTTCATCAATCAACGAAAAGGGGGAGATTGAAAGTGCATCTAGGAATCCCTTGTGGGTTTTGGATGATTTATGACAAGCAAATGAGATCTTAACCTCTTTGTTGAGATGAGCACAAGTTTTAATAGCAAAATAAGCAAAGTGCCAAAAAGAAGGGAGAATGAGGAGCAAAGTGGAAATGAGCTCAAGGAAGAAGAATAGTAGATCATTGTATATGGAGTGTGTTAAGGGAACATACCCCAAGAACTCAATCACAATTAAACACACACATTGCACAAATTTATATAGGACCGGACTGGTCCGAATGTCACCGGACTAGTCCGATATCCTCTCTGCACAAAATCGGACAAGTCCGATATCCATTGGACTAGTCTGATATCTCTTTGAATAGAATCGAACTAGTCCTCCCCAGTGCGGACTTGTCCTCAAAACACTTCACAAGTCACACAAATTGGACAAGTCCGATCACCACCGGACTAGTCCGATATTCATTCTGATCTAAATCGGACAAGTCCGATATTAGCACGGACTAGTCCAAAAAACCCTCTGACCGAAATCGGACAAATCCCCCAAGTGCGGACTTGTCACCCAATTCACTTAGGGTTTCACATGTCCGGACAAGTCCGATGACTATCGGACTAGTCCGAAGATTTCCAGAAGCGAAATCGGACAAGTCCGCTCCTAGCCGGACTAGTCCGATATTTCGGGACACTTAGGGTTTGCTACACACAGCACACCGGACTAGTCCGGTGTCCACCACGGACTAGTATGATCTTTCTAAACCCTAACGATCACTTTTAGAAACCCCATATGAATAGAGGTGCACGGCCCAACTTTAAACTCTCTCGAACCCTGGTGCCGTCACACCTCCCAAGAGCCTCAAAAACACATCTCTCCACGAAATTAAGTGCAACAAAGATCAATCCTTTGAGGATTCACTCTAGATCATTGGAGAGACATGTTCAACACTCATTGAGCTCTTGGTTTGATTATCTAACACACTCCTGTGATTTCATTGTAATCTTTTGAGTGTGTTCTTGGTGGTATTTCGTTTTGTAATCTAGGGGAGCCCTCAACGTGTGAGAAGGCCGCTTTGAATTTGGTTATTCACCCCTTTGTGATAAGTTGAAGAGGATTGGCCTTCGTGGCGATCCGAGGAGGGTAGGGTTGGAGAATACCCCGTCCTTTTGTGGACTCCTCAACGTGGATGTAGGTTGCCTCTATGGGAGCCGAACCACGGGATAAATCACTTGTGTCTTGCTTTGTGTTCATAGTTCTTATTCATCACAACAATCTAGGGTTTGAATCAATATTGCTTACTTTACATTGAATCACTAAGTATAAGATTGAATTGTGATATATCCTAGTACATCATCTTGCAACACTTAAATTAACTGTATATTTCCGCTGCATACATCATAGAATCAAAGTAATCAATCAAACTTAATCAACCTAGTCAGTACACACTGGACTAGTCCGCAGTTTACCAGATTAGTCCGATATCTCAAGTTTTGATTTTGTGATTAAGTGTTGCAGGTTCCGACAAATTTCAAAAAGGCCTATTCACCCCCCCCTCTAGGCCACATTCATAAACCTATACAGGCCTGGCCTGCCTAGGATGGCGTTGAAGGGAAGGTTGATGTGCGCTACGTCGAAGACCAACTTAACAGTCCTGTAGTTCTTCCGAGTCCTGAAGGTCACTGGGAGTGTAATTGAATCGAGAGGAGTGATAGCTCCCGGACCTACACCGGAGAAGGGATGTGAGGGGCGAAGGTACGAGAGGTTGAGTTGGATCTTCACGAATGCTTCGTAGGTGAGGAGGATTAGCGCCGCGCCTCCATCTACCAAGACATGATGGAACTGGACGTTATTGATGGTAGGAGAAACCATCAACGGCAGTTGACCAGCTCCGATCATGTTTATTGGGCAATCTGAAGCATCGAAAGTAATGGTCGTGTCCATCCACTTTCGATGGAGTTCTGCCTTGGCGGTGAGAGCTACGACAACCATCCCCCGATGCATCATTTTGAGGATACGCCCGAATGTGATATCACAGGACCCTCCATATATCATATGGAGAGTCTTCCAACGCTCAATGTCAGACATGTCTGAATCATCGTCGACGGTGTTGTAAACAGCCTTCAGGACCTTCTTGGGGTCCTGGAAGCCTAGCTCTAGATCAGCCAGAGATTCGTCGACCTTCTGCTTTCCTTCCTGTTGGTGGAAAGGAGCTTCTTCTTGGAGCTTGTTGAAGCGTTCAACAAGGCGCCGGACCTCGCGGCAATCTTCAAGATTGTGGGTGTCCGTTTTGTGGATTGTACACCACATCTTTTGACCGCCGCTGTCCTCAAACGATGGTGAAGGATGTTTTTTTGGGGCGTGGCCCAAGACCACCCGGAGGTGCAGCTGCAGCAGCAGTAGCCGTGTCGGCCAACGGCTTTTTCATGCTGTTGGACTTCTTCTTTTCTCTCCTACCAGAGGCAGCAGCTTCATCCATGGAGGAGGATTTACCAGCCTCCGGAGCTGGTTTGGAGGGCATCTCTCGGCCCTCCGCAACCTTAGCACATTTGTCAGCTAGGCTGAAGAGCTCTGTGATGCTGCTATTTTCTTTCGTTGCCAGCTTCTCCAAAATCTTCTTATCTCTAACTCCTTGTCAAAATGCAACAACGACATAAGCATTGGATATAGAAGGGATAGTGTTCTGTACCTTAGAAAATCAATGGATGATTGATCGCAGTGACTCTTCCGTCTTCAGTTGTACGGCAAACAGGTCCAACTCGGTGCTAGGTCGGGTGTAGGAGCTCACAAAGTTGGTGGTGAATTGGCGACAAAGCTCCGCCCAACTGTTGATGGAGTCAAGCGAAAGACTCATGAACCAGGACCTGGCTGTCCTTGTTAGAGCCACTGGGAAGTAGTTGGCCATAACGGCTCATTGCCTCTAGCCGTGAGGATGGTGGTGGAGTAGATCTGGAGGAACTCGACGGGGTTGACAGTCCCATCGTATTTCTCTGGCAGATGAGGTCAGAACTTCGGTGGCCATTCGACCATGTGAAGGTGCATGGCCAGAGCCAAACAACCCCACCATACTCCCAAGGGAGAAGGGTTTTCACGAGCAGCTCGCCTCGCGCGAGCACGTTCCATGAAGACGCGGCTGTCTTGCCTCATGTACTAGCGATCGAGCTCCGACCGCAAATCATGCATCGAGAGCCTTGACGTTGTATGAGCGCAACGTGCCACGGAGGGGAGTGCTGTCACTTGCTGGGAGGGCGCACGCCTCCTGTGCTATGACGGCTGAGGATCAAGTCTGCCAGACAAGGTGTGCTTGTGACGCCTGAGGACCAAGTCTGCTAGACAAGGTCCTTTTTCTTGAAGGTGCTTTCCCAGCAAGGGGCGGGCCTTGGTTACTGATGGCATTGGCTGCAGCTGCAACCAAATGATCCACATTAGTGCGCCATTGCTCCATCGTGCCCTAAGGAGCTCCGAGCGCTGGAGGAAACTGGAGAAGAGTCCACGCTGTGTTCAGCGCAATCTAAAGGTTGTTCGTCGATGCAGTGACCAACGCGAACACGCCATCTTGCTACGATGGTGGAGGTGGTGGTGGAATAATACCCGACGGGGCAACAGCGTTGGCCGGCTGCTGCATGTTGGAGGGATTTCCTCCAGCACGCTGCTTAGTGTAGCTGTTGGACGATCCTGCGGCAGAATTCACCATCTCAAAATCTAAGGCACCCCTACCTGGCACACCAAATGTCAAAATGTTGCTATGACACTTCCCCCGGTGCTACTAAAGCATAGTCCGCGGAGGTTCGTATTTTGTTGTGGTGCGCGTAAGATTATGAACGAGACGGTGACACAGAGGATTTTTATGTGGTTTGGTCCGCCTGAGCATAATACCCTACTCCACGGGGTTGTTGTTGATTGTATGAGGGTGTATGCGGGTGTGCTTGAGTTGGCTTGGTTGGAGTTGGTTTCTACCGTGCGGCTCAGCCCTTTTATATGCGAAGGGTTTGCCGTTATAGGGATTGCCTGGCCCGACAAGTGGCCCAAGCGGTATTTAGTCACCTAATACACGAGCTACATGTATTAAGTATGATTAACAGTGATAACGTGCCTTAATGGCGGCGTTACTGGTATTGAAGGTCCTCTGATCGTGTGTCATTAATGCTTAATTAATGTCATGCTAACTAGGTCTTGTAACGGCTGTTTTAATAGCCTCTTGAATGTTCGTGCCATTGGAGATCCTATAGTCGTTGATGGTTTAGGTCCAGAGGTACAACACGTGGCAGCTCTGGAGCTTCCCTCTGTGGGGAGGTAGGTTCGTAGCCACTCAACATGTGGCGGCACCAGAGCTTCCCTCTACTGGGGGTTAGGTCCGGGGTTGCTAGACACGTGGCAGGACTGGAGCTACCTTTGAAGGGAGGTCGGTCCTGTCCCGCTGGACACGTGGTAGTATCAGAGCTAATCAAACAAGGGATGCGGGCCCAGTGCTATCAGACGTGTGTTGCCTTCGGGGTTCTTCAACTTGGACGTAGGAACTCTTTGGCTTTTCTTGCAGTACCGTGGGGTACCCGGTATCCAGGGTACCGACAGTCGACATGTCTCTCGACATTGCGTAACATCTCCTCTATGTTATGAACCTAAAACTAAATGTTGTCATTGGTAAACCCTTATATATCTGGCTCATTCACATCCTCGTCGTGATCTTCTTTGACAATGGTAGGGACCTCCCTCTCTAAATATGAATCTCTCATCTCTGCTTCATTAAGCCCCTCCTCCCCATGTTTGTTCCAACATCGATAATCCACCATGAATCTATGTGTGATCAAATGTGACCTCAACACTTCATCTGTGCAATATCTCTTCTCATTCTTGCAATTTTTGCAAGGACAACAAATAGTCCCTCTAATGTTGTCCAACATGTCTTTCTTCGCGAAATCAATAAATGCATCTACCCCTTGGACATATTCATTGCAAAGGTGCGACCCATACATCCAACTTCGATCCGACGATATCTACGTACAGAAAAGAAGAGTTAAATCAAAGAAGTTCGAAGCCACTAATAGTCAAGATCTAAAGGGATAAAAAATAGTAAGGAACAGGAGAAGATCCATTGATAATCACTGCGAGACTTTTAGAAGGACTCCTCCAAAGAGGGAAAGAATAGGGCAAGAACAGGGCATAGAAGGGCAACAAAAAATCAAGACAAACCGATATAAAGCACGTCTCCCTATAGAGGGAACGGGAGACGATCCCGATTCAATAACAAAAAGAAACGCACCTGACCAGTGGGTATGGGAGACGCGCCAGATTCGATTATGAAAGGAGATGCACTGTAAGGAAAGTACATCTCAGTTACATAACAAATATGAGTCATGCTCAATGAAAGCACGTCTCCCGTTTGTTAGAGAGGAGGGCGCATCTCAGATACCTACTTAACTGAGACGGGTTGTATTGTAACGCGTCTCCTTGTACGATCAACCGAGTCATGTCAGATCCTCGCTGAAGCAGGCTCGTCTCGCAGAAGCTTATCAGAGACATTCTCCTTTTAGCATGTTTCCTATATTTGTCTTCTATTTGGGTTTCTTACGTAGTGACATGGAAATAATGTTAACAATGAAGACAATATATCCTTTTAAAATTCTGGGCTGGTGATTATTTTCCCTTTATTAGAAAGGAATCAATACATAATTTGGAAACTTAATTATTTCCTTCCATATCTTATTTATGACGTTGGCCCTTAGATCACATTCCAAAATTCTCCCACTTCATTGTAAACCCTAAACGTCGTAAGCCCACAGAGTTGCAACAACGAACTAACCATTGTTGAAACTTTAGTACCCATAGTACACCCTCTTTATCTTGAAATTGAAAAAACTATTCTTTATGGGAGTTAGTCATTTTAGGATCAAATGCTTTCTAACAAACCCATGCCTGTAACATGAACACAAAATGTATTGGGTGCTAAGCCTTTAGTTAGTAGATCGCGGCTGTGGGTCGGGGTCACAATCAAATATGGTTGGTTGCGCCTCCGATCATGGCGCGTGTGAACTTAAGAAAACATAATCTCGTAATAGGGGAGGTAATTATTTAGTAACTAAAAAGGCTTATATTTCCTTCCCTGAATATAACCAGCCTTTCCTTTGAATTCCAACATGGAAATAATGCTAATAATGAAGGTAATATATCCTTCCTAAAGTGTTGGTCTGGTGATTATTTTCCATTTATTAGAAAAGAATCAATACATAAGAAAGGAATCAATTCATAATTTGGAAACTTAATTATTTCCTTCCAAATCTTATTGGATGACATTGTCCCTTCACTACATGAAACGCGACCATTTGCGACAGCTAGGAAAATCTGCAACAGCTCGCCATCGCAAATTGCTTAACTTGCGACGACCCGCACTTGGTCGTCGCAAATAGAAGCATAATTTGCGACGGCTAGCCCTAGCACCGTCGCAAAATAAGTGGTCGTGGCAAAGAAAAGCTTAACTTGCGACGGCAAAACCTAATAATTAAATAATTTGTGATGGTGAACCCTCGAGCCATCGCAAGTTAAGGGGATATACCCCCGGTCCACCTGGCCCGACTCCCATTTTGCACGAAGCTGCCACTGTTTTGCTTCACGCCGCTACCTCTCTGTAAGTGCATCTAGGTCCCTTGTGGGTTTTGGTGGATTGATGATGAACCATTAAAGTGCTGATGAACTTGGTTGAGCATGAGTGCGGATCCGAAGTACGGAATGGAGCTTTGAAGAAAGACGACAAAAGGAGAAAAGTTGTGGCGAAGAAGAATAGAAATAGAATTTTCTATTTTCTCCTTGAGTCGTAGGAAAAACCGTACTATTAAGAGGGACACGACGCGTAGACACTTAGTGAGTCATTCGGGTGGTCAACCCCTTAGTAGAAGATTTTAGTAGGGCTTTTGTGGCTTGGGTGGACTTGTCTGACTTGTGGTGTTAGACATGTCCGAATTCCCTCTGTTGGAAGTCGGACATGTCCGAAACTGTGAGTCAGACATGTCCGAATTGGCACTGGAAGGGTTCTAGTGAGAGTTCGAGTGAAGTTTCGAACTTGTCCGAACCTGGGGGTCGGACATGTCCGAGATGGATCTGTTCCCGGGGACTAAGAAAAATTTTCTAAGTCCCAGAGAGTCAGACTTGTCCGAGTTCTCTCTGCAGAACTTCAGACATGTCCGAGATTGTGTGTCAGACATGTCTGAAGTGACTTTGGTCAGACAAGTCTGAAGTGAAAGGCCTGACCTTTGAGGTCAGACATGTCCGACTCTGTGTCAGACATGTCCGACGTGGGCTGTGTCAAACATCTCTAATGACTTTTTGGAGTATAAATAGTGGGTGGTTTCGACCCACCAACTATGCGTAACACCCCTCAACAGTTCTGAACGCCCATTTGAACTCAAGAACCTCTCTCCACTTGTTCTTCACCTCTAGATCCCAAATTCGAGTTTTTGGGAGAGTGAAGAGTGCTTTGTGAGAATCGGGAGAAACGGTTTGTTGAGGGGTTGAGCAACGTGTGATTCACTAAGTTTCTTCGTGATTGCGTGTTTGTTGCTGTTGGGGTTCCCCCCTAGACGGTTAGGCGTCGCCCCGCGATTTCTTTGTGATCTCTTGTAATCGGGGAGTTTGTAACAATCTTTGTGATAGTGGATGATCGGGAGTTGGCCCTTGTGGCAACTCGTGAGGGAAAGGCTAGAGAAGGCCTGGTCCCTTGTGGACTCCTCAATGGGGATGTAGGATCCTTTGTGGTTCCGAACCTCAGGATAAAATCGTTTGTCTCTTGTTGTTCTTTCGTTCTCGCAAGTTTTGATTCTAGTGTTTTTCCGCGTGCTATCTCTCCCTCAGCTTTCTTTCTACTCCATACTTCGTGTAGAACTGCTAGGGATCGATATCTCTCACTAGATCGCTTAAAAATTGGATTTTTGATCTGATCGTGCAGGTAATCTCAGACTTATCCGACCCAGGTCAGACTTGTCCGACTTAGGTCAGACAAGTCCGACTAGAAGTCAGACAAGTCTGACTTCTCTGTTTTCATAACTCTGATTTAAGTTTAAATTATCGATTATCGCCTATTCACCCCCCCCCTCTAGGCCGCTTTCAATTGGTATCAAAGCAGGTTTCTCCGGAAGAGACTAACATCTCGGAGAATCGATGGCGGAAGAAAGGAACAAGGATGATACCTCATATGTCGAGGGTGAAGGCTCAAATGACAAGAACTACGACGTTCTTCTTGATGATCCGAAGGACGATGAAGAGACTCGCCAACTCAAAGCGAAGCTTCGGGAGAAGCTAGGGAAACAACCCAAGATCAACAAAGAGAAGGAGAAGAGTAATGATGACTATACTCAAACTCACTTTGATTATGATCGTCTTCTTGCTAACAATCACTATTTGTCTATTCCACTTGGCAAACCTCCTCAATTCGATGGAAATGACAATTGAATGTGGAAACACAATATGAAGATGCATTTAATCTCCTTGAATCCTAGTTTGTGGCAGATTGTGCAAACCGGAGTTCATATGCCAAGGAATGAGGAAGACGTCACTCCACAACAAGCTATTCTACTTCATCAAATGCTCAAGCCGTGGGAGTCATAACCTCATCTTTGACTCGGGATGAATTCAACCGAGTCGAAGGTTTGGAAGTGGCCAAAGATATTTGGGATACACTCAAGACGGCGCACAAGGGCAACCGAGTCATCCGCGAGGCGAAGATTGAGATGATTGAAGGAGAGCTTGGGAGATTTACCATCATGGATGGTGACTCGCCCCAAGACATGTACAACTGCCTCAAGGTGCTCGTGAACAAGATTCGTGCCTATGGAAGCACTCGATGGACGGACCATGAAGTGGTGAAGAGGATGCTTCGGGCATTCATGCCTCGAAACATCGCTCTTTGCTCCTTGATCCGTGAAAGCCCCGACTACACCAAGATGACTTCGGAAGAAGTGCTTGGGAGGATAATCAACAATGAGATGATGGAGAAGGAAGCTATGTTCTACAACGATATCCAAAAGCTTGCCTCATCAAAGAAGAAAGACATAGCCCTCAAAGCAACTTCCACATCCTACAATGAAGATGCAAGTGATGATGAGAGCATGGACTCCGATGAGGAATAAGCTTTCTTCATCAACAAGTTTAGAAGGATGATGATAAGGAAGAAGGGAGGCTATCACCAAGAAGGCAAGAGCAAGGAGAAGCTAAAGAAGAAGACTTGCTACAAGTGTGGTGAACATGGGCACTTCTTTGCGGATTGCCCATACAATGAAATCAAGAATAAGGAGGGCAAGACCCAAGATAAGAAGCTCTTCAAGAAGAAGAAGCCATCGGGACATGCCCACCTTGGAAGAGAATGGGACTCAAATGAAGACTCGTCTTCCGACGATGTAGAGAAGGTGGCAACCATTGCCATCGGAAAGAGCTCAAGTGCAAGCAAGCTTTTCCCCAACCTTGATGATTTCAAGTCCACATGTTTCATGGCAAAGGAGGGAAGGAGAAAGGTCAAATCTAAACCCACTCCCTCTATAACTTCTTGTGATGAATTTGATAGTGGCAGTGAACTTGAATCCATGCTTAAAGGCTTAAGTAAGAGTGCCATGAGAAAGATGAACTTTTTTTATGGATGAAATCTCCGAGAAGGAGGATCTCCTTGAGCGTCAAGAGGACATGCTCATCAAAAAATTGGAGAGATGTCAAGAGCTTGAGGAGCTCCTCGAGCGCGAGAGAGAAAGAAGCAATGCATTGGAGCAAGACCTTGCCATGAGCAAGGAAGCATGCTCAAATCTTAAGGACAAGACCGTTGAGCTCAAGGATGAACTTGTTAACTTGACAAAGGTTAACAAGATTCTAGAGACAAAGGTTGAGTCACTTAAGATCAATGCACCTTCTTCCTCAAAGAGCTCATCTTCTCAAAATATTTCATCCGAGGAAGTTCACACTTGCATGTGCTCAAGCTTGATCCTAAAACTTAAGGATGAACTTAACTTGGCACAAAACAAACAAGCACCGAAAGGTGGCATCTTCGACAAGGAGAAGGTGGCCTATGCACATAGTGCATACACCAATGTGAGACCTCCCCATGTAAAGGATGGTCTTGGTTATTCTCGGGAGCGGAGGCAAAATGCCAAAGCCCCCAAGAATAACAAAGACTTGATTGTTTTTGTCAAGGAAGGTTCATCCACCCAAGATAAAGGAAAGAACGTTGTCTCAACATCTTATATGCCTAAAAATGAACCTCATACTTTGTTCCATGACTTTGATGCTTCTTATGTTTTATTGAGGAACAAATTTGGCAAGACTTATGCTAGATATGTTGGGCCACTCCGCAAGAGCCCAAAGCCTTGCGTGTGGGTGCCCAAATGTCTTGTGACTAACATCAAAGGACCCAACTCCGTTTGGGTACCTAAAGGAAAGGCATAACTCTTTTTGTAGGCATACTCCTCCGGTGGATCAAAATGGGTGCTTGACAGTGGATGCACTAATCATATGACCGGAGAGAGGAAGATGTTTGTAGAGTACAAGGAGAATGAAGATCCTAGTGAAGGAATATTCTTTGGGGATAATAGCCAAGGGAAAATCCTTGGCACCGGTAAAATTGCTATCTCCTCAAAACACACTCTTTCTACTGTGCTTCATGTTGATTCACTTGATTACAACCTCTTGTCTATTTCTCAATTATGTGATAATGGTTATGATTGTCTTTTCACTAACAACGGTGTGACTGTCTCAAGAAGATGCAACAACTCAATCGCCTTTAACAGCATACTCAAGGGAAAGCTTTACCTTGTGGATTTCTCCATGGATAAAGCCCAACTTGATACGTGCTTAATGGCAAAAACTAACATGGGATGGCTATGGAACCGAAGGCGAGCCCATGTTGGGATGAGAAACTTGCAAAAACTTCTTAAGGGGGATCATATCCGTGGACTAAAAGATGTTGTCTTTGAGAAAGATAGACCATGTAGCGCATGTCAAGCCGGAAAGCAAGTAGGAGCTCAACATCCATCCAAGAACATCATGACAACCTCAAGACCATTGGAGCTACTACACATGGACCTATTCGGACCGATCGCCTACATTAGTATTGGCGGTAACAAATATGGTCTAGTTATTGTTGATGATTTTTCTCGCTTCACGTGGGTATTTTTCTTGCATGACAAAGGTGAAACCCAAGGAGTTCTCAAGAAGTTCTTGAGGAGAGCTCAAAACGAGTTCTCCTTAAGAATCAAGAAGATTAGGAGCGACAACGGGACAGAGTTCAAGAACACTCAAGTTGAAGACTTCTTGGATGAAGAAGGAATCAAGCATGAGTTCTCCGCTCCCTACTCCCCTCAACAAAATGGAGTAGCGGAGAGGAAGAATAGGACTCTTATCGAGATGTCAAGGACGATGCTTGATGAGTACAAGACGTCCGACCGGTTTTGGGCAGAAGCAGTTAACACCGCTTGCCATGCCATAAAACGGTTGTATCTTCATCGACTCTTGAAGAAGACCTCGTATAAACTCCTAACCGGTAACAAACCCAACATCTCATACTTCCGTGTTTTTGGGAGCAAGTGCTATATTCTCAACAAGAAGCCTAGGAATTCGAAGTTCGCTTCGAAATACGATGAAGGTTTGTTGCTTGGCTATGACTCAAACACCTACGCCTATCGTGTCTTCAACAAGTCCTCCGGGATTGTTGAAGTAGCACATGACGTAGTGTTTGATGAGACTAATGGCTCTCAAGTAGAGCAAGTTGATAAGTGTGTGCTAGATCAAGAGGAGACTCCACAAGAAGCACATAGGAGAATGGCACTTGGAGATGTGCGACCACATGATCCAAATGATCTTCAAGTAAGCGAAGAAGATGCAAATCCCTCACATGAACAAGATCAAGATCCTCAAGATGAATCTCAACAAGATCAAAATCAAGGAGGAGGCTTGGATCAATGGGGAGATCAAGAAAATTATCAAGATGAAGACAATGATCGAGAAGCTCAACCACCACACCCAAGAGTTCATCAAAGCATTCAACGGGACCATCCCGTTGACAACATACTTGGAGACATCTCCAAAGGGGTAACTACTCGCTCACGTATGGCTAAATTTTGTGAACATTACTCTTTTGTTTCCTCTTTAGATCCATGGAAAGTAGAAGAAGCTCTACAAGACCCGGATTGGGTAATGGCGATGCAAGAAGAGCTCAACAACTTCAAGAGGAACAAGGTGTGGGAACTCGTGAGAAGACCAAATGCAAATATTGTTGGAACCAAGTGGGTGTTCCGCAACAAACAAGATGAACACGGGGTAGTAACAAGAAACAAGGCAAGACTTGTAGCGAAAGGATACGCTCAAGTCGAAGGTTTGGATTTCGATGAAACATTTGCTCCCGTAGCTAGGCTTGAATCTATTCGCATATTATTGGCCTTTGCTACTCACCATGATTTCAAGTTATATCAAATGGATGTGAAAAGTGCATTCCTCAACGGTCCAATCAAGGACAAAGTGTATGTGGAGCAACCGCCCGGATTTGAAGATGAAGAGCATCCCGATCACGTCTACAAGTTGTGTAAGGCTCTCTATGGCCTCAAACAAGCACCTAGAGCTTGGTATGAGTGCCTTAGGGATTTTCTCACTCAAAATGGTTTTAAGATTGGGAAGGCCGATTATACTCTCTTCACTAAGCATTTTGATAATGACTTGTTCGTATGCCAAATTTATGTTGATGATATCATATTTGGTTCTACTAACAAGACTTTTTGTGATGAGTTTTCCAAAATCATGACGGAGAGATTTGAGATGTCTATGATGGGGGAGTTGAAGTTTTTCCTAGGTTTCCAAGTAAAGAAACTCAAGGAAGGGACCTTCATATGCCAAACCAAGTACACTCATGACATTCTCAAGAAGTTTGGCATGGAGAAGGCAAAGCCCATCAAGACACCTATGGGAACAAACGGGCATCTAGGACTAAACGAAGAAGGAGTGAGCGTGGACCAAAAGGTATACCATTCTTTGATTGGCTCTTTGCTTTATCTTTGTGCTTCTAGACCCAACATTATGCTTAGTGTGTGCATGTGTGCTCAATTCCAAGCCACTCCAAAAGAGTGTCACTTGACAGCGGTTAAGAGAATCCTTAGGTATTTAGTTCACACTCCTAATCTAGGTCTTTGGTACCCTAAAGGATCCAAGTTGATCTCGTCGGTTATTCCGATGCAGATTATGCGGGCTGTAGGGTAGATAGGAAGAGCACATCCGGGACATGCCAATTCCTTGGTAGGTCCTTGGTTGCGTGGTCTTCCAAGAAACAAAACTCCATTGCCCTTTCCACAGCCGAAGCGGAGTACGTTGGAGCCGGAAGTTGCTGTGCGCAGCTTCTTTGGATGCGACAAACTCTTAGGGATTATGGTTACAATCTGAGCCATATTCCTCTCCTATGTGATAATGAGAGTGCCATCAAGATTGCTCACAACCCCGTCGAGCATTCTAGAACCAAACACATAGATATTTGTCACCATTTCCTGCGAGATCACTCTATCAAGGGAGATATCGTTATCTCTCATGTTAGAAGTGAGAAGCAATTGGCGGATATCTTCACCAAACCCATTGATGAGAGACGCTTTTGTGACCTAAGGAGTGAGCTAAATATCTTGGATTCTCGAAACATTGCTTGAGTCGTGCACATCTGATTGCTATTAGTTTTCAACTTCAAAATGTTGTGTGTTTTCGAAAATCTCATCTATTTGTTCTTGAAAACTATGTTCTAAACTTCTCTTTGGTGAAAATGATCATAGTTTGATTGTTGGTTGCTTACTGATCATTTTTGTCAAAGATATTTGCAAAAACCTATCCAAATTGTCCATATCTACTTATCTATATATCCCCAAGTGTTTGCACATTGCATACACTTAGGGGGAGTTGGACAAGTCTGACAAAAGTCAGACATGTCCGAAGTGGGTTTTAGTCTGCAGAGAGAACTCGGACTTGTCCGAAGTAAAATTTCGGACTTGTCCGATGTGGGAAATCCAAACCACTTCAAAGAGGCCGACGGTTTCCTTTCCTTCTCTCTCTCCTCACTTCAAACCCTAACCTCTCTCTCTCTCTCAAACCTCCCAAGGCGATCCACATTGCTTTTGAGGCTTTTGTGAGGTGTTCTTGAGGGCATATCTCCCTCAAGGGTGGAGGATTCGCATTCCCTTCGGATTCTCTCAACTTTTTCTTCCTCTGAAGGTATTTTCCGCATCTTTCCTCTCAATTTTAAATCTAGCGGCAAGTTTGCAAATTTATGCCCTTGGAACTGTTCCTAGGCATGTTTGCAACCTTGGTGCAAATTTTGGTCGATAGAAAAATTGATTTGCTTAGTTTCCTTAGCAATTAGGGTCAGTTCTGTACAGGTCGGACAAGTCTGACTCTGAAATTCGGACATGGCCGAAATTCCTAAGTCAGACAAGTCTGACTTCCCAGTCAGACATGTCCGATCCTGTATAACTCTGAGACCTAATTTCTATCGAAACTATCAAGTTAATTGCTCTATCTCTCTTGCCTTGACTCTTACCTATCCTTGTATCTCTTCTTCAGCTATGGTTCACGACAAGAGAGGCAAGGAGCCCACGGATCCCGATTCTTTAGCTCAACCATCAAAGCGACCAAAGAAGGTGGTTGCCAAGCAACCCGCAAGCGGTCAGCTCACTATTCACAGTGGTCAGGGGGGCAGCTCGAGCTCCCAAGGGCGGCAAGAGATCGGACCGTTGGTCGTGCACTCTCCAGTTGGTGACACTCGACGCACGACCGACAGGGTAAACTACCGGAGGAACATCCACGACACCATGCACATGAGAGATGTGCGGTGTTATGACATGCCAAGGGAGAGCAAGGATCCCCGTTTCTGGTGCTTCTTCCACATGGATTACTACCGGTCAGTCCTCACGACCAAGAAGAACCCAGTCACGGAGATGCAATGGGTTGATTGGAAGGCTGCATTGAAGAAGAAGGACTCCTATCTTCTCTTCAAGGGGGTGCTCGAAGCTTGCGAGCACCACGGAGTCAGCGAGATCATGGGTCTCCAATACCCATGGAACAAGGAAGTCATCCTCCAATTTTATGCAACTGTGTTCTATTGGGTTGACAAGCTCGGCTTCACCTGGATGACCAATGGGGTGAAGTACGAAGTCAGCTATGAGGAGTTTGCTCGCATTCTCGAGATGGAGGACAGTCTGCAGCACTCTCTGAAGATCCATGAGATGGATCTAGTGAACCTCCTGGAGATGGAGAGTTTCTATAAGGATGGGTATCCAGCCGACCCTCCTCATATCCACGGCCTCAAGCCATTCCATGCCATGGTGAACCGTCTGATAAGGAAGACCCTCTCGCCCAAGGATGGGGATGCCAACAGGATAAATCACAACAGCAGAAATCTAATCCAGCTCTTGGCAGGGGAGCAGCAATTCAACGCCTTTGACTATATCTACGAGGAAATTTACCTCGCCTCGGAGACACCGGCTAGGTCTTGCTGCTATGCCACGTACCTGATGAAGCTAATTGAGATGGTGTCCGGGCAGAAGTTTGTGAAGGATGTGCCTCATAGGCGCCTTGTGCCTTAGAAGCCTTCCAAACTTCACCGCCCGATTCGAGCAGCTGCACCGGCACCGGCACCAGCACCAGCAGAGGGAGGACCCAGTTCCTCGAGGAGGAAGTCAGCTCAGCCTCCCAGTTCAGCCTCCGTGCCTCAGCAGCAGCCGTCTTGCTCCTCAGGACTGCTCAAGATCCTGAAGTCGATCTTCACCGTCT
Source organism: Tuctoria greenei (assembly GCA_036927565.1). Classification (NCBI taxonomy): domain Eukaryota; kingdom Viridiplantae; phylum Streptophyta; class Magnoliopsida; order Poales; family Poaceae; genus Tuctoria; species Tuctoria greenei. Next base: position 96,742,202 of record JAYESD010000010.1, read on the forward strand.
GCTGGTCGACTCAGCGCTTGGCAAAGAGGAACCAGAGGAACCTCACTGCCATCAGGGAGCACCTCCAGCTTCCTTCAGTCGACGACGTCAACTCGGACGAGGAGCGACCGGAGTTTCCGGAGCTCACCGAGGCGGAGATGGCGTTCTTCACTGGCACCAGCGCCTCTTCCTCAGCACCTCCTGCAGCTCACGGCGACTCCGGCGAGGAGAGCGACTACGAGGAGGAGAGCGACGACGATGATGACGGCGACGACGACGAGGACGACACCGAGTAGACTAGGTCTTAGTGTCCACTTTTCTCATTTTTGGTGCCTTGATGCCAAAGGGGGAGAAGTATTAGGCTCTAGTGCTTTTTCTTGGACATGGACATGTATCTAGTCATATTTTCTATCGTCGTGTGTCTTGTACTTATTTGTTACTCGCTTATGACTGTTAATGCTTAATGATGTTTATTGATTCCTTATGATGATCATTATGATGCTTCATTGATCTCTTGTGCATTTCTTCATTTGTATCACGTTATTGCACACACACGAGCATATAGGCACCCCACGACGATTGAGTGTATATGAGTTGTTTTTATTGTTATTCCAAAAGCTCATATACACTTGAGACTCAAAACTTCTATCAAATCTTATTTTTGTCAAAGACTTTAGTTGGTTGTCATCAATCACCAAAAAGGGGGAGATTGTAAGTGCATCTAGGTCCCTTGTGGGTTTTGGTGGATTGATGATGAACCATTAAAGTGCTGATGAACTTGGTTGAGCATGAGCGCAGATCCGAAGTACGGAATGGAGCTTTGAAGAAAGACGGCAAAAGGAGAAAAGTTGTGGCGAAGAAGAATAGAAATAGGGTTTTCTATTTTCTCCTCGAGTCGTAGGAAAAACTGTACTATTAAGAGGGACACGACGCGTAGACACTTAGTGAGTCATTCGGGTGCTCAACCCCTTAGTAGAAGATTTTAGTAGGGCTTTTGTGGCTTGGGCGGACTTGTCTGACTTGTGGTGTCAGACATGTCCGAATTCCCTCTGTTGGAAGTCGGACATGTCCGAAACTGTGAGTCAGACATGTCCGAATTGGCACTGGAAGGGTTCCAGTGAGAGTTCCAGTGAAGTTTCAGACTTGTCCGAACCTGGGGGTCGGACATGTCCGAGATGGATCTGTTCCCGGGGACTAAGAAAAATTTTATAAGTCCCAGAGAGTCAGACTTGTCCGAGTTCTCTCTGCAGATCTTCAGACATGTCCGAGATTGTGTGTCAGACATGTCTGAAGTGACTTTAGTCAGACAAGTCTAAAGTGAAAGGTCTGACCTTGGAGGTCAGACATGTCCGACTCTGTGTCAGACATGTCCGACGTGGTCTGTGTCAAACGGCTCTAATGACTTTTTGGAGTATAAATAGTGGGTGGTTTTGACCCACCAACTGTGCCTAACATCCCTGAACAGTCCTGAACGCCCATTTGAACTCAAGAACCTCTCTCCACTTGTTCTTCACCTCTAGAGTCCAAATTCGAGTTTTTGGGAGAGTGAAGAGTGCTTTGTGAGAATCGGGAGAAACGCTTTGTTGAGGGGTTGAGCAACGTGTGATTCGCTAAGTTTCTTCCTGATTGCGTGTTTGTTGCTCTTGGGGTTCTCCCCTAGACGGTTAGGCGTCGCCCCGCGATTTCTTTGTGATCTCTTGTAATCGGGGAGTTTGTAACAATCTTTGTGATAGTGGAAGATCGGGAGTTGGCCCTTGTGGCAACTCGTGAGGGAAAGGCTAGAGAAGGCCTGGTCCCTTGTGGACTCCTCAACAGCGATGTAGGATCCTTTGTGGTTCTGAACCTCGGGATAAAATCGTTTGTCTCTTGTTGTTCTTTCGTTCTCGCAAGTTTTGATTCTAGTGTTTTTCTGCGTGCTATCTCTCCCTCAGCTTTCTTTCTACTCCATACTTCGTGTAGAACTGCTAAGGATCGATATCTCTCACTAGATCGCTTAAAAATTGGATTTTTGATCTGATCGTGCAGGTAATCTCGAACTTATCCGACCCAGGTCAGACTTGTCCGACTTAGGTCAGACAAGTCCGACTAGAAGTCAGACAAGTCCGACTTCTCTGTTTTCATAACTCTAATTTAAGTTTAAATTATCGATTATCGCTTATTCACCCCCCCTCTAGGCCGCTTTCACTCTCGCTTGACGCTGCTGCCGCCGCCACCGCGCTCCGGTAGCCGCCGTCGCCTTCTCACCTCCGGCAGCAGACGCTCCACCGACTGCCGGCGTTCCAACACATTCGATGGCTACCTCCCTGACATGCCCAACAACGCCTGTCTCCCCTGGTGCCGGCTCTTCCCCGAACGCGCCGCCTCCCCCGGCGCCCCACTCTGCCCATCACCAACTCGCCGACTCCAAGGTCTCCTTCTCTCCCACCTCCCTCTCCCACCTTCCTCTCTCTCTCGGCCGCCGCCAATGTCCTACGCCGTCGCCGTTGCAAACCCTAGCATGACGCCGCTGTTGTTTCCCGACGTCGCCACCACTGCCCACGCTGTTGTCATCCACTTTGCTGCTGCCGCTATCCATGCCGCCGCCACCACCGCAACAATGTTATTTGCGAAATATTATGTATGCATGTGATGTATGTGTGTGTGTATGACATGTGATGTATGTGTGTGATGTGTGGCATGACATGTGATGCCCACGCCGCCGCCGCTGCCCATGCATTAGTTGTGTGATGTATTGCATTATGTTAACTTTCCCTTTGTTGAATAATTAGGTGTTTTAATGTTAATTAGTTAATTGTTAATTTATTAGTTGATTATTTGTTGAATTGTTAATTATTTTATTAATAGAACAATTAGTTGTTAAATGGTTTAATTAGTTGATTACATATGTGATTTGATGCTTACTTGAGTATCTGTTTAATTAGTATTATAATTACTTATTGTTTAATTATGTTTTTATTGAGTGATTAATTACTATATGTAAATAAACGGGCTTCGGCCTGGCCCAGCTAGACACGGCCTATTTAGGGCATGTCAGGACCTATTTAGTGGTAATGTTCGTCGAGATGGGCAAGGAGGCAAAAAGCAATGGTGAGGACTGCAATCTTGCGCGTGGACTACAGGTTTTGACGGGGCGTTCTCATATTTCACCCACTTATGAAGGCTAACCCTAAAGCCGTCGTAAGTTAAAGGTTGTCCGGACGGGGCATAACTTGAGGCGTCTAACCCAGTCCCTGTCTCTCTCATTCTTTTCTCCTTCTCTGTCTCATTCTTTCCCCTATTGTAAATGACTCAAAAATTAAGACTAACATAACTTGTACAATATGCATTACCCGTATCGAACTGGCCCGTCTCACCTGCGTTACGCATGTGAGGCATGTAGGTTCAGAATTGTCCCTTTTTTGGACCGCCTGGGAGTGATCGATAAGGTGTGCTTGTGACGAGACGCGAGATTGGATCGGGAGAGATTTCTACGACATAACCCTGATGTTCTCTCCTGCACCATTTTCAGGTGTGCAATTGGAAACAACGGGAATATGTTGCTGAAATTTCATCTGGATCTAGACTTCACGTATCGTCATAAGCATGCCACCTCGGTCACTCTTGAGTGGGTTAATGACCTATCATTTCCCAGATGTAGGGCCATGACATTAAATAATGTATAAAATAACGATAATTTCTCTGGTTTTATACTACAGAGTAAACATGTGTGAAGATCATAGTTGGATGTATACTCGTCTGAAGAGCAGATATGGCGGTCACTTGGATCAGTGCTTCACCAAAATAGATGAATTTATCGATCGAGCATTTTCATTGTCAACGATGAATATGGTGTGGTGTCCATGTACGAAATACTAAAACATCATGTTTTTGGACAGAATGGAACTTTCAATACACTTGTGTCGAAACAGTTACATTCCACATTATGCGGTGTAGACCATCCACAACAAGACTAATTCTCGAGTCGTAGAAGAAGTGGATGAGGATAATGATAGCACTGGGGTTGATAAGATGGATGAGATGTTAGAAGCTATAGAAATGGAGGATCCTTCTACAATGGAGGCAGACACGTTCTTCGAGCTTATCAATGCTTCAGAATAGCCGTTGCATGTACACACAGATGTGATCCTCCTTGCTTTCATAACCAGACTTATGTCAATTAAGTTTAAGTACTTCTTCTCCAACAACTGCTACAACGATCTCATTAAATTGATCAGCGATGTCCTTCAACAACCTCACAAAGTGCCTAAAGATATGTATCAGCCGATAAAATTAATATATGATCTCGTTATGAAATATGAGAAAATTGATGTGTACCCAGAAAACCGCATGCTATTCTGGAAAGAGCACGCCAACGAAAACATATGCTTGAAATGTGATAAACCTAGATATGTTGAAGTTGTTAATGATGATGGCGATAATGTGATGAAAGAAGTCAGACATAAGCAGCTTTGTTACATGCCCGTGACACCTCGGTTGATGCGGTTGTTTCTTTCAAAAAGAACTACAAGACACATGAGATTGTACAAAGAAGGTGTACGTGAGAACAAAGAATTCTTGATGCACACGTCCTACGGTGATGCATGGAAGGCTTTGGACCGTTTTGATCCAGATTTTTCTAGTGCCGCGAGAAATGTTCGCATCAGGTTAGCAGCAGATAGATTCTTAGCATTCAGTACAAACATCGTGTCATACTCCTGTTGGCCCGTCTTTGCCATTCCGTACATCCTGCCATCGATTTTTTGTATGAAGTATGAGTTCATATTCCTCGGCATCATTGTGCCTGGGCCGGATCATCCTTGGTCCCATCTCAACGTGATGTTGAAACCGCTTATCGAAGAATTGAAAATGTTGTGGACAGAAGTCAAAGCGTACGACTGTTACAAGAAGCAGAAATTCAACCTTCGAGTTGCTCATTTGTGGTCCGTCCATGATTTGCCGCCATACAACATGTTTTCCGAATGGAGCACTCATGGTCGTTTGACGTATCTGATATGTGCTTCGAACACGGATTGCTTTCGACTTACTCGTGGAAGCAATATATCCTACTTCGATTGTCACAGAAGTCGGTTGCCTCCGAATCACATGTTTAGCCAACACAGGAGTCTCTTTAGAAAGGACACTGTTGTCACTAAAAGACCATCAAAACATCTTAATGGGTCAGAAGTTTCTGATATGTTATACAAACTAGTGCCAGATGAAGGTCATCCTGGATATTTCATAGGTTACAAAGAGAAACATAATTGGACTCACATATGTGGACTTTGAGAGTTACCAGATGTGAAGTTGTTGATTCTAATGCACAATATTGATGTCATGCATCAGGAGTGTAACATATGCAAATGTATCATAATCACATGCATGGATATGATGAGAAAAAGAAAAGACAACATAAAAGCTAGAACAGATTTGTTAGAGATTTGTAACCATCCAACTCTTGAAATCTCTGAAAGTGGTGGTAAGCCACGTGCTTCTTTCTGTCTTCGACCTAAAAAAAGAAAGAAGTTATGAGCCTTCTGGATCACCAGACGTGGTGCCACAGCAGAGGCGACGGACGAGGAGGACTCACTTTGTCAGTCCTCCTCCGGTTACTAGAGAGAAGATCGTGATTCGGCCGGTTGGAGATTGGTAATAAAATTGTAGTGTTCAACCTGATTTATTTTGGTTACTTAAGTAATGATTCAAGAAATATTTTTCAGCTCTTGGTATGACTTGTCTTTCACCGGTGCTACACACCATGGACCAGTGACAGTGTCCTCGGGTCCTCAATTCGTATGCACTATCCCGGGGTCAACGATGGGGTGCCCTCCACTTCTTGGAATGACTACTCTCGGGCCCCTCACCAGGAGCACGACAACGTTCATGAGTCCGTATGAGCCTATTTTATGGTAGGTACGTTAAATAAAATTTTTAAGTTTCAACTCTTAAACTATTTTAAATTATTAATATACAACTCTTTAGTATCTCCTTTATTATAGGAAAAGTACTGTTTGGAGGACCCGAACGATCCTTGTATGTTTGAGCACATCAGGAACATGTTCAATTTCAACGCTCGGAAGGTGCTTTGGCAAACTTTGTCGAAGACTCGCACTCAAGTGATCAACGACTATTTGTGTCAAATTCAGCACGACGTGCGACATTTCTGACAGGAGAGCGATAGGCACCTGACGGAAGAGGAGTATTATAGTAAATATTATTTCTGATAATTTTTTAACAGTATTTTAATGACCTACAAATATGTGTAGGGCCACATGAGCTGGTTGCAGGGTCCATCCGATGCATACCGGGCTCTTTTGTAGGTACTGGGCTAGCACTGATTTTATCGCTAAGTTCATCAGGGCTCAAGGTGCAGAGGGAAACACAACTACAACCAATCTAATTACTTGCATTTAGCTAAACGCATGGTAACTGTCAGTACCCTGCATACCGGGTACCCCGCGCACAAGATGAAACAGCTAAGGACCTTGCCTCCCCCCCCCCCCCCCCCCGTAGAGGCAAGCTCCGGTGTTGCCACATGTCGTACGGGGCCAAACCCTGCCTCTCCTCAGAGGTGGGCTCCAAACCTGCCATGTGTCCTGCGGGGGGACCCTGCCTCTCTTCAGAGGTGGGCTCTGGACATATCACGTGTCTCGCGGTGCCGAACCTCATCCCTCCTTAGAGGTGGGCTCCGGACCTACCACATATCCCGTGGGGCTGGACCCTGCCTCTCCTCAGAGGTGGGCTTAGGATCTGCCACGTGACCCGCCACGTGACCCATGGGCTCAGACCCTGCCTCTCCTCAGATGTGGGCTCTCGACATGCCACGTGCCCCGCGGGCTTGGACCCCGCCTGTCCTCAGAGGTGGGTTTCGGACCTACCACGTGTCCAGCGGGCTCGAACCCCGCCTCTCCTTAGAGGTGGGCTCCGGACCCACTGTGCATCCAGCAGGCTTGAACCCCGCCTCTCCTCAAAGGTGGGCTGTGGACCCGCCATGTGGCAAACAACTCACTCTGGGCGGTATATCATGGGAGTTAAGAGCGACGTGCCGTGTGCACTCATGCGTTGAAGGCACATGCCTTCCCAGGCACACGGGCGCGGTGCACGTCCCTGTCAGGTGCCACTGTGCCAAATCACAACACAGTGAAGGTGTCGCAGTGCCATCCCACACTGCTGACGGGGTAGGATGCGATGACACGACAGATAGGACATTCTCTACTTTCATCAACATCTATGCATAGCCTCTGGCGTTCAACGCGGAAAGACGAGGAGTCTTCAAGCCACGGTCAGAGGGTCAGCAAGTGGACATTACACCTTAGATCTTGTAGAGGGTCAAGATCACCCCGCGGCCACCCATCGGGCTCCAGACCCCACTTGTAAGACTGTCCAGCCATGAACTATAAAAGAACCGGGCAGACAACGACTTACACATGCTCTTTGGAATCTCCCTCTGATCTCCAGCAGGTCAGCTGATACGCACTCAATCTTTCTTAAGCGCACCACACACTCAAGCAATACAACTCACGTTGTGGACATAAGGTGTCACACTCCGGCAGCCTAAACCATGTAAAACCACTGTGTTCACCATCTCTGTCATACTCGCAAGCCTCTAGGACTAGTCCCTTCGTAAAAGAACATCTGTAGGCTGCTTCTTAGCAAGTCCAGGGGAAGTGTCATTGCTACACTTCGACAGTAACCATGTGCATAGGTGCAAAGGATCGCGATGGAGGCCACGATCTCGTACCAGCAAGACTGCATGGCGCAGATGTAGGAGGCTATGGAGATAAGAAGTAAAACCTAAAGTAATTTAAATTCATCGGATGCTTAATAATATCTAACATCTAATGTTTGTAATGACATGTACTGGTTCGAGCTCAGGGGTGCAGATCCAGCTACAGCAACCGATCCAGCCACGACTGCCGCTGCATACCACGCCAGACGCACCATCTCCGGCGGTTCAGATAACCAAAACAATTCTTACTCTAGTCTTACTTCATCAAACATAATCAAATCTAACTCATATTAGTTATTCTAGTTTTACTTCATATAACGTAGCCAAATCTAACTCAACTTAGCTAAATTAAGCTAAATATGACCAATTCTAGCTTATTTAATCAATTCTAGTCAAAAACGAAGTTTCAAACTAATAAACATGTCAAATTACTTCCATGTATTGCAGGGATCGGCAACGGAGGCTCAAACTCCATCACCGTCCCTACCGACGTCTTGAGTGAAGCGGGGCGACGATGTCTACGGCTAGTGTATAGCCCCTCTCGTTCGGTTTATACCATTGTCAAGTGATGCGACATTTGTGATGTATATGATGTGTGTGACATGATGTGATGCTATACGTAATGCTGTTGTGTGCATATATATGTTGTATGTGATGTTCTGTGTTTTTCTATGTTTTTGGCCATTGAGTCGAGCAACATTTTATGTTTTTTAAATAAAAAAACCTTATTGCGACGACTTTTATGCAGTACGGTCGTAAATAAGACATCTACAATTTGTGATAGCTGACCTGACTGTCACAAATTAACCATAATAATTTGCGACGGCCATAGAAAACCGTCGCAAAGAAGGTCTTAAATTGCGACGGCCTTGAGAGCCGTCACAAATAAACGGGCCCAGCCCATCCGCCGGGTCCGGACCCTTATTTGCGAGGGTCGCGGGCCACCATCGCAAATTAATTAATTTGTGACAGCGGCCGCCACAAATAAGCTTATTTATGACAAAACTTTGACGACAGTCAAAAATCGTCGCAAATAAGAACAACCATCGCAAATAGCTTATTTGCAAAGGTTTTGTGCTTAAGCATTCCTCTAGTGCTTGTCATTACATTCCAACACCGCGACGCCAATTTGCAGAGGCAATGTTCGCCAACTTGAACATTGAACTCAGACTACTTCGCATCATATTGCACAAGACACGGTTCCTGTCGGCCACCCCGATAGTATCACAAACACAAACCCCTGCTGCTGGCTCGCCGAGCATGAAGCTCATTGAAATTCGCAACCGTCTGATATATACTGTGCTCGACAGACACAAGTTGGCAAGTACCCACACACTTGCTCCATCAGTTGCATATAACAGTATGAATATTACGATAGGTGTCCAATCACCAATGCATTGTCCCCATCATTGGTGGCACAGTAAGAGTCCTTGTCTCCCCAGGCAATTGCAAATCTCAGCATGATTCATTTGCAAATTGCACAAGATAATTCCCCGATTAGTTATATATACTCGGTCTGGTCGAGACTCATGTAGATTATTACGAAGTTAAATTTGCAGACAAAGGGGCAATGCTTGGAGTGTGAAGTCTGAAGTGAAGCTGAGGTCCCCTTTGGTAGAGGTTTACGGAGCTGATTTTCAGGCAGAATCAGATAAGCTGTACCAAACCCTGTTTTTCAGAAGAAATGATTCTTGTCTGATTCTGAAAAGTGATTCTTTGAAATGAACTAAGGGGTTGGAAGCTGAAAAAAATAGTTTCTCCTGATTCTGTGAAGTGATTCTCTGTCCTGATTCTAAGAGTTTATTCTAGAAAATCATAGAGAATCACCTTCAGTCACAGAATCACTTCAAGAATCAAAAGTAAATTCAGAGAATCAGCTCAGTGAAGCTGTGCGAAAGGGAGCCTGAATACGATGTGTGGACACCATCAATTAATAGAACGACCCTCTAGAATTGCTAGTCTTTACCGTTGCTGTCAATCATATTGGTCTGCACCACCAGGATGACGCGTTCTCTTGCTTTTGTCCCTGTTCTAGTTTAATGAAATGGCTGAAACCGCTGCTTGTTTCTTTTTTTTCTTTTCTCTCAAACTGCACTTCTCCAACTTTTGGTATTCCTTCGATGCTACCCATGTGCCTGATGATTTATGAAAAGCAAACCTTGCCCTATCCGTCATGATGAAATTCTATCCGTTAATTAACAAACACACCTGATCCATCATGATTGTATCGGAAAAGAAGAATGATTGAGCACAAATATATATCCCTATATCATTATGGGCTTATCCACCTTTTTTTAGACTAGGTTAATTTGATATGTGTGCCGCTGATCTCACTAGGCCAATCGGGCACCATTTCAAGGGCCATTTGCGGGTCTAATCTCGTTTTCACTCTAATTGTAAAGTTGACCCTCCTTTTTTATTTGTATATATGACCCTGTTTTTTCGAAAAGAAGTAATGAAATGACCTTACTCCGTTAAAACCACTTAACGGTGTTAACTCCATGATGAAAAGACATATTTGCCTTTGCACAATTGACCCTACTTTTAAATGTAATATTCATTTATGGCCCTACTTTGTACATAAAAAACAGCAATATGCATGTCATTACAACGACATTTTAATAATAATTTAAATATTTTTAAAAGTTTGAATCGAACTAAATTTACAAATTATATTCAATGTAAATTTATGAAAATTTTGACAACAATTCGACTATAATTTAACCATCTCAACATGAAACAATGACAAACATATATTTTGCAAATAATATCACATATATAATAATTGGCACACAATATTTCACATAATATCCAAAGAAGAATAACACATATCCACATACACAGAGTAGCTTAACAATTGTCTCAAAAAATGCAACAAGAACATCTAAAAGAAATTATCAATTACATGACCATTCAAACGCCAAACCATTCAACTAATCTTCCTCGCTCTCTTCCTCTCCCTCTTCCTCTTCCCCTTCCCCTTCCCCTTCCCACTGTAGTAGATGGTGTCATCTCTTCTCGCATATCACTTGCACTAGACCTGCATAATAATAATGAAATATGTTAGTAAACAAGTTTGTAATATAAGAAACCTTAACAAATAATGCAAAACAATATTACATGTTTGTGGCAACAACATTTGTACTATGATTCCCTTCTTCAGATACGCTAGCATTTGTTGCAGCCCTTTTCTTTTGAGTAGATGTAAGACCACCCTGACAGTGCTTGGCTGTGTGACCTAATTCATGACATTCTGAGCATTCTCTTTTCTTCTTCTTTGAACCAGGCTCATCAGATACTTTGATTCTTGACACTCTATGTCTTCCAGGCTTCCTTCTCAACTTTGGTTTCTTTATTTTGTATCCAAAATCAACTCACTTCCAAAGAATCTTTGATGTCATAGGAGGGAAAACACATGCATATGTCTTTTTGAACTTCTCAACAGAGAAGTAGTCATCAACATAATCATCCATTTGTACTTTCCTACTTTGAGTCGCAATAAAAGATAGAACATGACTGCAAGGCTTCTCAGTCACTTGTCAAACACTACAGCTACAAGATTTGTCATTGAGATTTACTGCATGCTTGACGGTGCCTACACTTACCTCAGTTGTCCCATGCCTACATTTAAGCACTTCATGATCCTTGATAACTTTGCTTTGATCATTGAGAGCATCTATAATAGATAGGATTATGTTGCCTTCTATGTTCCTAGCAATCTTACTTCTATGAACCAATCTATTTTTTGCTTGTAGATGCAAAAAACACCCACTTGCAACCTTTTTTGCATTTTTGCATTTAGCTCTAAATCTTTCCTGTGATTTCTTGACTGTCCGAAAAGCATAATCATTCAAGATAGAATGATGGGTTAGTGCAGCCTTGCACTGATCTACATCCGAAAAGACTACACCCACATCAATACATGGATTCTCAACATCGTAGGCAAAAACTGGAATATCATCATCATCCACCTCATCAACAATTTCAACATCAGAATCAGAATCAGCACACTCAGAATCAGAAGATGCAGCCAAATCAGAGTCATAACTGCTATCACTTAAAGCTTTTAGAGACTCAGTATCATCATGAGTATTCACAATTAATGACTGCTCTGTCACTCTACACCTCACCTTTGGATGTAACCACGTTTTGTAGATGAAAATTGCAAAGGTCCATTAAAATCATTGATTTGAGCATTGAAGTGCACCACACCTTGTTCTAGATTTAGTTGAAGTCACTCCAACAATAGTTCATCACTCTCAGTTTTAAGACATCTAGCATCATCAAGTGAACGCCATAATGTTATATATTGTTTGGAACCCCATATGAGTTTTTCACTTATGTGGTTAACCAACTCCAATATAGAAAAATGATGAGTTCGCAGTAAATGAAGGTAATGTCCGCCTATGACAATATTGTTTTGTCTCACCATCCGGTAAAGCAAAATATGATGCCACTTTAACAACAACTTAAAATCATTATGAGATGCCCTACAAATCACAGCAAATTAGAAAAATTAGGATTAGACAACATACCCAGTTGTTGAACAAACGGGATTAGAAACATACTCAATTATTGAAGGTGTTTGCTTCATTGATGCATGGTGTTGTAAATCTACTCCCCCTTCATCATTGTTGTTAATCCAGTCACCTTCATCAAACAATCCATCTTCATTCTATTGACTCAAAGATTAAACCAAGAACATATTAACAACAACAATGAATAACCAAACAGAATCAAACTACAAAAAAGGGAGATCCATTTAATTACATTCAAAACCAATGTGCTGTTAATAAATATTTCTAATGCTACAAGTAACATTCAATTAATCAAAACCAATGAATAACAACAGGTCATAAATCCTTCTAATGCAACAAGTAACGTTGAATTAATCAAAGATTCCATGTGCCGTTAACATTACATCAGTAAAGGTTTGTACAAAAACCTAAGGAACAGAATGTTCCAAATAAGGAACATGGGAGCAACTGCCGTCCCCTTGCCACGCGCTGTTCTCAGCCACGGCGGAACTGTCGTCTTCTTGCACGAGCGCGCCGTGACTGAGCCTCGGAGTCGGGTTGGACTCGCGAGCTTGTGCCCCCGCAGCCCACTTCCAGGAGGTGGCCACCGCCATTATTGTTAGAAAATAAGAGGCAATTTACTGAATAATTCCGGAAAAACACGAGAAAAACAGCAGCGATCGGCAGACAGATGGGACGAGAAATAACGCGTACCAATTTGGAGTCGAACGCACCGCTGTAGATCCGACGGCGAACAGCCGATGCATGCGTTGGTGACGACGTTGAGCCGCAGCGCCCGATCTGGTCGGTAGACAAGCCGTGGTGAAGAACGCGAGCAGTCGCGCAGAGCGCTTCCCAAAAACCTTATTCGCCCTCTCCCGGTGCAGGATCGCAAGGGCGAGCGGTTCCGGAGAACTGCTCTCCCGATCGTCAGTGCACGCCGGCGCTCGGGATGAAGTAGACTAGAAGGCGGCGCAAGGAACGCGAACGTGGGAACGATATGATCGTGTGATACCCTGCCATACCACGGACGCCCGTTTTATAGAGTCCAAGGGAGGCGGTTCGTATGCGATCCGGAGGGTCCGGATCCGAACCGACTCTGCAGTCGTAGACGCGTCCGTCTCTAACGACTTGGATTCTGACTCGGTAGCCCCAAAAATTCGGAGGCCCAAAAGCCCAATTTAATTTTCTGCAAAAATATAAAATCTGGGGTCGACTCGAGGCTCGAATTCACATGAATACACGCGCGCGCGCGTGTGCGGGGCGGGGTGAGGCGAGGCGAGGCGAGGCGAGGCGTGGCGAGGCGAGCGAGCTAGGAGGAGGAGGAGGAGGAGGAGGAGCGCGCGTGGGCCACCCCTCTCTTCCTCTCTTCTCTCTCAATCAAGGAGTGGAAGAGCAACCTCCCTTATATGTAGGGGTTGCTCCACTTCCACTTCCCATGTGGGACTAAACACTTAGCACCACTCCCTCTTGCCCTAATGGGCCTTTGAGATTTTCTAAGATTTATTTCTGAATTAATATTGGGCCAAGCCCATTAATTCCAACAATCCCCCACCAGATCTCAAAGCCATTAGGAGAGAGGTCATTCTCGTTCCTTATTTAATATACTAGTGTTTTCGGCAGAGACTGTGAAGTTGAACTTCTGCCTAGATCCTCAAGTTTCATCAGGTCACAACTTGAACAATGGACTACGCCTTGAATTGCAAGTTTTGTGTAAACTGACTTCACCCAAAGACCATTACAAGTACTTGACTACCAGTAGTCTACCCCGCGGGTGGAGCATATGCGTCGTACTCCCTGGTCTCTTCATGAGCTTTCTAGAGATCACCCAAATCTCATAGACTGCGACGTTAGACGGTCGGAGCTCATATAGGTGTGTTTCCTTCAAGACTGCTCTGTAGGACGGCATCTTTGCTACACATAGCCAACAGAAACACATTAAGGCAAATCGCCAACCTGCCTTACAGTTTGAGAGTACAAGTGTGCATCTTCCCATAGAGAGGGTATAAAGGAAGTACTCTCCTCGGTGAACCACTAGCTTGTTTTTCCCATGTCCTAATTCAGGGGATCTCCGATCACATAGGTTGGGTTACTACTATGGTGTCACATCAATGGGTCTCGAACCCATCTCTCTAGATGCACTTTCTATCACATTACGTGATAGACCCTTCGTAAAGGGATCTGCCAGGTTTTTGTTTGTTTGTATGTATGAAACAGTAATAACTCCGGAGTTTCTCATTTTGCTGACAGATTTTAAACGTCTCTTGACGTGTCTTGATGATTTTGCATTATCCTTAGAACTGGTCACTTTGGCAATCACCGTCTGATTGTCACAGTTCATAAGGATTGCCGGCAATGGTTTCTCAACTATAGGCAAATCCATCAAGAGCTCTCGCAGCCATTCTGCCTCCGCAGTGGATGTCTCTAAAGCAGTGAGTTCTGCTTCCATGGTTGACCTCATCAAAATGGTCTGTTTGCAAGACCTCCATGATATAGCGCCACCAGCTAGAGTGAACACATATCCACTTGTGGCATAGAGTTCATCAACATCAGAGATCCAGTTCGAATCACTATAACCCTCAAGCACGGCCGGATGCCCAGTATAGTGAATTCCATAACTCATTGTGCCTCTCAGATAGCGCATAACCCTTTCAAGTGCATGCCAATGATCTGTACCCGGGTTTGACATGAACCTGCTCAGTTTGCTTACAGCAAAAGAGATATCAGGACGGGTTGCGCTAGCTAAGTACATGAGTGAACCGATCATCTGAGAATATCTGAGTTGATCTCTTGACTCTTTCTTGTTCTTTCTAAGTATCACGCTGGGATCATAAGGCGTTGGAGAAATCTTGCTATCCATAAAGCCGAACCGGCTCAAGATTTTCTCAACATAGTGGGATTGACTTAAAGTAATTCCACTCTCATCCTTATTCAGCTTAATGTTCAAAATAACATTAGCTTCTCCCAAATCTTTCATATCAAAACATTTTGATAGAAAAGACTTGACCTCAGAAATTATATTAATGCTCGTACCAAAAATGAGTATATCATCTACATACAAGCATAACATAACGCTATCGCCCCCACCATGGCGATAGTACACGCACCGATCAGCCTCATTAATGACAAAGCCCGCAGAC
The DNA here is from genome assembly GCA_036927565.1 of Tuctoria greenei. Lineage (NCBI taxonomy): Eukaryota > Viridiplantae > Streptophyta > Magnoliopsida > Poales > Poaceae > Tuctoria > Tuctoria greenei. The sequence continues at coordinate 96,757,543 of JAYESD010000010.1, forward strand.
GTCAAAGTACTATCGAACTTCTCATGCCATTGCTTAGGTGCTTGTTTCAGGCCATACAAGGATTTCAAAAATTTGCACACCTTTGTCTCTTCACCTTTTACTAAGAACCCATCAGGTTGTTCCATAGAAATCTCCTCTTCCAACTCTCCGTTCAGGAAAGCTGTCTTTACATCCATTTGATGGATGATTAGACCATAAGAGGCAGCCAAAGAAAGTAGTACACGAATTGTTGTCATTTTGGCAACAGGTGAATAGGTGTCAAAATAGTCTTCACCTTCCTTTTGAGTATAGCCCTTTGCAACTAGTCGTTCCTTGTACTTTTCAATAGTACCATCAGGTCTGAGCTTCTTCTTGAACACCCACTTGCAGCCTACTGGTTTGCACCCGTATGGCCGTTCAGTTAACTCCCAGGTTCCATCGGAAAGAATTGAGTCCATCCCACTATGAACTGCTTCTTTCCAGTCATCTGCATCAGGTGATGCATATGCCTCTGCTATGGATCTAGGAGTATCGTCCACAAGGTACACAATGAAATCATCACCAAAGGATTTTGCAATCCGTGATCTCTTACTCGACTGAGTTATTTCATTGTGTTCTTCCTCTGGGACATTCTCAAACGGTGTATCAAGAAACTCGCTAGTTGTGGTGGATTCAGGACAAATTTTAGAAGAGATCCTAGCAGTGCTACGCATATCTTTCATAAGAAATATATTCTCAAAAATGTTGCATCACGAGATTCCATAATAGTATCAACATGCATATCAGGTACCTCAGATTTAACTACTAAAAATCTATATGCGATGCTCCGATGAGCATAGCCTAGAAAGATATAATCCAATGTCGTTGGTCCCAGCTTGCGTTTCTTGGTAATTGGAACATTGACTTTTGCCAAACATCCCCAAGTACGCAAGTATGAAAGTGATGGTTTTCTCCCAACCCACTCCTCATAAGGGGTTTTCTCTTTATTCTTGTTTGGAACGCGGTTTAGGACATGACATGAAGTCAATAGAGCCTCCCCCCACCATGCCTTAGATAAACCGGACGTGTCTAACATGGCATTCACCAAGTCACACAATGTGCGGTTTTTCCTCTCGGCTACCCCGTTTGATTGGGGTGAATAGGGAGGCGTCATCTCATGTATAATACCGTGTTCTGCACAAAAATCATCAAATATTTTGGGAAAATACTCACCACCACAATCTGACCTAAGACGTTTGATCTTTCTCTCTAATTGAGTTTCTACTTCAGATTTATAGATTTTAAAGTAGTCTAAAGCTTCATCTTTAGTTTGCAACAAGTAAACATAATAGAATCTAGTAGAATCGTCCATTAATGTCATAAAATATTTCTTTCCACCTTTTGTCAACACACCATTCATCTCGCATAGATCAGAATGTATGAGTTCTAATGGTGCCAAGTTTCTCTCCTCGGCTGCCTTGTGAGGCTTTCGAGGTTGCTTGACTGCACACAACTATGGCACTTAGAACCTTTGACAATAGTGAATTCCAGAATTAATTTGAGACTAGATAGCCGATTCATTAAACCAAAATTAATGTGACATAAACGAGAATGCCAAACACTTGCATCATCATTAATACTGCCACAAATATGGTTTACTGACTTATTACTAAACTCCGAAAGAGAAAAGCGGAACAGTCCTCCGCATTCATAGTCTTTACCAATAAATTGTCCATGCTTAGACACAACTATTTTATTGGACTCAAAAACTTCTTTAAACCCATCTCTGCATAGAAGGGTACCGCTAACAAGATTCTTGTTCATAGTAGGGACATGTTGCACGTTCTTCAGCTGGACAATCTTTCCCGAAGTGAACTTCAGATCGACCGTGCCAACACCACGAACAGAAGCATGTGACCCATTCCCCATTAGGACGGCGGAATCCCGGACGAACTGGTAAGAAGTAAACATGGACATGTCAAAACATACATGAACATTAGCGCCCGTATCAAACCACCAAGATGGTGTTTGAGAAATAGAAAGGACAGTAAAGGAATTACCGTACCCATCTGCATTGCTGGATGTCATGATGTTGACATTCTTTTTCCCTTTGCGATCTGCCCTCTCAGGGCAGTTCTTGGAAATATGTCCCTGCTCCCCACAAGTGTAGCAGCAGCCATCATTGGCTTTGTTTGACTTCTTCTTCTTGAAAGCGGTAGTTTTGTTTGGCTTGAATAGAGACTTGTTCCCTTTGTTCTTGACATAGGGTTTCTGCACCATATTAGCATTGGCGCTAGATTGACCCTCGCCTCCTTTCTCAGTAGCGTCCTTAGCCCGAGCCTTCTCCTCAACATCAAGAGATGCTATCAGTTTTTCAACTGATATTTCTTGTCTCTTGTGTTTGAGGGCTGTGGCGAAGTTCCTCCATGATGGAGGTAACTTTGCAATAATGCACCCAGCCACAAACTTGTCGGGTAAAGGACACTTAAGGAGATTGAGCTCTCTCGCAAGGCACTGTATTTCATGAGCTTGTTCAACTACAGGACAGTTGTTAACCATCTTGTAGTCATGAAAATTCTCCATGATATACAGTTCACCACCTGCATCGGCTGCACCATACTTAGCATTAAGTGCATCCTAGAGCTCCTTCCCATCTGTGACTGTCAGATAGACATCACAGAGTTTATTATCAAGAACACTTAAGATGCATCCTCTCAGGGCAGAATTGGCTTCCTCGAACTTTGTCTGTTCTTCAACAAACAAAGGACCTTGAGGCCTGCCCTCGGTTACCCAGAAGATCTTAAGCGATTGGAGCCAGAGCGTGGCCTTAACTTGCCACCTCTTGAAGTGCACGTCAGAGAATTTCTCCGGCCTCAGTGCATCGGCCAAAGTCATCATGTTCAACTCAGGAAATTGCCTAATAAGATTTTTGGATTGTTAGAAAATAAGAGGCAATTTACTGAATAATTCCGGAGAAACATGAGAAAAACAGCAGCGATCGGCAGACAGACGGGACGAGAAATAACGCGTACCGATTTGGAGTCGAACGCACCGCTGTAGATCCGACGGCGAACAACCGCTGCAGGAGTTGGTGACGACGTTGAGCCGCAGCGCCCGATCTGGTTGGTAGACGAGCCGTGGTGAAGAACGCGAGCAGTCGCGCAGAGCGCTTCCCAAAAACCTTATTCGCCCTCTCCCGGTGCAGGATCGCAAGGGCGAGCGGTTCCGGAGACCTGCTCTCCCGATCGTCGGTCCACGCCGGCGCTCGGGATGATGTAGACTAGAAGGCGGCGCAAGGAACGCGAACGTGGGAACGATCTGATCGTGTGATACCCTGCCGTACCGCGGACGCCCGTATTTATAGAGTCCCAGGGAGGCGGTTCGTATGCGATCCGGAGGGTCCGGATCCGAACTGACTCTGCAGTCGTAGATGCGTCCGTCTCTAACGACTTGGATTCTGACTCGATAGCCCCAAAAATTCGGAGGCCCAAAAGCCCAATTTAATTTTCTGCAAAAATATAAAATCTGGGCTCGGCTCGAGGCTCGAATTCAAACAAACACACGCGCGCACGCGTGTGCGGGGCGGGGCGAGGTGAGGCGTGGCGAGGCGAGCGAGCGAGGAGGAGGAGGAGGAGGAGCGCGCGTGGGCCACCCCTCTCTTCCTCTCTTCTCTCTCACTCAAGGAGTGGAAGAGCAACCTCCCTTATATGTAGGGGTTGCTCCACTTCCATTTCCCATGTGGGACTAAACACTTAGCACCACTGCCTCTTGCCCTAATGGGCCTTTGAGATTTTCTAAGATTTATTTCTGAATTAATATTGGGCCAAGCCCATTAATTCCAACAATTATGGCCACGACGTGAGCGCGACTCACCTCCGCTGCCCTGTCCGCCCGCAAGCCAATGGTGGAGAGAAAGCCATCCTTCGACGCCTAAGGTTGTTCCCCCGTGCCCCCCTTGAACGAGGTGGCCTCCACCATCGCGGCTCCGAGGCGCTCGTGATCCATCGCCGCCGATTGGCCCGTCCCCAAGCCGCTGCTGGAGAGAAACATCAGGAATCGAGAGATACCGTGGCCTTGGTTGCGTTTTAGGAAGGGAGGGCAGTTTGGTCATTTTTTATTTGTTGTGTTTATTTTTATTTCGTAAAATATTTTAATTAAATGAGAGTAATAAAACTGTTAACTCAGGGTCAGACGGAGATTTCATTTTAAAAAATAAGGGTGAAACATGCAAACCCTAAAAAACGGGGTTAAACACACAAATAAATATTAAAAGGGGGTCGCTGACACAATTGTCCCTATTATCAACGCTAGTATGACATTGTTTAGTTTATCACCAAGACTGCAAAATTGGAGTCCACACAAGTCAAATGAGATCAAGGATGGCTAGAGATAAATAAGATGAGATCAAATGATAATACATAAAAACCACATTTGTAATGTACAGATAATAGAAACCAAACTTTGTCTGATGAATAAGATTAATTTGTTGGATACTCCTTTTTTTACGAAAAAAGGTTGGATACTAAGATTGTGCTATAAGAGGTTCCTTTTTTAGATGATAGAAAGTTCCGATCTTTCCATCCAAGGAGTTTATGACCAATTTATTACAAGTAAGTACAAATACAATCAATCACAACTTATTGTCTAGAACATTGCTAAAAGAGTTTCGTGTAGTGATCAATCCCATTCTATGGTTGCCACTTTTTAAAGTCTGGTTCTTTCCACTGGCCATGGATTCATCCACTTCTGTCCCCTTTTTTTAGAAATGACAGGATCATCTACTCACTTCCTCCAGTTTTAAATAAATTGTTTGCGTCTGATATATAGTGCAAAAGTCAACAATTTAAGAAAATTTGTGTTGCGGATAAGAAAACACTACAATAATAAGTCTTATCGCAGGCGGCTCCAAACCTATTATCACACGCGGTTTTTAAAACCACTTGAAACCAAGAGCCTGTGATAATCCACAATTTCACAGGCGAAGAAGTGACACCGTCTGTGAAGACACATTATCACAGGCGGTTTTTTACTTAGGCTAGCCGCCTGTGAAGATAAGTTATCACAGGCGGGTCGTGCAGTATATATGACCGCCTGTGATAATTGTGTTATCACAGGCGAGTCGTGCAGCATATATAACCGCCTGTGATAATAGTGTTATCACAGGCGGATCTTGACCTACATCAAGCCGCTTGTGAAGACAGTTTATCGCAGCCGGTTTCTACCAAAACAGTAACCGCCTGTGATAATTAGGTTATCACAGGTGGTTCTTTACCTATACTTAGCTGCATGTGATAATTGTTTTTCACAGGCAGGTCTAGCCGTTGGGAAATAACCGCCTGTGATAAGGTATAACCTATGCAGTACTAGCTGCTGTTATTTCTATTTTCCAGGTCAATTCAATATAATCACAAAACAGAAGTCAACAATATCATCACAGAAGTCAACAATATCATCACAGAAGTCATCTCACATAAGCCAATTTTACTAAAACAATATTCATATGTACAAGTTACACATACAATTCATCTCATAGTTTACAAGTTTTCACTAAAAACTGTTTCTATTGGCATAGTCGCAAAGTTCTGGCACATCAGCTATTGCACAATTCTCATCAAAGAACTTCCCTCTTATGTGCAAAATTTCGCGACAAATGAATTTATAGAGTTCAACAGCAATCTTGTCGGCTCCTCCACCAGGAATACTTCTATAAATCGGCCATTCTTCGTTCACATTCTTTGTGTGTTGCAATGAAATACATAACAAGGTTTAGAATGTGATGGTTTGAATAATCTCAAAGTATAAATCAAAGTGAGAGTATATAGGAATTTATTTGGTATTTTCAGAGCAGTTGTACTATGAGCAATTGAATTTTGAAGCTGGAATCAAAATATGAAAATAATTTTTCTGGTAATATTGAACAGCAGAGAATATAAGTATTAAACTATGCTAGTTACAATGAAAATGAAACTCAAAAGTAAGAAAATAAGATACCGACATTAAGGATAACTTACATCCTCACGATTCACTCTATATTCGTTGGCGGTCCGAAGATGCTCGCATACATAATACCCGCATGGCAGCAGGCTACTTCGGACAAGCATAATACGTTTTAATGTCCAATGCATTCATATTAGGAGGTCTCTGACCGCCAAGTTGTTCCGCGTAAAACCGCCAAGCGCTGTAATACAAGAAATGTCATATAAACTTGTCAACACATTCTAAATGTGTGTAAATTAAAATTATTGAATAAATGTACAGTTTCAAAATGGAAATGAAATCTTTGTAATGATCTGGTGGGTAATCGGCCGAGTCCAAGACTGTTGCCATTCCCTGCGTTGGCTTGATGAAGATCATTATGTAGTGATCACTGCAAACATACAAACACACGTGTTAATAATTACCAATAATTGCTATTTCCATGATATGTGTCGAACTTACTCGAAGTGGTACGGAGCCTTTGCGAGGTCCTTACCGTCTCTGATAAAGTTTAACATCGCATGTCCTATGTAAGCTGCAACTTTTGTCCTTCTATCCTTCTTAAGTTTTGCGATTGCTTTTTAAAATTCTTTTTTTTCATGTTCTTGAACTTTTTTGAGTCTCGATCCGCCTTGACATCGAATAACGTCTTTGCAATCCGTGTAGGGTCAAGGATACCTATCTTGTGTTCCATCTTTTTATTATCCATGTATTGCATCCTATTGAAGAAGTCCAGAATTGTTATAATCTCATGAAATGTGTATGCGTGTAGTAAGAAAAGCAAATGCAAAACATTAGAGGCACTTACAAGCACTAGACGAGTAGCAGGTTGATTTCGAGAATGCCCCGATGGAAAAGGGGATGCAGCTCTTCAAATAAAATGACTCGTCTATCTGCTCCAGTGCTTCAGAATGCATCTTTTGGAATACAAAATGTGACGCAAGAAATCTCATATTTTGTGCTGGCAAGGATGTACCACTCATGCATTATTTTGAGCGGGGCAGGTTGTTTGCTAAGTTGTACGGATGTCATGAACGGGTTCCCATTCTTAAATTTAGAGGAACATCCTCAAGCTTGTATATTGGAACTCCTGGTTTAACTAAAGCCGTCCGCTGATTATACATGACACCGTCTTCTTCCCACTCCTCGATATCTTCTAATGCTAGCTCATGAGAAGAACGAGATGCACTCGATTTTATAATATTTTCCTTCATAGTTTCCAAATACTTTGACACTTCTGATGAAGGTTTCTTAATTGCGTATGGGCTAACTTTGATAGGCACTGATGATCGAGGAGTAGTCGTCGGGAGTTGGACACTGGCTTGTTGTTGAACCTGTTGTTCAACTGATTGCTCTTTACTCCCAGCAGCTGGCTCTAGTACTACTTCAAGCTGTTGCTCAACTGGTTGCTCTTTACTAGCAACAGCTTGCTCTGGTACTGCTTGAAGCTGTTGTCCAACTTGTTGCTACTGGATATCTTTACTAGCAAGGTTACTATCATCCTTGCTGAGACATAGGGGGAGTGGATCTTCTTGGACTGGGAGTGGATATTCCTGGACTTTTGCCTTAGAAGATGGGGTTGCAGTATTTCGAGATGCAACAGGGCTAGAAATTGGCTCATTGTCCAACATGATATCGCGTCGGTGCCAAAGGATTAATTGGTTGATAGTCTGCCCCAGAGTCGTGATCCCCTCAGGTGTGACGTGGTCTATTTCATAATCTTCATAATCATTATCAATGATCTGAAGAACTTGCACCACAGCATGATACAACAAAAGTGGATTCCCATTGAAGTCAGATCAGGCTTTGCCATACCAGTGGCAACCTGTTTGGTTTTGTTCCTTGCTCTACCGATCGGGACAAGAAGATGACAAGATTTGTCGTTAGCAATATCATCGACAGGGAACTTATGGGTTGACCCTGAGCCTGGCACAGAACCAATGCTGCTAGGGTAGGAGGTTGGAGATACTAATTGCTCCTTTGGCCCCGGAACCATCGCTGTACTCGGTGCCACTAATTGTCCCGATTGTCTAAGTTGTTCCATTATTTCTTGCATATTTTCTTTGACCTTTTGAGCAATCATTTCATCAAGTGTTTCCTTGAACTTCTCACGTCTTCTATATGTGTCTTTATCTTTAGGGAAACCATCTAGCCAAGACATTTGAGAAGAGACTGCTCGAACCCGTCCGCTGTGTTCAAGGTTTCCTAAGATAGTGGTAAGTTGGTCATTCTCCCTCTTCGGCTTGAAGAGACCCTTTTGTTGCTTTTCAATTACTTCTTTCATTTTATCCTCTACTTCATTCAAAGAGTCGGGCTTTTCAAGTTTGCCCTTGCTGGTCAAACCTGACCGAGCAAAGACCCACCGCTGAGTTCTCTCATCGCAGCCTTCTAATGGGTGAGGATTGCTCTTACTGGTAATTTTGTCTAATATCTTATTCCATTTCTGGACTTTGGGGGCATATCCGGCAGACCCCAAGCGATGATGGTATTTGTTCTTTTTTGCAAGCTGTGACCTAGTTGCACTTAGAGCTTTAGCATTAGGTGTGGTCTTTTGACGAACAAACTCTTGCCACTGAGCTTGTGTGATTTTTTCCATCTTCCTCGGGCTAGGGACCTTATCGGCCTTAACATAAGCATTCATTTCACTCTTCCAGCCACGAAACTTCTTGACACAATAGACCAATGTTGTTTTCTTTACAGCTTCTTCTGTGTCTTTCGGGAACTTGAATTGTTTCTTTATCCTTTCCCACAACTCATTCTTGGTCTGCTCGGGTAATTTCCTCCAATTCTCAATTGTGATCAGCACGAGCTCCCTAACAAGAAAACCGCATGCATTACGATACTTGGTAACTGAATCCAGTGGTTCTTGGGGAAGCCCACCTGGACTGACCCTTGTTATGTACATGATGCGGTCCATTGGACCCTTATTGGGACCTTGTTTCCCTCGTTTCCGCTTCAGTGAAGCTGAGGATTCATCCATTGGAGAACCTTCTGCGGTTTTAGGAGCCGAAGTCACCTCGTTGTCTTCGCAATTAATCTAGGTAGAAAAGAATTATAAGACTTTGTATACTTGAAAACCAACATTAACTTGAACTGTTGAAGTTAAGATTCGTGATCCATACCTCGTCGGTAGGATCATATTCCGGTCGAGATCCTCTGAAGTCTATTTAATTTTTATATTAGGAAAAGGATCCGATGGACTGTGAAAGGAGTCTGAACTACTAGAGTCAGTAAACTCCATATTCTCTTCTTTAATGTTACTACCAGCACCAGTCTTCTTAGGGCTTTCCATGCTAGAACTAATAAGACAAAAAATATAATAAATGTCATATTAACTCTACATGAAGTGTTGCATGAAGAAAAAGATGGAAGCATTCTAGGGTTTAAGGCGACTGACCAAAAGGTTCCTATACATTGCGAGGGTGACAAGCATGTTAAAGTTGCTCACCAGCAATGGCAATTTTATCTTCTTATTCTAAATAGGTAGTTACTTGTATCTTTGTTCTGAGCACAAGCGATGTTCAACAGCCGTATGCGAGCACATTGCTTTGTTTGGCAAAAGGATAGTGACACCCATCACGAAGGAGCACAACCCTCTGAGATGAAGTGCGGAGCGGATACACTCTATTTTCAGTACAAATGCTATTATCCACTCATGTTACCACCAAGTTCCCAGATTTTTAACTAAAATTTGGCAGAGCTTCCTTTGTACGTTGCTGATTTTGTCCACAATTTTTAAATAGGGAACATTGATATTTGCATAAACAATATATTGCAAACTTGTTACACACATACTCAGGATTCCATAAATGTAAATTATGAAGTCTTTTGATGATCCTACTAGAAATTACGATCCAAACAGCAACTGAATACAAAACTGTCCAGATTTTGGACGGTTACAACACCTTAAACAGTACTTTGATTTATACCTGGTTATTGCATGTTTTAGCCTTAGCGTTTAATAGGAAATTGATAGAGGACTCTTTAGGATTTCACCACATGTATATATATGCATAAGTTGCTTTTATAATTTAAGAATTATAGCTGTTCAAAGTTCAGAATTTTTTTGGCTGTTTCAAATAGCATTGTACATAGTTAATAACTTCAACTCGAGTTTCTAATTAGTTCTAAACCGAATTTGAGGTAACAATGAATAGAAAAGTTGTAGAATAGCTCTTCCCCTTTCAAAACATGTATCACAATAGACTAGAAGAGCTTTCTACAGATAATTATGGCAAAAATTCAGATGCTTGTTCATATAGTTTTAGAACAGCAGCTAATTTAGTTAGAGAATATTTTCATCATCTTATAATGGTCTATTGGCTTGAAGGTCAATACAAAACTTACAGAATACTTCAAGAGATTTCCAAAAAGTATGCCTACCCTTTTCGCTACAGAAGGCTAACCAAGGATGCTACCCTTTTTGAATCCCCGAACCCTAACCAAGGAAATCTATGCAAGGCATAATTTGACTCGGTCGGCGGCGAGGGCGAGGAAGGAGGTGGCACGAGGACGGAGGAGGGAAGGTCGAAGGGTTTAGGGTTTACCGTGAAGCTCGGCGGCGACAGCAATGGCATCGCTCGACGTACCTGGAAGTGACGAGGGCGAAGCAAACGGACAACGACGAAGCTCGGCGGCGACGGCAAAGCACGACGGCGACGGCGAAGCGCGGCGGCGACGGCGAAGCTCGGCGACGACGGCGAAGCACGGCAGCGACGGCGAAGCACGGCGGCGACGGTGAAGCTCGGCGACGATAGCGGCGAACACTTGGCGGCAAACGAAATTTTGGCAGCCTGACGGCATCTAAGTGTTTCGCCCGGGCTAGGTTTTTCCAACGTAGCACGAGGGGTATATATAGACTGCTATTTTCTCAGGCGGATTTTAAGTACCGACTGCCTGAGAAGATGGTTATCTCAGGCGGGTTTTACTTACCAACCGCCTACGAAGATTCAATTATCTCAAGTGGTTGGTAAGTAAAACCCGTCTGAGATAAACATCTTCTCAGGTGGTTATTAAGTACCAACCGCCTGAGAAGATCTTTACTTCTTCTTAATTAATATTCTTGGTTAAATGTGGGGCCTTTAAAAGGAAAAATTCCACTTTCTTTTAATATTATTGATTAGTAAAGGTTACCATTAAATTTCACTTCATAAATCCTTTAAAATTGGTCAGAACATAAAAAACATATAACAATTGCTATTTTTCATTTTTCTATCTTGATGGATATAATGGTTTTTTCATTTTTTTTTTTCAATGGACATTTTTATTCATCATACCAACCTCTATGAAATTTTTTAAATTTTTTTGAATCAATGTGTGTTCATAATTTGATGAATGCCTCATATGTATATGAGCATTTAGTTAGAATGGTGGATAATTTTAATTTTGACATGTTGGAATGCTTTAAAAAAATTAACAAAATTCATACATGTATAAATAATATAAATATGTTCATACAAACAAATTTCAGTGAAGGATCCTTTTTTTAGGAGATACACAAATATGAATAATATGTGAGTAGAAATTACTTTGATTTTACAAAACATTACAATACAAGCTACACAAGTTTTAAAATATTTAGTTCAGGTGGTAGATGTTAATTTTTGAAAATTATAGAATAAAGAATCATCGAATTTGGACTCAATTTGCAGAATCTATACATGTTTGAGTATTTATATTGGAATCTAAATAATAAAGAAGCAAGGGAAAAGGAAACTGAAGAAAAGGATCGAGCATTATCTCAGGCAATTGGTAAGTAAAACCCGCCTGAGATAAACATCTTCTCAGGCGATTATTAAGTACCAACCGCCTGAGAAGATTTTTACTTATTCTTAATTAATATTCTTGATTAAATGTGGGGCCTTTAAAAAGTCAAAATTCCACTTTCTTGTAATATTATTGATTAGTAAAGGTTACCATTAAATTTCACTTCATAAATCCTTTAAAATTGGTCAGAACATAAAAAGCATATAACAATTGCTATTTTTAATTTTTCTAACTTGATGAACATAATGATTTTTTCATTTATTTTTTCAATGGACATTTTTATTCATCATACCAACTTCTATGAATTTTTTCAGATTTTTTAAATTTTTTTGAATCAATGTGTGTTCATAATTTGATGAATGCCTCATATGTGTATGAGAATTTAGTTAGAATGATGGATAATTTGAATTTTTGACATGTTGGAATGCTTTAAAAAAATTAACAAAATTCATACATGTATAAATAATACAAATATGCTCATACAAACAAATTTCAGTGAAGGATCCTTTTTTTTAGGAGATACACAAATGTGAATAATATGTGAGTAAAAATTAATTTGATATTTACCAAAATATTACAATGTCAGCTATACAAGTTTTAAAATATTTGGTTCAGGTGGTAGATGTTAATTTTTTACAAATATAAAAGAAAAAATCATCGAATTTGGACTCAATTTGCATCTATACATGTTTGAGTATTTATATTGGAATCTAAATAAAAAAGAAGCAAGGGATAAGAAAACTAAAGAACAGGCTCGGGCATTATCTCAGGCGGTTGGTAAGTAATAACCGCGTGAGATAATCTTTTTCTCAGGTGGTTATTAAGCACCAACCGCCTGAGATAATCTTTTTCTCAGGCGGTTATTAAGCACCAACCGTCTGAGAAAAAGATAAAAACCGCCTGTGAAAAACGGACGCCTATATAAAGACCCCTCACCACAGTCAAAACGTAACCCTGTTGAATTTATATCAACGCCGCAAGGCTGCCGAAATTTCCCTGCGACGTGTCGCCGCCCAACCCGCGCCGCCGCCCAGCCCGGCACCGCCACGTCTCCACCTAGCCCCGCGGAGGCACACCTCTACCCAGCCCCACATCGCCGCCCCACCGTGCTGACGCCTCGCACCACAAGGTACATGTAGTTTCCTTACTTTTTCTTTATATATTTTTATTAGCTGATAAGCTGCTAGTTTTGTGTGTTCTAGTATATGGATTGTGTCCTTTTGCATGTGAAAAGACTATATGGATTGTGTCCTTTCTGTGTGTTCTGCTAGTTTGGTCTTTTAGATGTTGATGTATGGACTATATTGTAATAAGCTTATTGCAGTTTGTACCTATTATGTGACATGAATATGATGTTTAATTAACAGATGATATTGTAATATATATATATAAGATGCATGAAGTTTACCCGAACTTGTAATTGTAGTTTTATGTGTTTTCCTTTTCAATATGTTACTTGTGTGTGCGTACCTCCTGCTTGCATATATTTTGAAGGAGTGATTAGGGTTAGCTTTCTAGGGAGACGGTTTTATAACTCACCCATTTAGTTACCATTGTTGGATGGGATCCGACGTCAAGATATAATAGACCGGATCCCACCCAGACCTATCCCATGCTACTGGGCCTGTTTGCCCCATGACTTCAATCCTTCACTACCGCTTGCTGCCCCTGTTGCCTTCGACTCCGTCCGCCTCAAGACATCGCCCATCTCCTCCAGAATCCGCTCGACGCCGCCGCCTCCCGTCCGCCACACTTTCTCTTCGTCACCTATCTTAGAGTCTTATTTGACGTTGCCGCCGCTCTCCTACGTGCCACCTCTCTCTACAACTTTGTATTGACTTGGTATTACCGTAAAAACCTTGAGGACGACCGGACATCGATTAGCCATCGACTAGGGTCGATTAGTCGCCCTAATGAACAAACCTACATTATAATAGTATTCACTCATATGATACAGTCTTGTTATGTCTCTGTAAATTCATTTTATAGAAGACCTTTAGGGAATATTTGTGGCCAAATTTTGTAAATCTTACAAAAATTCTATTATTGAAGCATGGACTGTCGAGCGTAGATGTATAACATGCCAAGACCCGATCATGTGTACATTTATAATGTTGCAAATTTTATTGAAGAATCCAAGAGACATGCGAAGTTGCAAAAGGTAGATGACATATTGTGTCCGTGTATCGACTGCGAAAATAAGATTGCTTGGATGGATACTATAGTAATCCAATCTCATTTGGTGAAAAGAGGTTTCAAAAAAAACTAACAATATGGACAGAGCATGGTGAGTTAGATACACATGATGTGGATAAAGATGATGCGAGAGGTTCAAATGATGATAATGTTCATATCGATGATGGTAGTGACAATCAAGATGGTGATGATGATGAGTTCAATTGTGAGGAGATGTTGCGTCACATTGAACCATATGTATTGACTTCTATGGGAGCAAGTAAAGGTTTAAGTAAAATGTAGACATTGCAGAATGCGGCGACAGAGCTTTTATATGATGAATCAAACGGTTGTGATAAAGAGTTTACTACATTGCGTGCAGTCTTAGAACTACTAAAGTTGAAAGCTACGCACGGATGGTCTGATTGTAGTTTCTCTGATCTTTTGAATCTTATGGCAGAAATTCTTCCAAATCCAAATAAACTGCCAGAAGCACTTATAAAGCGAAGAAACTTCTTTGCCCGATGGCACTAGGTGTGACAAAAATACACGCTTGTGTGAACCATTGTATTATGTATCGCAAAGAGCATGAGCTCGCAACTAGATGCCCCATTTGTGGTGTCAGTAGATATAAGAAGGACTACAATCACCAGTATGTTACCAACATGAAAAAGTCTTAGAAGAATAAGAAGTTTATTATTGGTTCTGAAGGTGATGATGAAGATACTTCTCGCGATCCAGACGAGAAGAATAAGAGAAAAATTCCTGTCTTGGTGATGTGGTACCTTCCGATAATTGATCGCTTGAAGCGTTTGTTCTCAAACCCTAGAGAGGCTGAACTTATGCGTTGGCATTCTGAGCAATGTAAGAAGAATGAAAAACATATTCGACACCCTGGTGATGCAACGCAGTGGAAAAATTTTGATATTTAGTATCTAGAATTTGCAAAGGAAATCAGAAATGTGAGGTTTGCCTTGGGTACAGACGGAATGAATTTGTTTGGTGAAAAAAGGATCATACACAGCACATGTCCCGTGTTCTTAACGATGTACAACCTACCGACGTGGTTGTGTCACAAAAGGAAATATATCTTGTTATCTGTTCTTATCCAAGGTCTGAAACAATCCGGCATCGAAATTGATGTGTTCTTGGAACCTTTAATGGAAGATATGGCGAAATTGTGGAATGAAGGGGTACGTACATGGGATGAGTACAAGCGGGAGTATTTCATGCTAAGAGCAATGATATTCGTTACTGTGCATGATTATCCCGGACTGTTTACATTATCGGGACAAATGAAAGGGAAGAAAGGTTGTGTAAGGAGTGTGGATAGAATTGGATTTCTATACCTCACTTCATCCAGAAAGACGGTGTACATGAGACACCGACGGTTCTTGACAGATACACACAAGTATAGGAAGATAAAAGAACAATTTGATAACAAAATCGAAAAAGATACTGCACCAAAACCTTATAGTGGAAAACTTGTGTTCGAAATGGTCAAGAACATTCATATTGCTTTCGGTAAGGGCAAAAAATGTAAAGGAATTAAGAGAAAGAAAAGTACATCTTCGGATGATACAACTGACATGGCTTTCAAGAAACAATCAATTTTTTAAAGTATCTTCCGTATTGGAAGAATTTGGAATTTTGCCATAGTATTGATTTGATGCACATTACAAAGAATGTATTTGACAACATCATTAGGACCTTGCTGGATATGCCGAGAAAAACAAAGGTCGGATTAAATTCACGTATGGACCTAGTAAATCTTGATTTGAAACAAGAGCTTCATCCAGTAGAAAAGGTGAAGGGGAAGCATTACCTTCCCCCAGCCAGCTACAACTTGACGCTAGAGGAGAAAAAAGCAATTTGCGAATGCTTCTGTGGGATCAAAGTGCCAACGAGTTTCTCATCGAATATCCACAAACTAGTCTCGATGAAAGACTTGTCTTTATTCGGTTATGATTCTCACGACTGTCACATGATGATGACAGTGTTCCTTGCCATTGCAATAAGAATCATCAAACCTGAGCATATAAAAGTTATCATCACACGTTTGTGTTATCGCAAAAGGTGATAGCACATGAAGATTTAAACTATCTGAAAACATACATCGTCGAGACTATGTGCAAGCTTGGGATGTGTTTCCCACCATCCTTTTTCGATATGCAAGTACACCTAATCATACATCTTGTTGATCAGACAAAAGCATTGGGGCCACTATATTTACATCATATGTTTTCGTTGGAGAGATATTTAGGAGTATTAAAAGGTTATGTGCGGAACCGTGCTCACTCGGAGGGTTCAATTATTGAAGGATACACCACTGAAGAAGTGATTAAGGGTTGTGCTGATTACATCAAAGATGGAAAATCGATAGGTGTGCCTATACCAGTACATGAGGGTAGACTAAGTGGGAGAGGCAAAGTCGGTAAGAAAACTTTTATTGTTCAAGGTTACAAGAATGTACACCGTGCATATTTTGGTGTACTACAACAGCTCGCAATAGTTGAGTCGTACATCGAGGAACACCAAATTGAGCTTCGTGATAAAAACCAAGACCGCACAGAGGACTGAATCATGAAAGAGCACAGAAGATGTTTCACTGAATGGTTAATGGACAAAAATATACCATACGGAAACACTATAGAAGAGGCAACAAGGAAGAGTTAGCTTCTGGCCCATCTGCTTTGGTGACATCATGGCAAACATATGACATCAATGGTTACACATTTTACACTAAAGAAAAAGACGGAAAGAGTGTTGCACAAAATAGTGGTGTTCATACTAAGGCTTATGATTCACAAGGGCAAAAGACCACATACTTCGGGTTCATAGAGGAAATATGGGAACTCGATATGGCGAAATAATGGTAATGCCTGTATTTAAGTGTCAATGGGTCAAACATCCTAATGGTGTGAAAGTGGACAATTACGGGCTGACACTGGTAGACTTGAATAAAGTGGGTTATAAAGATGACCTGTGGGTTCTCGCCGATAGTGTTGCACAAGTTTTTTATGTTCAAGATCCAGAAACTGAGAAGATGCACGTAGTTATTTCTGGAAAGTAAAATATTGTTGGGGTTGAGAATGTGGGAGATAATAAAGAGGAATATAATCAGTATGAAGATATTTACCTTTTCACCGAACCAGAAAACATCAAGCACATAGAGAGAAGCATTAAAAAGAATTTGAAATCCTATATGCGAGAAGATGTCAATGCTGAAAAAAATTATGATATATATTGTATATATTTATATCTTCTGAAATCAACTTAGAACAATGCTCTATTTCAGCTTTAGATAGCATGTTTCGAACATTATTAAATTTAGCTTCTGTTTCGAACATTATTAAATTCAGTATGTGTATATAAATTTCTTCTGACCTATGATGATCAGGCTTGCCTTCCAACAGCTCGGTTCCAAACAACATCTAGAAGCACAACTCTTGAAGCTCCTATTAAGTTAATCCCTTCACAACAAGCTCTTATAGATGTAAGTAACACCCGAGACTTATCATTTGGATTGTTAAAAGCTTCAATTGAAGTCTGACGATACTTCTTGTCCATTTGAGAGCTTGTTTGGATAGGAGTGGATCCACTTCAATATAAGTGGTTTGAGGTGGATTGAGCAGAAAATTAGTTCATTCTTCACTTCAATCCACTTCAATCCAATTAGATTGGGTACACTCAAACAAGCCCTGAAAGATTTCTTTCTCTTCTCTCCATTTTAAAAACTTACGAAGATGCTACTTTATCAGTTCTAATGGTTGAATATATTGGCTACAAATCAGTACCATCTCTCTTAGTGCTTCACACAAGCGATGAAGCGTATAACTTCAATCACAAATCTTGTTTTTACCATTTTCATAGGAATTTGACCTTAATCTTTCAAGCAAAGATTTATCAATAATTGAAGCTTCCTCATCAGACATGTTAATGGCAGTTACAAGTGAAGGGTGTGTCGAATCTAACGAAATCTCAACGGGACTGAAGACAAAGAGATGTTGCATATGAGTGACAATGTCCAGGTTAGACAGCATGAAGCTATGATGGCAGCCTTCAACAACATGAAAAGTGATGCCAAGGTCATACTTGCATCAACCAAGATATGTTGTGAGGGTATAACAGTTGTTGGGGCAAGTATAACCTTGGCCAAGGTTATGCTTGCCCCAACAAGTGTTATACCCTCATAACATGCCTTGGTTGATGCAAGCATAACTTTGGCATCACTTTTCAAGATGTTGAAGGTTGTCATCAAAGCTTCACGCTGTTTAACCTGGATATTGCTGCTCATATGCAGGATCTCTTTATCTTCAGTCCAATTAAGATTTCGTTAGCTTCGACACATCCTTCACTTATAACTGTCATTAATATGTGTGATAAGGAAGCTTCACTTATTTGATAAATATATGCTTAAAAGATTAAGGTTAAATCCCTATGAAAGTGTAAAAATAAGATTTGTGATTGAAGTTGTTCGCTTACTCGCTTGTGTGAAGCACTAAGAAAGTAGGTACTGATTTCTAGTCAATATATTTAGGCATTAAAACTGAGAAATGAGCATCTTCCTGAGTTTTCAAATTGACAGGAGGGAAAGAAATCGTTCAAATGGATGGGAAAATCCTTCCAAGGATCGTCAGGCTTCAAATTGATGCTTTCAACAATCCAAATAATGAGTCACGAGTGTTACTTGCATCTACAAGAGCTTGCTATGTAGGGATTAGCTTGATAGGAGCTTAGCAGCATCACAGGCGGTTCTTAAACAATGACTGTTCGTGGAAATCATGTATTTTCTTAGACGTTAGTTAATTAAGAACCGCATGTGAAGTTAGCTACATCACAGGCAGTTCTTAATTAATAACCGTCTGAGAAAATACATGATTTCCAGAGGCGGTTGTTTTTTGAAATCCATCTGTGATGTTTTGTCATCTCAAACAGTTATTGTATCATTCATCATCACAATTGTATTTTTTACGGACCGCCTGCGTTTGAAAAATTCAAGCGCCTGTCAAAATGTTTTTTGCAGTAGTGAAATCGTCTAGAATAATAAGGTAGTCGTCGTCGTGGTGTTAGCATTATTTAGTTGCAGCCGACACGCGCACATGCATGCGACGCTAACCCGAGTGGTTAGTTTGTTAACATCTGATGCAGTGCTCTGATCCGTCGTCGTGCGCTAACAGGCACCCGAAAAATGACAAAGCGGCTCCTAGTCTCACCAGCACTGGTCACACAGTGTCCCGTCTACACTCAGTTGTCCATGTACGGTCACTGTCGTGCACCAACTGGTATTGCAGTCTCATGATGTTGTTCTGTATAATCTAGAATGGGTTGATTAGATATGCTGCATGCAAGCTGAGATAATATGCTAATCCCTTCCATTTTTTTTGTTCATGTGGTTATTACTTTAAAAATTAAAGTAATTGTCATTTTATATGAATAAAAATAGACAATGTACTCTGCAAAAAGAAGAAAAGAAGAAAAAGAAATTTACTGGTTTTGATTATGTGTCAGAGAATAAAAAGTATTCCCTCTATCCTCAAATAATATTATAATTGTCACGCTTTTGTTCAAAAATGAACTAAAGTGTGATAAATATTTAAAGACAGAGAGAATCCTAACTCAGGCTATTCACAACATATGTGTTGTCCCTTTCTTCTAATTTGTAAAGATTTCTTAGAAGAGAACACAAGAACTACCTGCCAAATAAACAACGCTCCCAATACACATAACGTCTATATATAATTACTTGTCTAGAGTTTTCCATATGACTAATAAGTGCGAGAATGTCCACTGATAACCGTAGCTTATCCAAATGCGTGCACATTTGCATGATTGTTATCTCTTAAAGCTCTGAGTCTATATCTTATTTCTTCATATGTTTTTGCTCGATGGGAGATCGTGTAACTAACCATTGCTTTGTATAAGATCAGAATGCTAAATATCTTTCATTCACGAAGTAATAATGGCCATGACCAGGTCAACTTTTTCCGCCGCAAATGAGGACCATGTACTCTGCGGTAATGCAACGTGGTATCCCCCACATGTGCATGGCAACCAAGAAAGGCGGCGGCGGGGCACCCTCCCCAACCGATCTGGCGGAGAACACCGACAAGAGGTGGAGGCGGCAGTGGTCGGGAATGGAGCGGCCGGCTGCGTTGCGGCTGACGAAAGTAGGCAACGGGAACTGGCGGCGGGGGTCAGCGGGATTTCGGTGGCGCGAGGTGTTGGCGGTTGAAGTTGGTTCGAGTGGCGGCTGCCGGTTCGATCTGGTTGCGCGAGCCGAATATAGCGGTGGCGGCCGGCTCAGAAGGCTGGACCGACGAGGAGCGACACCGCACACAAGGAGATGGTACTCGCCGACGGCACCTCGCTTGGCTGGACCTGGTCGGTGGCAGCTCGGATCCAGTGCTGTACGGGCTAACGAAAGTGGAGGAGGTGGCGCGAATTGGAGGTGGTTCAGTGCATAGTTCAAGCACGGCGCAGGCAGCAGTTGGAGCAGCAGGAGCGACACCGAGGACAGAGGTCGCGCACGGTCAGCGGCCATGGCATTCACCGTTCTTCGTCGGCGACCACAATCTGCCCAAGACACGGATCAAGGTGCGTACGTGCGTGTCCTTCCTTCGACCTGCTGTTCGGTGTTGGTTGCTCCTGGCCGCATGAGATGACACGCTGGACCGAGCGCGGGAAGTGGAGGATGGAATGCAGATTGCTTCTTTGTCGTGCTGGTCGAAATCAAGCGCACAACAGCGAAGGAGGACCAAACATGCAGCCTTGTTTGGTGCCTGCGCAGGAGGTGGTTCCATCTGAATAGGTTGCGCTATGCGAGCGCAATGCAGTGGAGCTATCGGCGGGCGATATGTAGTTTGCTGGCTAGAGGAAGACGACATGTCACAAGGTGGTTGTTTTGGTATCGACTCACTAGAGGCATTGTTCACCTCACGTGGTCGAAGGTTGTGGTGGTGGCCTCTGTGTAGTTGCCAAATGGAAGCGGAGGGGCGATGGATACAGGCGAAAGCCTAGTCCAATGGTGGTTTGGACGGACAACAACAACTTTTGCGGGCGCCGTTATCCCCTTGCGGATATTGTGGTTTATCCATCACCTCCTGTGGTTTCCTCCAGCTGAAAACATAGGTCCAGGTTCACTGGACAAGCAATGACGGTACTTCTATGTCATTTTCCTCCTTAGAGGCGTTATTGGAGGATCCATTTGAATCTATTTTGGCATGCTGATGGGGCGACTTGTCGTTTATTGTTAGTCTCTTGGCTGCTTGGACGCTGGCAGAGCTGTAGAGAAGGAGCAGATCTTTCTCTCTCCCTATATGTATTAGCTGGAAGAAACTAAGCTATTTGATCCAAAGCGAAAGAAATCAAAGTTTCTAGGGTTTGGAAGGAAATTTACCGAGATTCTATGATTCTTGAAGATTGAGCAGTTGGGAGTGCGGACAAGTCTGTGGTCTTCAATCCTCTAGCAATGGAGATCGATTTCCACCCAAACTAGAAGGGATTTGATGGAGAAATCGCAAAATCGCCTTTGGGGGCTCTCGAGTGAAGAGAGAGAATATGAGGTGAGTTGTGAGGATGAAGAAGATTAGGTTTTGGCGGTGCCTAGTGTTATGGAGTCGAACAATCGGACTAGTCCGTTGTCGGCCGGACTAGTCCGGACATTCTGCGGACTAGTCTGCACTGTGCGGACTAGTCCGGATAACCACAGACTAGTCCGTGGTCACCAGAACAGATATAATTCGCACATTCGTTTATATTCGAAGGTTCTTATAGAGAAAAATAGGGGGCAAAACACACAAATAATTTTTATGAATATGATCAGTAAACATCAAACAATGAAGCTATGACCATGATTCACCAAGATCAAGTAATTGAAATTGTTTTTCGTAGAAAATTAAGGGAGGTGATTTTCATAACACAATCAATGGATTTTGAATAACCATACATGTATGCAAGTTTTCAAGCCACGTTTGGAGCATCAAGGATATTCAGCTCATTTTAGAGCTCGCAAAAACGCTTTTCATCAAGTGGCTTGGTAAATATATCAGCTAGTTGCTTTTCGGTATTGATATGGAAAATGACTATGTCTCCTTTCATTGAGTGGTCTCTCAAAAAGTGATGTGGATGTCTATGTGTTTGGTCCTAGAGTGTTTGATGGGGTTATGGGGAATTTTAATGGCACTCTCATTATCACAAAGGAGTGGAATATGGCTCGTATTGTAACTATAATCTCTTAGAGTTTGTCGCATCCGAAGGAGTTGTGCACAACAACTCCCGGTTGCAACATACTCCACTTCGGCTGTGGATAAGGCAATGGATTTTTGTTTCTTGGAGGACCAGGAAACAAGGGATAAACCTAAGAATTGGCATGTACTGGAGGTACTTTTTCTATCTACTTTGCGTCCGACATAATCTGCATCGGAGTATCTAATGAGATTGAATTTGGAACCTTTAGGATACCAAAGGCCTAGGTTAGGTGTATGAACTAAATATCACAAGATTCTCTTGACGGTTGTCAAATGACTCTCCTTAGGAATGGCTTGAAATCTTGCACACAAGCACACACTCAACATAATATCAGGCCTAGATGCACATAAGTAAAGTAGGGATCCAATCATGGAGCAATATACCTTTTGATCCATGCTTGGCCTGTCTTCATTGAGATCCAAGTGTCCATTTGTTGTCATGGGAGTCTTTATTGGCTTTGCCTTGTCCTTCCAAACTTCTTGAGTATGTCTTGAGTATACTTGGTTTGGATGATAAACGTCCATTCCTTTTGTTGTCTCACTTGGAATTCCAAGAAGTATTTCAGCTCTCCCATCATGGACATCTCGAACCTATCTGTCATAATCTTACTAAATTATTCACAAAAGGATTTGTTAGTTGAACCAAAGATAATGTCATCAACATAAATTTGACAAATAAAAAGATCATTGTCAAAGTGCTTTGTAAACAACGTATAATCTGCTTTACCAATTTTAAATCCATTCTCAATTAAAAAATCTCTAAGCCACTCATACCAAGCTCTAGGAGCTTGTTTGATGCCGTAGAGAGCCTTACGCAGTTTGAACATGTGGTCGGGGAACTCTTGATGAGGACATCACAACAGCGGAGACACACATTAAAATGCAAGGACCAATCACAAGAGCACGAGCACGGCTAATAAATCAGCAGGTGAATTCGCTCCTAACTTCTTTTGCATGTGAGTTTGAGAATATATTGCTATGTGATGATTTAATTGTTATTAGGAATAATGGAGAAGATCAACAAGTGAAGGAAAGAGGACTTGGGAGCGTGGAGAACCATCTGGGAAGTCCACAAGTTGATGGAAGCAGTTTACAACTCGGACTCGAGATCAACTCGGAGTCCAGGAGCAGTCCACCTTAAAACGGATGCCCAGGAGGCATACTAACTCTGTTTTTGACGTTCTACATATGCAAGGAAAGAGGAGAAGATAAACTTTCTAATAGTTCTAGTCCCACCTCAAAATTTCTCTGGAGTCATTGGAAATCATTGAAACAATTCGAGTCCAGATTTCTGCCCGGTGCTGCACCACCGAATCGGGCCTTTGGGCCTTGTATCCCATAAGAGTCCATTAGGGATACGTCTAATCGTGTTTTGGCTGAACCCTAGTCTTTAAATACTGCAGCCGCCGGTCATATTCGGTGGGTATTGCTTAGAATAACAATTTCGCCGTTTTACGGTTTGTGAGACCCAACTTCTCAATTTTAAATCGTGTCTTCTACGTTCTTGCTTGTGTTCTCGGTTCACTTGCAGGGATTAGCCTTCTTGGCGAGGTCAAGCTGGTGTCACACGGTTGATAACCAACGGAGCAGTGGTGTAGTGATTGCAGGGGTATTCGAACTGCTCGAGTGCCGCGGATCATCAACTTCGAGTTCTCCATCCCAATCGACTTACCTTTCGGAAGATTGGGCCTAAACCTACTCATCAATTGATATCATATTTCCAGGTTGTCCATGAGGTATCTATGTTTTCCTTCCGTTGTATCGATTTTGTTTCGTACCTAGAGTCCACAGAAAAGCCACAAAAAGAATTAGATCATTTTTACCGCTTCCTAGACTATAGTGCTTGCAGTTTCATTTTTCAGTTTGCATTGTTGATTTTGCATTCGTGTGGTCGAGTCTTGTTTCTAGTTTATCTTTGTGTTTTGGGTCCTATTTATCGTGTTTTTTCCTTGTTTTCTTGCTGTTCGACACCTATTCCACAATCCCAAAATAACAAACCGATCCACCACGTTCATCAGTTTGCTCTAGCTAGCCGCCTTGCATGAACTGCCGCATCGCCAGCCCTAGATTAGGTGACAAACCTTTGTGACACTCATTCTTGAATCATCACACACCACCCTATTAGTTGCTGTGCAAATTCTCGATCGTTTTCACATACGATTGCGGGTTCTGTTCTCAAACCGAGTTGAATCAACATCCAAAAATTGTAACTCGGACAGCATACCTTAAAACGACCATAACTTTTGCATATGAACTCGAAGTCGGGTGATTTTTTTTCATATTCATCTACGCGAAATTTTGCATCTGATTTTCCACCGCGTAGCCGCGTTTGGCCAAATTAGATCGCCCAAATTCCCCTCAGAAGATAGGCTATCCGACCTCTGAAGTTTCAGCACGAATTTTAAAGACTCTTCTTAATTTTCTATAGGTTGCATATTACATCAAATTGAGCTTCAAATTTGTGTGCTTCCTATCTTCGTGCTCCTGAGTAAAGAAAAAATATCAAAAATATTACAAAAAAGAAAAAAATAGTGAAGAGCACGCATATTAAAGCAATTGGCCTATACCACTTGGTGTTGTTTTGTTGGCTATATCATTTTGTCTTTCTTTTGCCTTGATACTTCCTTGTTTTGTGCTAGGCCTTAGGGCACTTGGTTGACCAGCAACAGTTTTCCAACATTGAATACTTATTCAACTTTGTTTACCAGTCAACGATTTTCTTCTTATTAGCCACCATATTGTGCCATCCAAGCTCCACCTTTCTCTTGAGCATAACAGGTACCTTTGCAATCACCCCATGCTTCATTGGTTCATCTCACCGTTCACACCACCTGTTGTGTCAGTAAGAACACTTGTAAGAGTGTGGTAAGACGCTTGAGCGAGAGATATTGTTTTCTTTCACTTTTCACATTGTCACTCTAGATGATAGGGATAACAAATTTTTGTTGTCTTTTGTTTCCTACTAACAATGGCAGGAGAAGATAATGATGACGAATGTGTTTAATATGCTGAGTTACGTGATATGATGAAGACCATGACAAATATGTTCACCAAATACAACGCATCAACGGAGGAGTCATTGGCGAACTTGACTCGCCAACTTGATGACCTTGCTCTTCAGATGAATACTTTTGAGGCTTGGTTGCCTCTCGCTGGAAGACATGAAGACAATTCTTTGGATGATATGGAAGATCCCAACAATCAGCCAAGACTGCCACTTTATCATCGAGGTATGGAAGTTAATAATCATAACAATTATAATCGTCCTCCTGATGATCCTTTTGCTATAGTGAAATTTACTATACCCTCTTTTTCTGGTGCTTATGATGCTGATCTTTATCTTGATTGAGGGATGACAGTAGAGCAACAATTTAATGCCCATCTTGTTCTTGAACAACATAGAGTTCGTTAAGCCACTAGTGAGTTTAAGGACTTTGCTATCATATGGTGGAATGAACTTGTTAAAACTAGAATTGATCCTCCAACATGGGATAGATTAAAGGAAGCTATGCGTGTTCGATTTGTTCCTCCATCTTTTCAGCGGGACCTTCGCAAAAAATTACAGCGCTTAGACCAAGGCAACATGTCCGTAGAGTAGTATTATCAAGAGTTACAAAAGGGTATGCTGCATTGTGGGGTAGTAGAAGTCATGGATGATAAAATAGCTCGTTTTTATGGGGGGTTGAGGCGTGAAATTTAGGACATTGTTGATTACAAGGAATATGATATTGTTAACAAATTTTTTCAGCTTGCTTGTTGGCAAAAAAAGAATTGCAGGGCCGACAACAACAGCAGCAGCGCACAAGGGGCAACTTCACACCGCGTTCGATGCCCACACCAACCAAAACAGCACCATCTTCGACCCCCCGTGCAGCGACTACACCATCCAATGGCGGCCAACAAACTATACATGCTTCTTCACCTTCTCGCGTGCCGGAGGGCAGCAAGGCGGCATCATTCAAGCCTCCGTCGTCCACTCCTTTTATGAGTCATACTTCCGACATTAAGTGTCACCGCTGCTAGGGACTTGGTCATATGATGAGATATTTCCCGAGCAAACGAGCATACATAGCACACGATGATGGCGGGTATGATAGTACTTCGGATGTTGGAGATGAATATTATTTTGCTACTGACTTTATAGATCCAAATGATGAACACACCAAAGAAGAGGTATTTGGTGCAACAGCGACGAAGAACTATAGGAGCATCATTGTCCAGCGTGCCTTGAGCTCCAAAGTGGAGACCGACGACAAGCTACAACGACACAACCTCTTCCACATGTTTCTCGTTGTCAAGGACTGCCGTGTACACACTATAATTGATGGAGTTAGCTGCAATAACTTGGTGAACACGAACGTCGTCAAGAAACTTGGTTTGACAACAAGAGCACACCCTCATCCATACCACATTCAATGGTTCCACAACAGCGGTAAGGTTCGGGTAATATAAACAGCGAGAATACATTTTTCAATTGGTTCTTATCATGATTTTGCTGATTTTGATGTTGTTCCTATGGATGCTTGTTCTCTTTTATTGGGCCGTCCTTGGGAATTTGATACAGATGCTATTCATCATGGTAGAACTAATAAATATACTCTCATGCATAAGGGAAAGAAAATCACTTTGCTCCCCATGACTCCTGCTGAAATTGTGCATTTTGAGAAGAGTAAAATTCGTGATGGCAAAGCAAAAAAACTAGAATCTGAAAATAGCAAGCCATTAAGTTAAAATCATCATCGTTGCTCGCAACTAAATCTGACCTTGCTGATTTATTCGATGCTAAGGGGATGTGCTATGCTTTAGTATGCAAAGAAGCCATGTTTTCACTTCATAAATTGTCTATTGCATTGCCCCCTGCTATTGCTAACCTTTTGCAGGAGTTTGAGGATGTGTATCCCTCCGAGATACCCCCTGGTTTACCACCGATGAGATACATTGAACACAAGATCAATTTGATTTCAGGAGCAAGTTTGCCAAATCGTGCAGCATACAGGGCAAATCCAATAGAAACTACGGAAATTCAGCGACAAGTCCAAGATCTTTTGGACCGCGGGTACATTCGTAAAAGCCTTAGCCCTTATTCCGTTCCTGTTCTTTTGGTTCCTAAGAAAGATGGTAGTTGGTGCATGTGTGTTGATTGTCGAGGGATTAATAACATCACCATTCGATATCGTTATCCTATTCCTCGTTTAGAAGACATGCTTGATGAATTGAGTGGTGTTATCATCTTCACAAAAATTGACTTGCGTAGTGGTTACCACCAAATTAGAATGGCACTAGGAGATGAATGGAAAACTGCATTTAAAACCAAGTTTGGACTTTATGAGTGGTTAGTCATGCCTTTTGGGCTAACTAATGCACCCAACACCTTTATGCGATTAATGAACGAGGTTTTACGTGCTTTCATTGGATAATTTGTGGTGGTTTACTTTGATGATATCCTCATTTACAGCAAGTCATATGATGAACATCTTGAACATTTACGTGTTGTTTTTACTGTTTTGAGAGATGCACGTTTTTTTTGTAACCTCAAAAAGTGCGTCTTTTGCACCAATCGAGTCTCGTTTCTTGTCTATGGCGTTTCCTCACAGGGAATTGAGATGGATGAGGCAAAAATTGAAGCAATCACCAGCTGGCCAGCCCCAACAACCGTCACACAGGTTCGTAGTTTTATTGGTCTTGTAGGTTTTTATCGCCATTTTGTGCGGGATTTCAGCACCATTGCAGCACCTCTACATGAGCTAACAAAGAAGGGAGTGTCGTTTCAATGGGGCGAACAGTGGCAACAAGCTTTTGATGCTCTCAAATCGAAGCTTACACAAGCGCCATTGCTACAACTTCTTGATTTTGACAAGACCTTTGAACTAGAATGCGATGCAAGCGACATTGGTATTGGAGGCGTTCTCATACAAGGAGGTAAACCTGTTGCTTTCTTTAGTGAAAAACTTCATGGTCCTTCTCTGAATTATTCCACTTATGATAAGGAATTGTATGCCTTAGTGTGAGTATTACAAACTTGGCAACATTATCTTTGGTCCAAGGAGTTTGTCATACATTCCGATCATGAATCATTAAAGTATCTTATAAAACCAATCTGAATAAACGACGTGCTAAATGGATTGAGTTCACAGAGTCGCTTCCATACATCATTTAGCATAAGAAAGGGAAGGAAAATGTCATTGCTGATGCATTATCTAGACGTTATACCATGCCGTCCCAACTTGATCATAAAATCTTCGGTTTGGAAACAATAAAAGCATTATATCCTACTGATTTGGACTTCAAAGATTCTTTTGAAAGTTGTAGAGAAGGAAGAACTTGGAATAAATATGTGCTGCGAGAGAGTCTCCTCTATCGTGCTAACAAGCTATGCTTTCCAGCTCGCTCCATTCGTCTATTACTTTTGCAGGAAGCACATGGAGGAGGTTTGATGGAGCATTTTGGAGTGAAGAAAACTGAAGACGTGTTGTCCACACACTTCTTTTGTCCAAAGATGAGGCGTGAAGTCGAGCGCTACGTGTCATGATGCACTACTTGCAATAAAGCTAAGTCTCGCCTTAACCCACATGGTCTTTATATGCCTCTTCCTGTTCCTAGTGTACCTTGGGAGGATATTTCTATGGACTATGTTTTGGGATTTCCTAGGACTAAGAGGCGGAGGGATAATATTTTTTTAGTTGTTGATCGTTTCTCCAAAATAGCACACTTTATACCTTGTCATAAGAATGATAATGCCTCACACATCGCTGATTTATTTATGACGGAAATTGTTCGTTTACATGGTGTGTCAAATACCATTGTTTCTGATCGTGGTGCAAAATTTTTAAGTCAGCTTTGGAGAACTTTGTGGTATAAATTGGGAACCAAGTTGCTGTTTTCAACTACATTTCACCCACAAACGGATGGACAAACCAAAGTAGTTAATCGTACTTTATCCACTATGTTGCGGACTGTCTTGAAAACAAATTTGAAGTTGTGGGAGGAGTGTTTACCACATATAGAATTTGCTTACAACTGATCCGTTCACTCCACGACAAAGGTAAGTCCATTCCAGGTAGTGTATGGTTTCAATCCCCGTGCTCCTATTGATTTACTACCTTTGCCTCCTTCTGAAACTAGAAATTTGGATGCTACACAACGACCTGAATTCATTCTTAAGATACATGAAACTACAAAGAAAAATATTGAAATGATGAATGAGAAGTATAGGATTGCAGGTAGTAAAGGTAAAAAAGAAGTAAAACTTGAACCGGGTGATTTGGTGTGGTTACATTTGAGAAAAGAGCGATTCCCCAACCTGAGAAAATCTAAACTTATGCCACGAGCTGCTGGTCCTTTTAAGATTTTTGAAAAGATTAATGATAATGCATATAAGCTTGAATTGTCTCCCGGTTTTGGGGTTAGTCCTACATTTAAAATTTCAGATTTGCGACTGCACTTGGGAGAAGAAGATGAACTTGAGTTGAGGACGACTCCAATACAAGAGGAGTAGGATGATGAGGACATCACAACAGCGGAGACACACATTGAAATGCAAGGACCAATCACAAGAGCACGAGCACGATTAATAAATCAGCAAGTGAATTCGCTCCTAACTTATTTTGCATGTGAGTTTGAGAATAGATTGCTATGTGATAATTTAATTGTTATTAGGAATAATGGAGAAGATCAACAAGTGAAGGAAAGAGGCCTTGGAAGGGTGGAAAACCAGCTGGGACATCCACAAGTTGATGGAAGCAGTTTACAACTCGGACTCGAGTTCAACTCGGAGTTCAGGAGCAGTCCATCTTAAAAAGGACGCCCAAGATGCATACGGACTCCGTTTTCGACGTTCTACATATGAACAGAAAGAGGAGAAGATAAACTTTCCAATGGATCTTTTCCCACCTCAAAATTCCTCCGGAGTCATTGGGAATCATCAAAACAAGTCAAGTCCAGATTTCTGTCCGGTGCTGCGCCACCGAATCGGGCCTTTGGGCCTTGTATCCCGTAAGAGTCCATTAGGGATGCGTCTAATCGTGTTTAGGAAGAACCCTAGCCTTTAAAAACTGCATCCGCCGGTCATATTCGGTGGGTTTTGCTTAGAATAACAATTTCGCCGTTCTACGGTTTGTGAGACCCCAACTTATCAATTCCAGATCGTGTCTTCTACGTTCTTGCTTGTGTTCTCAGTTCACTTGTAGGGATTAGCCTTCTTGGTGAGGTCAAGAGTGTGCCGCACGTTTGATAATCAACGGAGCAGTGGTGTAGTGATTGCAGGGGTATTCGAACTACTCGAGTGTCGTGGATCATCAACGTCAAGTTCTCCACCTCAATCGACTTACCTTTCGGAAGATCGGGCCTAAACCTACTCATCAACTCTTGATCTTCGAATCCGGGGGGTTGCTCCACGTACACCTCCTCCTTGATTGGTTCGTTTAGGAAAGCACTTTTCACATCCATTTGATAGAGCTTGAAATCATGATGAGTAGCATATGTAAATAATATTCTAATTGATTCAAGCCTAGCTACTGGAGCAAAAGTTTCGTCGAAATCCAAACCTTCGACTTGTGAATAACCATTGGCCATAAGTCGTGCCTTATTCCTTGTTACCACCCCATGTTCGTCTTGATTGTTGCGGAAGACCCATTTGGTGCCGACGACATTGGACTTGAGTCTTTCGACGAGTTCCCACACCTCATTCCGCTTGAAGTTGTTAAGTTCTTCTTGCATTGCCATCACCCAATCCGGATCTTTCAATGAATCCTCAATCCCGCGCGGTTCCAAAAAGGATACAAAAGAGTAATGTTCACAAAAACTAGCAATTCGAGATCTAGTGGTTACTCCCTTTTCGATGTCACCGATTATGTTGTCGATTGGGTGATCTCTTTGGACGCATTGGTGTACTCTTGGGTGTGGCACTTGTGGTCTTGAATCTTCATGGTCATCTTCTACTCCCCCTAGATGGTTGCCCTCATTGGTGTGTTGATCATCTTCGTCTTCTTGAGTTGATCTTGTGCAGAAGCTCCCCCTTGATCATTTATCTTCACTTGTGATTCATCTTCATCATTCACATTTGAAGGTGGCGCTTGTGGTCAAACGTCGCCCAACACCATCCTTCTCAATGCTTGACATGGAGCTTCTTCTCTATCTAGCACACATGGATCAACTTGCTCTTCTTGAGAGCCGTTAGTTTCATCGAACACTACAAGTCTGGAGACCTTGTTAAAGACATGATAGGCGTAAGAGTTCGAACCATATACAAGCAAGAAACCTTCATCGGACTTTGAAGCAAACTTTGAAGTCCTAGGCTTCTTGTTCAAAATATAACACTTAGAACCAAAAACTCAAAAATAGGAAATATTAGGCTTGTTACTGGTGAGTAGCTCATATGACGTTTTCTTGAGAAGTCGATGAAGATAGAGTCGGTTTATGGTGTGACAAGCGGTGTTAACCGCTTCCACCCAAAACCGATCTGAAGTCTTGTACTCATCAAGCATTGTCCTCGCCATCTCTATGAGAGTTCGGTTCTTCCTTTCGGCTACTCCGTTTTGTTGAGTGGAGTAAGGTGCTGAAAACTCATGTTTTGTGCCTTCTTCGTCTAGGTACTCCTCAACTTGGGTGTTCAAAAACTTTGTTCCATTGTCACTTCGTATGTTCTTGATCTTCGATGAGAACTCATTTTGGGCGCGCCTGAGAAACTTCTTGAGGGTTCCTTGAGTTTCTATCTTATCATGTAAAAAGAAAACCCACGTGAAGCGCGAAAAATCATCAACAATTACTAAGCCGTATTTGTTACCGCCGATGCTTATGTAAGCAATTGGACCAAATAGATCCATGTGAAGTAGCTCGAGCAGTCTTATCGTTGTCATGACATTCTTCACGGGATGAGGTGCTCCTACTTGCTTCCCGGCTTGGAACACGCTACAAGGTCTGTCTTTCCCAAAAACCACATCCTTCAAACCTCATATGTGATCACCCTTAAGGAGTTTTTGAAGATTCCTCATACCAACATGTGCTAGCCGTCTATGCCACAGCCAACCCATGTTGGTCTTTGCAATCAAACATGTGTCAAGTTCAGTTTTATCTTTGTTGAAGTCAACAAGGTAAAGCTTTCCCTTTAACACACCCTTGAATGCAACCGAGTCATCACTCCTTCTAGAGACGGTCACACCCTCATTAGTGAACAAGCAATTATAACCCTTGTCACATAATTGAGATATGGACAGAAGGTTATAATCTAAGGAGTCGACATGCAAAACATGAGAAAGCGTGTGTTGAGATGATATAGCAATTTTACCGGTACCGAGCACCCTTCCTTGACTATTGTCTCCAAAATAGATGCCCTCGCTTGGATCTTCATTTTATTCATACTCAACAAACATCCTTCTTTCTCCGGTCATGTGGTTGGTGCCACTATCTAGCACCCATTTCGATCCACCGGAGGGATAGGCCTGCAAAAACAAGTTATGCATTGGTTTAGGTACCCGAGCTTGTTTGGGTCCTTTGAGGTTAGTTACAAGTGATTTGGGCACCCACACATGGGACTTGGTGTTCTCATGGCGTGGCCCAACATATTTGGCATACGCTTTACCAATGTTGCTTTTCATAAGAACATAAGATGCATCAAAGGTTCTAAACAAAAGTTGTTGCTCATATGAATTAGCATGTTTGAACTTGTCAATATTATTAGCCTTTCTAGCTTGAGGAGAGTTCCCTTGATAAAGGCAATGTGCTCCTTGTTATTCTTATGGCTTCTAGCATTTTGCTTTTCACCATAAAAATACCCAATGCCATATTTGACATTAGGAGGTATTGTGGTCAAGTATGCACTGCGTGCATACTTGATCTTCTCCTTGTCAAATATGCCACTACGGGAAGGATGTTTGTCCTTTGTCAAGTTCGACTTATCCTTCAAGTTAGTTTTAATTTTAGCACATGTACAAGTAGTAGCAGTTTTAGATTTTAGGTGTTGACAAGGTGAGCTTGAAGAGGATGAAGGGTCACTTCGCTTGAGTGACTCAACTTGTACTTCAAGTATCTTGTTAACTTTAGTCAAGTTAGGAAGTTCATCTTTGATAATTACATTTGAGTCGCTTAACTTCAAGCAAGCTTCCTTGCTTGAAGCTAATTCAATCTCTAGTGACTTGATTTGCTCCTTTTCAAGTTCAAGGAGCTTTTTGATCTTAAGATACTCCTCCTTTTGAAGGATGATCATATCTTCTTGGTGATCAGCTCGCTCCTCCTAATCAATATTTTTATCCATTAAGAATTTCATTTTAGCGGTAGTTTTCTTATCTAGGCCAACAAGCATATATTCATTATCACTATTGGCATCACTATCGCTGGAGTAAGAATGCGAGGAGGAAGATTTAGATGTTACCTTTATTTTACCTTCCTTCGCCATGAGACACGTGTCATTGTCCTTCCATGCACCGATAGTTGGGAAGAGGGTCGATTTCTTGGTCATCTTCTTGATGGCTATGCTAGCCATCTCCTCTTCCTCTTCGGATGAGGACTCATCATTTGAGTCCCACTCCTTTCCTAGGTGCGTCTGCCCAGATTGCTTTTTCTTCTTGAAGAACTTCTTAGGTTGAGGCTTTGCTTCCTTGTCTTCTTCTTGTTTTCTTCATAAGGGCAATCAACTATAAAGTGGTCATATTCACCACAGTTATAGCATGCCCGCATCAACTTTGGTCTTGATTTATCTTTGTATTTTCCTTCATTTTGTTTACACCCTTGTCTTATTTTCATCATCCTTTTGAATTTCTTCATGAAGAGGATCATGTCTTCTTTATCTATGTTGCTGCTCTCATCATCACTATCTTCTTCTTCTTGAGTCTCTCTAGCTTCTTTAGACATGGGCTTGCAAGTGGATTTCAAGGCGACCCCCTTCTTCTTTGCCGAAGTGAGGTCGGCAATTTCCTTGACATGTTTTGCTTGCTTCTCCATCATCTCGAAATTGATGATCTTCCCAAGCAATTCGTCCGGGGTCATTTTCTTGTACCCGGGGCTTTCTCTAATCATCGAGCACAAGGTAACATTGTGAGGCATGAAAGTTCTAAGAATGAGCTTCACCACCGCATGATCGTTCCACTTCTTGCTTCCATATGCTCAAACCTTGTTGATGAGAGTCTTTAAACGGTTGTACATGTCTTGCGGTGGCTCATCTTCTTCTATGGGGAATCCTCCAAATTCGCCTTCGATCATCTCAATCTTAGCTTCTCGCACATGATGATCGCCTTCATGTGCTGTTTGTAGTGTATCCCATATTTTCTTAACAATTTTGTGTCCATCCACCTTGGTGAACTCGTCTCGACTCAAAGATGATGTGATCACCACTGCAGCTTGAGCATTTCGATGAATCGCCTGCTCTTGGCTTGGTGTTAGCTCTTCATCCTTGTCTGGGATATCTATACCTGTACACACTATATGCCACAAACTGGGGTTAAGTGAGATTAAGTGCATTTTCATGTTTTGCCTCCACATAAAATAATCGTTGCCATCAAAGAATAGGGCTTTTCCTAAAGGAATTGATAAATAATGGTTATTATTAGAATTCAAACGATCATAATTGAAAGCATATCGGGAGTAGTCGGTGTGACTACTCCCCTTCTTCTTCTTTTCATCTTCGACCTTCAGTTTGCCTTTGGAGAGACCTTTCTTCCTTAGGAGCGCCTTGAGTTCAAGCGTCTCCTCACCATCGTCCTCGAAGTCTTGGATGGCATCAGGAGCTTCTCCAACTTCTGAGTCTTTTCATCGTCACCTTTCTCTTGGTTTAAGATCTTGTGCACATCCTTTGTGTCCGACATTTACTCTTCGAGCGATTAGTCTCTCTTTGAAGAGTCCAGCTCTAATACCAATTGAATGTGGCCTAGAGGGAAGGAGGGGTGAATAGGCCTTTTTGAATTTTAGTCGGAACTTGCAACACTCAGCAACTTGATCAAATACCGATAAATCGGACTAGTCCACTAGAGTGCGGACTAGTCCGGTGTGTGCGGACTAAATCGATCAAGTTTGATTGATGATCTCGATCCAAATACTCTACACAACGGAAATTAAGATGTAACTAGACTATGTTGCTTCAATTAAACTTAAGATAGCACAAGGTAACCTTAGCTTCAAGTTTTGACATAATTTGACTAAGATCAATTAAACCATAGATGTAATGAACAATAAGAACAAAGTGAAGACACAAGATTTTTATCCCTTGGTTCGGTTCCCACGAAGGCAACCTACATCCACGTTGAGGAGCCCACGTAAGGACTGGATCTTCACCAACCCTACCCTCGTCGAATCGCCACAGAGGTCGATTCTCTTCTAGTAATCACAAAGGGGTAAGAATAACCGTGTTCAAGGGGCCTTCTCACAAGTTGAGGGCTCCCCAAGATTACAAATCAAAACACCACCAATACACACTCGTAAGATCTGCAATGAAACAATAAGAGTGTGTGAGAGAATCAAACCCAAGAGCTCAAAACGTGAAGAATTGTGTCTCTCCTTTGATCTAAAGTTAATCCTCAAGGATTTGATCTTTCTTGTGTTGGATTGTGTGGAGAGACGTGTTTTCTAGGCTCTTGGAGGGTGTGACGGCGCAGGGGGTCGAGAGAGTTCATAGTTGGGTCGTGCACCTCTATTTATACTAGGGTTTCCAAGGGTTACCGTTAGGATTTTCAAAGTCCAGACAAGTTCGTGGTAGTCTCCGGACTAGTCCGGTGTGCGGCGTGTGGGAAATCCTAAGTGTCCCAAATTATCGGACTTGTCCATTCAGGGGCAAACTAGTCCATTTTTGTCTCTGGAGGCCGTGGTGAAACCCTTAGTGAATTGGGAACAAGTCCGCACTTGGAGGACTTGTCTGATTTTAGTCAGAGGTTTTTGGACTAATCCGTACAGATATCGGACTTGTCTAATTTAGGTTAGAAGGATATCGGACTAGTCCGTGGTGATATCGGACTTATTCGATTCCGTGCAAAACTGTGAAGTGCTGAGGACTAGTCCGCACTGAGGAGGACTAGTCTGATCTTAGTTAGAAAGATATCAGACTAGTCCGTGGTGATATCGGACTAGTCCCATCTGTGTGAACCTAGACTGTGCAGACAAGTCCGCACTGGGAGGACTTGTCCGATTCTCAACAGAGGGATTATCGGACTAGTCTGGGATATATCGGACTAGTCCGGACCTGTATGAATTTGTGCAGTGAGAGTGATTAACATTTGCTTGAGCTTTTGGGGTGTGTTTCTCCAACATACTCCATAAACAAAGATTATTCTATTCATCTCTTGAGCTCTTTCCAACTTGATTTCTCACTCTCCTTTCTTTTTGCGTTTTCTCCATGTTTTCATTAAAATATGTGCTCATCTCAACAATTTGGTTAGGATCTCATTTGTTTGTTATAAATCAACCAAAACCCATAAGGAATGTCTAGATGCACTTTCAATTTCGTTGCCCATGGGCAGCTAGGAAGTATAGCGGTAGGCGTTTGGTCGTCACAACACAGAGCTCACTTTTTAGTTTTCTAGCTTGGTGTGAGCCTTCTTCCCAGTCTGGAAAGTCGGTTGTTGGTGTTTGTGTTTGTGTTGTGTTAGATTATGGCAGCTAAGGCTGCTGGTAATCATATCCGTATTTTGTATTCTGTAATTTTCTCCTTCTTTAATAAAAAAGTGAACATCTGCCATTTGTATAAAAAAAATGTAAACCCACCAGCATCCACATGGAACAACGATCTATCCTATTAGTCGATTGAGTTGAACAAAACTAATTATAATAGGGAGAGTCTAATTTTCAAGCGTCGAAGATTTCAGGCGACGTGTAATTAGTCACTAATTATTATCATTAGCTACTAATCTTTGTAATTAATCATTAATCCAAACAATTAACAAAAATAACAAGATTTCTATAGGTTAATCAATCACGAAATTATTTTATTTGATTATTTTACAATTAACATAACGTTTACAAAGAAACATATCACAATTTAAAATTAACAAAATTACCCACCTCTCTTCTTCCACGCCGGGCACCGTCCGGTGACGTTGTCGCCGTGGCCCGCTCGCACCGCCTTCGGAGCCCTTAGCCGTGCGCCGCCATGCGCCATGGCACCCCCTTCCGAAGTTAGCTTCTCGTCGCAGCCGCCTCGCCAAAATCGCACCCCACCGTCTTGCCTCCAGTTGCGTGCTGTTGCTTGCGCGCCGCCGCCGGTCGCCCGCAGCCGCGCCGCCAGTCGCGCACCGCAGTCGGGCGTCTTCTCTGCGCGGCAGCCGGGCATCTCCTTCTGCTATAGCCGGGCACCACCGCAGCTGCTGAAATCTGGATCAGGAGAATGGGTGAAGCAGGGATCGGGAGAAGATAAGGCAAGTCTTTGCAGGAAGTCTAAAGCTAGATCAACGGTTTACATTGTTGCCTGAAAACAAAGGAGATTTCAGGCACCGAACAAAAGGATTTCCGTTAATAAATGCGAGAAAAAAAAGAGAAATAATCCTTCTACGTGTGTGCTCAATAGACCAGCCGGCACAGGGAAAGCTCGATCGCTCGCCAAACGCCATTCAATTCAAAGCGGTCAGCCGCACGGGCGGGGAGTCGCAACGACCCTGCACCTCACGGACGCAAGCACGCACGGCCGCATGCATGCTCTGGCCCCCCGACACATTTTCCACGGCAAAGCAGAGACACGCAGCGGTACAGTATAGTCCACGGCGGGCGCCCGACATCACTCGGCGTGCACGACGACCGAACCACCACCCCACCACCCTCCCGGCGCTGCGGCGGTCCCGGCCGGGCGAGGGGACAGGGAGAATCTCGCCGCGCTGTCCGTCTTATTACTGGCGTGGCGTGGCGTGGCGCTCCAACCCAGCTTGTATGCCGGGCGCTACACGCCCATGTGGCCCGGCCCGGCCTGCCTCCCCAACTTGCATTATTGTACTCGTCTCTTCCTAGTCGTCTTGATTCCTCCTCTCCCATCTTCTCCACAGTCCAGACCTCAGCTTATGAGGAGTGAGGAGGTTCGCCCTATATGTACGGCTGCCATTAGACCGGCGATTCAGTACAACCACAGCAGCTTTACTTGAGCCGCCGCCACCACCAGCAACAACAACAAGAAGAGAGCTCAGCTTGCTAGAAGACTCTTACTCCAATCCGCCACAAGAAACACACACACACATCGTGCAACAAGATGAAGCTTGTTGGAGGCCAGAGGAGGCAGAGTGGGTTCAGCAAGGCCCTCAAGCAGCAGAGAGCCAGGATGTACATCATCCAGCGCTGTGTCGTCATGCTCCTGCGCTGGCACGACTGATGCATCGATCCGTGCCATGGATCAAAGAAAGCTTCTTCATCCGTCGACATGGATCGACAGGTGGATCCATCCACCGTCGAGCTTGGCACTCCCTCCCTCTGCGCCAATGCTTAATGGTGCTGGTGCGCCAAAGTTTTGCATTTGTGCTGTTGTGCCAGAATGGCACGGGCTGTTGTACATAGAGGTGGCCAGTGTAGTATAGTGTAGCACAAGTAGAGGTGCTAGCAGTACTGTCCATCGGTGTCTCTTCCTGATAACTATGTACAATTACATCAGTGTGGAATGCCAAATCAATCAACAAAGAAAAATCAATCCGTTTGATCAATCCGCCTTTGCCTCCCAGTGTATATATTTCTATGATATCTTCTTTTTCCGGTTCTTGTCTGTGGAGGAATTTTTTTTCTTTTCGAAAGACGTTGTCTGTGGAGGAATGAACATGCCAGTTTTACTGGCGGCCACGAAACAAGCACATCTGAACTTGCAGTACATACGGCTACTTGTTACAATATTCTCGCAGAATACAATGATTCTGCAGTCCTGTGACTCCATAAGTCTTATTGTGAACTTTCTATAAACCGTCTGAAGAAATGGACAAGATGAATTCCGAACTTTTGATGGAACAACAAAGATACAATCAAGTTTTCGGTCTCCTGTTTGTCTGGATGTAATGTGGATT
Organism: Tuctoria greenei; assembly: GCA_036927565.1. Lineage (NCBI taxonomy): Eukaryota > Viridiplantae > Streptophyta > Magnoliopsida > Poales > Poaceae > Tuctoria > Tuctoria greenei. The sequence continues at coordinate 96,796,613 of JAYESD010000010.1, forward strand.
TTCACTGCTACAATAAGCCTCATCACATACGGCTCCAAACCTATTATCACAAACGGCTTTTAAAACCGCCTGAAACGAAGAGTCTGTGATAATCCGCAATTTCACAGGCGGAGAAGTGATACCGCCTGTGAAGACATATTATCATAGGCGGTTCTTTACTTAGGCTAGCCGCCTGTGAAGACATATTATCATAGACGGTTCTTTACTTAGGCTAGCCGCCTGTGAAGATACTTTATCACAGACGGGTCGTGCAACATATATAACCGTCTGTGATAAATGTCTTATCACAGACGGGTATTGAAGCATAACTAACCGCCTATGATAATGTGTCTTCACAGACGGGTATTGAAGCATAACTAACCGTCTATGATAATCTGTCTTCACAGACGGGTATTGAGGCATAACTAACTGCCTATGATAATGTGTCTTCACAGACGGGTATTGAAGCATAACTAACCGCCTATGATAATATGTCTTCACAGACGGGTATTGAAGCATAACTAACCGCCTATGATAATGTGTCTTCACAGGCGGGTATTGAAGCATAACTAACCGACTATGATAATGGTGTTATCACAGACGGACGTTTACCTACATCAGCCGTCTGTGAAGACCCTTTAACGCAGCCGGTTTCTACCATAACAGTACCGTCTGTGAAAATTAGGTTATCACAGATGTTTCTTTACTTGTATCTAGCCGTCTGTGATAATTGTTTTTCACAGTCATGCCTAGCCGTTGGTTAATAACCGTCTGTGATAAGGTATAATCTATGCAATACTACTGCTGTTATTTCTAATTTCTAGGTCAATTCAATATAATCACAGAACAAAAAACAACAATATTATCACAAAACAAAAGTCAACAATATTATCATCACAGAAGTCAATTTCACTAAAACAATATACATATGTACAAGTTACATATACAATTCATCTCAAAGTTTACAAGTTTTCACTAAAAATTGTTTCTATTGGCAGGGTCGCAAAGTTCTGGCACATCAGCTGCTGCACAATTCTCATCAAAGAACTTTCCTTTTTTGTGCAAAATTTCGCGACGAATGAACTGACAGAGTTCAGAAGCAATCCTGTCGGCTCCTCCATCAGGAATACTTCTACAAACCGTCCATTCTTCCTCCAGATTCTTCGTGTGCTGCAATATAACACATAACAAGGTTTAGAATGTGTTGGTTTGAACAATCTCAAAGTATAGATCAAAGTGAGAGTATACAGGAATTTAGTTGGTATTTTTGGAGCAGTTGTACTATGAGCAATTGAATTTTGAAGTTGAAATCAAAATATAAAAATAATGTTTCTGGTAATATTGAACAGCAGAGAATATAAGCATTAAACTATGCTAGTTACAATGAAAATGAAACACAAAAGTAAGAAAATAAGGTATCGACATTAAGGATAACTTACATCCTCACGATTCACTCTATATACGCCGGCGGTCCGAAGATGCTCGCATACATAATACCCGCATAAGACACTCCCAGCGGGCTGCTTCGGACAAGCATAATACGTTTTAATGTCCAATGCATTCGTATTAGGAGGTCTCTGACCGCCAAGCTGTTCCGCGTAAAACCGCCAAGCATTGTAATACAAGAAATGTCATATAAAACTTGTCAACACATTCTAAATGTGCGTAAATTAAAATTATTTATTGGACACTTCGTTCAGCAAAAGTATACTCGAAAAGGAGCATTTTCCAGATATGTTTGGGCAATTCATTTATTGCTATTGAACATTCTCCCTTTTCCTGTTCAAAGGAGCTTCATAGCGTACAACTCAAGACACCACAAAAATGAAAACTCTGCAAACATATCCAGTAATAACACTGCATGAAAATAATTATTTGTTCTTTGAATCGGAATTTTTTTTTAGAAAAACCCCCCAGGGGAAAATATATTAAGAAGGGTGAAGTTTGTTACAAGTCACAAGATGTGACCACAACCGAGGAGTGATATGAGTACACAGCAGATGTTACAATTTCTATGACCCTAACAGCTGGTCAGTTGGCAGGATCGTCGATAGATGGGAAGCTCCAGCGCGTCGCCATAGTGTAGCCTGCTGTTTGATGGCTTCCATAAGTTCATGCCTCGGGCGCTCAGCCGTGTCGAAGATGCGCTGGTTTTGCTCTTTCCAAATTTCTCAACAAACTAGAATTACCATCGTTCGGAGTCCTTTGCGCCTGACTTTACTGCCCACTGCTTTTCCAGCAAGCCAAGTGATGATATCCTGTTGCAGCATCGAATCACAGGGCAACAGCGAAGGGGCAGGAAGCCAATCCGACACCCCGCGCCAGATGCCTTGCGAAAAGGGGCATTCAACAAAGAGGTGCCAGCAAGTCTCCAGGTTCCGACGGCATAGGGGACAAAAGTATGTGTTTGGCCACTCCCTTGCTACGAGACGATCAGCCGTCCAAATGCGTTTATGCACAAGCAGCCAGGAAAAAACCTTGCATCTTGTAGGAGCCCACACTTTCCAGATCAGCTGCGGTAGTGGAGAAGTGATCGATCCTAGAAATTGCCATCCGTAAGCTGATTTTGCTGAGTATAATCCATTCGACGTCGCCTTCCAAATAATAGTATCAGCTTGGGTGCCATTCAGATGTATGTTGGCTTGCTGAACCAATACCCACAAAGAAACCATTTGCTGTAACAGAGGTATGGTTATATCGTGAATGGAGTCACGGATCCAGTTGCAGTTGGAGATGGCTTCAGCCACCGATCTTTTCTTCCTCCTGCAGTGATTGTAGAGCTCTGGGAACCGGGCAGACGGCGAAGCACCATCCAGCCAGCTATCAGTCCAGAAAAAAGCCCGCTTCCCATTGCGTACTGATACTTTTGTTGCGGCTGCGAAAAGCTCGAGGTTGGTCTGATCCAACGGCAGTTCTGAGCCGACCCAAGGCTTCCATGGCGCCGTCCATTGGAGCCACAGCCACCGCAGTCTTAGAGCCCTACTGAGCTTCTGGAGGTCAACGAGACCGAGTCCACCAGCCGATATCGGCCAACAGACACAAGACCAGTTTACTTTAGCCTTCCCACCACTCATCTCAGCATCCCCTGCCCAAAGGAAGCGTCTCCGGAGCTTATCAACCTCCTTGATGAACTGCTTGGGCGGCTTTAGCACAGTCAGTGCATACACCGGAGTTGCACTGATGGTTGTCTTGATGAGCTCCCTTCTCCCTCCGATCGACAGGAGACGTCCCTGCCATCCCGCGAGTCGACGGGCAATTTTATCTTGGATATACTGGAGGTCGCTTAGACGCAGCCTTCTCAAAACCAGTGGCAGACCAAGGTACCTTACAGGGAAGTCTGAAACCGTGCCTGGGAAGTTGCTGAGGGCTTGTTGTAGCTCTTGCTGCGTACATCTTACTTCCAATATGGAGCTCTTGGAGGCATTAATCTGCAGTCCAGTGGCCCCTGCAAATTGACGCATTACGGCCAGGGCAAAGTCAACCTCATGTTGGGAGCTATTAAGGAAAATGAGAGCATCATCCGCGTAAAGCGATACTCTCGTTCGAGCAAGCCTGTCGCTGAGGGCTGCCAAGCAACCAGCCTCCGTGGACTTTTCGAATATTCTGTTGATGGCGTCAAAAGCAATGATGAACAAATAGGGGGAGAGCGGGTCTCCCTGCCGAAGGCCGCGCCGGTGCCTGATCGGATGACCCGGTATACCATTTAGCATGATTGAAGAGCTGGAGGAGGACAGGAGGGCTGCAACCCAGTTTTGCCATCGCGAAGGAAACCCACGTCGTTCCAGGATGTCAAGAAGGTATTCCCAGGATAAGGTGTCAAAAGCTTTGGCAATGTCGAGCTTTACAGAGAGAAGCTGCTTGTTTTTCCTCTGGTAAGTTTGAGGAGGTTTTGGACATACAAATAATTATCCTGGATGCATCGGTTCCTTATTAAGGCACTTTGCGACTCAGAGACCAGGCTGTCAATGTGGGGTGACAGGCGCCGGGTCAGCACCTTCGAGAAAAGTTTGCCGAAGGAGTGTATCAAGCTTATCGGGTGGAATTCTGGAGGAGACTCTGCAGACTCAGACTTTGGTATTAAAGTGATATGGGAATTGTTGAGCTTGTACAGAGGCCCTGTTTGGAGGTTGAACAGGCACTGGAAGGCAGATAAGATGTCGTTTTTGATTACTGACCAGGAGAACTTGTAGAAATCCGTTGTAAACCCATCCGGACCATGTGATTTTTCGTTTGGCAAGTCTTGAACAGCATCCCAGATTTCCACAATGGTAAAAGGATCAGAAAGATTCTGAAGGGGCAGGGGGCCAATGTTAAGACTATCCCAATTGATCGCATGAGTCCGGAGCTGCTTAGTGCCGACAAGCCGGAGGAAGTGTTGAAGGATTTCGTTTGCTTTATCCTCCTGGCTGGTTGCAAATCCTCCGTGCTGCCTCAGGAGCCGCGGGATGTAGAGTTTTCGTTGTCTGGCTGCGGCTTTCAGGTGAAAGAATTTGGTACAAGCATCTCCCTCCTTAAGCCATATGGCTCTAGAGGCTTGCCGTTTCCTAGATCTGTCCACTGCTGCTAAGCCAAGGACTCGCATCTTCAGGTCCCGTCTTAGATCAGTCTCTTCATGTGAGAGGGCCCGGTCCTCTTGAGCAATGTCTAGCCGATGTATTAACTCGTTTGCCATCGCTATTTGCAAGGTTGCCTGTCCGAATTGCTGTGAGCTCCACTGACGTAATCGTTTGGCTGTGTTGGACAGTTTTAAGTGTAGAATTGTGAGCGGTGAAGAGCCTTGAACTGGTTGATTCCAAGCCTCCTTCACAACATCTATGAAGCCAGGTACCTTAAGCCAAAATGTCTCAAATCTGAACTTTGGAGGCCGAAGTGGGGTGTCCTGCAGGCTCAAGAAGATGGGGCAGTGATCAGAAACTGAGGACGACAGAGACTGCAAATAAGTGTCCTGGAAGAGGGTCCCCCAAGCCTCGTTACAGAACATCCTATCAAGCTTCACAAGAACTGGATCCTGTCTACCATTAGACCAGGTAAATTTCCTACCCCTCAATGGAATTTCCAACAGCTCCAGAATATCCAAGGTTATCCTGAACTTGCCCATCATTCTCCGGTTGATATTCAGATTGTTTTTATCACTGACACCACGAATCAGATTGAAGTCCCCTAAGCAGAGCCAAGCAGTATTAGTCTGTGGCTTTAGGTTGACCAGCTCATCCAAGAATCTCTGCTTGTCCGGCTCATCGATTGGTCCATAAACAACGGTGAGGAAGAAAGTTGTCAAGGAGGCTGCATTCTTGCACTTGACAGAGAGGCTGAATTCACCTCTCACAGGCTGGCTTATCTCAATAAAGTCAGGGTTCCAGGCCAGACCAATTCCTCCCCTCGTTCCATTTGCTGGGAGGCACATATACTTTGAGAGATTTGGACCAAAAATTTCCTTTCCTAGTACTGGAGTGATGTCCTGCAGTTTAGTTTCTTGCAAGCAAGATATGATCGGATTGCACTGCTGCAGCAAATTGTATACAGAGGCACGCCTAGCAGGGGAATTGAGTCCCCTCACATTCCAGGAGATAATTGACATTGGGTCACTCATGATCAATAACTGGGACGACTACAGCACATGCCATAGGAGCATGCGAGATTACAACTGAACCTAGACACTGGAACACCTTCCATACAACCACATGGCAAAGAGTCTGTCTCAACCAAGTACCCCAAACATGACTAGCCTCTGATCTAACCACCATACAGAACAAACACTGAACTACCACTAACATTGATAAAAGGTGCAGTGAACAACTGAGGCTGGATCAAACATCCAGCGCCGCTGCGCATTCCAGTCCAGCCAAGGCTTCAAGCCCCTCAGAGCTGCCAGCATCAAGGTGGAGTGCAGTCCTGATGGCCTCAATAGCTTTCTTGGACAGAGGGGACTTGAACATCTCCAGGTATTTGGTGACAGCAGCATCCCCAGTCAGATGATCATCCTGTGCCAGGTCCAGCTCCTTGATCAGCCGGTGGGTGGCACGAAGTGAAGTTGGGATGATAGACTTCTTTGCTGCCAGTCGGGCACTCCGACGTTTAGGCTCAGCAGAGAGAGAGCGCAGCTGGTACGGTGCTGGACAGTCGGGTCAGGAAGGATCGATGGCTTCGGGGGCGGGAACATTTCCGCAATAAAGTCCTGGGCCGCCGACGAGAGCTGCTCCGGGCACAACGGCACAGCCTGGCCCTCCAACAGTTCAAAAGCACTGGATCCATCACTCCCAGGTTCGAACACAGCTTCAGAACGGCCCTTCGGTACAGCAGTGTACTCAGATTGCAGAGAACCATCAGTTACAGGCACATGGTCAGCATCCTTAGAGCGGTCGGGAGATGAACCCATCTTCTTCTTTGGCACCCAGATCTTCGTTGTGGTCAATCGTCCAGCGCCCCTCCTCGATGCAGCGGAGCACACCGTCAGGGGCCCTTGGACGTCTCTCCTCAGCACAGGTTGTGCAGTCTTCATGAGCGGACTGGAGGGGTTGGCGTGGCGGCGGTACCCACCCCCCTGCCGATCGGAGGTCCTCTGGCGCGGGGATCTCAACCGGGCGCGGCCAGGCAGCAGGTCGTAGGCCGGACATCCGCAAGCATTCAGGTTGAGCCGCCACTCCACGGGTGGGCAACCCCGGTCGTCGTCCGAGTCGGGGCCATGGGAGTGCCATGGGATTGCCGGCCCACGGCACCCCCTAGGAGGCTGCGGCGGTAAACGAGCTCCGTCAAGGACCCCCCTGTGCCAAGAGAAGGAGTGGAAGCGCGGAGGCAACACCCCCGCCGAGCCCGACGAGACTGGCGACGGAAGACCGCTGACAGGGGAATCTGGAGACACAGATGGAGGCACCGAGTGATCGAAGTAATGATCAAGGTGGATGAGGATGTCAACCTGACATCCCTCCGGGGCGTGGACGAGCTCCTCCACACCTGGGGGGCCATCCCCTGAACCCGAGCGGCCCGCGCGCTCAGAGAAGAAGGTCACCGTCTTCCTTCGGGGAAGGAGGTCTGGGTTCTGCATCCAAGCTACGAACCCCAGGCACTCAGTCTGCGCTTGGAGGTAGGAGTCCTGCAGCAAGTGGTCAAAAGCACAGACGTCGCCAAGGACCTGGCGGACGCCGTCAGCAGACCAAGCAAAGAGTGGCAAGTTCTCAATGAAGATGGTGACACGGAAGGGCCAATCAATGCGACTTGGCGGAAAAGGGGCCCAAGGCCTGAGGGCGTGCTGCTCATCCCCAATGAAGACATGCCCGTGACGGGTGGCGCGAGCCCGCTGTTCAGGGAGGTCAAAACGGACCAGGAGGGAGTCCGGGTTGAGGCTAGACACTGACATGTTGGGATGCGCAACTGGTGGTGAATGGCATCGGCAGCAACATTCGGGCTAGCGCGGCGAATGTTCCCAGGTGGAACAACAATAGCAGCACGCAAACGCAGCCGCTGGAGGTCAGTGACCAGAGCGCCGCTGATGACAACAGTAGCTAGGCCATGTCGAGGGCGGGCGTTGGCATGGCCCGGAGCAAGGTTGTCAGCCATGGGGGGAGTGTACTGGGGACGGGAGGGGAGTGGTGGAAAAACTCAGCGGCAATGGAGATCAGGCTTCTTTAGGGAAAGGGAGGGGTGGATGGACCGAGACCCGTCAGGTTTGGGAGAAAGGTTGCAGAGTCTAGCGTGGTGGCCAGGAGCAAGACATGAGAAGCAGCGGGGCGGTTCTCTGCAGGAGGCGATGAAGTGGTCAGTGGCAAGGCACCGGAAGCAGCGTCCCCGGAAGGCTATTTGTAGCGGAGGTGGGAGGGGGCGGCGAGAAGAAGTTCGAGTGCCAGCCATTGAAGGAGATTTGACCGGACGGCGAGCACGTCGCCTACGCTGCACCAGAGTCCGTCCCCCGTCATCAGGGTACGACTCCGAACGACCCTGCGAGGCAGAAGTCAAATCAGAGGGGCAGGAGGGTGTCTCGACAGCAGACAGATCAACTTTTGACTTGGGGCACTGATCAGCGGAGCAGGTGGCGGGGGTTCCGGCGCGACTCCGGGAGGGTGCAAGAGCGGGGCGGCCAGGCGGGGGCGGCGATGGGACAGAAGGAACTAAATGCTTCGCCACAAGGCCGGCGGGAGCCACAACAGTCTTCTTAGGCTGTACGCCCGAGGAGCGTAGCGGTAAGGGGGCGCCGCTGGAAATTAATGAAAGACCCCTCACGGTCCCAGACGAACCAACAGGACACCGCGACGACGACGAGGTAGCCGAGGAAGGAATGACCAAGGAAGGAGTGCCCACGGAGGGCGGAGGAGCAGGGAGAGGAGGAAGCCCGACGTAAGGTACCACGGCAAGACATGGTGAAGGAGGAGCCTCAGCGGTGACAGCACCCACCCCGGGGGTTTTTCCGCACCCAGGACAACCATGGGGAAGGGAGGGGGTGGCCCCTTACCAGCAGCCGGTGACCGGGTCGGAGGGGAAAGACGAGGCCTAGCAGCCTAGAACCGGCGACGGCGAGGCCTAGGATGGTTGGAGCCGCCAGCCGGCAGGTATCACGGAGAAGACCAACGGCGAGGAGACTAGCGAGGCACCGCGAGGCAGAGGGCGGGAGCGGTGGCCGCCGGCCGGGATGGCCATCGATGCTGGGGGCGGGAGCGGTGGCCGCCGACCGAGAAGGCCGTCGACGCTAGCAGCAGGGGGTGGCCGACGGGGCCGGGGTGGCCTCCTGCGCAAGCTGGGTTGTGGCCGCTGGGGCCGGAGTGGCTGCCGGCGCGAGCTGGGTTGTGGCTGCCGGGGCCGAGGTGGCCGCCGGCGCGAGCTGGGTGGTGGCCGCCGGGGCCGGGATGGCCGTCGGCGCGAGCGGCCTTAGCTAGCTGGACACGATTTCGATGGTTTTCCTTTGTGACGAATATAATCTGGATGCCGTGGTGGCCGCCGGTCTTTGAATCGGAAATGGCTGAACGAAACAGGCAATCTGCTAGAAGACAGGATACCTGGAAGAAAATGTCTGGAATGTTGACCATGCCAATTATGAGGATGTAATCATGGCATAATATATTCATTGTTCATCTATAGCACTCATCATATACTCAAATTCTCATCATAAGAAAAACTAAACGCTGTTCGTCACTGGGAACAGAGATATGCATAGCCATTGATGTTCTAAGGAGACAGCAAATGCAAGATCCAGGTAGATCCTTAGCTGTAGTCGGATCTCAACACATGCGTTCCACGCAAGTCACGCGGATGAGAACAAACAGTCAGGTTGCCGATCTCTCTGGCCCACGGGAGTGCCATCTTGGGTTGTCAGGCACGCCGCAATTGCTTTGGACATGGAAATTGAGTTTTCGGCTAATTTGATGGGTCAAGGCCAGGGCATGAGCATAATTATTGTACGCCCTCCGTTCCAAAAAGTTTGTCGCGCGGCAAACTTTTTAGGATAGAGGGAGTAGTTGAGAAGAGCAGGCTCACATGACCAGATGGGCACTGGACTGTTAGTTTTTCACTTCCTTGTCTGATGGTCCGAGTACATGCAGGTGTGGGTTGCCAGTCTTGCCATGATGCAGGTGGGTGTATTATATGCTCATTATGGTGTTGTCTCTTAACCAATCATCTCCATCTCAGCCTAGAACGTCTTATATAAACTTGTGCCATTGTTCTCACTGAGTAGGCCAACATGCAGAGCAAGAGCATACAGCCACAATAACATTAGAGATATAGCTTCCGTTTGGTGAGCTTTCAGATAGTCAGGATGAAGCTTGGAAGCCAAAGGAGGAGAGGAGGATTCAGCAAGGCTCTCAAAGAGCAGAGGTCAAAGCTTTATATCATCTCGAAATGCGTCGTTATGCTGATCCGATGGCATGACTGACGGGAAACATTGTTTTCCTTGATTTCTTATTCGTTCCAGTTTTTCTGATGCATTTTCAGCTACCAGAATAGTAGGAAGAATGTATATACAGATAGATACAAGTTCTGGTTGAACGAATGTTGTGATGCTCAGAAAGTTTTGTGCCTGGAATTGTGCCTTACCAGATTGGTCCTTGACCTTGAGGATGTTCATTGAGGTGAAATAGAGTAGCACAGGTAGAGTCAGTAGCTGTAGGACTCAGATGTTCATCACTGTCTGTAACATATCCCTCCTGATTTAATCCATCTATTGTCGCCTTGGATACTTATTTGAGTCATAATTGTGTTCATTTCTTGTGTATGCCGATGTCAATTTGGACAATTTGAGGCTCCGAGCTCATTGTGTTTCCAACAAACCAGCACAAAGCTACGACCAGTAATTTAAAAAGTTAAGTTCCTTCTGTTTCCATTTAAAACTGCAGGTTACTATGACAGAGCTTGACATCTGATTCTACAATCCTTATTATGAGAAACTTGTCACACCCGGTTTTATTAAGCATAAAACCAGCTGCAAAATACATATATGTGAGGATCAGTTTTACCATACATATATGACAAATAGTGATAAACAGTTCTATATCGCATGCAAACAACATTTATACCTTCAAAAGTGTTTTGAAGTAGCAGCGAAAGAGTAAAAACTCTAGGGCAACCACAGGCAAATCGACTGACAGCAACGCGACCTATGCACCGTCTTCACTTGTCACTATCTTCACTAGATCTTGTCTTCACTGAGCATCATATCAAAAGTACAACAAATCAAGTGTGAGTACCATCTCGTGGTACTCAGCAAGTGTGGGAAATAAATGACATGTAGGCCAATCAAAAAGGAAATGCTGATAGTGGTTTAAGCACTAAGCATTAAACCTATCCTTAGCTTTCATTAGCAACCTATATCTAGGTGAATGTTCCCAATTATAATAATAATAATAGTAATGTAATAATATCAGTATCATTCCCAACCATAATATTAGTAGTAGCAATGTAATAATACCAATATCATTTTCACCCATCATCTCAAATCATCGACTAATTATGAATCGGACACCAAGACGCTCTTGTCCGTGAGCACGGCTGTCATGACAGTTTCCAAATCTCTGCAGAGAATATACCCTTTACCCACAAGCAGTGATTTCATCCCCTGTTGCCAGGTGGACTAAGTAAACCTCCATAATGCCTATGGTGCCCAACCACATTACACACTTCCTTTGGTGTGAGGCCAGAAGATCACTACATAGTCTTCACAAATGTACTCCCGACTAGTGCTAATCCTGTACACCACTGAGGCATTTTCGGAGTAACCCTCCGCCTCAGAGCTCCCTCTTGAGCCTTGCGGATCATAGAGGAGGACCCCTACATCATTTCGCGCACCATCCAACTACTAGCATTTCATCGGGAGAAACCTAATTAGTTGACCAAGCTGTCCCATCTTAGTCTCGTGGTGGTACTGTAAAGGTTAGTGACTTCCTCCATAAATGGGTCCTTAGAATCCGGCAAGGTTCAAACCCTAATCCCGGGTATCGTGCGTACTGCACCATACCATTCAAACCAACATGTCAGATTCCTATTTACTACAATTCATTTTCCAATATCATGATCATAATAATAAGTCATAAATAATGAATGTGACCAATAGTTTCCCAGCCATCTACTTTGCATGGCTAAGCATGAAGTAAATCCCAAATACCAATCTTCCATACCCCAAGCGACAAGGTAATAAGGTAAAGCAACAGGATATAGCATAGGATTCATATTAAATTAACATGTAACTAACTAAATCCTTATAAAAGGTGCAAGATGGTCAAGGACACTTGCCTGTTCTTATATAGCTGCTCAGTTCTCTTGTTTAAACTCCTCTCTTAATATCTTCACGTGGCTTCTTTGTTGAGATACGAATGTGCACAAACTACCATCAAAAGAAAAAAAAAAGTAATCACTAGCAGTACACCATACAAACAATACAAATGCTATCATTGGAGATATTGCAATTGTAATTGAAATCGGAGTTATGAGTGATTTATTATTTTTCATAGCTAAAGGAATGCATTTACCATTTATTTTCCATTTTTGGCATTTATTTATAGGCCAATTTTTTAATTATTTTTATATAGTCAAAATATATTTTTATATGGAATTTATATTTTTATTTCAAGATAAAAGGTTTTATAAATAATTTTCCTACTATTTCTAAATTTATTCTCTATTTTTAATATTTATTTATTGCTAAAACATTTTTAATAAATTTTCTATGGTCAAAATATATTTTATAAGGATCCACTATTTTAATTCAGCCTAAAATGATTTATAACTAATTTTCCACTATTTCTATATTTATTTATCATTTATAAATTTTTCTACTCACTAAATGCATTTTTATACATTATTCATAGATTATATAATACTACAGAGGCTGTTTAATAATTTTTCCTAACTGGTCAGGGGTTAAAAATAGTATTTACTAAACTTCCAAGGGCCTAACCAATTATTTTCTTAATCAATTATAATTCTAGAGGAATCCAGAGCTTAAAGTGCTAAATCAGAGGTAAAAACAACATTTAATTAAATTCCAAGGGCCTAACTGAAAAAACCAGGGACTTAGGTGCAAAAGGACGAAGGGGTATGAGGTGTTCTAATTTGGACCGTAAGATTTAATTTTGACGATCTAGATTTAATGAAACGAAGGGGTATGCAATGTTATAATCTGGACCATTGGATTTTATGAGGAGGGTTCTGATTTAAAAGGGTGAAAGGGTATGGGTGCTCTAATCGTGGCCCTTGGTTCATGGATCAAAGGTTGTGGGTGCTCCGGCAAGGAGGGCGACCGTTGGAGCTCTCAGAGACGGCGGCACCATGACCGACCTCGCCGAAGTTCAACAATCCGACATTTCAGAAATCTAAATATGATGAGGATTAGGGAAATAGAGAGAGGAGCTCTGGGGGAACTCGCCGTGATGACATGCGCGTGCGGGGACAGTCGGAAAGGGGCTCGTGGCGGTCAGGTGTTGCGACCGCCCTTTGATGGAGTCGGGGAGATGCTACGGGCCTCAATTCTCGTCGTTCCGATGTTCATCGAGGAAGGCACGACGTTGTGGGGCTCTATCGGGCATCAGCAACGGCCAGAACGCGATCTCCTCGTGGGCACCGAGCTTCAAGCAACGACCATGGCGGTGGGGATGTGTGGCTGGGGTTTGGATGAACGAGGCGAATGGGAAGTGTAGGAGTGTGGGGACGCGACCAAGGATTAAGTAGGGGGAGGCGATGGCAGCAGTTAAGGTTGGGAAGAGGCGTGAAGGCGTGAGGTCTGACGGTTGCCAGTTCATGAGCACGAGCAAGGGCAGTTGGGGAGGAAGGGGACGACGACTGACGGGCGAGTCCTGCTGGGCAGAGAGAAGGAGCGTAGTTGGCCTGGGCGCACGCACGGAGTGGAGGCGGCATCATGTGCGAACGTGGTTTAGCGGCGGCAATGCGCGTGCTGCTGGCGACGGCGTCGTGGCAGGCAATCGGCTAGGGATTCGACAGGGAGGCAACTTTCGTGAGTTGGGCCTTGGGCCCATGCAAGTGGAGGTTTTCTTTTTTTTATTTTCTTGCTCAATTGAATTTTTTAGGGTGCTACAATTCTACCCCTCTTAAACAGAATCTCGCCCCAAAATTCTAGGTTGAACTAAGAAGATCTAAGTTTTTGTATATCGAAAAGCTGCCCCATTATAAAGTATTTTATTAATATATTTTCTATTCTATCATTTTATTATTATTTATTTGGTTTTTGAAAATTTTAGTATAGAACTTTCAAAAGTTGAATATCTCACACAATGCAAGAATAACATGATGAACTTGTTTGAAATAGTCTTAACAAAATATTTCATTACCACACAATTTTACACCTTATTTTTATTACAATTATTATTATATTAATTTCTTATTTCTTCTCATTGTTTTTATATACTGATGTCATTATCAACGCTATTATGATTTTGAATAGGGTGATGCAAGGTCTGATTGAGTTTTGTTTGTCATGCCAAAATTTTATTTGGATTCAAACATATTCTTTAGAAATCGAATTTTGCATTTTTACCCATTATGATGCAATATTTCAATTTAGTTTAATTTTTAAAGTATTATCACATGACGACACACATTATTTTTATGTCCTTATATATTCTTATTATTATTATTATTATTATCATTATTTTGAGTTTGGCCTAAATATTTCCATTTGTGGTTTTAATTTTAAATCCTTCAATTTCAAATGCATCATCATGGTTACTATATTATTATTATTATTATTATTATTATTATTATTATTATTATTATTATTATTATTTTCCTTTAGATAAATGTGGTGTTACAATCTCACTCACCTTACAAGGAATCTCGCCCTCGAGATTCAAATGGGTTGAACCAAGGAGAGATGATATGATTTACTAGTGGTTGGCTACCCCTTAAACAAACAAATGTTATAATTTATTATTGTTACTATTATTAATTTAATGCAATACATCAAGCAACGCGTTCTTATTCGCTGTGAGGAAGGCATGAGCTTCACTTGCTAACCAAAGGGAACCTAAACAAGTGATGTGTAACAATCTTTAAGAATATTCTTCTCTTTGCGTTGTCCTCATACGATAGTCTTCAAGCTCCTGTTGGTTGAGTCGAATCTTCATCTTCATGAGCAAGGTCAAAAGGATGTCTATTAAGTCCATTCTAACTAAGGTCATGTGCCTAGATTCGATATATAGCTCTGATACCACTACGTCACACCCGATTTTATTAAGCATAAAACCAGCTGCAAAATACATGTATGTGAGGATCAGTTTCACCATACATGTATGACAAATAATGATAAACAGGTCTATATGGCATGCAAACAACATTTATACCTTCAAAACAGTTTTGAAGTAGCAGCGGAAGAGTAAAAACTCTAGGGCAACCACAGGCAAATCGACTGGCAGCAACGCGACCTATGCACCGTCTTCACACTACAAGGATTCCGCCTTGTTGCAACGATTGTACTACAACGAATACTAAATCATTGCAGTAAGCTTGGCTTTTTGCCACGATTCACTAGTTCGTGGCACTAAGATCTATCGCCATGGAACAGAATCGTTGCATTAGGATCTGTTGCCATGAATTACTGGTTCGTGGCGTTACAGGATCTATCGCCACGGACCACAATCGTTGCATTGAGATCTGTTGCCACAAATTACTAGTTCGTGGTGTTACAGCTTTATTGCCACGGAACACAATCGTTGCATTAGGATCTGTTGCCACGAATTACTGGTTCGTGGCTTACAGCTTTATTGCCACGGAACACAGTCGTTGCATTAGGATCTGTTGCCACGAATCAGCAACAGTTGCATTTGGACCATAATGCAACGAAACAGATTCGTTGCATTAGGATATGTTGCCACGATATTCTGGTTCGTGGCGTTAGTATCAATGGCCACAGACTCCAATCGTAGCAATTAGGATGTGTGGCCACAATTCAATTTTTGTGGCGTCAGGATGCTAATGCAACGAAACACAATCGTTGCATTAGGATCTGTTGCCACAAATCACTAGTTCGTGGCGTCGAGATGCTAATGCAATGGACCACAATCGTTGCATTAGGATCTATTGCCACGAATTACTGGTTCGTGGTATTACAGGATCTATCGCCACGGACCACAATCGTTGCATTAGGATCTGTTGCCACGAATTACTAGTTCGTGGTGTTACAGCTTTATTGCCACGGAACACAATCATTGCATTAGGATCTGTTGCCACGAATTACTGTTTCGTGGCGTTACAGCTTTATTGCAACGGAACATAGTCGTTGCATTAGGATCCGTTGCCACGAATCAGCAAACAGTTGCATTTGGACCGTAATGCAATGAAACAGAATCGTTGCATTAGGATGTGTTGCCACGATACTCTGGTTCGTGGCATTAGTATCAATGGCCACAGACCCCAATCGTAGCAATTAGGATGTGTGGCCACGATTCATTTTTTCGTGGCGTCAGTATGCTAATGCAACGAAACACAATCGTTGCATTAGGATTTGTTGCCACGAATCACTAGTTCGTGGCGTCAGGATGCTAATGCAACGGACCACAATCGTTGCATTAGGATCTGTTGCCACGAATTACTGGTTCGTGGCGTTACAGGATCTATCGCCACAGACCACAATCGTTGCATTAGGATCTGTTGCCACGAATTACTGGTTCGTGGCGTTATAGCTTTATTGCCACGGAACACAATCGTTGCATTAGGATCTATTGCCACGAATTACTGGTTCGTGGCGTTACAGCTTTATTGCCATGGCACACAGTCGTTGCATTAGGATCTGTTGGCACGAATCAGCAAACAGTTGCATTTGGACCGTAATGCAACGAAACAGAATCGTTGCATTAGGATGTGTTGCCACGATACTCTGGTTCATGGCGTTAGTATCAATGGCCACGGACCCCAATCGTAGCAATTAGGATGTGTGACCACGATTCACTTTTTTGTGGCGTCAGGATGCTAATGCAACGAAACACAATCGTTGCATTAGGATGTCTTTACACGATTCACTGGTTCGTGGCATCAGGATGCTAATGCAACATACCACAATCGTTGCATTAGGATCTGTTGCCACGAATTACTGGTTCGTGGCGTTATAGGATCTATCGCCACGGAACATAATCGTTGCATTAGGATGTGTTGCCACGATACTCTGGTTCGTGGCGTTAGTATCAATGGTCACGGACCCCAATCGTAGCAATTTGGATGTGTGGCCACGATTCACTTTTTCGTGGCGTCAGGATACTAATGCAACAAAACACAATCGTTGCATTAGGATGTCTTGCCACGATTCAGGGTTCATGGCGTTAGGATCTATCGCGACGGGACCACAATCGTTGCATTAGGATGGAGCTACATGAAGTTGTATCCGAGGACACGGCTTGTATACTCCCATTCAGTGCTTCAATGCGTGCTCCTACTTAAGTGTCATGATGTTACAACCATGGTTGCCATGTACGTTCACGCTCCAAATCTTACAGCCAAGGGCGCACTGCACGGTTCCTGCGACTGTACCACCCTACCCTGATGATTGCCACGTACGCGAGCGCACCGAATCTTGCAGGGCGCACGGGCACACACGAACTCCACGTCCGAACTTTGCTCAGCGATTCGAATAACTCGGCGCTTGGCGTGCACGATCGATCATCATGCGCACGAATAATATTATGAAATTATCAACTTTGATGATTCAATAATCTCAATCAAGTTTCATCCAACCTACCAACGAAAAATTGGATCGTCCAGTCCATCCAACCAAACGTTAATTTGGATGATCCAAGACATAAAGAAATGGATGATCTATCTCCAATCGAACTTTGACGTCAAACCAAACGCAATTGATGACTGAGCACTTTGTCACATGTCACTAGAGTGTACGCACAAATGGCAAATACACGTCCTCAACACCGGGTTTAGGGTGCATCGTGGACTAACCACATGACCCGACTAAACACTCACGTAATTACCATACACCTGCAAGAGCAACCATCTGGCCGCATCCACCAACGCATCCCGACCCTGCGAAAGGATGACAAGCAGCGGCAGGTGAACATGTTGCAACGGCGGCACAATGGAAAACGATGGCAGCAGACGGTGACGTACCTGGATGTTGGCGTAGTCGACCTCGCACATCTTCCGCGAGTCGTTCACCTTCTGCGGCGAGCTGAACTACACTGGCAGGAACTCCTCTGGCGATGTGACGTTGACAAAGCAGTAGCCCTTGTTGGCCTCGGACCTTGGCAAATTCAACAAACGAGGTTAAGTATCAATCAGTAAAAGACCGGAGCTTGATTAGTATAATCATATATTTCAAAGAATAGGCGTGGTACTTGAAGTCAAATGGAACGTGAATAAAATCGTAAAACCAACTTAACGCGGCCAACTGCAATTTTTGCGTTCTCCTCAGTGCAGTGCTGATCAATTATGTTCATTACTTTTTGCCTCCTGACGACTCAGTGCTGGACTAACGACACTGATGATCTGCAACATACTCAACGATGTAAAATATCAAGTATTAACACATCAACAAATATGAGGGGGATAATACCAACGCGCAGATTTAAAAGTATGTTGTGGATCATCAGCGTCTCAGTCCAGAAGCAGGGTAGAAGCGGCGCCGTGGCCACCGCGAACTCGAGAACGGATGAGGAGAAGTCTCATCGCCAATGGATCGAGGGGACGGAAGCTACATGACCGCTATGGGTGATGAGCCTTCCCCTTGATCCGTCCTTGAGTCAGGAGCGGGTCGGCAGTGGGGGCGCAGGGGTGGTGGGCCGGCGGCGGAGCTGGGGGCGCGGCAGGGCCGCAGAAAATTTATTTCTGCCCGCCTAGGTCCAGAGTCGGGCCTGCCTTTAAGACCATCCGCAGTGGTTCACGGTAAAGCGGTGATGGGACGCGGAGCGGTTCCAATTGAATTTAAAGATGCACATGCGGGATGCATAACCTCAGCAGTACTGCACGTGCAGTAACAGTCACTGACATGTGGGCCCCACAGCTAGCCGGACCCTCATGTCAGGATCTAAGGAGCAGTGCAGTGGAGAAGCAAGAGAACTGTGAGCCTTTATAGCGGGTCGTCGTCTAATAGCGGGCGTGTGGTGAGGGGTCCCCGTCTCCAGGCGTAAATCAAGAATATTAACTAAGAAGAAGTAAATATCTTCAGAGGCGGTTGGTACTTAATAACCTTCTGAGAAGATGTTTATCTCAGGCGGGTATTACTTACCAACCGTCTAGGATAATGCCCGATACTGTTCTTCAGTTTCCTTATCCCTTGCTTCTTTTTTATTTAGATTCCAATATAAATACTCAAACATGTTTAGATTCTGCAAATTGTGTCAAATTAGATGATTATATCTTCTAAATTTGTATAAAATTAACATCTACCACCTGAACAAAATATTTTAAAACTTGTATAGCTGACATTGTAATATTTTGGTAAATATCAAATTAATTTCTACTCACATATTATTCACATTTATGTATCTCGTAAAAAAAAGATCCTTCACTCAAATTTGTTTGTATGAACATATTTGTATCCTTTATACATGTATGAATTTTGTTTTTTTTAAAAGCATTCCAACATGTCAAACTTCAAATTATCCATCATTCTAACTAAATGCTCATATACATATGAGGCGTTCATCAAATTATGAACACACATTGATTCAAAAAAATTTAAAAAAATCTGAAAAAATTCATAGAGGTTGGTATAATGAGTAAAAAGTCCACTGAAAAAATAAATGAAAAAGGCATTATATTCATCAAGATAGAAAAATGAAAAATATCATTTGTTGTATGTTTTTTATGTTCTGACCGATTTCAAAAGATTTATGAAGTGAAATTTAATGGTAACCTTTACTTATCAATAATATTACAAGAAAGTGGAATTTTGCCTTTTTAAAGGACCCACATTTAATCAAGAATATTAATTAAGAAGAAGTAAATATCTTCACAGGCAGTTGGTACTTAATAACCTTCTGAGAAGATGTTTATCTCAGTCGGGTATTACTTACCAACCGTCTGATATAATGCCCGATACTGTTCTTCAGTTTCCTTATCCCTTGCTTCTTTTTTATTTAGATTCCAATATAAATACTCAAACATGTTTAGATTCTGCAAATTGTGTCCAAATTATATGATTCTTTCTTCTACATTTGTATAAAATTAACATCTACCACCTGAACAAAAAAATTTAAAACTTGTATAGCTGACATTGTAATGTTTTGGTAAATATCAAATTAATTTCTACTCACATATTATTCACATTTGTGTATCTCGTAAAAAAAGATCCTTCACTCATATTTGTTTGTATGAATATATTTGTATCATTTATACATGTATGAATTTTGTTAATTTTTTAAAAGCATTCCAACATGTCAAACTTCAAATTATCCATCATTCTAACTAAATGCTCATATACATATGAGGCATTCATCAAATTATGAACACACATTGATTCAAAAAAATTTAAAAAATCTGAAAAAATTCATAGAGGTTGGTATGATGAGTAAAAATGACCTCTGGAAAAATAAATGAAAAAGACATTATATTCATCAAGATGAGTGTGAGGAGGAGTCGCTTGTTCGCCGGCGCACAGTCAGGAGTGGAGGTCGTCCAGCTACAGGTCCGAGTCAGAGACCATCTGCAGCCGAGCTTCGGGAGGACAGAGCAGCCGAGAGAGCCGTCTATGAGATGGACACCAATGTCTGGGTTGGTGAGGGTGTCCGCCTGACTGACTACAGGTAATTGAAGGCAAAGCAGCTCAGGAAGCTTCGATGGAGCATTCTACTTGAGGAGTGGTTCCCGCAGCCCAGAGAGCCACTTGTGGACAACCGCTTCTGGACCCTAACACAGGCGTCGCTGTACGAGACTTACAGACGTCGGGGCCATAAACTTTTCCAGCACAACTTCATTGACTAGGATCAGCTCGCACTTGCAGCCGGTACTGAGATTCGCCCTTTCTTTGAGAGGTACAGAGGGCTAATGGAGCTGATGTCTTTCCAGTGGGGTGCCTACATGGAGGGCTGGGTCCAAGTTTTCTATGCCACAGTCTACGTTTCAGAGGGCCGCAGATCCATTGACTTTAGGTTCATGGGCCAGCATCACCATATGACTAGACAGACCTTGGGACTGCTGCTAGGCGTGGATCTCCATGACACCTGCCTACACGAGTTAGTTTATGGACAGGCTGACCCACCGAGGAGGCCGCTCACTGGAGGTGTGGGACCACCTTTTGAGGAGATTCGGTCACTGTTTGCTCAACCCTTCTCACGTGACCAGCCTAGGGTACCTGCTCTACTCACTCCGACTGCACGTACTGTTCACCTTGCCTTGCGCCGCACGCTACTACCCAGGTTAGGATACCTTGAGGGCTTTACCAGTTTGTAGTAGACCCTCCTGTTCTATGTCATGAATGGGATGCAGTTTGACATCGTGGATATCCTCATCTATGAGATGGAGGATGTCATCACAGATGGAGTTGGGATGATGAGACAGCTCGTGTTTGGCCACTAGATCAGTCACCTGCTCTACCTGTTGGCTCCAGAGGGATCCGCCGTGCGTGACAGTCTCACCGACGAGAGCCTCACTCGGTTTGGACACTACCGTGCTCCAGCTCCTGGAGATCGCCGCCTTGGCCGCCCAGTTGAGCGTCAGGTCCGAGCTTGACTTTCAAAAGAAGACTGGTCAAACTTAGAAAAGGAAGACAAGATCCTAGCACAGGCCGAGGCTCAGGGAGGGGATCTACATCATATCTGGTCAGAGGGTGACACTAGTGATAGTGTCGAGGAGTACTTCCCACCTCCTCCCTCACCCAACCAGCACAACGCGGAGGCTGGAGGCTCGACCGTACCACCACCTCCTACCCCACCTTCGGTGTCTGAGGCACAGGTCTCTCAGCCATCCGAGCTCACTTCTCTACTACAGCAGATGGTTGAGCAGAAGCGACAGGATCGGCTTGCAACTGAGCAGGCCAGAGCTGAGCAGGCTGCACGTCTTATGGAGCTCCAGCAGCAGCAGCAGGAGATGCAGCGTCAGATAGCCCGCGAGAGGCGAGAGGACACTGACAAGCTCACTGGACTCATTGACCAGATGCATCAGCGTACTCAGCAGGCCATGATGGGCATCCTGGGGTTGATCACCAACCTCTACACTCAGACCGGGATTGCCCTGCCCTCACAGCTTCTTGGTCTAGCTCCAAGTTCACCTGTCCTAGCACCAGTCTCAGCTCCAGTGCCGACCACGCCGATATCGACTATCAGCATGTCACCACTGCTTGCCCCAGGCGCACCGATTCACTCTCCTCTGCCGGCTACGACCCTCTTCCAGCAGACTCCGGCTTCAGTTGTCAGTGCCCCACTACCGGCAGTCCCGACTCAGCAGGCACCCTCAGTACCGATAGCGGCTCCCACAGCCCCGGTCTCCTCCACTCCAGCCTCAGCAGCAGCAGGCAGCAGCTCCGACGACAGCACCCCCGACGGCGACCAGTTCGTCATTGCCCCAAGCGCTCATGATCCTTAGGTGCTCGGCTTCCCTTTTTGGTGTCTTGATGCCAAAGGGGGAGACGAGTCAGGGGGAGGGATAGCATAGTCTTAGGGGGAGTCCTAGTTGTAGGGGGAGTATTTTGGGAGCTTTTGTAATTTGGGAGCTTTGCTACTCTTTTACTATCCTTGAGTATCCGTGTGCTACTTAATTCTCTTATGTTTTATTGATCGTTTTTGAGCCTTCGAGCTTCGTGTGCTGGATCTTGTACTTGTTACATATATTTTTGAGTATCATATTCTAAATTTCATTACTGTTATGCTTTACTCGTTGTGTTGTCATCAATCACCAAAAAGGGGGGATTGAAAGCATCTAGGCCCCCATAAGGTATGGTTTCGGTGATTAATGACAACCGTTGGATATCACTAACAAGTTTGTGGATGCAAGGTCTCTCATATAACTCATCACACTTATGGACTCTATATTTATATCATCTACTGCTCATTGGATACAATTGGAGACCCCTCAACAAACTATTTTACGAGGTCAATCGATTTTCATGGAGACTGAAAAGAAAAACATATATGTCAAAATTATTCCATCAAAGTTGACAGCACACGAGACTTAGTGGTCATCAGAAGAACATTTCAAACCAATGTCTAAGAGGTCACTCGGACGAATTCCAAAAGAATCACTTAGAACAACTCGAAGCAAACAAAATCAACTCATCAGATCATCCGATGTATCCAGAAAACACTACATCAGTCGAGTTGGCTCTGCAGCAGAAGAAGACCTCAGTCTTGAGTATACACCGGATCATCCGATGTTGAAGCATGTGTTACATCGGTCGATCATTCCAGTAAGCAATTTCCCTGGACCAAGTAACACCAGACCATCCGATGTATAAATATGTCACGTCGGTCGATCATTCTAGTAAGCATTATTTCTGGACCATTCTGGACCAAGTGTCACCAGATTATCCGATGTACAGGTGTATAAAACATCGGTCGATCAACGGTCATATCTGAAACAGTGACCTCAACTAATTTGTATTCGACCGATGACAGCTGAAGGGAGAACATCGGATGATCTGGTGTTTGCAGAATAGTGATGTCAGCCTACTTTTCCAACGGCTATCTCGTGGAAGCTGGCTATTTATACCCCTTTAACCAGTCATTTCGACAAGTCTTGATGCCCAGAGCTACTCTACACATTACCAAGCATTCAAGACGTTGAGCAACCACTTCCACATCATTTACACCACTTGTACACCAAGAGATAGGCTAGAACTTACTAGAGATGATGCTTGTGTGCTTACATTCTTGGTGATTGTAGTCTCTAGTCTAGTGAGAGCTATAAGGAAGTGTCTCTTGGTGATTGCATTAACAATGTATCAGTCGGTGATTGGAGAAATCCTTCCGGAGCTTGCCAAGTAGGTTGTGGAAGCCCAGAAGATTAAACTTGTACAAGGATTGAGCTCCACCTTGCCGGAGATGGTGAACGGAGACTCTTAGTGAAGATCCCTGGTCTAGGTGACTTGGGAGTGGCTACACCCTTTGGTGGGTGCCACAACGTGGATGTAGGAAGGTCTTGATGATCTTGCCGAACCACGGGATAAATCACCGTGTCTTCGTGTCTTCTCGGGAGTTTGCATACTCTTCCTTTCACTTTATACTTATGCATTTCATATACCGCAAACTTATTATTCACTTGAATGCATAGGTTGTTTTCATAGTAAATTGGGCTTTTAGTAGTTGAGTTTTTATTGCTTTAATTTTTAAAAAGAAGCCCAATTCACCCCCCTCTTGGCCATTCGATCCTTACAAGGGGTATGCAACGTTATAATTTGGGCCATTGGATTTTATGAGGAGGGTTCGGATTTAAAAGGGTGAAAGGGTATGGGTGCTCTAATCGTGGTCCTTGGTTCATGGATCAAAGGCTGTGGGTGCTCCAGCGAGGAGGGCGGCGGTCGGAGCTCTCAGAGACAGCGGCGCCATGAGCGACCTCATCGAAGTTCAACAACCCGACATTCCGGTAACCTAAATACGATGAGTATTAGGGAAATAGAGAGAGGAGCTCTGGGGGAACTCACCTTGATGACATGCGCGTGCGGGGACAGTCGGACAGGGGCTCGCGGCGGTCAGGTGTTGCGGCCGCCCTTTGATGGAGTCGGGGAGATGCTACGTGCCTCAATTCTCGTCGTTCCGATGTTCATCAAGGAAGTTGCGACGCTGTGGGGCTCTATCAGGCATCGGCGAGGCCAGAATGCGATCTCCTCGCGGGGCACCGAGCTTCAAGCAATGGCCATGGCGGTGAGTATGTGGGGCTGAGGTTTGGATGAACGAGGCAAATGGGGAGTGCGGGAGTGTGGGGACGCGACCAAGGATTGAGTAGGGGAAGGTGATGGCAGCGGTTAAGGCAGGGAAGAGGCGCCAAGGCGCGAGGTCCAGTTGTTGCCAGTTCACGAGTGCGAGCGAGGGAAGTTGGGGAGGAAGGGGACGATGGCTGACGGGCGGGTTCCGCTGGGCAGAGAGAAGGAGCGCAGTTGGCCTGGGCGCACGCACGGAATGGAGGCGGCATCATGTGCGAACGTGGTTTAGCGGCGGCAATGCGCAACACTGTGTTGCTGGCGGCAGCGTCGGGGCAGGCAAGCGGCTAGGAGTTCGGCAGGGAGGACTTCCGTGAGTTGGGCCTTGGGCCCATGCAAGTGGAGGTTTTCTTTTCTTGCTCAATTGATTTTTTTAGGGTGTTACCAAACTCAAATCACGTTGGACGGTTACGCCGTTGAAATTTTGCCCGTGTCACGTTCCCTCATGTAAAAATCGCATTATTCTGCAACGGATGTACTGGGAGTGTCCTCTGCTGTTCTCTGTTTCTCTTCACCGGGGGCTATCTAGTTAAGCGAAGGTTAGCTTCAGTTACTGGATGATTTGTAGATTCAACTGTCATAATGGTTTTTCTGTCGGGTTGCGCTCCCCCACCTGGTGACTTGTTGGGCATAATGAGAGTAGTATTTTCATCACCGCCCACTCTCATCCGTTCCAAAAGCAATAATATGGGTTAGTTTGCCCGAAATTGAATATTAATCATAAATATTTACTCAATATTCTTCTATATTACTCCATATTTTATTCCTTTATTAAGCTTTAAAAATTGAACATACTATCCGAATGTGTACTTCTATAGTTTTCCTTGTTCCTGAAAGATTTATTCTTCACACTAACTTTGTTGGTGATATGTCCAAGAGGCAATCATAACAATTCAGATTAAGGCATGTTAGATATTTGATACACAAACAATTAGGATACTAATGGTCTATGACCTAAAGTCCATTAGCGCACCTATAAATATGAGGGGTAGGGTTAGGAGCGGATTACTTCATCATGTGACAACTCTAGCCGCCACCCCTCGCAGGTCTCAGGCCGAATACCTGGTCGTGCGCATGGTGCTTAGCACATCGACGCACGGTGTTACTCCCCGTACGTGTGGACTCCGTGGAGGCGCTATTGCTACTGCTGCGCTGATCGGCTACGGTGGCGTGATGGTGTTGCTGCCGTGACGAGAACAAGGAGGATACGAACGTGATCGTCTACTTTCCCTATACAGACGCGCGTCTACGTTCCACTGCGCTGCGCGTCTAGTCATAACGATCTATGACCTCTGTACTCGCATGCTTTCTGGGTGATGCGGTAGAATTGCTAGAGTAGTATACCGCCAATTTTCCAATAGCGGCATCAGAGCCGACTTCCGTAGTTTTTGTCTAGATCTTGTTAATAGATGCAATCTACTGCAGACATGTTCATACGATGAATTTTTATTGTATGATTTTTGGGATTCGAAATTGGTTAGAGTAGATTGCGATCGTATATGCTTAAAATGTCAGTTCATACTCCTTCTTTGCTGTGTGCGCAATCTGTCCCAACCGACTTGAATCACCATTGGGACTAATCGCGTACATAGTTAACACATTGAGATAATAGACTACAGTAATGAGTCGCGATCTTCTCATGAATAACCAGTCACATATAAAATTGGGGCATTCTGAATGGCTCGGATTCGGGTTGATTTGATCAATCCGATGAGATTTTCATAGTGAACTCATAGATGCGATCTATGTAGTTCCGTTTGGTATTCAGGACACTGCCCTGAAACCCATTGTTGCTGTCTGCTATAGTGATATCATAGAATCGTTTTGCGAGAGAAATCGTTCTACGCTTAACTTGTTTTTGCAGGGAATGATGTGAATAGTATGGCCTTAATGTGATATGATAATGTGTGTGTAATATTCATATAGGCTGCGTATTGCAAATTTAATATAACCGAATTGAGGTTGTGACATAATTGTCTAATGACCTGCGTGTCGACCTGATGCTTGATCTCTCATGTAATTTATTTGATAGCTATTAGATGTATTAGCTTCTTTTATGTTCATAGAGATGTTTTCAAGCATGGTTGAGATGGTGATCACCACAAGAAGAGAGGCATGGCAGCTCAGATCATGATGGAACTATAGTGATGGAGACCACAATGATTCTAAAGGCCATACTATTCACAATGTAATATGATCATATTTCTGTGATGTTTACGTATTACTATTCTTTTCATGCTTTTCTTATGGTGGATGTTTTGTCATGATAGAATAGCTTCCATCGCAAAAGTTGAGTATTTGATACCATTTACCAATAGATGCACCTATGTTATCTTGATCATTGTGTGGTAGGTTTGCCAAAGCAAAATACCATCATCTATCATAATGCATAGGGTGAATGTTGGACATTCACATGCATAGTGTTGGTTTACTCAACAAAGCTATCAAAGCGGTTGTGGGATTTATGGCATAGAGTTGGGAGCCGGGGTATTGGATGTCACCCAACAAACAAGAGTCATATTGGTATATGATTAACAACTGTTGTTTACCTATGTCACTAATTTCTTAGCAGTGAAGCCAAAACTCACTAGGAATTAGTGAATATGGATCTAGGACCACTATATGTCGTTAGAGGGAGGACGATACTCATATAGTGGTGGTGTCTTTTATTAAACTGCTAATATAAGATTGGTACATAGCATAGTGCTAAACTCCTACGTATTTTCTATTGTAGATCATGTATGCTAGTAAAAATTGTGGTTTCAATTTGTGATCTATGCTTGAAAAGGAAAAGCTCAATGGAGCTAACTTTATCAATTGGTACCGCAAACTGAAAATCATTCTTAGGCAAGAGAAAACCGAGTTCGTTCTTCTGCAGCCATACCTGATGACCTCGCAACTGATGCAAATTCTACGGCACGTAGAGATTATCAGAAGCACTGCGATGATGCGCTTAATGTAAGCTGTCTCTTGCTCGCCACTATGTCCCCTGATCTAAAAAATGGTATGAGCATACAAATGCTTATTTTATGATTGAGGGTTTGCATGGAATGTTTGAGAACTAAGCTAGAGCTGAGAGATACAACATCTCAAATTCTTTGTCCTATTGCAAGCTAGTGGAGGGTAGCCTGGTTAGCCCTTATTAATCAAAATGATTGGTTACATTGAGACTTTGAGCAAACTTGGCACTGAACTCAAGGATGATCTGGCTATTGACGTTGTTCTTTAGTCGCTCCCACAGACCTACGAGCCATTTATATTGAATTTTCAAACTAATGGCACAGATAAAACATTGGTTGAATTGCATGGGATCTTATAACAACTGAAGAAAGCATTAAGAAGAACGCCATTCATGTGATGATGGTTCAAAAGGAGAATAAAAAGAGAATGTGTGTGACATATTCTAAAGGCAAAGGCAAGGGAAAGGTTTCCGATGAGCCCTCAAGCTCAAAGTCTAAGCCAAAAGGCAAATCTGGCCCTTCTCCTGATGATGAATGCTTTCACTGTCATGCTAAGGGGCATTGGTCTAGGAGCTGCAAGAAATGCTTGGAGAATCTCAAGAAGAAGAAGGGAAGTGAGATTTCCACTTCAGGTATAAATGTTATAGAAATGAATATTGCTACATCTTTTTGTGAATCGTGGGTATTTGATACTGGATCGATGACTCCCACTTGTAAATTGTTGCAGGGTCTAAATGAGATTAGAAGATTTGCAAAAGGCGAGTTGGATGTTCTCGTCGGCAATGGAGCAAAGGTTGCGATCATAGCTGTCGGAATCTACCACTTGTCATTACCCTCAGGATTAGTTTTGGAATTAAATAATTGTTATTGCATTCCTACTTTGAGCAAGAACATTATCTCTTCTTCATGTTTAGAAGAAGTTAATGGTTATGAAATTGTAATAAAGAACAAATTTTGTTGTATTTATTACAATAATACTTTATATGATCAATGCCCATTAGTGAATGGATTATATATTCTTGATCTTGAGGATAAAACAGTCTGTAACATTGATACCAAAAGGGCTCAATGAAATGATCTAAATCCCACTTTTATTTGGCATTGTCGCTTAGGTCATATAAATGAGATACACATTGAAAAACTCCATAAAGATGGTTTACTAAGCTCATTTGATTTTGAATCACTTGACACATGCAACTCTTGTTTGCTTGGGAAGATGACCAAAGCACCCTTCACTGGTCAAAGTGAGATGGCGAGTGACTTGTTGGAACTTATACATACTAATGTATGTGGACCATTGAGTTCAATAGCAAGAGGTGGTTTTCAGTACTTCATTACTTTTACCGATGACTTTAGTATACATGTTTATGTCTATCTAATGAGCCAAAAATCAGAACTTTTGAAAAGTTCAAAGAATTTCATAATGAAGTACATAGTCAATTGGGCAAGACAATTAAACCTCTACGATCTGATCGTGGGGGTGAATATTTGAGTGAGGAATTTGTGATCATTTAAAACAATGTGGAATTGTTCCACAGTTGACTCCGCCTGGAACGCCTCAATGGAATGGGGTGTCCGAGCGAGGGAACCAAACTTTGTTAGACTTGGTTAGGTCGATGATGAGCCACACTGATCTTCCACTATTTTTCTGGGGTTATGCTCTTGAAACTACTATGTTTACACTAAGCATAGTCCCAACTAAGTCAGTTGAGAAGACACCATATGAGATGTGGATCGGGAAACATCCCGAATTGTCTTTTCTCAAACTTTGGGGGTGTCATGCTTATGTCAAACATTTGACGTCAGACAAACTCACTCCCAAATCAGACAAATGCTACTTTGTGGGATATCCTAGGGAAACCAAAAGAGGATATTATTTTTACAATAAAACAGAGGGTAAAGTGTTTACCACTCGCAATGGTATCTTTTTGGAGAAAGAGTTTCTCTCAAATGAAGTTAGTGGGAGCAAGGTGCACCTTGAAGAAATTAAAGCTGAAAATATTTCAGCACACACTAATCCTATACAATATGTACAAGATGTTGTGCAACCAGTTGATGAAACACCAGTCCCACGAAGGTCTACAAGGGCACGTCGTGTGACTGAAAAGTAAACGCTTCTAATCACGGAGCAGCATGACATGATATTGTTGAACAATAATGAGCCCATGACCTATACCAAAGCAGTGAAGGGACCCTACTCTGAGAAGCGGCTTGGAGCCACAGAATCCAAAATTGAATCCATGCATGAAAATGAAGTTTGGAACTTGGTTGATACAATCAAAGGTGTAAGAGCTATCGATTGTAAATGGATTTTCAAAAAAAAAAAGACTGAAATGGATGGAAATGTTCATATCTATAAAGAACGATTTATGGCGAAAGGTTTCAAACAAATTCAAGGTGTTGATTATGATGAAATGTTCTCACCCGTCGCAATGCTAAGGTCTGTTTGGATTCTTCTAGCAATTGCTGCATATTTTGATTATGGAATATGCCAGATGGATGTCAAAACAGCCTTTCTAAATTGAAGTATGACTGTGGATGTGTACATGACACAAACTGAGGGTTTTGTCGATCCTAAAAATGCTAGTAACATATGCAAACTTCAAAAGTCCATCTATGGATTGAAGCAAGCATCTCCGAGTTGGAATCTATGTTTTGATGAAGTTGTCAAAGGGTTTGGTTTTATCAAGAATGTAGAAGAACCTTGTATTTACAAGAAGTTTAGTGGGAGTGCACCTGTATTTCTTGTCATATATGTAGTTGATATACTATTGATTGGAAATGACATTCCAATGGTTGATGTTGTTAAATACTCATTAAGAAAAAGTTTCTCAATGAAGGAGTTAGGAGAGGCAGTGTACACTTTGGGCATAAAGATCTATAGAGATAGATCTAAAAGGCTATTTGGATTAAGCCAAGATACATATATTAACAAGATATTGAATCGATTCAATATAAAAGATTTTAAGAAAGGTTTCTTGCCAATGTCACATGGCATTACTCTAAGCAAGAGTCAGTGTCTTTTGACACTTGATGAGCAAAAGAGGATGAGAGCGATTCCTTATGCTTCATCCATTGGATCCATCATGTATACTATGCTATGTACACGCCCAATTGAAAGTGCATCTAGGCTAAATCCCTGTGGGTTTTGGTGATTAATGAGAACACTTAAGGGAGTAATGAGCATTAAAAGTGTTAGCACAAATGATTAAATGCTAGACGACATTGGACACACTAAAAAATAAAAAATAGGAGAAAAAGGCGAACAACTAGAAGAGTAGAATTTAGGTTTAAAATTTTTTTGAGTCAAGTTTAGCCTTATAGCATGAGTGTGTTCAACGTGTCAATGTTCTGAAAATCATCGAAGAGCTCTTAGTCCATGTTAGGTTAGTTGGATATATGAGTTGAGGTAGCCCTAAGGATAGGGCCGGACTTGTCCGTGCTAGAAGGCCGAACTAGTCCCGCCACATCGGACTGATCCGATGTTATGCAGACCAAGAGGTAATGTGTGAGTTCGGACCTGTCCGTTTGGGGACGGACTAGTCCTTATTGAGTGTGTCTGAGTCCTTTTGGGACTAAGTCCTGAAGGACTAGACTAGTCCGCCCTGGGGGCCAGACTAGTATGCCCCAGCAGACTTGTTTGATACTGACTGGAACAAAAGGTACTGTGTGAGTTCAGACTAGTCCATTGTGGGTCATACTAGCCTGTTTGAGACTTGGAGGTGGCTGCTAGGACTAAGTCCTGGATGGCCGGACTTGTCCGCTCTTTGAGGCCGGACTAGTCCAATAGACCAGACTTGTCCGTTCTCAACCGACACAATAGGTTCAGTGTGAGATTGTACTACTCCGTTCTTGGACGGACTAGTCTATGGTGTTGTGACCATTTGAATTCAAAAGGTGACGAGGGACTTTGTGGTTGGTCAAGGGTGACATCACTGGTCCCCACAGGCCGAACTAATCCGGGGTCCATGGCCGGACTAGTCCACACTTTTTCTGGTGGCAACGGCTAATTGCCAGGACCCTTATAAAAAGGGATCCCCGAGCTTCTAAAGCCCTCTCTTGAACCCTAGCGCCGCCATAGCCTTCCAAGAGGCCTCCTATCCCTTTCTCTTTGCATCTTTGAGCTGTAAGAGTGAATCTTGAGGGTTTGTGAGATTTGGGAGAGAAGAGAGAAGGGTGTGCTTTGACTTGAGCTCTTGGTTGATTCTCTCGGTTTGACTCGTGTATTTGAGTTCGTGTGGGTGTTGATTCGTGATCTCTTTGTGCTGTAACATTGTGGGAGCCTCAGATTGTGAGTTGCCCCACGGATCGTTGTGATTTCCCCGAGATTTAGTGGAAGAACAAGCTCGCCCTTGTGGTGGCTTGGTGAGGAAAGGGTTGAGTGAAACCCGATCCTTTGTAGACTCCTCAACATGGATGTAGGCTTCTCCATGAAGCTGAACCACGGGTTAAATCTTGTGTCTTGTGCTCTTGATTTTTCTTCCTCAATCTTCGCTAGATCAACTTTAGATTTCTTCATGTTCTTCGTTCCATTCTTGTGATCCACCTAGATCTAGTTGTTTATTCTTCATGCATTTACTCTACTAGATTGCTAGGTTGTTATACTTCATAGTTCATTAAGTAGATCATTCAAAAACTCCAAAAAATCTCACATTTTGCGCATTATATTTCTGGGACCGGTCTAGTCCGCCCCTGGGCCACACTAGTCCGCACTGTGCGTGCTAATTAGCTTTTATTCAGTCAAATTTCAGGTTTTTTCGCATATTCACCCCCTCTAGGCAGCTTTAAATTGGTATTAGATCTTAACTCTCCCAAAGAGCTTAACCGCTTGGAGAGGAGATGGGGGAAAATGATGAGAAAGGAGTTGTCAATCGTCGACACCATCGGCATCAGCGAGAACAACGTGAACGGTGAACAAGGATCCAAGTCTTCACCCAACAAGACCGACAACATGATCAAGGACAAGCCAAAGCCTCCTCCTTTGACAACATGGTTGAATATGAAGATGAAGAAGTGAAGCACCCTGCGAACCTTCTTCAAAAGGCATGAGACGAAGCAAGGAGGAGGAGAAGGCTTGAAAGAGAGAAGAAGCTCAAGAAACCCGAAGAGGATTACACGTGATATCCTTTTAACTAAGAGCGCTTGAACTCTCACTCTAACTACTTGTCTATTCCTATAGGAAAACCTCCACATTTTGATGGCACTAACTATACCATGTGGAAGCATAACATGAAGTTGCATCTTATTTATCTCAATCTTACACTTTGGCATATTTTTGCACAAGTGTATATATCCCCGTGGATGATGAAGAACTCACCCCAGAGCAAGAAAAACAAATCCACTGCAATGCTCAAACAGCGGCAATGCTCAACTCATCCTTGAGCCAGAAAGAATTCAAGAAAGTGGACATGTTGGATCAAGCCAAGGAGATTTGGGACACGCTCAAGATTGCACATGAAGGCAACCGGTCCGTGCGGGAAGCCAAGATTGAGATGATTGAGGGGGAGATTGGAAGATTCGCCATGGAAGAAGGCGAAAAACCCTCAAGAGATGTACAACCGGCTCAAGACCCTCATCAATAGGACTCGGTCAAGAGGATGATAAGAGCTTTCATGCCTCGCAACATGACACTTTGCACACTCATCTGCCGGAGTCCAAATTTCCACAAAATGACTCCAGATGAGGTGATTGGCAAGAGCATAAACCATGAGATGATGGGGATGGAAGCATGCCATGTCAACTACATTGCCAAGGTTACATCCTCCAAGAAGAAGGGCGTCGCTCTCAAAGCCTCACCCAAGTCAAAAGGCAAAGAGGTGCAAGCTTCAAGCAATGATGAAGAAAGTGAAGAAGAAAGCACTGACATGGACGATGAGGAGTTGGACTTCTTCATCAAGAGATTCAAAAGAATGATGAAGAAGAGAAGAGGGTCCAAATATGAGAGCAAGGGCAAGGACAAGAGCAAGTCAAGGACCAAGAGAGCTTGCTACAATTGTGGCGAGTATGGGCACTTCATTGTTAAATGCCCATATTAAAAGGAAGTAGACAAGAATAATAAGAACAAGGATGAGATGCCTCAAGAGAGGAATATGTTCAAGAAGAAGAAGGCACATGGGCACGCTCATGTTGGCAAGGAGTGGGACTCCAAAGATGAGTCCTCCTCCGATGATGAGGCAGAAGTGGCAACCTTCGCCATCCAGAAACCAATGATGAAGAAGACTCTCTTGCCGAAAAAGGGAGAGTGGGAAAGCTCAAGCCACATATGTCTCATGGCGAAGGAGGGAAATCGAAAGGTTAAATCTAAACTCTCTTTGCGTTCCATTAAAGACGAATATTTTGATAGTGCTAGTGAGAATGAATATATGTTGGAAGGTTTGACCAAAAGTGCTATAATTAAAATGAAAAAGCTCTCCGATGAAATATTAGACAAGGAGGAACTTCTCGAGGAACAAGATGACTTGCTTGTCAAAGAGAGGCAAAAGAATCTTGACCTTGAGAAGCTCCTTGAACTTGAGCGGGACAAGAACAAGGCACTTGAACTTGAACTTGCAAAATGCAAGGAGACTTCCTCAAGTCTCAAGAGTTCGAATGTTGTGCTCCAAAATGAACTTGTGAGTTTGAACAAAGCTCACAAGAATCTTGAGGCACAATTCGCAACTCTCAAGTCAAGTGTTCCCTCTTCCGCCTCAACAAGCTCAAACTTGCCTAATATGGAGGCAAACGCTAAAACTTGCAAATGTTCTAACCTTGTACTTGATTTGAAGAATGAGCTCAACATGGCAAAGAGCAAGAGTACACTTATTGGTGGCATCTTTTACAATGAGAAGATGAAGTATGCACGTAGTGCATACTCTATCACATGGTCTCCATTGATCAGAGATGGTCTTGGCTATTCAAGAGAGGAAAGAAAAATGCTAGAATTCCCAAGAATAACAAGATGCACATTGCATTTGTCAAGGAAGGCTCATATCAAGCCAGAAAATGAAGATCATGCATCTACTTCTCTTGAAATGGCTAAATTTGACAAAGATACTAAAAATGCTAAAAATGTCAACTTGACTATGTTTCATGATTTTGATGCATCTTATGTGCTTATGAGAAGCAAGTTTGGTTATGTCTATGCTAAATATATTGGGCCACTCCGCAATAGCCTAAAGCCTTGTGTGTAGGTACCCAAATGCCTTGTCACTAACCTCAACGGACCCAACAAAGCTTGGGTACCTAAGACCAAAGTCTAAACATGTTTTGTAGGCTTACTCCTTCGGTGGCACAAAATGGGTGCTAGATGGTGGATGCACCAACCACATGACCGAAGTGAGGAGGATGTTTGTGGAGTATGAAGAAAACAATGATCCAAGTCAATGTATCTACTTTGGCGACAATAGCCAAGGGAAGGTACTAGGTTTGGGTAAAATCTCTATTTCTCCACAACACATTATATCTCATGTTATGCATGTTGAGTCTCTAGATTATAATCTTTTATCCATATCTCAATTATGTGCAAAAGGTTATAATTGAATGTTCACTAATAAGGGTGTGATTGTCACTAGAAGAATTGATGACTCTATTGCCTTCAAGGGTGTGCTCAAGGAAAAGCTTTATCTTGTGGACTTCAATGCAGATAAAACTTAACTTGACGCATGCTTGATGGCAAAGATTAACATGGGGTAGTTGTTGCACCGTAGGCTAACCCATGTTGGTATGAGGAATCTTCAAAAACTTCTAAAAGGCAATCACGTACGAGGCCTTAAGAATGTTATTTTTGAGAAAGATAGGCCTTGTAGTGCGTGTGAAGCCGAAAAACAAGTTGGAGCAGCTCATCTCGCCAAGAATGTGATCACCACAACAAGCCGATTGGAGATGCTTCACATCGACCTTTTCGGTCCCATTGCTACATAAGCATTGTCGGTAACAAATATGGTTTAGTTATTGTTGATGAGTTTTCCCGCATCACTTGGGTGTTTTTTCTTGCATGACAAAGGTGAAACTCAAGGTGTCCTCAAAAGTGTCTTGAGGAGATATCAAAATGAGATCTCCTTGAGAATCAAGAATATAAGAAGCGACAATGGCACTAAATTCAAGAACACCCAAATAGAAGAGTACTTGGATGAGGAGGGCATCAAGCATGAGTTTTCGGCACCCTAATCATCTGAACAAAATGGGGTGGCCAAAAGGAAGAATCAAACTCTTATAGAGATGTCAAGAACCATGCTTGATGAATACAAGACATCCGATCGGTTTTGGGCGGAAGCGGTCAATACCGCTTGCCATGCCACAAACCGCCTCTATCTCCATCGTCTATTGAAGAAAACTCCGTATGAACTTCTAACGGGTAAGAAACCCAACATCTCCTACTTTAGAGTCTTTGGAAGAAAATGTTACATTCTTAACAAGAATCCTCGAATTCCGAAGTTTGCTTCGAAATCTGATGAAGGTTTCTTGCTTGGATGTGATTCAAACACCTACGCCTATCGTGTCTTCAACAAAACTTTCGGTTGTGTTGAAATCGCATGTGATGTGGTGTTCGATAAAACTAATGGCTCCCAAGTGGAGTAAGTTGATCAATGTGTGCTAGATGAAGAAGAGGCACCATGTGTGACGTTGAGAAGGATGGCACTTGGTGACATGCATCCACAAGAGCAACAAGGCCCAAGTGACCCATCCTCATCACAAGAGGTGCCCCAAGCACAAGATCAAGTTCAAGTTCCCCAAGATCAAGAACAAGATCAAGATCACCATGATCAAGACAATGGAGATCAAAATGGTGGCAATGATCTAGAGGGAGATGAAGATGAGGAAGGAGATGAAGAAGATGACTCAAGACCAAGTGTACCTCACCCAAGAGTCCATCAATGTGTTGAACGGGACCACCCCATTGAGAACATACAAGGAGACATCTCAAAGGGGGTAATGACTCACTCATATGGCTAACTTTTGTGCTCACTATTTCTTTGTGTCTTCTTTGGAGCCATTTAAGGTTGAAGATGCCCTACGAGACCCAGATTTGGTGATAGTCATGCAAGAGGAGCTCAACAACTTGAAGATAAACAAAGTGCAAGAGCTTGTGAAAAGACCTAATGTCAACGTGGTAGGCACCAAGAGGGTCCTCCACAACAAGCAAGATGAGCATCGCGTGTGTTGACAGTCCTTAAGTGCTATATTTAGACCGTCAATTCACCTCATAATGTGCACAAAAGAGAAACACAACATAGTGGTAGGGTTAAAAACTAACCAATTCCACAAGAGTTGATGTTTATTTGTATGCAGGTGAACGATACCCAAAAATACCAAGACATGGAGGGAGTAATCCATTAAATTGGATTTTGACGAATTAGGCGACGCCACGTGTCATCACATAGATCAAATGGCCCACAAACAGAAGTATCCGATGCCATACAATTATGTAGCACCCATATAAATGGATGGGACCCACCTGCCAGTGACCTGGAGAAAGGACACGCGAAGCGGTGAAAAGACCAGGTCAGCCGACCCCTCCTAGTCGACTGACCTGGTCCTGGCGCCAAACTCGGTCAATCACCATGTGTTGGCTCCTCCTGGCTTTCTGAAGAAGAAGGTGACTGATTTGCGCACATTTAGTGGCGGGAACCGACCCTTCCCCCCTATAAATAGCACCCCACACCTCACTTCACACACACACCAAAAGTTGAGAATAGAACACCACTCCTAAGGTTTAGAGTAGTCCTAGTGGCTGCCAAGTAGAAGGAGGGTGTGGTGAAGAGTCTAGGAGAAGGAGGATTGGGCTTGTCAAGTCCCTCTTCTACACTTGTACCCCTACAAAGGTTTGATTAAAAATCAAGTAAGCCTTTGTGAATTCACTTCAAGTTTGATTCCCAATTCAAGGTAGTTTGCACAAGTAGTTACTTGTGGATTCATTGCTTTAATTTATTAGAGGCTCTAGTTGTAGCTTTGTATCCAAAACAACTACAATAGTGATCTAGAACGTATGTGTGGTACTTAAGTTTGAAATCACTAGTGAATATCTCGTAGACCCACGGATTGAATAGGTAGGCAGTAGGCGGTGACAACCCTATCTGTCCTTAGTAATCCTCCACGCTCGACTATGCCATAGGCTCTTGGCGGGGGTCGTCCTAGTGTTGCTAGGGGTAAAACCGTGCACGAAGCAAGTAGCTAATGTAAATTCCTTTGAATTAGAATCAATACTGTGAATTCCTCTTTGTTCCTTGCCTACAAAACAATTTTGTGTCCTTGGGTGAATTAGTTCGTAAGATTAGCACATGCGTTACTTGGATTTGATACTCTTAGGAATACTCTTTAAGAGGAAGTGCTACACAACAATTTCCATGCGCTTGCAGATTTTTATCTGTGATGTCATAAATGTCAACAAGCATTTCTGGCATTGTTGCTGGGGAACGGTTGCTGTTAATCTTCGAACCTTGTTCACCCTCGTATCTATCTTCTTATCTTACCTTTTCTTTTCTTACCACCACCATATATATGGAGCAACCCACCATTCTTTCATATTCTGCCCCCAAAGGGCAAGTTTTGTGAGCCACTGCCTTCGACGGAACCCATTTGTTCTACTAGCTATGAACTTTTACCTAGCTTTATAGCCATGGTTCGGGAACAATCCTTCTTAGGAACAGATTGTGAAAACCCTTACCACCATCTAATAGAGTTCGAACAGTTGTGTTCATGCCTTCTAATCAAGGGTATGACACAAGAAATTCTCAAATGGAAGTTGTTTCCTTTTTCCATCAAGGAAAAAGCCAAACAATGGTACGACCACAATGTTGGGAAGACAAACGGAAATTGGAATGAATTACAAGACATATTTTTTCTTTCTTTCTTTCCAATTGCTCGAATTGTTTCCTTACGAAAGTAAGTACTATACTTCCAGCAAATCGAGAAGAAGTCTTTAGGTCCAACTTAGGATATATTTTCTCTTTTGAGAAATTCCGGCCCAGATTTTTCCATCCCTGATCCGTTGCTTTTAAAACACTTCTACATGGGATTGAACAAAGAGTCTACCCTACATCTTGACATTACGGTTGGAAGATCTTTCCTCCATAAGATGCCAGAAGAAGGTAAGGATCTTCTAGATCGAATCTTAGAAAATTCTTCCTTTATTATGGGTCTTAAAGAGCCTTCTCAAGAGGAAGTTGTGTCAAGAACCGAGGATAAATTTGTGGACAAGGATGAACACATTCCTTGCTTATCTCAAACCCTGCCGGAGGAATCCTCTCCCGAACCAGAAACTACGAAGGAAGAAGAAATTCAACCTTCAAAGTTTCCATTTTACTTCGAGGAAGAAATATTTGAATATTTTGGAAATACCTCAAAGTATTGTTGCCATAGGAAACCATCATTGCCACTAACTCCACCTGACCCACCTGATGGAGTGTTCGTCCAACAGACGGTCAAGGAGTTTACCTCTATTCTAAGCTGGGAATGGACTGCAGAAGTTGAGCAGTCACCCGAAATCCTTTGGATGACCTCACCTTTGGCAACCATTCTACGTTTCATTAGAGGGACACCAATGAGGGTCCTATACAACCCCACTGTTAGAGCAAATCTCATTTCCGATTCCTGTGCTCTCGCCATCTTGGGCAATGTGCCGTTGGCACCAACATGTACATCCTTCTGAGATTCTTTCGGGAACATCGTTGGAGGAGGCGGGATTTTGCAACAGGTGTCTGTAAGACACAAAGATATTGAGGCTATCCTAGACTTCTATGTGTTCGAAATCCAAGATTTTGACATTATGATTGGGACTCCCATTGAGAAATTTCTTATGAAAATTCTATTGGAAGGAAAAATCAATGTCAAACTTGGAGGGAGGAAGTTCTCTATTCCTATCCTGCGTTCCAAGAGCACATCTATAGAATCTCCCATCCAAGATGAACCAATAGAGGAGGTTATGACTCTTCAATTCTTAGCATCCCCTAAAATTGAAGGAGAAGAAGATTTCATCCAAGAGGAGGATAAATTTCAGGAGGCAATTGTGTAGGATCGAATAGCACATGTAAAGCTACCAGAGGGGGGGTGAATGATAGATTAAAACTTTTCAGCGGAAGCAACAAAAACACCCCTCAGCAGAAAACTGATCTGTTAAAGAAACCGTGTTTGAGACTAACCTAAACGTGTTAACTGTGACGAAACTAGTATAGATTGTATAGAATCAAGTCACGAAGACGTCACAACAAGAATCACGAAAATCCGTGGAGAGAAACTCAAGTTACAATCGAAAGATCGAACAAAGGTCAAACTGTCCTACCCGAGAAAAACAGTTCCGGAACACTGCAAAGAAACTCGTGTAGATCAGAAAGCACAAATCCAATGACCATGAAATTTTCGCAGATGATAGAAAGTTAAGTTGTGAAGACAACCCAAAAAGAATCACATCAATTGGATCTGAACAACTCGAGTTATGATAAAACCACCAAAGAAAGGTAGTGCTGTGCAGAAACTCGACGAGAAAGACTTGACGAAAAACAAGTCGGACAAACAAGGCACAAAAGTTTCTTCAAACTACAAATTTTATTGATCAAAACATAAGAGAAACAGCCCCAAAGTCGTGCACCACGAGCTATGACCTCCCTTGCTTATATAACCAGCCCTTAGTCCAACCCAAACCTAACTCGGACTCTAATCCTACTCAATTCACGAATCAAAACTTTCCA
The DNA here is from genome assembly GCA_036927565.1 of Tuctoria greenei. Lineage (NCBI taxonomy): Eukaryota > Viridiplantae > Streptophyta > Magnoliopsida > Poales > Poaceae > Tuctoria > Tuctoria greenei. Next base: position 96,836,497 of record JAYESD010000010.1, read on the forward strand.
TAGCTACTCAAGACTCTTCTATACGCAGATAGAAGCAACCTTAAGACTTCCAAACACTTTAGGAACGTATCCCACATTCCTAAAACAACTCAAATTCGTAACCCACACGAAATCCTATCATAACCAACTCAAACTTTCCATATTTGAGTCAAACATGACTCAGCCGCAGTTTGAGTCCATAACCTAGTCGGTTCGACCTTTCCATCCATATACGTCCACTTCTCTTCATCACGCCTCGGAACCATGTAGCCATGTCCATGCACTCCTTGCACACGTGAAAATATCTTCCAACGACATCCACGATACCTTCATATGCATTGTTCTTGATTCAAACATGCTACGCGACCTCCCGATCAACTCAACCACAATTCCTCCCGAACTTGGTTGTTGAACCTCATCTTCTCCCTAAGACTAGTTCAATGGATCCCGTCACCAGCCATGTCTTGAACGCAAGAAACATCTGCACATGAATAAACAACCAATACTTCTGAGCACAAGTCCTCGACTTAACTCTCGTTAGTTCTGATAACCACAACACCTTACGTGAGCACCTCACATAAGTATGTTACAAATCTTAGTAAAAAGATATTAACCATAACCACCAAAACACACCTAAAACTTTGTAAAAGAATAATAAGCAAACTTCTCATAATCCAAAAAGCAAGTTCAAAACATTGCAAGTTAAAAGCAGAACCACTGTGATAAAGCTCCACACCTTGCCAAAGCTAACCAGACCTTGAACTGGAGCTTACCAAAGCTAGCAGGACCTAGCGCCGAAACTTACCAAAGCTAGTCGGACGTAGCGCTAGAGCTTACCAAAGCTAGTCGGACCTAGAGCCGGAGCTAACCAAAGCTAGTCAGACCTAGAGCCGGAGCTAACCAAAGCTAGTCGGACCTAGACAAAGAAGTCGGACCTAGCCAATGCAAGTCGGACCTTATGTTGGACCTTGTCGGAGCTACCCAAAACAAGTCGAACCTATCGTTGGACCTTGCTGGATCTCGAACCTTGATGATAACGGTGTATTGGTAGTATTCAAAACTTTTATAACCATAGCCAATGTATTAAGCACACATAGGTCTCACAATCTCCCCCTTGATGAATGCATTGACAACACCACTTAAAATCCGAACATTGGCTTACTCACATGAAAAGTTTTGAAAACAATTTCTCCCCTTTTTGAAAATTGATAAAAATAAATCCCCCTATAGTTATTTATCCCCCTTGCATACTTCTCCCCCTTTGACAATGTATTCAGAAGGGTACAAAAGAGAAATTTTAATTTTTTATGAGCACATTATAACATATACATATAGAACAAAGATAATCCAAGTAATACTATCAAGTAACTTACACTATCACAATAATGAGATACATAAAGTAGTGTAAGCCATGCTAGAGATCAAATGTAATTTTCAATTTAAGCAAGTTATGATCTCACAAACTTAACTATTTCAAAAACTGAAGGAACAATACTTTTTGCTGCAATTTTTTTAAGCACAAATTTTGATCATATGAAATTTGCAAGAGATTATATGCACATCTGCCTTATTCTAACCAACCAAGCCGAGCTTATGTCATTTGACAATCAGAAGCTTAAGGACATGGTTTTAGTCATACACAACTTCTTCCAAGTTCATATCTAAGTGCAATGATAAGCCATCTCAAAAGAAGAAGTGCGATGCATGCATATTCTCTTGATCTTTTCTCAATTTATATTTGTTTATAAAACTCAACATGTGAGTTGATTACTTGATTAATTCATTATGATTAAAAGCACTTGTGATCATGCAACAAGTTCAAAATAGCAAGAAAGTTCGATCATGACCAGATTTAGTGTAAGTAATTGTTCTTATTACTAGTCATGGCAAAAACTACAAAATGTATAACATGAGTAATGTAGTAAGAACTTTCAGCATGTAAAAGGAACCACAAAGTAATATATGTATGAAATACTATGCTCATACTATTTTAAGTTCAGATTAACACACATACTTCCCAAGTTTCAAAAGTCCCCCTCAATTTAAGCCATGAGGATGCATAACCACTATTTCACTATGAATGTAACAAAAACGAGTGAAATCCAAAGGTTTTGTGAAAATGTAAGCCAATTGTTGTTCGATATCTACATGGTGAAGCACAATGTTTCTTTTTTCAACATTATCACAGAGAAAGTGATACCTAATATCAATGTGCTTAGTTCTAGAATGTTGCTCGGGGTTTTTAGCAATGCAAATGGCACTAGTGTTATAAAAAAATAGTGGAACACTATCTAGATCAACCCCATAGTCCTTAAGTGTTTGAACAATCCAAAGAATTTTTGAGCTAGCACTAGCAGCAGCTACATATTCAGATTCGGCTGTAGATTGTGCAAATGAGTTTTGTTTTCTAGAGGACCAAGCAACAAGTGAATTACCAAGAAAATAACAAGAACCGGAAGTACTTTTCCTATCAATCCTACAACCCCCAAATCAGCATCGAAAAAAGCTTTTAAAGTAACGGTTGAGGAAGAAGGAAGAAAAATACCGAATTCTTGAGTTCCATGTAAGTACCTAAGAATTCTTTTGATGGCTTGACGATGTGAAGCACGTGGGGAAGCTTGGAACCGTGCTCAAAGACATACGCTAAATTGTATGTTCGGTCTTGATGCCGTGAGGTACAAAAGTGATCCGATCATGCTTCTTTATTCTTTTTGATCCACAGGTTCACCATCTTCATCAAGTTCAAGTGTCGTTGCTGTTCCCATTGGTGTCCGAAGAGGCTTGCTTTTGTCCATGTTGAAGCACTTAAGAAGGTTTCTTATACTTCGTTTGATGCACAAAGGTTCCCTGATTAGTTTGCTTGATTTGCAGCCCCAAAAAGTACGTGAGTTCTCTCATTATACTCATCTCAAATTCTGAACTCATCATAGCTGAAAACTTGGACACAAGATCATGAGAAACACAACCAAAGATAATATCATCCACATACACTTGAACGAATAATGTGTCATTGCCATGCTTAAGCACAAAAAGAGTTTTATCAACCTTGCCCATGGTAAACCTCTTTTCAAGTAAGAATGTTTTCAACCTATCATACCATGTTCTAGGGGCTTGATTGAGACCGTATAAGGCTTTGGACAGTTTGTAAACATGATTAGGAAAATTTGGATTTTCAAAACCTGGTGATTGCTTGACATAAACCTCCTCATCTATATAGCCATGAAGAAAAGCTTTTTTAACATCCATTTGATATAACTTGAAACCTTTAGATGCAGCAAAAGTTAACAAAATTCTTATGGCTTCTAATCTAGCAACAGGAGCAAAAGTTTCATCGAAATCTAGACCTTTAATTTGTGTGAAACCTTGAGCAAGCAACCTAGCCTTATTCCTAACCACAACCCCATCCTCACTTTGTTTATTTTTAAACACCCATTTAGTTCCAATTAGAGTGTGACCTTGAGGTGGAGGTACAAGTTTCCAAACATTATTTCTTTCAAAATTTTCCAACTCTTCTTGCATGGCAATAATCCAAGATTCATTAGTGAGTGCGTGTGATATATCTTTGGGTTCAAAAGAAGCAACAAAAGCAGAATGAGCGGGAGAGTTTGGATCACAAAACCTAGACCGTGTGACTCGTTCATGCAAGCTTCCAATCATTTGTTGTGGAGGATGACTTTTGAAAATCCAGAGGGGAGTAGACACTTCACAAGCTTCTTCTTCTTCATGTTCATCAGAAATTGATGAGCTTGTGACTTGAGGACAATCTGGATCAGAAATGATGGTTGTTGGTGCTGGTTGAGAATCAACATCCGGAGCTGAACCAAAGTCATCAGCTGCTGAATTTTTGGGCAGCAGCTCCACTTCTTCCTCATCTTCAACAAAAATGCTCGCCCCCTGCGGATATGGATCCGGACCTGCATTGTTTGAGATAGTACCTGCGCTAGCTTCATCAAAAAACACCTCACAAGTCTCCACAATTTTGTTAGTGTCAAGTAAAAGCACACTTTGGCCTCTAGTATGAGATGGATAACCATGAAACATGCCATCAATGGATCTAAGTTCAAATTTATCAAGATTACCATGTTTCTTAACAAAGCATTTGCAACCAAAGAACCGAAAATGCGTAACACTAGGCCTATGTCCAAGCCAAAGCTCATATGGTGTTTTACCTAGCTTAGCACGCAAGAGAACACGATTTGAGACATAACAAACGGTTGCAATTACCTTAGCCAAAAATTTTCTAGGAGTTTGATATTCATCAAGAATAGTCCTAGCCATCTCAACTAAGGTTCTGTTCATTCATTCTACAACACCGTTTTGTTGACGCACATATGGTGAAGAAAATTGATGATCTATTCCATTTTCAGCGCAAAAGTGATCAAAAGATTGATTTTTAAATTCAGTTTCGTTATCACTTCTAATTGCATTTAAAGATCCTTGGTGATCAATTGATAATCTAAGAAATAAAGTTCTAAAGTGACTAAAAGCTTCATTCTTATATGCCAAAAAGTAAACCCAAGAGTATCTAGAATAATCATCAACAATCACAAGAACATACCATTTACCCCCGAAGGATTGAACACGTGAAGGTCCTACGATGTCAAGGTGCAAAAGTTGACCCGGTTCAGTTCTCATGATCATTGTGAGAGGAGTATGTGAACCTACAACCATCTTAGCAGGTCTACAAGAAAATCACACAATTTATTTGTCCCCTTTAAACTTAGGCAACCCATGTATGCGATCAAGAGCACTAACACGCGTTAGGTGATCGAAGCCTACGTGACCAAGTCTACCATGCCAAAAATAAGTCCTTTGAATCATTAGCAACTAGACACCTATGCTTAGAGGAAGGCATATCAAAATAAGATTTAAAAACTCTTCCAAACGGAGACATGTTAAAAATAAGCTAACTATTTGAACCTATAACTTTGCAGCAGTTTTTATTGAAAATAATTTCCAGATTTTCATCTAGCAATTATGAAACAGAAAGCAAGTTGTATTTCAAATTTTTGACAAGTGCCACATCCTTCAAAGTGTAGTGATCATTTACTCTAACCGAACCCTTAGCAATTATAGGAGTTGAAGAATTATCGGTAAAAGTAACATTCTCTACACGTGACACAAAAAAGAGGGAGGAGAACCATTCTTTGTTACTGGTCATGTGACGTGAGCAACCTGAATCCACAATCCAAATGTTCTCCTTCCTCAAGCATGTAACCTACATAGAAGCACAATACGTCGATGACTCAATACTGGGGTTAGTCAAAAGGCATTTAGGTATCCAGTACTGAGTCACACGACATGCAGCAAGAAAAACACGCGAAAGCTGAGATAAAATAGCAGGTTTATGAGTTAAAGTTTGAGGTTTTATTCTTAACTACTGACCTATGAGGTGTTACATGTGTAGCAAAAAAATCAGTAGCTCCGGAGGCAAAAACAGAAGGTCTGGAGGTAAACTTTGAATGTTTTTGACTCATAACAGCAGGTTGCATGTTCCTGGCATTCGGTTTAATATGTGCAGCAAATTTTGCATGAAAGTTATGAGATCTAGCAATCATTCTTTCCCTTTTCTGTTGTTTAGCTAGTCTATAACAAAAATATATGACATGACCATCTCTACCACAGTAGGTACAATGAAATTTAACTTTGTGTTCATGTCTAGATGAGCAAGCAATATTTTTATCTGAAACCGAATTAGACAACACTCCTGCAGATTTGAAAACCACTTCTTTTTGTTTAGGAACTGTTTGAATTAAACCATTTCCTAATGACTTTACAATTTTAGGTGGATGTGCCTTAGCATGAGCATGAGAATCAAAACCTAAACCAGTTTTATCATTGCAAGACTTGGAAAAATTCAGCAGCAAGTTTAGGTTCTTATTTCCATTACAAAACTGATCTAATGTCCTATTCATGTTATCAAGTTTATTGGACAGATCAAGGCCATTTTCACATGAAGATTTTCTTTTTAATTTGCAATTGGAACAATATTTAACTTCATGAGAACGTAAAGCATTATTCAATATTGAAATTTCATTCATAGCATCTTTTAGTTTCTTTTTAAGATCATCACAACTAGAACAATGCAAATCATTTGTAGAACAAGAAGCATCTTTTAAGTTTCCAATGTCAAGTGCAGCAAGCTTTTTGTTCTTTTCAATTTCAAGTTCAAGTCTATCTAGAGTGGAGGAGTGTGCAGTTCTTAACAATAATAGTTGCACGAGAAATTGCATCACACATTTCATTACAGGTAGAACATACCTCATCGTCATCAGTGTTGTGTTCTGCATCCTCCAGACTTGATATTGATCTTGTTTTGCCCGCCATGAAGCATAATTTGGCCAAATCATCTTCATCTTCGTCACTTCCAATGTCCACGTCGCTTGAGCTAAGTTCCTGGAGTGCGGAGATAAAACTGTTCACCAGTTGGGGACCTGTAAATCCCTTCTTCTTCTTCTTATCATTTGTTGAGGAGTGCTTCATCCTTGATTGTTTTTCTTCTCGGGAAGTAGAACCTGAAAGGTTAGGGTATCCTGTATGAAAGTGTCCTGTCTTACCACATTCGAAGCATCGTTGAGGTCTGGAACTTCCTCTCCTTCTAGTTCTCACATTTTGCAATGCTTTTGAGAACCTAGTAGAGAGAAGTGCTAGCTCCTCCTCTGGAAATTCCACAATCTGCTCCAGGGTTAGTGAGGACAACAAAGCAAGAGTACTGCAAGATGATGATTGGTCGGAGCTAGGCATATCATGTTGTGAGACAAATGCAATAGACTTATTTGGGTTCTTACATGATAAGATGTCAATTTCATGAGTTTTGAGTTTAGAGTAAAGCACATCTAAAGTAAGTGTACTCATGACAGTATATTCACGAATAGATGTAACTTTCATCTCCCAGATTGACATGTCTAATGCACTAAGAAGTTTCCTAGAATTTTCGGCATCAGAAAAATTAACATTGACACTATGCAAGTTACTGAGAATTTTGTTAAAGTGAGCAAAGAGATCATCGATAGACTCATCGGGTTGCATCTCGAAGTGCATGTATTCTTTCTTGAACATGTCTTGCCTTACCTCCTTGATCGTGTTGGATCCTTCGTGATAGTCACAAAGTGCTCTCCATACATCGTATGCCGATCGGAGATGTGCAACGCGGTCGAAGTCGCTCTGAGTGAGTCCTCGGATGATCAAGTTTCGGGCTTTGTTTTTGTTGTTGATGTCCCGTAGGTTTGTAGCCGTAACTTGATCATTAGGTGGCACTTCGTAAGGCTTGTACACCTTCTCCCATATTGCGAAGCCTTGCGCCTGGATGAAAGCCTCCATGCATGCCTTCCAAACCTAAAAATCAATACCAGCAAACACACAAGGTTTGGCGGAGTATTTCTCCATGATGATTAGTCAAAAACACGTGCAAATCACAATGATTAGAGCACCGTGGCTCTGATACCAATTGTAGGATCGAAGAGCACATGAAAAGCTACCAGAGGGGGGTGAATGGTAGATTTAAAAATCTTACGCAGCGGAAACAATTAAATCCCAACCCCTTCGGCAGAAAAACGATCTGTTAGAGAAATCATGTGTGAAACTAATATAAACGTATTTCACCATGACAGAAGTGATATATATCAGAGAGAATCAAGTCACGAAGAAAACACAAGAAGAATCACTCAAATCCGTCAAGAGAAACTCAAGTTATGATCAAAAGATCGAACAAAGGTCAATTCTGTCCTACCCAAGAAAAACAGTTTTAGAACGCTGCAAAGAAAGTCGTGTAGATCAGAAACCACAAATCCAATGACAGTGAAATTTTTACACATGATAGTTAATAAAGTCGTGAAGACAATCTAAAAAAATCACGTCAATTGGATCTGTAAAACTCGAGTTATGATAAAACCACCGACGAAAGGTAGTGCTGTACAGAAACTCGACAAGTAAAACTTGTCTAGAACAAGTCGGACGAACAAGGCACAAAAGTTCCTTCAAACTACAAATTTTATTCAATAGAATACAAGAGGAACAGCCCCAAAGTCATGCACCACGATCTCTGGCCTCCCATGCTTATATAACCATCTCGAAAGCTAACCCAATCTCAACTAGGACTCTAATCCTACTCGGATCACGAATCAAAACTTTCCATAACTGCTTAGGACTCTTCTATACACAGATAGAAGCAATCTTAAGACTTACAAACACCTTAAGAACGTATCCCACATTCCTAAAACAACTCAAATTCGTGACCCACACGAAATCCTATCATAACCAACACAAAATATTACATATTTGAGTCAAACCCAACTCAGCCACAGCCTGAGTCCATAACCTAGTCGGTTGGACCTTTCCGACCAATTCTTTATGTCCACATCTCTTCATCATGCCTCGGAACCATGTAGCCACATCCATGCACTCCTTGCACACGTGCAAACATCTTCCAATGACATCCACGATACCTTCATATGCATTGTTCTTGATTCAAACATGTTGCGCAACCTCCTGATGAACTCAACCACAATTCCTCCCGAACTTGGATGTTGAACCTCATCTTCTCCCTAAGACTAGTTCAATGGATCCCGTCACCAGCCATGTCTTGAACTCAAGAAACACCTACACATGAACAAACAATCAATCTGTACAAGCCCAAGTCCGCGACTTGACTCAAGTTAGTTCCAAAACTACAACACCTTACGTGAGCACCTCACATAAGCATGTTGCAAAGCACAACAAAATGATATAAGCCTTAACCACCAAAACACACCAAAAACATAGTAAAAGAATACTAAGCAACCTTTCCATAAGTGTAAAGCAAGTTCGAAACATTTCACATGAAAATTTGGAACATTACGATCAAGCTTCGAACCTTGCCAAAGCTAACTGGAGCTTGAGCCAGAGCTTACAAAAGCTAGTACAACCTTGCGTTGGAGCTTACCAAAGCTAGTCGGACCTAGTGCCAGAGCTAACCAAAGCTAGTCGGACCTAGCGCCGGAGCTAATCAAAACTAGTCGGAACTAGTCATCCCAAAACATGTCGGAGCTAACCAACATAAGTCGGACCTAGTAAAACATATTGGACCTTAACAAAGACATGCCAGAGCTATCAAAGACATGCCGGAGCTGAAGAAAAAGCTCACCGGAGCTACCCAAAAACATGTCGGATCTAGACAAAGAAAGTCAGACCTATTGTCGGACCTTGCAGAAGCTCGGAGGTAGACTTGGACCTTGCTAAAAAGATGTTATGGCAGTATTCACAACTTTTATTATCAAAGACAATGTATTCAGCACACATAGGTCTCACAATCGGATCTGTAAACCTCGAGTTATAATAAAACCACCAAATAAAGGTAGTGCTGTGCAGAAACTTGACAAGTAAGACTTGATGAAAACAAGTCGGACGAACAAGGTACAAAAGTTTCTTCAAACTATGAATTTTATTGATCAAAACACAAGAGAAACAGCCCCAAAGTCGTGCACCATGAGCCCTGGCCTCCCTTGCTTAGGCCAACCCAAACCTAAATAGGACTCTAATCCTACCCAATTCACGAATTGAAACTTTCCATAACTACTCAAGACTCTTCTATACGCAAATAGAAGCAATCTTAAGACTTCCAAACACCTTAGGAACATATCCCACATTCCTAAAACAACTCAAACTCATAACCCACACGAAATCCTATCATAACCAACTCAAAACTTTCCATATTTGAGTCAAACATGACTTAGCCATAGCCTGAGTACATAACCTAGTCGGTTGGACCTTTCCGACCAATTCTTTACGTCCACTTCTCTTCATCACGCCTCGGAACCATGTAGCCAAGTCCATGCACTCCTTGCACACGTGCAAACATCTTCCAATGACGTCCACAATACCTTCATATGCATTGTTCTTGATTCAAACATGCTGCACAACCTCTCGATCAACTCAACCACAATTCTTCCCTACTTGGTTGTTGAACATCATCTTCTCCCTAAGACTAGTTCAATGGATCCCGTCACCAGCCATGTCTTGAACTCAAGCAACACCTGCACATGAATAAACAACCAATACTTCTGAGTACAAGTGCTCGACTTGACTCTCGTTAGTTCCGATAACCACAACACCTTACATGAGCACCTCACATTAGTATGTTGCAAACCTTAGTAAAAAGATATCAACCATAACCACCAAAACACACATAAAACTCAGTAAAAGAATACTAAGCAAACTTCCCATAATCTAAAAAGCAAGTTCGAAACATTGCAAGTTAAAAGCAGAACCACTGTGATCAAACTCCGAACCTTACCAAAGCTAACCGGACCTTGAACCAGATCTTACCAAAGCTAGCAGGACCTAGCGTTGAAACTTACCAAAGCTAGTCGGACCTAGCGTCGGAGCTTACAAAAGCTAGTCAGACCTAGAGCTAGAGCTAATCAAAGCTAGTTGGACCTAGAGCTGGAGCTAACCAAAGCTAGTCGGACCTAGACAAAGAAGTCGGACCTAGCCAAAGCAAGTCGGACCTTATGTCGGACCTTGCCGAAGCTACCCAAAACAAGTCGGACCTATCGTCGGACCTTGCTGGTGCTTGGACCTAGGGTCGGACCTTGATGATAACAGTGTTTTGGTAGTATTCAAAACTTTTATCGCCATAGCCAATTTATTCAACACACATAGGTCTCACAAATTGAATTGCCAAAAGGAGAGTTCTTCACAAAACCTCTTGTTGAGTTAAAAATTCTACCTCCAGGCCTACGTTATGTGGGGACCGAGGTCCCAACGTCCAAGGATCTCATTGGGTGGTGCTGTGCGATACGGCACCTAACAACACACACGAAAAGAATTACCAAAATATGCAAAGTTTTCATTTCATAAATATAATTAGAGTTTACAAAATAGTGTACAATAGAGATACACACGCAGCGGGACTACATACCCATATTCTCACCTATCTAAGCATGAGAGAAGATGTCCGTGCCCTAGGACGCTTCTCACTAGCAACATGGAGAACATTCAGCAGCGGCGTTGTTCACATGAGATTCATCTCGACACCTCAAGGTCTCATGTACAACCTGAACAGCAGAAATAAACATAATACCTACAAAAATCGTTAAAGCGCAAACGTGAGCATAAGGCTCAGCAAGACTGACCCTTCTCACTATCTATGAGACACTACATGCAAGGGGACAGTAATATAGGAAAGTTGAATTGCATAAAGGACTCGTATAATAGTAAATCCTTATTTTTCAAGTTTTAAATAGCAAATGACATTCCTTGGGCACAGCACATCATAAACTCCACAATCAAACAAGAAACGCTTCATCGATGAAATGACATGCCCAAAGCACATAGGCCATAGATAGGTTAAGTGTTCAGAAGTTATAAACTTTAATTGTGCTACAGCTAAGCCATACATGGTTGCAATACAATAATATATAATTATCAATAGAGCATCTTCATCATGTTCCAATTACTCGTATTTACTACGTCACGACACAATGAACAAATGGTACTCTATTACCGCGATGGACGATGATTGCAATCACGACACACCCGGACAACACGACACATACGCACTTTCGGAAGTGCCAGCGAGTACTTACAGCAGTACCTACATAACACTTCAGTACTAGTCGTATATGGCCACCTTTCACCCAACACTCGAATGACGAACCGATCGATCTGTCACGGGTAGGAGGTCCCTGCGTGGGGCATACTCTGACGTGCCCACCAACTGATTTACACCTTGCTTCCCTCAACCCATGCCTATAAAGCGGAACTGTATGCCTCAACAAACCAGTATCAAACTACGTCAGTTTGTTGGAGCCCATTTCTCCAGTATGTCGCGGTACAATTCAAGCTTGTCCAGCAGGGCCGCATACGGCGCGGGCCTTAATCGACACAGTCATAGCTCTGCAAGCAAGACCACGTCTTGTCGCTTCCTACTCATCTCTGATCGGTCTCCAGTTCATATTATCAGCCATTCTTTATATTTACCCGACCTAGTGTATATGAGTGTCATCTTTCTATCTCGCGAGTAGATTCCAACTACTCGACTTCTACCGGTTTCCTGACAATATTAGCATTGCAGTTGCTACACGAGTCTGTGAGCAATTCTAACCACTCCCTGGGTTATTTGGTCATGCAAGTGGATTTCAAACACCTTAAACGTAATGCACAAACATCTGAAGACGTAAGGTGAATGAAAACTGCAAAGACACTGTAAGGAACTTAAATGCAAATCGGGGCTTGCCTTGTTTGTGACTCTATAGCAATGTCAGTTGTTATGGCTTGGTCTTCCTCCGGAGAATCCGCCATGGAATCCTGAAGTTAGAACTCCTCGACCTTCTCCAAGAGAAGCTTCTCGTTGATCATCTATCATCACGTTCCTATCGACATGATATGCATATGAGTAATTAAGGTAATCTAATAATGGACTCGACGAGTTGTATGAACCTTAAGAAGAAGAGGCTTGACTAGGAAGATTAGATATGTCTCAGATGGGTGGAGAAACAATGGATAAGTCAAGTGGTCATAGTAGTGTCGAGACGTGAATCGAAAGGTGCAATGCAAGCATGCAATGCAATTATTCACTTAACACTTGGAGCTATGCCACTCAAGATTGATAAGACTGAATGGTGAAGGGGTACGACTGATTCAGGTAAGGATGTCCAAGGGATCAAGTGGAACATTGAGAGATCAAGATATGAGTGAACTGTGCAACAAGAGGTCGTGACTCAGAAGTTGACCAAAGAAGTTGTTTCAACTCATAAAGGAGTAAACCTAGTTAAGTGATAAGTGTGGTCGCAGAGTTTTGATAAGGATGAGTCAAAGTGAAACCCTAGCGACACTTGGGAGTGAAGTGAGATCAAGATTGCTTGGACATAAGACGTCATCACAAGCACTGCTAAGCTGACGTAGTATCAAGACAACATTCAAATCACTTTTAGCTAAACCAGTTGCACTACCTTGCTATCCTTATAAACATACTCACCTTGTTTATTTCACCGAATATCTTGGGTGTGTTCTTGATCCGGTCACCTTATCAACATTCAAAGATCACCTTGGCACATATCCTAGTTGATTGCCACACCACAACACACCTGCATCCATAGACCAGCACTGAACGTCAACACAACTGGTTCCTTCCTTGTAAACATTTCATCGAACACCTGGGCTGCAGTCACTGATCTGATTAATCTTGCACAAATCAGAGCTAACCTTGGATCGATTGTCATTGCCAATGCATCATCAATGTGTTCCCGCATCATGTGCAGCACATACATAACTTGCTTCACTACCAGGGCACTGCCACAGCTCAGAACGCCGCGATGACGCCATAAAGAAGGATGGCATCGGGACAGCACAAGTCGAGCTGACACGAACACGTGCAAGGTCTTGCCAGTGGCGCATCGGTGGACTTGGAGCGCTCTGTAGATGTGGGAATGATCAGCAGATGGCTGCATGAGGGACGGTGACCGTGGTGCGGGAGGCGTGGCAGCGAGGAACGCGGTGCTGACAAGCATTGGAGCCTGGTTGCTGGACTTGGACAGCGGTGATGGAGGACGACGAGCACCACAATGACCATGGTGCTTGGCAGGTGGGCAGGGTGCAGCACAAACTGTCGTCGTTGTGGGTATGGCACGCGTGGTGCTCGCGGACGGCGCAGACGCAGGGACGAGCACAAGGCGACCATGCACGCCGGCGGAGGGCGTGGCGCGGGAAGGGCGAAGTGCAGCTGGCGGCGTGGGCGGTGGGGCGGCGTGCATGGCGGTGCTAGGCAGGGGACAAGCATGGCGGCCAGGAGGTTGTACGCTGGAGTAGAGCGCCACCAGGGCGCGGTGCGCGCGGCCCCGTCGGGCTTGAAGCGGCGGCGGCGAGGTGGGGCAGAGACGCGGCCACGGGGAGGTGAGCAGCACATGGGGCGGTGCTGGGATAGTGTGCGGCGGCAGCGTGGGAGGCGCGAATAGAGACGACTGGCGGCGGGGCTGGTGTTGAGCACGTTGTCGACGTGGGGCGGTGCCGTGAGCGGCCAGGGGCGTGGCCAGGAGCGCGTGTCGGCGAGCAGGGAGGCGAAGTAGCGCGTGCAGGGCGACGAACCGGCGGTCGGCATGGGGCAAGCGGCGCGCCGTGCTGGCCGGGTGGAGGAGCGCAGCACGGCGGTGAGCGGACAATGGCGCGGTAGAGTGGAAGCCACGTAGAGAAGAACAAACAGAACAGAGCACTACACTTGTGAGGATAAGACTGACACGTGGGCCCCACCAATGGATATTATCCTCTTTTTCTTTTTCTCAGATTCAAACCATGTCTAAATAATCTCAAAGCACAATAATCTGGGGCTGGTTATTTGATATATGAATAATCCCAAATTTTGAACCAAATTTGAGAATTGAATCAATTGAATTTCAAATTCAAATTTGAATTTGAAAGCACCTTAGGATTTTGCTTTTATTCTTTATCTATTTTCTTTTATAAAAACCAATAGAAATCCTAAATAATTGGCCTTATTCAATTAAGGGTTCTAAGCCCTATATTTTGTAAATTCAAACTTTAAGCTCGAATTTTGTTTGGATTTTTATCCTTCACACGGTTTGATTTTTATTCTTTACGGACCCAAATTTCTAATTGGTGCCATGAGTCGAAGTAGAGAGAGAGCACGTGGGTACTGCCGGGATCGACGATAAGGACAGCCTAAAACTAGCTTGTGCGTGAAGCATTATTGGCACACCCATCGAGATGGTTCCCGATAAGCACGATCAGAGGAGGAAACCAAACGACGTTTGATGAGAACTGACTGGTGGGCCACCTGACAAGTGGGCCCCACCCAAGGTGTTATCTTCATTGGAAACACCACGATGTAGCTCAAGTTGAGGTTAAACTGGAATTTGAAGTAACACCCGAAGCTTTAGCAGTTTATGTGACATTTTCCAGATAATGCTTGAAGTTTTTAACTATTCCTCATTTTCGGGATCATTGGTTAACTAACATGACTTCATGTGAATTCGAATTACAAATTCCAATTTAAAAAAAATTAAGTTCACATTTTTGTGTTTTTGTTCTTCCGAAAAGCGAGCTTTTACAATCCTTCCCCCTTAAAGGAATCTCGTCTCGATATTCTATCAAGTAGAATAATAGAAACGAGTAGGGAACAATCCCTAAAAGAGGGTCATTGAATAAGGAAAATGACAATGCCCTTAAAGACTTGGGTTCTACGAATTAGTGATTATCTTAAGGCATATTATGAAATTCTAAAGTTTGCTTTTGGTGATTCCAGTCTTCAGGTTGATAATCTTGACAGGATGTTCGACATGACAATATCACGTCGTAAAAATCTCACGTCTGTTACTGAACTTTTATCGCTGTCCTCTTACACTGGCATGCCAGCTTGTCCTGTCCTAGTCTTGACTTGAAGAATCAGGACTTGTTCTTTGCTTCTCTAGGTCACCTTGATAGTTTGAAACTATCTTTGCATTGATTCTTGGTTGCTTGCTTGGTTTTGCATAGGTCCTTACAACTCAATGTGGTATTTCCCCTGACATGAGTTAAGATGGTTTACGAGGTTAAACAACAATCATTAACCTTGTTTGATGTTTAGCCAACCATAGGATCCCTTAGCTGTAGCATAAGAGTAGCAAAACACTCAACACTCTTATGCGATCAAAACAGCAGGAATACTGAAGATATGGCGACTACAAGGCTTTTGGGTATCTCAACATCTTCAAACAATAGAAATAGAAGATGAAGACTCTTCGCGATGGCATATGAATATTTAAGTATTCAGTATCCTCACATGCTCCCAACACATCAAAGAACTCAATCATATGGTAACTACAAGGTTATCAAGGTATCAAGGTTACCATATACCAAGTCAAGAACTGATAGGAGCTTCAAGGAGTTTCGCGAGGTTGATAATCAAACGGAACCTTTGCGAGTAATGAGAATCATAGATTGTACAAGGTTCATCATCTAACCGGTGATCACACGATGAAGAACGGTATAATTGCAACAATCAAAGCACTTGAACCTAAACAAGTCAAGGACACAAGTTCAAGTGTCTGTTTAGTTGCAAGGGAGGTTGAGTGATCGGTTGCCATGGTATCACTCAATGAAATAGAGATCAACCATATAAGAAGTCAAATGAAGATGGTGAAATGATTGTAGTCATTATACACCTTGGAATAGTCTAAATGGAAGTACATAATCTTGCTATGAATTTTAGTATTGTCATGCATTCTATCATTCGTACTTCATTGGTAATGATGCTTCATGATGTGTCATATTTTGTATGGTGCAATGAATATGCACATGGTATGGTGCAAATGGTGCACATGTATAGTGCAATAGCTTTTATAGTTTGAGCAAGACTAAATAAACCACACACACGAAACTCAAGTACTGTCTGATGATTTGCAAGGATTGGATATCGTGGTCGTGAAAGATACTCAACAGGTGATGTCTCTTCCATGGCTCGACCACGATCAACAAATTCACTTTTAAGAGCATTGACAAGGAACACGGAAAGTATACCACGGTTTTGATCTTTCAAAAGCTTGTTCATGTTCTAATCAACTTAATTGCATCTTCATCTAAGTCTTGGAGGTACCTGTTGACTCGAGGAGTAACTTCAACCAGAGAAAACAAATAACTACTGTCTCTAGTGATGCTTCACTTAACCTTCGCTTCGATCTGGCAGGAGGAACTGATATCCTTATTGATTACTATAGTGGAGTTGAAGTCACAATCTTATAGAGTAACTCAAACTGGTGGTGGAGGTTGAATCCTCTTGAAGTTGTAATCTCAATTGATCTTTTTCTTGTTGACACGACTCGTTGTAACCAAGGTTGATGGTTGAACACCACAATTACTTGAGTGCTCGCTTTCCCCCCTTAAAGTTTTGAACCAGGATGTCGAAGCGTACTTCAAACAATCCTCATGGGAAGACGAGATGCAACTTGAGTAATTGCGACCTGCGTTCAACATCACAAGACGTGATGTGGCAAGTCACATAAATAAGGCACAACCATGACCATCAAAAAAATTGGGGTTGGATCGAGTCAAACACCCGATTTCTATCAGTAAATGGTTGAGTCACAACACCTGGTGGTTTCGAAGTTTCTCGAAATGAAGTCGAAGACCATTTATCTAACCAAAACGAAATGTACACACTGATTCTGTTTCGGTTGCAACCAGACCAGCCTGTACGCAACTTCAGTTTTGGTTCAGCAATTGTCGAAATCATACCTTGAGGTGAATAACAAAGTTAAAGTACTCTTCAATAGCTTTCCAAAAAGTATTGGTTTGACTCTAGATAATCTCTGGTTTGCATGTTATGCTATTTTAAAGTTAGCCGATTTTTCTGCACTTTCAGTAGAACCTGCTTAAAAAGTAGCAGTTTTGAACTAAAGTTTTCAGACCGTTCTGTTCGAAATATGGAAATATTATTATTTACAAAGTTGTATACAATGTAATAATATTTATGGAATGTATTTATTTGTATGCATATCGGTCCTGGTTCAAAAGTTATGAATTTTTGAAGTTTGCTAAAAATTCAGCATTCAGAAGAAATGGGGGTTCAGTTCAGACTGACCACCTTGCATTCAAACTCGATTTGGGATAGGTAGATGACTGATTCAGATCTGAAGCCAATTACAAAATTGTAGCTGACTCTCTAACATTTCCAAAGGTTACTCGTGTGACCCTATTGGATGTAATATATGCGAGTTATGGTTCAAATTCAGAAATACACAGATTGCTATCCAGTTTGGTTGATTCCGAACAGTTTCTGCGATTTTCCAAAGTTCACCCACATAGAAAACAATTCTGGTCTTGAGTTGAATAGAAAACTTGTAGAGGACATCCAAATATTTCTAAAGAGTATTTAGATGCCCTCATATCACTTCTGATTGAGGAGATATGGAATTTTAAAGTTCGACAAAGTTCCCAGATGTTTAACTGAAATTTGGCAGAGTTTCCTTTGTATGTTGCTGATTTTGTCCACAATTTTCAAATAGACAAATATTGATATTTGCAGAAACAATATATTGTAAACTTGTTACACACATCATAAGGATTTCATAAATGTAAATTATAAAGTCTTTTGATGATCCTACTGGAAATTACGATCCAAACAGCAACTGAATACATAACTGTCCAGATTCTGGACTGTTATGACATCTTAAACGATACTTCGATTTAGACCTGGTTATTTCGAGTTTTAGCCTTAGATTTGAATAGAAAATTGATAGAGGACTCTTTAAGCTTTCTAGACATGTATAGATATGCATAGGTTGGTTTTCTAATTTAAGAGTTATGGCTGTTCAAGTTCAGAAATTTTCTGGCTGTTTCGGATAGCACTGCACACAGGTACTAATTTCAACTCCAGTTTCTCGTTAGTTCTAAACCGAATTTGAGGTAACAATGCATAGAAAAATTTTAGAATAGCTCTTCCCCTTTCCAAAAATATATGACAATAGACTAGAAGAGCTTTCTATAGATAATTTAGGCAAAAATTCATATGCTTGTTCATACAGTTTTAGAACAGCAGTAGATTTAGTTAGAGAAGATTTTCATCACCTTACAACGGTATATTGGCTCGGAGGTCAATAGAAAACTTATAGAATACTTCAAGAGATTTAAAAAAATATTCATTTGCCTCCATAGCCCTTCAGGTTGAAGAAATATGGATTTTTTTAAGTTGGACATTGCTACCAGATTTCAGAAGTGAATTTGACAAAATTTACTTTATTTGTGGCTGGTTTGATCCCTGATTTTCAAATAGATAACATCACAACTTCATAGCAAGTTACATTACAAACTTGTTGTACATGTCGTAAGGTTTTCAGAAATATATTACACGAAGCTATTCGACCATTCTATCAAGAGTTATGATCGAAATTGTGACTATATACAGAACTGTCCTCTAGGTGTTCAGATTCGATAAAGTTTGGAACTTTGAGTTTTTCGTCGAGTTCCATGAGAATCCTGACTTGGAGTTCAATAGAAAAGTGCTAGAGGACTCTCTACACTTTCCAACCACATAAGGTAGGCCTGTAGAAAATAAATCTACCAGGAGTTATGATCAAAATGTAGAAGGTCCAGATCTGCCAGTTTCAGTCCAGCTTCGACAAGGTTCGAGAACTAAAAATTGGAATAGGTTATCGATGGAGTCGATTGTCGAAATGAACAGAAACTATTTAGAAGACCTTCTAATCCTTTCGACCATATAAAATACACCTCTATTGGTTCAACAGACTAAGAGAGTTGGCTTTTCAAAGTCAGGTCAAATTCTGTTAGAAAACAGAACTCACCGGCTTCAAAACCCATGAATTGGAAACAAACTCAAACTTTGAAACTGAATTTCAAAACCAGAGCTTAATCATTAGAACTTGATTTACATCTTGATCCTTTCCTAGAAGCTGAATTGGAACTTTGTGAAAAGACTTAATTACCTACACATCCATAGCATGTCACTATGGTTCTTGATGCTTAACCAACGTCTCAACGCGGCGAAGTCAAGTTAAACTCTCACCAGAAAATAAATAACTTTGGTTCACCTACTCTTGAAGAGAAACATTTTACAATGTCCATAAGATACCAACAACTGATACTTGGACTAAATATGAATATGAAGCCATTTCTTACGTGGGGATGGTCAAAGTATCAAATGTGATACTGACGGTACTACATTCCTTACCAAAAGAAAAGTCTAACCCGGTATATCTGGATACGTCTATAGGTGGTCCTAATAATTATCACTCACAAATGTTTGCTACACGGGTTGCTACCATAGTTAGTGTACCTGCAGAAGACAAACAATCCCCTTTCACACCTTCACACCTCAAGGGCGGCATGGGGAAACACAACAGCCAGTCACAATAATATATATGAAAGTAAATGCATACGACCCTGGTGTGAGTCGCCCTCGAGCGAAGTCATGTCTCGAGGTACATGGGTGTAATACGTCTGTACAGCAAAGACCCCCGTACAAACCGTCTTATACACGCTCGGGCAAACGTGTTTCGCATGTTCCCATAGAACATGAATAGTTCTAGAGAAGCATACTATCGGGTTATCCACCACCCGACAGGGTCTCCCACTGATTTTGTGTCACGCTGGGGTACCGCGTGTCATATGTTCCCAGAAACATGAATAGTTTCAGAGACTCATATTGACTTTCCGTGCTAAGCCACGAAAATATCACATACTACACCTCGTATGCAGAGCTTACTGAGATTGATCCACTCTCGTGGCGTACCTTACCTCTTACCTTGAAGACGAAATGTCGTTGCAGAATATGATAACAAGTAAATTAGTTCACCACCTTTATAACTTATACTAGTAATAGTGCTTAATGGGCATATAGCTAATCCTCACTCGACTACTTCAGAGTTTTCGTAAATAGACTCTTTTCGAGCGTGCTATTCTCAATGAAGCTCTGATACCATGTATGTGAGGACCGGGGTCTCGACGTCCAAGGATCTCATTGGGTGGTGCCGTGCGATACGACACCTAACAACACACACAAAAAGAAATACCAAAATATGCAAAATTTTCATTTCATAAATATAGTTAGAGTTTACAAAATAGTGTACAATAGAGATACACACGCAGCGGAACTACATACTCATATTCTCACTGTCGGTACCCTGGAAACCGTACACCCCTTGAGGTTACAAAGATCTCAAAGGAAAGTCATCTACTTGATTTGAAGACCTTCGGAGGCCCACATGTCAGATATAACCGGACCCATTTCTCCAACATGGTTGATCCTAGGGTCGCCACGTGTACTATCAAACCGGAGCTACCGCCCACAAGGGAGAAGCTCCGGGCTATGTACCGAAATGGCACCTCCGGATCTAACCCCAGACCAAGAGAAGCTCCGGATCTGACACGTGTCAGGTAGCTCCGGAGCTACCTGTTTCCCATAGTATGCTCCGGAGCTGCCACGTGTCCAACCGTCAGATCTTCAACCTCTAACCTCCGGGAGACTCCACAACAGCTCCGGATCTTCAAAGGGGAATCAAGGACTTCAAGACCCGATTAAGTGTCATTAATACCATATTAATGACACACAATCGGATGACCTTAATTACCAATAACGGTGCTGTCAAAGCCCATTACCCGGTCGTTAAGGACAATTAAACATGTTGAATGAGTATCAATACTAGTAACCGCCGGGGTCACATGTCGCGCCAGGCTAACTTGTAACGGCCTGCCCTTGTACTATAAAAGGACAGGCCGACGACGGACTCTGGGGGGAGTGACGCTACACACACGCCATTGATACTCATCACAAGCTCATACAGCTAATACAACACCAACACACCCGTGGAGTAGGGTATTACGCTCAGGCGGCCCGAACCACGTAAATCTCCGTGTCTCCTGTGCTATTTACAATTCACCTTCTTGAATCTCCGCTCGCCCACACCGAACATCAAACTCCTCCAACACTTTAGTAGTGTCGGGAGATCTGCCGGTTCCAACCCGCCGACAGTTGGCGCGCCAGGTAGGGGCGCCTGAGATTTCGAGAATGGTGAACTTAGCTGCTGGATCATCCAACGGTCAACCTGCTGTTCAAGCTGTTGGGGGCAATCCCTCCAATATGCAGCCACCAGCAGGAGCCTCAGCGCCAGCAGGAGTCACACTACCACCGCCGCCTCCACCAGCAAATCAAGCTGGACAACGCGATGGTGCACCGGCGTCAGTCACTGCGTCGGGAAATCATGACAACCCGGAACACGCGCTCCATGCAGCGCGTGCTCTTCTCCAACGCCCACCACCACCGGATGCATCTCGGGATGCACTGGAGCAGTGGAGGGCTGATGTGGAACATTTGGTTGCAGCAGCAGCCGACCGCATCAGCAACCAGGGTCCTCCTCCTTCAGGAGAGGCCCCGTCTCAGCGACGGACCTTGTCTGGTAGACTTGGTCCACACGTCTCCAACAACAGGAGACGAGCTGCATCACAGCAGGTGACGTCGTTGCCCTCCGGGGCACGATGCACCCACACGGTATCCAGGCTTTCAACTCATGACCTCCGAGCGGAGCTTGATCGCCGATACCGCCAACAGGACGGCCGAGTCCATATTGAGCGTGCTCGTGAAAGACGAGAAGCTCAGGACGTTCTTGCTCCTGAAGGAGTAGGAGGAGGCTGTTCAGCCCTTGCCATGCATCTGCGTATGGTCAGGTGGCCACAGAAGTTCCGGCCTCATCTGCCGGAGAAGTTCAACGGAACCGTCAATCCTGTTGAATTCCTTCAAATCTACACCACTGCTATCTTGGCAGCTGGAGGAAATGAGGCCGTAATGGCCAATTATTTCCCAGTGGCTTTAACTGGGACCGCTAGGTCCTGGTTTATGAGCCTTCCACCCAACTCCATCAACAGTTGGGAGGAGCTGTGCCGGCAGTTCACCGCCAATTTTGGGAGTTCATACACCCGACCAGGCACGAAACTGGACCTTTTTGCAGTCGTGCAAAAAGAGGGAGAATCCCTGCGATCATTCATCCAGAGGTTCTCTCAGTTACGAAACACTATCCCTTCTATCTCTAGCGCCTCTATCATTGTGGCATTCAGACAGGGTGTGCGGGATAAGAAGATGCTGGAGAAACTGGCGATCAAGGAGATCACCAGTGTCATGGAACTCTTCAGCTTGGCTGACAAATGCGCCAGAGCTGCGGAGGGCCGTGAGATGCACTCCAAACCAACTCCGGAGGATCACAAGAAATCCTCCAAAGGAGAATCCACTACCTCCGGTAGTGGCAAAAAGAAGAAGAAGACCAACGGCAAGAAGAAGCCGTCGGCCGGTACATCCAATGTTGCAGCTGCTGCAGCTCCGGGTGGCCGGGGGCCACGCCCCGAGAAGCGACCTCGACCGTCTTCTGAAGACGGTGGCAAACCCAAGGTGTGGTGTCCAATTCACAAAACGGGCATCCACAGTTTGGAAGACTGCCGGGAGGTCCAAAACCATGCCGAGCACTACAACAAGTGCCGGGAAGAAACTCCTTTCCGACAGAGGGAAGGAAAACGAAAAGTTGATGAAGCTCCGGCTGAAGAGGAGTTAGGTTTTCAGGATCCCAAAAAGGTCCTGGAGGCCATCTACACCTCCGTCGACGACAATTCCGACGTCTCTGACAACGAGCATCGGAAGACCATGAACACCATCTTTGGTGGATCATGGGACATCACCTCTCGCCGCGTCATCAAGACTATGCGTCGGGACATGGCTGCTGTAGCCCCTACAACCAGACCGGAGCCTCATCGGAAGTGGATGGACACAACCATCACTTTTGATGCTTCAGACTGCCCTCGAAGCATGGTTGGGGCAGGTCAGCTGCCTTTGATGGTATCTCCTACCATCAATAACATCCAGCTCCACCATGTCATGGTAGACGGAGGTTCGGGGCTTAACCTCATAAGCTTCGAAGCTTTCACCAAGCTTCAGCTCCGACCTTCGGATCTCCACACCTCCCGACCTTTCTCCGGAGTAGGTCCGAGGGCCATTACCCCCCTCGGAGCTATTACTCTCCCCGTTACCTTCGGGACACAGGAGAAGTATCGCACCGAGAAGTTGGTCTTTGATGTCGCTCAGATCAACTTACCCTTCAACGCCATCTTGGGTAGGCCTGCCCTGTACAAATTCATGGCAGCTGCTCATTATGGCTATCTGGTGTTAAAGATGCCAACACCAGTAGGCGTTCTCCGGATCCGCGGAGATCGTACTGCCGGAGTAACTGCTATGGAAGAACTCCATGCACTTACCACGGCGCAAGAGGAGGACTCCAGGCAGGATCAAGCTCCAAAACCCCCGAGCATTCGTCAACGAGGCTCGACATCTGCACCTCGTGTGCAACCAAGCGGCGACACCGACATCCCCGTCAAAGTCGTCCAAATCGGTTCTGATGTCGCTCAGACCACCCGTATATCGGGGGGATTGAACGACAAATAGGAACTCGCGCTCATCACTTTCCTCCGCGCTAATGTCGATGTGTTTGCCTGGCAACCGTCACAAATGCCTGGGATCCCCAGGGAAGTGATTGAGCACAATCTGAAGATCTACCCCGACGCCCGGCCTGTGCATCAGAAGCCTCGGAAGTAATCTGTAGAGCGACAAAACTTCATTCGACAAGAAGTAAAGAAGTTGCTCGAAGCTGGATTCATCCGAGAAGTCTTCCATCCAAAATGGCTGGCAAACCCAGTCGTTGTGCCCAAGGCCGGTGGAAAGCTTCGGATGTGTATCGACCACACAACACTAAATAAGGCATGTCCAAAAGATCCATTCCCACTACCTAGAATAGATCAGATAGTGGATTCCACCTCCGGGTGTGAATTACTGTGTTTCCTAGATGCATATTTTGGGTATCATCAAATCAGAATGTCTAGGGAAGATGAAGAGCATACCTCTTTCATCACAGTAGATGGATTATACTGTTATACACTCATGCCATTTGGTCTCAAGAATGCAGCTTCAACCTTTGTACGAGCTATGTACAAAACCTTTGAAGACCTCATTAGAGACATAGTGGCAGTGTATGTTGATGACATCGTGGTCAAGGTCAAGAACAAGGAGTCACTTCTTGACACCTTACAAGCTGTCTTCGATAAGCTGCGGGCCACCCGCACAAAGCTAAACCCAGACAAGTGTGTCTTCGGGGTTAGCTCTGGAAAACTTCTTGGTTTCCTGGTAAGTCACCGGGGCATAGAAGCTAATCCGGCGAAGATCAAGGCCATTGAAGACATGCGGCCACCAGCCCTCATCAAAGATGTCCAAAAGCTAACTGGATGTCTAGCAGCCCTCAGCTGGTTTATTTCAAGACTGGCAGAACGGGCACTCCCCTTCTTCAAATTATTGAGGAAGTCCGGACCATTCCAATGGTCTGAAGAAGCAGAAAAGGCGTTCCAGGAGCTAAAACAGTTCCTCACCACCCTACCAACTCTGGTAGCTCCGAACCCTGGTGAGCCTTTGTTGCTTTACATTTCAGCTACTGACGAAGTCGTCAGTATGGTCCTGGTCGTGGAAAGACCAGAACTACCCCATACTCAGGGATCCAGACCCCTTCGGGAGGGTCCGGAGGTTCCTGAAAGCGAGTCTGGGTCCCAGAGCTCCCAGATTCGAATCCACAAGAAACCGCTTCAGAAGACCCAGACCTCTCCGGGAGGGTCCAGGTCACTTCTGAAGAAGCTCCAGGTTCCTCCAGCCAGATCCAGAGGTCCTCGAAGAAAACCCGGATCCCTCCGGGAGGATCCGGGTTAGTGAAGTGGAAGCTCCGGGCTCCTCCGGGAGGGTCCGGACCATTCAGCGCCCAGTGTACTTCATCAGTGAAGTACTACATGATGCCAAGACTTGATACCTAGAGGTGCATAAGTTGCTCTATGCAGTTCTTATTGCCTCCAGGAAGCTTCACCATTATTTCCAAGCTCACAAAATCTCAGTGGTGACCTCTTACCCACTCCGAGCAATCTTGCAGAATCCCAATTCAACTGGGAATATTGCAAAGCGGGCAGTGGAATTGGCTGAATTCGATCTCGAATTCATTTCAAGGCAAGCAGTCAAGAGTCAAGCATTGGCAGACTTCGTGGCGGAATGGACTCCCTCTCCATCAAACCCTGGGGGCCCCAGTGAGCAGAAGCCGGAACACGAAGCTCCGGTATTCACCGAGCCTCATTGGACCCTCTACTTCGACGGCTCCATGCAAAAGCAGGGGGCCGAAGCTGGAATCCTTCTCCTCGCACCAACTGGGGAGAAGGTGAAATACATGGTACACCTTGACTTCAAGGCGACCAACAACATGGCGGAGTACGAAGCACTCATCTACGGACTAAAGGTGGCACTGTCATACGGTGTCAAGCAATTGCTGGTCAAGGGAGATTCACAACTCATCATTAAGCAAGTGAAGGGTGAATGCTCCTGCAACAATCTCCATCTAGCTGCTTACCTCCTTGAAGTCCAGAGGCTTCAAAAGGACTTCGAAGTCCTAGATCTCCACCATGTCCAGCGTGCCTACAACGCTGAAGCCGACGAACTCTCGACGAAAGCGTCAACCGGAGCTCCGGCCCCTGACGGAACTTTTGTCCGGAGGTTGTCAAAACCCACACCTCAGCCTGCCGAACTGAGTGAAGGGGGCGAGATCAACATCCCGAAGCTGAAGGTCCTGATGGCCCTGTTACCATGGCAGCCATCAAGGGTCATAGGTGCTGTCGGAAGCTCCGAGCAACCCAGCACGCAAGATTCAAATGCTCAAGTTAGTTCTGATGCATGGATCTCGGAGATCCGGAACTACTTGAAAGACAACATCCTTCCTGACGATGATGTATCCGCTGACCGGGTAGTCAGATTGGCTAAAAGATACACGTTGGTAGAAGGGGATCTCTACCGGTGCGGTGCCAACGGCATCCTAATGCGGTGCATCACAAGGGAAGAAGGTTGCAAGCTCCTCGCAGAAATCCATGGAGGCGAGTGTGGGAACCACACGTCTTCCCGCACGCTGGTTGGTAAAGCCTTTCGGCATGGCTTTTACTGGCCTACAGCACTCCAGGATGCAACTGAGCTGGTGAAGAAATGCGAAGCATGTCAATTTCATGCAAAGCAAATTCATACACCGGCTCAACCCCTACAAATGATACCTCCTACATGGCCCTTCGCTGTGTGGGGGATGGACATCTTGGGACCTTTCCCAAGAGCCGTCGGAGGTTACAAGTTCTTGTACGTTGCCATTGACAAATTCACCAAGTGGTCGGAAGCAACTCCAGTTGTGACAATCAACAAGCAATCTGCTATCAACTTTTTGTAGTCCATTGTATGCAGATTTGGAGTCCCAAACAAAATCATCACTGATAATGGGACCCAATTCACAAGCTCTGCATTTCAAGGATATTGCAAAGACCTCGGCATTCAAGTTTGCTACGCCTCCGTAGCTCACCCAGCAAGCAATGGCCAAGCCGAGAGAGCAAATGCTGAAATCCTTAAAGGACTCAAAACGCGCACCTATGAGCGCTTGAAAAAACATGGTGCCAACTGGATTGAAGAGCTTTCGCCCACTTTATGGGCCAACAGGACATCACCAAACCGGTCAACTGGAGAGACACCCTTCTTCCTGGTGTATGGAGCTGTAGCAATCCTTCCTCCAGAAATCACCTTGGGATCACTCCGAGTCCGGACCTTCGACGAAGCTACGCAGGACCAGCTCCAGCGTGAAGACCTAGACCTTCTTGAGGAGGGAAGGTGCCAAGTAGCTGTTCGGAATGCCCGATACCGCCAAGCCCTTCGGCGCTATCATCAGCGGCATGTACACAACCGACAGCTCGAGGAAGGCGACCTGGTGCTACGGAGAATACAATCCAGAATAGGGTTAAACAAACTCTCCCCCAGCTGGGAGGGACCCTTCCAAGTGATTAAAGTATCCCGTCCCGGGAGCGTTCGCTTGGCTACCGAGGATGGGACACCTCTCCCAAATCCTTGGAACATTGAGCACCTCCGTAAGTTCTAAACTTAATATCACGGAGGTGAGTCTGTAATAACTTGGGGTGTATGTTATAGAGTCATTGTACAGAGTCAGGTAGTTCCTCCGCGAGAACAACCGGACCTTTCCCGGAAGGTCCGCAAAGTTCATGCAACACTTGTCACAGTCTCAGGACTAAAAGTGTGGCTAGCTACCCTGGGTCAAACGAGAAATGAAACACGCTTAGCCTGGTTCCGTACCCTAAGAGTGTACTTGTTTCCACTGTACCCCGGACCTATAATGAAAGACATCTTCAAGTGAAACGGACTCCACGTGCATTTATTTTGTACAGGCTCAACATTTTTTATTTTTCTCTTTCTTGTCTATAACAAAGACGTACAATTCTTAAGAAATTTTAGTTTGACCGGTTCATATACAATACGAGTTGTATTGTCAATTCTTTTGGATTCAAATATTGTTCATGGCCAACTCGCCTGAAAGCCGCCAAGCCAATCTAGGGCTGGAGTGTGCTATCGACTTAGCCTGGTCAAGCACCCTAAGTACGCCACTCTACCTACACCCCGGCAGGCCGATGTAAGGCGGGTCCATGTACAGTTGGATCTGGAAGAAAAGACAACGCATTCGGTTGTATTTAGAATCGCGTTTGACTTAAAATCTTCTTGAGAATCGTAAGCCGCGACGAAGTTATAGACAAGAAATGAATTTTACTGTTTTTCTTGGCTTAAGTGTGCAGGACAAATAAAATCTATGTTGATGGAGAAAAGCCGGAGCTAACAAAGCTTCGACTCCCCTAGGTGGCTTGTAATCGATGTTACGCATTGAAAACGAGCATCATCGGAGTAATCAAGCTCCGGTAAAACTAGGGGGCCAGCCGTCGACGCTAAATAAAAGATGGTGAGAAGACCCCGCAAACAGAGTCTGCTGCCAACAAACTAAGTGTTGGCAAAGGTCACTGCCGGAGCTACTAAGCTCCGACACCCCGGAGGACTAATTATCGATGCTCTATGCGTTGATTAGGACTATTGCCAGAGCTACTAAGCTCCGACGATAGACAATGCCAGAGCTTCTAAGCTCCGACAACCTCAGGGGGCCTTCACTATCGAAGACTTCGGACCTACACTCTACAAGTTCGGAGCAAATGAGTCTTCAACAAAACACAATATCCTCTTGGTACATGTTCACAATCAAATTGTATACATCTACCAGGGGGCCAAGTGAAGACAAATGTGTTGAAGACAAAAAGTGAAATTCTCAAAGTGAAATTCTTAAAAATTTGGGGATTTCATTCATCTGGAGACAAGGGATTACAAAATTGAGGAAGAAGAAGAGAGAATACAAGAGGGAACAACAGAGATGGTCCTAGACCCTATGGAAGAATTGGGCGACCTTCTGGGCAACCTCCGACACGTTGGCACTGGCAGCTTCGTCTTCTCCTTCAACGGGACCTTCAAGCACCGGGTCCAGAGGAAATTGGGAGTTCCGGCTGGTGTAGCACGTCAGCACATATTCTGCGACGTTCTTCGCCAGGGATTGCCCCTCAACCTCCAATTGGTCCGCGATGACATCGACCACCTTGGAGAGTTTGCTGCCTGCCGAGCTCAACGCCTGCAACGCCAGGTCTGGCTCCGGCTCCGGATCATCCAGACGCACGGGACTGAAGCCCATCGGTGTCAGAGCGTTGTTAGCCTTGCCCAGGAACTCCCAAATCTGTAGGGAGTCCGCAGTCCTCAAGCCCTTTAATTCCTCCAGGGATCTTCTGGCCGCCACTAGTTCAGAATTCTCGCGGGCGAGGCGCTCAACTTCTTTGGCGTTTTGCTGAATCTTCTCAGCAACCCGCTTCTCGAGTTTTCCGAGCTCCTCCTCCCGGAGGTGGATCTTTTTCCGGCGGTCAACCAGGTCCTTCTCCCTGCCCCTCACTTTCTTTTCTCTGGCAACAAGGGCACACTCCCGCTCGTGGAGCTCCTGCCCTCGCACCCAGGCCTTGTTCTCCTCCTCAATGCAGCGCTCTTCCAATTTCTTAGTGCGCTCCTCGAGGCCCTTGTCAGCCAGAGCCACCTTCTCGGTGAGCTCCTCTTCCCTCCTCAGGACATCATCCCGCAGCTCAAGGAGTTTCTGCTCTTCATCTTCAAGTCGTTTCTCCCTCTCCTCAAGTGCCTCCCGGTGCTTGATGAGTGTAGTGTTAATGGCCTCAAGCCTTTCTTGGCGTTCATCGGCCGCACTGTTAGCTGCTTTGGTCTGCTCATAAATCTGCCAGGATTGGGCGTCAAGGGCGCGAGTCATACTCTCCCTGTCATCTAATAATTTACCCTAGTATTCCAGGCGGATCTTCTCCCGCTTGATCCACTCTTTGTCATCCGCTAGCCTCGACTGCGCCAGCTTGGTCTCGAAGTAGAGCCAGTTACGCCACCGCCTAAGGGTTTGGGACCCCTCTTCAAGAGCCTTGCTGTCGTGGAAGAAGGCCAGCTGAACTTGACACAGACTAGAACATGTGTTGTCAATAGACAGTGACAACGGGATAGGTTCCGGACCTGCTGGGGTCTCCTCCGCTGGTTCCAACGGGTTTTCAGATACAAAAATTGGGTCCCACTCCATAAGAGTGGTCCCTTGGGTCTCCATGGCACTAGGGCCGTCCTCCGGGATGGCCTCAGTCGCCATCGAGGAAGGCCCCGCCGCCAGGTCTTCATTCACCCCCTCAGGAAGGGGGCCAGCAACTTCACCAGGGCACTCTGGCTCAGCCGCGGGTACCTCCGACGTTGTCACTTCCGGAGCAGGGGCCGCTGTTGGCTCTGGTCTGGGAACCTCCTCCGATGGAGGCTCTAGCTCCGACACCTCTGCAACAACCGGCTCGGGAGCCGGAAGACCTTCAACATTGACTGGCCCTGTGGCTGGAGCTCCAACAATGACCGGCTCTGCGACCGGTGCTTCAGAGGTAGCCGGCCCAACTGCCGGAACTTCCTCACCATCCGGCGCGCATGCCGGGACTTCAACCACCTCTGGCTCAACCGCCGAGGCTTCGACAATTTCCGGCTCTGGGGCCGGAATTACTGCTTCCTCTGGCTCAACAGCCGGAGCTCCCATCATCTCAGCACCAGGACCCGGAGCTTCAGCCTTCGGGACAGGTGCCGCTGGCACATCTTCTCTCCCGCGGTCCGGCGCTACCACGGGAGTCTCTGGGGATGAGTCGAGGTCCATGACCACAACAGCCAGCGCCGGAGTTATCACAGCTTCAGCCACCACTTGGGGCGACACCGGGACAGGAGCAGAAGCTTCCGCCCTCACAACTTCAGTTACTGTGGCTGAGGGTGGAGCCTCACTCCTCTTCTTGGGAACGCTGCAGATGATGGATGAAGAAACTTAAAAAACAGTTACTACAACAAAGCAACTATCCAAGGTAAAGATTAAAAATTACCTTGGGAGGCTTCCGCACCAGCTTGCGCGGAACCTCTTTCCCGGGCATTCCGGGCTGGTCATAGCCGGCGTGGAAGCTCCGGAAGGCCCCCCGGAACTCGCTGCAGCAACGGGCGTTTCCCTAGTCGAGGCCCTCCTCGATCGGGACAAACTTCTGGACCTAGAGGCCTCAACCGGCCCTGGTGCTGGAGTCGCATGCCCGGAGCTAGCTCCCCGGGAGGACTCCACTGCGGGTACAGTCACCGCGGTCGAAGAAGACCTCCCCCTCCGGGGAGAAGGAGCTGATGCAGAGGTGGCAGGCATGACGGACCTTCTGTCGGCATGCTGCAGCTTCCTCTTCCGGCTCAAGGGTTCATCCGCCGGCTCCTTGCCCTTGCCGACGACCTCGACCCTCGGCTTCGGGGCAGGGCCACCTTCGGACACTCCAGGGATCGCAACCCTGGTGGTTGATCTTCTCTCGACGACACCAAGGTCGTCAAGCACGGGCATCTTCCGCCGGAGCTCCCTACTGAACTCAACTTCCACGTTCAGAGGAAGAAAAGCCGATGGCAGAGTCAAGTCGTCAACCTCGACGTCGATGCCGTGCTGGAACTTCTTGAGGTGGAACTCCAAG
The DNA here is from genome assembly GCA_036927565.1 of Tuctoria greenei. NCBI lineage: Eukaryota > Viridiplantae > Streptophyta > Magnoliopsida > Poales > Poaceae > Tuctoria > Tuctoria greenei. The sequence goes on from JAYESD010000010.1 coordinate 96,867,913, forward strand.
GTTGTCCCCACCATGTTGGACTTCAGCCTGGTCTCGACCCGATCGTCGTCCATCACGCTGTTGAGGGCCCAAGCGAGTTTCTCTCTCTTCTTCAGCAGTGCCCACCTGTTGACCAAGAAGTTACAAAACACCGCTTGAGGGGTTAATCCCCCCTCCATGCACTGGCGGATCCTTGTCAGAACAGGGTTGAAGGCGTCTGCCAGCACCGGAGCTTCACTCCAGATCGTCGTGTCAATGTTGGGGAGGCCTTCGGGCAGCTCCAGCCTCTCGTGCTCCTCCACCCGGATGACTATCCAGTCCTTCTTCCAGTCATCCCACTTCCCAGAGGGAAACGACCGGAGGTACTTGAATAGGCACTTCTTGCGCTTCACGAAGTAGTAGAAGCCAAGGTACTCGTTGCTCCTACCGGTGGTGTGGACGGTGAAGAAGGCCCGGAAGAGTTCAATGCAGGGGGGTGCCCACCCACATCTCACAGAAGTGGACGAAGATAGACACAAGGAGAATGGAGTGAGGGCCAAGGTGGTATAGCTGCAGACCATAAAAATCCAGCAGCATCAAGAAAAAGGAGGAAAAAGGTGGGATCAACCCCACCATGGCGTACGAGGAGAAGTACACCATTTCGCCGGCGTGCTCCTTCTCAAAAGGGAGCTCTCCCCCAGCGCGGACCGAGCGGTTGAAGAAGTCCGAAGACCACCCCATGAGGGTTCGGACCTTCTTGAGGTCGCCGTCGATCTTCAAACGGCTCTCACGGAGACCCAACTCCATCGCAGCACAGCATGGCAAGAGAGGAAAAGCGGAGCACAAGTTGGGAGTTTGAGCGCAAGATCAGATGAGTGGCGTAAAGAACTCCAGACGCTGCGCACTTTCCTTCTTAAGTAAGCCCTTGCAACGCTTGGATGGAAACCGCAAGAAAGTTGAAGATACCATTCAAAACTTCCACCCAGCCGATGACAAGGGGGCCCGGGACTACCCCGATGATCAAGTCGAGGTTCTTACCCAGGCGAACGGTTGTCATCATGAGGCGGGAAGCCCAAAGGCGGCGGCCTGACAAGGCGCACGGAACCGATACAGTTTTCGTATCGGAAACCGACGCCCTTCAATTGCGTGAGATCCGCACGCCAAAGATCTCATCTGCCGCACGCGGGATACGCCACACAGCGAGGATTTAACTCCAAACCATTGCCAACGGCACATCCGGAGACCTTTGAAGACTCAGTTCAAAAGTCGCGAGGATGGACCCACCTCTGGCGGAATGACTTCACCCAAAGGATCTTCCCCAGAGGTGGGCCCAGGGGGCCACTGTCGGTACCCTGGAAACCGTACACCCCTTGAGGTTACAAAGATCTCAAAGGAAAGTCATCTACTTGATTTGAAGACCTTCGGAGGCCCACATGTCAAATATAACCGGACCCATTTCTCCAACATGGTTGATCCTAGGATCGCCACATGTACTATCAAACCGGAGCTACCGCCCACAAGGGAGAAGCTCCGGGCTATGTACCGAAATGGCACCTCCGGACCTAACCCCAGACCGAGAGAAGCTCCGGATCTGACATGTGTCAGGTAGCTCCGGAGCTACCTGTTTCCCACAGTATGCTCCGGAGCTGCCATGTGTCCAACCGTCAGATCTTCAGCCTCTAACCTCCGGGAGACTCCACAACGACTCCGGATCTTCAAAGGGGAATCAAGGACTTCAAGACCCGATTAAGTGTCATTAATACCATATGAATGACACATGATCGGATGACCTTAATTACCAGTAACGGTGCTGTCAAAGCCCATTACCCGGTCGTTAAGGACAATTAAACATGTTGAATGAGTATCAATACTAGTAACCGTCGGGGCCACATGTCGGGCCAGGCTAACTTGTAACGGCCTGCCCATGTACTATAAATGGACAGGCCGACAACGGACTCTGGGGGGAGTGACGCTACACACACGCCATTGATACTCGTCACATGCTCATACAGCTAATACAACACCAACACACCCGTGGAGTAGGGTATTACGCTCAGGCGGCCCGAACCACGTAAATCTCCGTGTCTCCTGTGCTATTTACAATTCACCTTCTTGAATCTCCGTGCGCCCAAACCGAACATCAAACTCCTCCAACACTTTAGTAGTGTCGGGAGATCTGCCGGTTCCAACCCGCCGACACTCACCTATCTAAGCATGAGAGAAGATGTCCATGCCCTAGGACGCTTCTCACTAGCAACATGGAGAACATTCAGTAGTGGCGTGGTTCACATGAGATTCATCTCGACACCTTGAGCTCTTATGTAAGACTTGAACAACAGAAATAAACCTAATACCTGCAAAAATTGTTAAAGCGCAAACTTGAGCATAAAGCTTAGCAAGACTGACCCGTCTCACTATCTATGAGAGACTACATGCAAGGGGGACAGTAATATAGGAAAGTAGAATTGTATAAAGGACTCGCCTAATAGTAAATCCTTATTTTTCAAGTTTTAAATAGCAAATGACATTCCTTGGTCACAACACATCATAAACTCCACAATCAAACAAGAAATGCTTCATCGATGATATGACATGCCTAAAGCACATAAGTCGTAGACTGGTTAAGTGTTCAGAAGTTATAAACTTTAATTGTGCTACAGCTAAGCCATACATGGTTGCAATACAATAATATATAACTATCAATAGAGCATCTTCATCATGTTCCAATTACTCTTATTTACTACGTCATGACACAGTGAACAAGTGGTACTCTATTACCGTGAGGGACGGTGGTTGCAATCAGGACACACCCGGACAACACGACACATACGCACTTTTGGAAGCGCCAGTGAGTACTTACAACAGTACCTACATAACACTTCAGTACTAGTCGTATATGGCCACCTTTCACCCAACACTCGAATGTCGAACCGGTCGATCCGTCACGGGCAGGAGGTCCCTGCGTGGGGCGTACTCTGATGTGCCCACCAGCTGATTTACACCTTGCTGCCCTCAACCCACGCCTATAAAATGGAACGGTATGCCTCGACAAACCAGTATCAAGCTACGTCAGTTTGCTGGAGCCCATTTCTCCAGTATGTCGCCGGTACAATTCAAGCTTGTCCAGCAGGGCCGCATACGGCGCAGGCCTTAATCGACACGGTCATAGCTATGCAACCAAGACCACGTCTTGTCGCTTCCTACTCATCTTGGACCGGTCTCCAGTTCATAATAACAACCATTCTTTATATTTACCCGACCCAGTGTAGATGAGTGTCATCTTTCTATCTCGCGAGTAGATTCCAACTACTCAACTTCTATCGGTTTCCTGACAATATTAGCATGACAGTTGCTACACGAGTCTGTGAGCTATTCTAACCACTCCCTGGGTTATTTGGTCATGCAAGTGGATGTCGAACACCTTAAACGTAATGCACAAACATCTGAAGACGTAAGGTGAATGAAAACTACAAAGACACTGTAAGGAACTTAAATGCAAACCGGGGCTTGCCTTGTTTGCGACTCTATAGCAATGTAAGTTGTTATGGCTTGGTCTTCCTCCGGAGAATCCGCCATGGAATCTTGAAGTTAGAACTCCTCGGACTTCTCCTCCAAGAGAAGCTTCTCGTTGATCACCTATCCTCACGTTCCTATCGACATGATATGAATATAAGTAATGAAGGTAATCTAATAATGGACTCGACAAATTGTATAAATCTTAAGAAGAAGAGGCTTCACTAGGAAGATTAGATATGTCTCGGATGGGTGGAGAAACAATGGATAAGTCAAGGGGTCATAGTAGTGTCGAGACGTGAATTGAAAGGTGCAATGCAAGCACGCAATGCAATTATTCACTTAACACTTGGAGCTATGCCACTCAAGAATGATAAGACTGAATGGTGAAGGGCTGTTCGACTGATTCAGGCAAGGATGTCCAAGGAATCAAGTGGAAAATTGAGAGATCAAGATATGAGTGAACTGTGCAACAGGAGGTCATGACTCAAAAGTCGACCAAATAAGTTGTTTCAACTCATAAAGGAATAAACCTAGTTAAGTGATAAGTGTGGTCGCAGGGTTCTGATAAGGATGAATCAAAGTGAAACCCTAGCGACACTTGGGAGTGAAGTCAAATCCACATTGCTTGGACTTAAGACGTCATCACAAGCACTTCTAACCTAACGTAGTATCAAGACAACGTTCAAATCACTTTTAGGTAAACCAGTCGCACTACCTTGCTACCCTTATAAGGATGCTCACCTTGTTCATTTCACCGAATATCTTGGGTGTGTTCTTGATCCAGTCACCTTATCAACATTCAAAGATCACCTTGGCACATACCCTGGTTGATTGCCACACCATAACACACCTGCATCCATAGACCAGCACTGAACGTAACAACTGGTTCCTTCCCTGTAAACATTTCATCGAACACCTAGGATGCAGTCACTGATCTGATCAATCTTGCACAAATCAAAGCTATCCTTGGATCGATTGTCATGGCCAATGCATCATCAATGTGTTCCCGCATCATGTGCTGCACATACATAACTTGCTTCGCTACCAGGGCACTACCACAGCTCAGAACATCGTGATGATGCCATAAAGATGGATGGCATCGGGTCAACACAAGTCGAGCTGACACGAACACGACACGGTCTTGCCGTTGGCGCATCGGTGGACTTGGAACGCGCTACAGAAGTCGGAACGATCATCAGATTGCTGCTTGGGGGACGGTCACCGTCTATGCAGGAGGCGCGGCGGCAAGGAACGCGGTGCTGACAAGCATCGGCGCCTGGTTGCTGGACTTGGACAGCGGTGACGGAGGACGACGAGCACCGCAATGACCATGGCGCTTGGCAGGTGGGCAGAGTGCAGCACAAACTGTCGTCGCTGTGGGCATCGCGCGCGTGGTGCTCGCGACTGGCGCGGACGCAGGGACGAGCAGAAGGCGACCAGGGCATGCCAGCGGAGGGCGTGGCACGGGAAGGGCAGAGTGCAACTGGCGGCACAAGCGGTGGGGCGGCGCGCATGGCAGTGTTGGGCAGGGGACAAGCGCGGCGACCAGGAGGCCGCACACCGGAGTAGCGCCACCAGGGTGCGATGCGTGCAGCCCCGTCGGGCTAGATGCGGCGGCGACGAGGTGGGGCAGAGATGCGACCGCGGGGAGGTGAGCAGCGCGTGGGGCGGCGCCGGGATATCTTGCGGCAACGGCATGGGAGGCACGAACATAGGCGACCGGCGGTGGGGATGGTGTTGAGCACACTGTCAGCGTGGGGTGGTGCCGTGAGCGGCCGAGCGTGTGGACAGGTTCGTGGGTCGGCGAGCAGGGAGGCGAAGTGGTGCGTGCAGGGAGATGAACCGGCGGTTGACGTGGAGCGAGCGGTGCGCAGTGGCAGCCGGATGGAGGAGCGCAGCGCGGCGATGAGCAGACCATGGCGCGGTAGAGTGGAAGCCACGTAGAGAATAACAAACAGAACAGAGCACTTCACTTGTGAGGATAATACTGACACATGGGCCCCACCAATGGATACTATCCTCTTTTTCTTTTTCTCAGATTCAAACCGTGTCTAAATAATCTCAAAGAACAATAACCTGGGGCTCGTTATTTGATATATGAATAATCCCAAATTTTGAACCAAATTTGAGAATTGAATCAATTGAATTTCAAATTCAAATTTGAATTTGAAATCACCCTAGGCTTTTGCTTTTATTCTTTATCTATTTTGTTTTCTAAAAACCAATAGAAATCGAAAATAATTGGCCTTAATCAATTAAGGGTTCTAAGCCCTACATTTTGTAAATTCAAACTTTAAGCTTGAAATTTGTTTGGATTTTTATCCTTCGCACGGTTTGATTTTTATTCTTTACGGGCCCAAATTTCTAATTGGTGCCACAAGTCGAAGTAGACAGAGAGCATGTGGGTACTGCCGGGATCGACGATAAGGACAGCCTAAAACTAGCTTGTGCGTGAAGCATTATTGGCACACCCATCGAGATGGTTCCCGATAAGCACGAGCAGAGGAGGAAACCAAACGACGTTTGATAAGAGCTGACTGGTGGGCCACCCGACAAGTGGGCCCCACCCAAGGTGTTATCTTCATTGGAAACACCATGATGTTGTTCAAGTTGAGGTTAAACTAGAATTTGAAGTAACACCCGAAACTTTAGTAGTTTATGTGACATTTTCCAGATCATGCTTGAAATTTTTAACTATTCGTCATATTCTGGATCATTAGTTCACTAACATGACTTCATGTGAACTCAAATTGCAAATTCCACTTGTTTTTTTTTTTAAAAAAGTTAAGTTCACATTTTTGTGTTTTGTTCTTCTGAAAAGCGGGCTTTTACACATTATGCCTTTCTAAATGGCGATTTGGAAGCTCATGTCATCATAAGTAACAAGCTTTCAGATGATCAGACACTCAAACTCATTGCCATTCGAATTGCAAATTCCAGGGAGTCGGGAGGAGCCAACACGTGTCATTTGACCGAGTTTGGTGCCAGGAAGAGTTCGGCCGAACCCCTGGTTCGGCCAACCTAGTCAAGGCTCCCCTCGGGGAGTGCTTCCTCCAGGTGGCTTCCAGGTGGGCCCCCTTGATATATATGGGTGCAACACCGTTGGATCTCCTCGTATTCTTCTGTTTGTGGGCCATTTGATCCATGTTTTGCCACGTGTCATCGCCTGATTCGTTGAAATCTATTTTCATGGATTCATCCGCGCATGTTTTGATATTTTGGGTAGTAATTCACCTGCATACAAATAGACACCAACACTTGTGGAATTGGGTTAGTGTATAACCCTACCACTATGTTTTGTGTTTCTTTTATGCACATTATGAGGTGAATTGATGGTCAAAATATGGTACTTAAGGACCGTCAACAAACTCCCCCACACTTAGTCCTTTGCTCGTCCTCGAGTGAAGGCAAGAAGAACTAGAGTGTTGTCATGAATTTTCTATAAGGTAGAAAATAAGGATACTAGATATTTCAACTTATACCTTAATTCATGGATCCCCTTTGTGTATGTGGCTACCACATCAATCTTGGGTGTTTGAAAAGTGGAACGGTTAGAATGAAGTTCCCTTGGATCATTCCCTGCTGAAATGATTAGGCAATTGCTATATTTGAAAGTCCTAGGAACTTTTGCCCTTGCCTTCTCGATTGGAATCTCTCAAATCACTCAAAGTGTTTGAGTCCTCACCATGACATGTTTTTCCAATTCTTGTCCCTATACTAAAAGTTGCTATATCTGGAGCTTGGTAGGGATGAATGTGGCACACATTTGCAATTCATATGTTACTAAGTCAAAAACTTGATCCTATGAGAGACTTACGCAATGAACAAAGTGAAGAGAAAATTCTTGTGCACATGAATGAAATGGAGGGGTGAGGTGATAACTCCCATGAATTTGCTCTCTCTTAAGGATGAAACATGGCTTCTTTTTTTTGACCACTCTTACTCTTTTTCAAGAGTGGATGCTTTTTCTTTTTCTTGTAGCCATGTATTCTACTCCTTTTTTTAGAGAGGCTTTCATTTGTATTGTATGGAGTTTCTTTTTGGCGGATGGGTAATCGATGGATGCAAACTCTCAATGTGAGAATTTTTGCATGAATGGAGTGCACAAGAGTTTTCAATTAAAAAAGTTCATGCATGTCACTCAATTGGATCACGGGTTTGACAAAGTTCAATGAAAAGCAAAGTGGCATATGCTTGTGGTTTTCAATGAATGTATCATATGGCCTTGGGGGGTATATAAATTTCCAATGAGAGATTTAGGCAATGTTCAAGACTTCAAATAATTACAAATGTCAAAAATCAATTTCAAGCAAAAGGATGATTTCTAAAGAACTCATTTACCATATCACACTAGTCAAATACCTAGATGATGTGTTTTTCCTATTGAATTATGGCAATCATAAACATGGTAATGAATTGAAATATAAAGTATTCAAATTTTTAGCTTAAGCAAATCCTTGACTACCAAATTTTATTTCAATTTGTTGAGTTGATTCATTTTAGATATGCAATGAAAAATATGAAATCAACTCAAACAGCAGGGCAACACATAAAAGTGGGGATAGGAAATCTAAAACGATTTTCTGGAGTGAAACGGAGTCGAATGGAGCAGAAAACAGGTCGGCCGACCAGGGGGTTCGGCCGACCTCCTGTTGGCTCTGTTGTGGCTCTGTTTTGTCAGGTCGTTTTGCTCATTTGGTCGCGACGTGTTTTGATATGCAATGTTAATTTTTCACGTCGGGATTTCGTGACTTGGGGACATGTATACCCCACACTTGTTTCCTAAATTCTTTATTCAACAAAATAAACTAAAGGGGGAACTTTACCGGTGTTAGATGAACCGGTATTTTCACTTTATTGAAATCAAAATATGGGGATGCTTACATTATTCAACCTAGCTTTGTAAAACAAATGATTGGAAAAGAATAAAAATCCTAAGTAGTAAGCATCCTATGCTGTCGGGACATCTAAACCATGGTGCGTTGTAGATGTCGGGCTCCCCGACGGCACTGCACAAGCGCCGCAGCTTGGCGCTCATGCCATGGCGAACACCGTCAATCTCCTCCTTGAGGGCCTTGATATCATCCTTCAGTTCCGCCCTCTTGATGCGCCCTTCAGCCACCAAGTCCGTCAGCTTCTTGTTCTCCAAGCGGAGAGAAGCGAGTTCCTTGGTCAGCTGTGCCACTTTAGGGGCACGAGGAGAGTCCTCATCACTGCCCTCGAACTGGCCGGGTGGCCCGTTGATGGCAGGTGGTGGGATGTGCTGCCTAATGTTGGAGGGCGACGAGCGCGTCGACTACTCCATCGCCAGATTATCCACGCACTTGAATAGGCCCTTAGCGTAGCCTCCTTCGGGTTTGCGCACCCCGTGGATAAGAAAGCGATCTCCCATGCGTTCCGGCGAGGTACAGGTGGGCGTCTTGTAGTGGTGGCTCACTACATCACCCATCTTAGTCGTCAAAGTATACATGAACTCCTTGCCGTGTGCAACGATGGAAGAGACTCATCTTTTCCGTGGAAAAGACGCGTCTTGACTGGGCTCAGCCGAGCCAAAGTCAAATGGCCTTGCGTCGTCGACTTCATCGGCATTCTCCAAGGGGAGAGCGACCGGACAGCGCTACGAGGTGTAGGGTTGCGTCCGCGCAGAGTCGTCGCAGGCGGGATGGCAAGGGGCTTGACACCATGACGGTCTCTAGGGTGAGGGGAGTTTTGTCGTTGGCCGGCTTAATGTCTCCGCTCAGGTTGAAGGTTGAGCTGGAGGCATGAGACACAATCTTCTTGTCGGCCATGACGAGGACGAGAGGAAGATGATGATTCAATGAGGTGCATGACTTTCCTCTCTGTTTCTATCCTTTAAATAGGCGGGGAACGATGCGTTTCATCGAGGATTTTGTGGATGATATCAGGGAGGATCAACACGAGAAAACAGAACGCGGACGGCGGGAAGGGAAGGTCGGCCTACCCTAGGGTTCGACCGAACCCTTTCTGGCTCCTTTCGGGCCATATTTTCTCAGGTCGATTTAATGGGCCTTCTATAAGAAGAATTGGATGGGCCAATTAGTTGGACGCGGAGAATTTAAAAAGAATTGAAAGAAATGACATGGAAATCAATTAGATTTACCACGTCAAATTATTTTTCTATATCCTTTTGGGAATCGAGAAATAATTTGAGTTGGTGCCCATTCACTTTGAATAGTTGACCGTCATCACCTTGGAGTGTGATTGCTCCATGGGATGAAGTCTCTACTACAGTGAAGGGTCCTTCCCATTTACTTCTAAGCTTCCCATGTCCTAGAGTTAAAGAGTAAAACTTTATCTCCAGGTTTGAACTCTTTCGGCGTAATCCTCTTATCGTGCCATCTTTTGGTTCTCTCTTTATAAATTCTGGCACTGTGGTACGCCTTATCTATCCATTCCTCCAATTAAAAGATTTGCTTCAATCGGTGATTTCCAACTTCATGAAGATTGATGTTCCACCGCTTGATGGCCCAATATGCTCTATGTTCCAATTCTACGGGAAGATGGCAAGTCTTCCCATAGACAAGTTGGAAAGGGGACATGCCGATAGGTGTCTTGTAGGCAGTATGATATGCCCATAATGCGTCGGGTAGCTTTTGCTTCCATCCCGTTCCCATTTCCAAGACAGTCTTTTGCAGAATATTCTTAATTTGCTTATTAGATGTTTCTGCTTAACCACTTGTCCGTGGGTGGTATGGGGTAGCAATGTTATGCTGGACTCCAAGTTCCCTTAAAAAGTTCCGGAAGGTCTTATCTATGAAATGAGACCCTCCATCACTTATGACCATACGGGGAGTTCCAAAGCGTAGAAAAATGATCTCATGGAACATTTTCCTTGCTTGCTTGGAATCAGCATTTTTGCATGGCAATGCTTCTACCCATTTTGATACATAATCGACGGCAACCAGAATATACTCGCAATCATAAGACCTAGGAAAAGGTCCCATGAAATCAATACCCCATATATCAAATAATTCCACTTGGAGATTGTATGTTAGAGGCATCGCATTGCGAGAAGAGATTCCTCCATGCTTCTGGCATTTCCAACATCTACGACTGAATTCCTTGGTACCTTCATACATTGAAGGCCAATAGAATCTACTCTGCCAGATCTTTGCCTGAGTACGGTAAACACCGTAATGACCACCATAGGGGCCAGCATGGCATTTCTCTATAATTTTGGTGCCTTCGATTGATGGGACGCACCTTCTAAGAAGGCCATCGACACATACTCGATAGAGGTAAGGGTCATCCCAAAGGTGTCTACGACTATCATAAATGAGTTTCTTTTTGTTCTCCCCTTGTGGTACGTATCTTGTGACCATAAAGTTCACGATATCCGCATACCAAGGGTGAGAGTCTGTCACCTTGAGGAGCATATAATCTCGTAGGAAGTCATTGATAGGTATGTCCATGGTTTGTATGACTTCCATACGTGAAAGATGATCTGCTAATGAATTCTCTACTCCTTTCTTATATCTTATTTCCAGATCGAATTCTTGGAGTAGAAGAATCCATCGAATTAGCCTGGGTTTAGCATCCTTTTTGGTAAGCAGATATTTCAAAGCAGCATGGTCTGTGTAGACTATGACCTTTGCTCCAACCAAATAGGATCTAAACTTGTCGATAGCAAAAACTACTGCTAGGAGCTCTTTCTTAGTTGTGGCATAATTGATTTGGGCTCCTGTCAGAGTTTTGCTAGCGTAGGCTATTGTGTGATGCTTTTTATCTTTGGTTTGGCCTAAGACCGCACCAACAGCAAAGTCACTGGCATCACACATGATTTCAAATGGCAGCGTCCAATCAGGAGGTTGGATAATTGGAGCTGAGATGAGTGCCTTTTTGAGAATATAAAATGATTTAAGGCATTCATCATCGACATCAAAGGGAGCTTCTTTAGCTAATAGGTTGGTGAGGGGTCTAGGGATTTTGGAGAAATCCTTGATAAATCGTCAGTAGAACCCCGCATGACCTAAAAAGCTGCGGATTCCCTTAACATTGATAGGAGGTGGAAGTTTTTCAATAACTTCAATTTTAGATTAGTCCACCTCTATCCCTCTCTCGGACACCAAGTGCCCAAGAACGACGCCTTCCCGGACCATGAAATGGCACTTTTCCCAGTTAAGCACAAGGTCCTTCTCCTGGCATCTTTGTAAGATCCTGTATAAATTTTCTAGACAATAATCAAAAGTTTTTCCATAGATGGAGAAATCGTCCATGAAAACTTCCATGATATCCTCGATCATGTCTGAAAATATAGACATCATGCATATCTGGAAAGAGGCAGGAGCGTTACACAGTCCAAAGGACATACGCCAATAGGCATAGGTTCCGTTGGGACATGTGAACATGGTCTTACTTTGATCATTAGGATGGATAGGAATTTGATGATATCCCGAATACCCATCAAGGAAACAAAAGTAAGAGTGTTTTGCCAATCGCTCTAACATCTCATTGATGAAAGGCAATGGAAAATGGTCTTTCCTTGTTGCCTTGTTAAGTTTTCGGTAGTCAATGCACATCCTCCATCCCATGACGGTCCGTTGAGGAATTAATTCATTCCTCTCGTTTTGAACGACCGTCATACCTCCCTTCTTAGGCACACTTGAACTGGACTTACCCATTCACTATGAGGAATAGGGTAAATAATCGCGGCATGCAGAAGTTTCAAGACTTCTTTCTTGACAACTTTCCGCATCGCATTATTCAATTGCCTTTGAGGTTCCCATGAGGGGACACTCTCAGGGTCAATAGGAATACGATGGGTGCATAACGCTGGACTAGTTCCCTTGAGATCCTGAAGTGAATATCCAAAAACAGCTCTATGCCTTTCTAACATGGCTATGAGTTTGAGCGTTTCATCATCTGAAAGCTTGTCACTTATGATGACAGGGGCTTCCAAATCGCTATTTAGAAAGGCATAATGTAGGCGTGGAGGTAGAATCTTGAGCTCAACAGGAGGTTTTGGGGAGGGCTCTTCTTTTGGCAATTCAATTTCCTCCTGAAATTCATCTTCCTCTTGGACGAAGTCTTCTTCTCCTTCAATTTCAGGGGGTTCTAAAAATTGAAGAGTCCTAACCTCCTCCATTGGCTCATCTTGGATGGGAGATTCTGCAGATGTGTTCTTTGAGCGCATAATAGGTATGGAGAAATTTCTCCCTCCAAGATTGATATTGAGGCTTCCTTCCAAAGGAACTTCCATGAGAAATTTTTCTATGGGAATCCCTATCATGATGTCGAAATATTGGATTTCGAACACGTGAAAATCTAGGAGAGCCTCAACATCTTTGTGTCCAACAGACACTTGTTGCAGAACCCCACATCCTTCAAGAATGGTTCCAAATGAATCTTGGAAGGATTTGCATGTTGGTGTCAATGGCACATCGCCAAGAATGGCGAGAGCACAAGAATCGGAAATGAGATTTTCTCCAACAGTAGGGTTGTATAGGATTCTCATTGGTGTCCCTCTAATAGAACATAAAATGGTAGCCAAAGGTGAGGTCATCCAAAGAATTTCGGGTGAATTCTCGACTTCAGCTGTCCACTCTCTGCTTAGGATAGAGGTCAACTCCTTGACCGTCTGACGAACAAACACCCCGTCAGGTGGTTCAGGTGGAGTTGGTGGCAATGAAGGTTTCCTATAGCAACAATACTTCGAGGTATTTCCATAATCTTCAAAAAGCTCTTCCTCGAAGTAAAATGAAAACTACGAGGGTTGAATTTCTTCTTCCTTCGTAGTCTCAGGTTCAGGAGAGGATTCCACTGGCAAGGCTTGGGGTAAACATGAAATGGGTTCATCCTTGTCCAAGAGTGTATCCTCTGTTCTTGACACGACTTCCTCTTGGGGAGGCTCATTAAGACCCATAATGAAGGAAGAATTTTCTAGAATTCTGTCTTGAAGATCCTTGCCTTCTTCTGGAGTCTTATGGAGGAAAGATCCTCCAACCGTAATTTCAAGATATAGGGCATACTCTTTGTTTAATCCCATGGAGAAATGTTGCAAGAGCATCGGATCAGGGATTAACAAATATGGGCCAGAATTTTTCAAAAGAGAAAATCTGTTACAAGCTGCACCTATGGATTCCTTCTCCATCTGCTGGAAGCATAGTACTTCCCTCCGTAAGGAAACAATTCTAGCAATTGGAAAGAAAGCAAGACAAAACTTGTCTCGTAATTCACTCCAATCACCGTTGTCTTCCCAACGTAGTGGTTGTACCATTGTTTGGCATTTTCCTTGAGGGAAAAAGGAAACAACTTCCATTTGAGAGTTTCCTGTGTCATACCTTTGATTAGAAGGCATGAACACAATTGTTCAAACTCTCATAGATGGTGGTAAGGGTTTTCACAATCCATTCCTGAGAAGGATTGTTCCCGAACCATGGCTATAAAGCCAGGGCGAAGTTCATAGCTGGTTGAACAAATAGGTTCCACTGAAGGCGGTGGCTCACGGAACTTGCCCGTCGGAGCAAAATAAGAAAGAATGGTGGGTTGCTCCATTTATATGGTGGTCGTAAGGTAACAATAAGAAAGGTAAGTTGATAGATAAGGGGGATATGATACGAGGGTGATCTTGGTTCGAAGATTAACAACAACCATCTCACCAGCAACGAGGACAAAAATGCTTGTTGGTATTTCTTAACACCACAGAGTTATCCGCAAGCGCACGGAAATACTGTTGTAGCACTTCCCTTTAAAGAGTATTCTCAAGGGTATCGAATCCAAAGAATGTGTGTGCTAATCTTTCGAACTAGCTCACCCAAGGACACAAAGTTGTTTGGTAGGCAAGTAACAGAGAGGAATTCAAAGTATTGATCCTAATTCAAGGTAGTTTGCAGTAGATGCTTGCTTTGGGCACGGGCTTACTCCTAGCAATACTAGGACGACTCCCGCCAAGAGCCTATGGCATAGCCGAACGTGGAGGATTACGAAGGAAAGATAGGGCTGTCACCACCTACTACCTACCTTTCAACCTGTGGGTCTACGAGATATCCACTGATGATTTATAACCTAAGCACCACGCTTACGTTCTAAATCACTACTCTAGTTGTTTCGAACACAAAGCTACAACTAGAGCCTCTAATGAATTAAAGTAGTGAACCCACAAGTAACTACTTGTGCAAACTACTAAGAAGAAAAGATCAAACTTGTATTGAATTCACAAAGGCTTACTTGGTTGAGTAAAATCTTTGTAGGGGTACAAGTGTAGAAGAGGGACTTGACAAGCCCAAGCCTCCTTCTCCTAGACTCTTCACCACACTCTCCTTCTACTTTGGTAGCCTCTAGGACTACTCTAAACCTTTGGAGTGTAGCACATTCTCAACTTTTGGTGTGTGTGAGAAGTGAGGTGAGGGGCTCTCTTTATAGGTGGAGAAGGGTCGGTTCCCGCCAGAATTAACGCGCGAATCAGTCACCATTGACTCCAGGGAGTCAGGAGGAGCCAACACGTGTCATTTGACCAATATTGGCGCCAGGAAGAGGTCGGCCGAACCCCTGGTTCGGCCGACCTGGTCAAGGCTCCCCTCGGGGAGTGCTTCCTCCAGGTGGGCCCCCTTGATATATATGGGTGCAACACCGTTGGATCTCCTCGTATTCTTCTGTTTGTGGGCCATTTGATCCATGTGTTGCCACGTGTCATCGCCTGATTTGTTAAAATCCATTTTCATGGATTCATCCCTGCATGTTTTGGTATTTTAGGTAATAATTCACCTGCATACAAATAGACACCAACACTTGTGGAATTGGTTTAGTGTATAACCCTACCACAATGTTTTGTGTTTCTTTTATGCACATTATGAGGTGAATTGACGGTCAAAATATGGTACTTAAGGACTGTCAACAGGAAGCTCCCTTTGATTTCGATGATGAATGTCGTAAATCATTTCATACACTCAAAAAGGCACACATCTCAGCTCCAATCATCCAACCTCCTAATTGGGCGCTGCCAATCAAAATCATGTGTGATGCTAGTGATTTTGCTGTTGGTGCGGTCCTAAGCCAAACCAAAGATAAAAAGCATCATGGAATAGCCTACACTAGCAAAACTTTGACAGGAGCTCAACTCAGTTATGCCACAACTGAGAAAGAGCTCTTGGCTGTAGTTCTTGCTATCGATAAGTTTAGGTCCTATTTGGTTGGAGCCAAGATCATAGTCTATACAGACCATGCTGCCTTGAAGTACTTGCTCACCAAAAAGGATGCTAAACCAAGGCTAATCCGATGTATTCTTGTACTCCAAGAGTTTTACTTAGAAATCAAGGATAAGAATGGATGCTAAACCAAGGCTAATCCAATGGAATTGACGCAAACCATGGACATTCCTATCAATGACTTCCTACAAGATGATATGCTTCTCAAGATGACTGACTCTCACCCTTGGTATGCAAATATCGTGAACTTCATGGTCATCAGATACGTATCACCAGGGGAAAACAAAAATAAACTCATCTATGAGAGTCGTATACACCTTTGGAATGACCCATACCTCTATCAAGTTTGTGCCGATGGCCTTCTTAGAAGGTGCGTCCCATCAATCGAAGGCACCAAGATTATTGAGAAATGCCATGCTAGCCCTTATGGTGGCCATTATGGTGTTACCGTACCCAGGCAAAGATATGGCAAAGTGGATTCTATTTGCCTTCTATGTATGAAGACACAGAATAATTCATTCGCAGATGTTGGAAATGCTAGAAGCATGGTGGAATCTCCGCTCGCAATGCGATGCCCCTAACATATAATCTCCAAGTGGAATTTTTTGATGTGTGGGGTATTGATTTCATGGGACCTTTCCCTAGGTCCTATGATTGCGAGTATATCTTGGTGGCCGTAGATTATGTGTCAAAATGGATAGAAGCCTTGCTATGCAAAAATGCGGATCCCCATATGGTCATAAGTGATGGAGGGTATCATTTCATAGATAAGACCTTCCGAAATTTTTTGAGGGAGCTTGGTGTCCTGCATAACATTGCTACTCCATACCACCCACAAACAAGTGGTCAAGCAGAAATATCTAATAAGCAAATTAAGAATATTCTGCAAAAGACCATCTTGGAAATGGGAACGGGGTGGAAGCATAAGCTACCTGACGCATTGTGGGCCTACCGTACTGCCTACAAAACCCCCATTGGCATGTCTCCATTCCAACTTGTCTATGGGAAGGCTTGTCATCTTCCTGTAGAATTGGAACATAGAGCCTGTTAGGCCATCAAGCGGTGGAGCATGGACATTCATGAAGCTAGAGAACACTGATTGAAGCAACTTTTTGAGATGGAAGAGTGGAGAGATAAGGCTACCATAGTACCAAAATCTACGAGGAAAGAACCAAAAGATGGCACGATAAGAGGATTACGCCTAAAGAGTTCAAACCTGGAGATAAAGTTTTTCTCTTCAACTCTCGGGTAAAACTCCTTGGACATGGGAAGCTTAGAAGTAAATGGGAAGGACCCTTCACTGTAGTAGAATGCTCATCCCATGGAGCAATCACACTCCAAGGTGATGATTCCCAGGAGGAGGATGCAGAAAAAGAAATTGACGTGATAAATTTATTGATTTTCACGTCGTTTCTTCAAATTCTGTCTAAAATCTCCACGTCCAACTGATGGACCCATCCAATTAAGCATCTATGGGGCCCGTTAAGCCAACCCACAAAAACCTGGCTCGAGGGGAGCAAATAGGGGTTCGACCGAACCCTAGGGTCAGCCGACTCCTCCTTTGCATCGTCGGTGTTCTGTTTTCTCGTGCGGACTCTCTTGACATATCCCAACAAGACTCTCGATGCTATCGTATTTCCCTGCTTATTTATTGATGGCAATAGAGAGGGGAACCTTGCACCATCCAGAAAAATCCATCTCCTGTTCCTCCCATCCAAGTCATGGCCGACAAGAAAATTGTGCCTCATGCCTCCTCTTGCTCAACCTTCAACCTGAGCGGAGACATCGTGCCGGCCAATGACAACACCTCGCAGTGGAGTCCATGATGGCATTAGATGATGTACCTCTTGCCATGATCCCGCCACCGACAACGACTCCACGTGGGTGTAGCACCACACCCCATGGTGCTGCACGGTCACTCCCCCCTCGGAGGACGCCCATGAAGTCGATAACACCTACACGTCGTCAGACTACGGCTGGCCTTAAGCCAGTCAAGACCCATTCTTTTTCCTGAAAAAGACAAGTCTCTCCCAAAGCTGCAGCCTGGCGAGGAGTTTATGTACACTATGAAGACCAAGGACAGTGACCTAGTGAGCCACCACTACAAGTCACCGACGCGTACCTCACCTAAGCGTGTGGGAGATCGCCACATTATCCCCGAGATGCGCAAGCCTAAAAGAGGATATGCAAAAAAAAAAATCAAGCAAGTGGATAATTTGGTGATGGAGGAGTCGACAGGCTTGTCACCCTATAAATTAGGCATCACATCTCACCGCCTGCCATCAAAGGGCCACATGGCCAATTTGAGGACAGCGATGGGAAATCTTCTCGTGCCCCTAAAGTGGCACAACTTTCTAGGAAGTTAGCTTCTCTCTGTTTGGAGAACAAGAAACTATCATACTTAGTGGCTGAAGGGCACAAAGAGAGGGTAGAACTGAAGGATGAGCTCATCTCCCTCAAGGAGGAGATTGATGGTGTTCGTCGTGGCATGAGTGCCAAGTTGCGACGCGTATGCAAAGCCGTCGCGAAGCCCGACATCTACAACACACCGTAGTTTAGATGTCCCGACTGCATAGGATACTTACTAGTTTAAGTTTAGTTTTATTTCAAATTTTTTATTTCTCAAGTTTAGATTGAATAATGTAAGCATCCCCAATATTTTGAATTCAATAAAGTGAACTTACCGGTTCATCTAACCTGGTAAAGTCCCCCCTTTGGTTTATTTTTGTTGAATAAAGAGTCCAGGGAACAAGTGTGGGGGAGGCGCCCCAAATCGCGAAATCCCGACGTGCAAAAATAGCATTGCATCCTAAAACACGTCGCAACCGAACATACGACTCGACAAGTTGAAACAGAGCAACAGAGAGGCCAAAAGTGGGTCGGCCGAACCCACTAGTTGGCCGACCTGGTGTGGGCCCCAAACAGCTCATTTTTGCTCCACAAGTTCGGTTTGGATGTCTTATCTCCGAATATATGTGCCACATGTTGTTTAAGTTGATTTCCTATTTAAAACTGAATATTTAAAATGAATCAACTCAACATTCGAGATTAAAACTTGGTAGTCAAAATTTGATTGAGCTAAAAATTTGAATACTTTATATTTCAATTTATTGCCTTGTTTGTGATTCCCACAATTAAAGTAGGAAAAACACGTCATCTAAGTATTTGACTAGTGTTATATGGTAAAGAAGTTATTCGAGGAGATATCTCTTTGCTTGAAATTGATTTTGATGTTTGCAAAAATTTGGAGTCTTGAACTTTGCATGATTCTCTCATTGGAAATTTAAATACCCACCAATGCCATATGATACATATATTGAAAACCACATGCATATGCCAATTCGTTTTCATTGAACTTTGTCAAACTCGTGACCCAATTGAGTGACACTCATGAATTTTTGACTTAAAAATTCTTGTGCACCCTATTCATGCAAAATATCTCACATTGAGAATTTGCATCCACCATTCATCCATCCAATAAGAAACTCCATACATTATGGTTATCAAAATCTCTCTATAAAAATAAAAAAGGAGTTGAAGACATGGCTACGAAAAAAAACATCTACTCTTCAAAAGAGGAAGCATGCCAAAAAAGAGAAAAAGTAGCCATGTTTCATCCTTAAAAAGAGAAAACCATGGAGTCCACAATTATCCATTCCATCCATGTGCACAAGGATTTTCTTTGTCAAATTGTTTGTTGCATAAGTCTCTCATAGGATCAAGTTTTTGACTCAGTAATATATGAATTGCAATGTATGCCACATTTATTCCTACCAAGCTCTAGATATAGCCATATTTAGCATAGGGACAAAATTGGCAAAACATGCCAAGGTGAGAATCAAAACACTTTGAGAGATTTGAGAGATTCCAAATGAGAGATAATGGCAATGTTTGTTTGACTTTCTGAATATAGCAAATCGTGAGATCATTTTGGCAAGGGAAGATCCAAGGGAACAACATTCCAAACATTCCACTCTTCAAACTCCCAAGATTGATGTGGTAGCCACATTCCAAAGAGGGAATTCATGAATTGATGTATGAGTTGAAATATCTAGTATTCTCGTTTTCAAACTTATAGCAAATTTATTACAACACCTTAGTTCTTCTTCTTGCCTTCACTCGAGGACGAGCAAAGGACTAAGTGTGGCAAAGTTTGTTGACGATCCTTAAGTGCCATATTTAGATTGTCAATTCACCTCATAATGTACACAAAAGAGAAACACAACATAGTGGTAGGGTTAAAAACTAACCAATTCCGCAAGTGTTGATGTTTATTTGTATGCTGGTGAGTTATGTCAAAAAAAACCAAGACATGCAGGGAGTAATCCATTAAATTTGATTTCGACAAATAGGCGACACCATGTGTCAACACATGGATCAAATGGCCCACAAACAGTAGTATCCAAGGCCATACAATAGTTTAACACCCATATCAATGGATGGGACCCACCTGGCAGTGATCTAGAGAAAGCACACGCGAAACGTTGCAAAGATCAGGTCGGCTGATCCCCCCAGTCGGCCGACTTGGTCCCGGCGCCAAACTCGGTCAATCGCCATGTGTTGGCTCCTCCCTGCTTCCTCAAGACGATGGTGACTGATTCGCGCGCAATTGATGGTAGGATCCGACCCTTCTACCCGTATAAGTATCACCCCACACCTCACTTCACACACACACACCAAAAGTTTAGAATAGAATACCACTCCTACGGTTTAGAGTAGTTCTATAATGGCTGCCAAGTAGAAGGAGAGTGTGGTGAAGAGTCTAGGAGAAGGAGGCTTAGGCTTGTCAAGTCCCTCGTCTACACTTTGTGCCCCTACAAAGGTTTGATTAAAAATCAAGTAAGCCTTTGTTAATTCATTTCAAGTTTGATATTTAATTTCTTAGAGGCTCTAGTTGTAGCTTTATGTTCGAAACAACTAGAGTAGTGATTTAGAACGTAAGCGTGGTGCTTAAGTTAGAAATCACCAGAGAATGTCTCATAGACCCACGGATTGAAGAGGTAGGCAGTAAGTGGTGACAATCCTATCTGTCCTTAGCAATCCTCCATGCTCGGCTATGCCATAGGTTCTTGGCGGGAGTCGTTCTAGTGTTGCTAGGGGTAAACCTGTGCCCTAAGGAAGCAGCTATTAAAATTTCCTTTGAATTAGAATCAATACTATGAGTTTCTCTCTGTTCCTTGCCTACAAAACAACTTTGTGTCTTTGGGTGAATTAGTTCGTAATATTAGCACATACGTTCCTTGGATACGTCACTTGACAGTCGTAAAGAGAATCTTGCGCTATTTAATTAGTTCATACACTTAACCTAGGGTTGGGGTATCCTAAATGGTCCTAGTTCAATCTCATCGGATACTCCGATGCAGATTATGCCGGATACAAGGTGGATTGGAAAAATACCTTCGGAACTTGCCAATTCTTGGGTAGGTCCCTAATGTCATGGTCATCCAAGAAACAAAAATCCATTGCCCTATCCACAGCCGAAGCAGAGTATGTCACAGCCAGAAGTTGTTGTGCACAACTTTTTTGGATGCGACAAACTCTAAGGGACTATGATCTTAATATTAACCATATTCCACTCCTAGGTGACAATGAGAGTGCCATTAAGATTGCCCATAACCCCGTTCAACACTCTAGGACCAAACACATTGACATCTAGCACCACTTCTTGAGAGAACATTCAATGAAAGGGGATATTGTCATTTCACATGTGGGAATGGAAAAACAACTAGCCGATATCATCACCAAGCCACTAGATGAAAAACGCTTTTGCGAACTTAGTAATGAGCTAAGTATCCTTGATTCTCGAAATGTTGCTTGAAATGTGGCACATCTGATTGTTAGCTGTTTATTCTCATCAAAATTACACATGCTTTCAAAAACTTGTCCCCCTCAACTTTCTATCAAACTATTTTCGATTATTGTCTCTTTGAATCATGGTCATTGTATGAATGTTTGTGTGCTTTACTGGCCATGTTCATTGAGAATATTTGTGAAAACTTAGTCCATAGGGATCATTCCTTTCAAATCTCTGAATATATATATATATATATATATATATATATATATATATATATATATATATGTATATATATATATATGAGAATTTGCTCTCTAGGACTGTACTAGTCCGCACTCAAGGCCGGACAAGTCCGAACACCTAGACAAGTCCAAACCGGACTAGTCCGGCCTATCACTGGACTTGTCTGGATTGTCAGGTAAGTCTGGACCTGGTCCAACGACCGAACTTGTCCGGTATCTCCACCGGACAAGTTCGGGCCTTGGGGACTTAAACCCCAACCATCAGGCCCGACACGTCAGTTCACTCAAACACATCTCACGGGTGCCCTCTCTCAAAAACTGCTTCCATTGGCATCTTTTGGATCTCTCCACCAAATCCCTCGAGAAATCTGCGTGCAGAACCCATTGAAGCATCGAGAAGTTATTCTACGGACTTCTCTACCCTCCAATCCGGTGTTTTTCTCGAATTTGACCTCACAAGCTAACTTTTGAGCCAAACCCTAGGTTCTTCGATTCCTTGCCTCCTAGGTTATCTCCCGTATAACTTAGGTCCCATTTAACATCCGCAATATATTATGATACTATTTTCAAAGTATCGTTGTCCCATTTTTTGTATTGTAATAATGTTCATAAGTTAGGGTTTGAAATTGTGTGGTTCGAACTAGCGAACAAGTCCGTTTCTGACAGGACTAGTCTGGCCAGAGACTGGACATCTCCGGGCAGCACAGTTTAAGCCCCTAACTTTTTGAACTTGTCACATCTTCAACTTGATTCCTTGATGTTCCTTCACTCATATCTTCTCTTAATCACTCTTTCAGCACGTCTCCGTGCAACGATTCCCCTCTTTTCGATATGGAAAAAGAGGTGGCACGCCAAGAGTTTTATCGTTGCCGCGCAGAGGAGGACACAACAATTGCTCAAGAGCTCACTAGCCACAAGCAAATAATAAAGAAGAAGCATGACTGCGACGGAGCACAAGCAGCTAAAGAGCAAGTGAGCCGGAGTAAGAGACTTGTCACCATAGGTTAAAAGGAAAGGGCCCAAGTGGCCGATAAGGGAAAAGGTCCCATGGTTGAGGGCAGTGCAGCCAAGAGCAAAGGAAAGGCCCCAATGTGAGACCTATGTGCGCTGAATACATTGGCTATGATGATGAAAGTTTTGAATTTTGCCAAAACACCCGTCTCATCAAGGTCCAACTCTAGGTCCGAGCTCCTGCAAGGTCCGACGATAGGTCCGGCTTGTTTTGGTTCGCTCCGGCAAGGTCCGACATAAGGTCCGACTTGTTTTGGCTAGATCCGACTTACTTTGTTTAGGTGTGACATGTTTTGGCTAGGTCTGACTTGCTATGGCTAGGTCCGACATGTTTTTGCTACGTCCGGCACTAGGTCTGACTAGCTTTGGTAAGCTCCGGCGCTAGGTCCAACTAGCTTTGGTAAGCTCCGGCGTTAGGTCCTGCTAGCTTTGGTAAGCTCCGACTCAAGGTCCGGTTAGCTTTGACAAGGTCTGGTGCTAGTCTGCAATGGTTCTGCTTTTACCTTGCAATGTTTTGAAGTTGCTTTACATCTATGGAAAGTATGCTTAGTATTATTTTACTATGTTTTTGGTGTGTTTTGGTGGTTATTGTTAGAAAATAGGAGGTAATTTACTGAACAATTCTGGAAACACAAGAAAACAGCAGCGATCGGCAAACAGACGGGACGAGAATAACCCGTACCGATTTGAAGTCAAACGCACCGCTGTAGATCTGATGGCGAACAGCCACTGCAGGCATTGGTGACGACGTTGAGCAGCAGCGCCCGATCTCCTCGGTAGACGATCCATGGTGAAGAACGCGAGCAGTCGCGTGGAGCGCTTCCCAAAAACCTTATTCGCCCTCTCCCGGTGCAGGATCGCAAGGGCGAGCGGTTCCGGAGACCTGCTCTCCCGATCGTCGGTGCACGCCGACGCTCGGGATGGAGTAGACTAGAAGGCGGCGCAAGGAACTCGAACGTGATAACGATCTTATCGTGGGATGCCCTACCGCATCGCGGACGCCCGTATTTATAGAGTCCCAGGAGGCGGTTCGTATGAGATCCGAACTGACTCCGCAGTCATAGACGCATCCGTCTCCAACGACTTGGACTATGACTCGGTAGCCCCAAAAATTCGGAGGCCCAGAAGCCCAAAGCCCAATTATATTTTTCTGCAAAAATATAAAATCTGGGCTCGACTCGAGGCTCGAATTCACACGAACACACGTGCGCGTGTGTGCGGGGCGAGGCGAGGCGTGGCGAGGCGAGCGAGCAAGAAGGAGCGGGAGGAAGAGCGCGCGTGGGCCACCCCTCTCTTCCTCCCTTCTCTCTCACTCAAGGAGTGGAAGAGCAACCTCCCTTTTATGTAGGGGTTGCTCCACTTTCACTTCCCATGTGGGACTAAACACTTAGCACCACTCCCTCTTGCACTAATGGGCCTTTGAGATTTATTGGGAATTAATTCTGAATATGTACTGGGCCAAGCCCATTAATTCCAACAATCCCCCACCAGATCTCAAAGCCATTAGGAGAGAGGTCATTCTCGTTCCTTTGTTTGATATACTAGTGTTTCAGTAGAGACTGTGAAGTTGAACTTCTGCCTTGATCCTCAAGTTTCATCAGGTCACAACTTGAACAATGGACTACGCCTTGAATTGCAAGTTTTGTGTGAGCTGACTTCACTCAAAGACCATTACCAGTACTTGAATACCAGTAGTCTACCCCGCGGGTGGAGCATATGCATCGTACTCCGTGGTCTCTTCATGAGCTTTCCAGAGATCACCCAAATCTCACAAACTGTGACGTTAGACAGTCGGGGCTCATATAGGTTTGTTTCCTTCAAGACTGCCCTGCAGGACAGTACACATAGCCAACAGAAACACATTAAGGCAATTCGCCAACCTGCCTTACAGTTTGAGGGTACAAGTGTGCATCTTCACATAGAGAGAGTATAAAGGAAGTACTCTCCTCGATGAACCACTAGCTTGTTTTCCCATGTCCTAATTCACGGGATCTCCGATCACATAGGCTGGGTTACTACTATGGTGTCACATCAATGGGTCTCAAACCCATCTCTCTCGATGCACTTTCTATCACATTACGTGATAGACCCTTCGTAAAGGGATCTGCCAGGTTTTTGTCTGTTTGTATGTACGAAATAGTAATAACTCCGGAGTTTCTCATTTTCCTGATAGATTTTAAACGTCTCTTGACGTGTCTTCATGATTTTGCATTATCCTTAGAACTGGTCACTTTGGCAATCACCGTCTGATTTTCACAGTTCATAAGGATTGCCAGCAATGGTTTCTCAACTACAGGCAAATCCATCAAGAGCTCTCACAGCCATTCTGCCTCTGCAGTTGCTGTCTCTAAAGCAATGAGTTTTGCTTCCATGGTTGACCTCGTCAAAATGGTCTGTTTGCAAGACCTCCATGATATAGCGTCACCAACTAGAGTGAACACATATCCACTCATAGCATAGAGTTCATCAACATCAGAGATCCAGTTTGAATCACTATAACCCTCAAGCACGGCCGGTTGCCCAGTATAGTGAATTCCATAACTCATTGTACCTCTTAAGTAGCGCATAACCCTTTCAAGTGCATGCCAATGATCTGTACCCGGGTTTGACATGAACCTGCTCAGTTTGCTCACAGCAAACGAGATATCAGGACGGGTTGCGCTAGCTGAGTACATGAGTGAACTGATCATCTGAGAATATCTGAGTTGATCTCTTGACTCTTTCTTGTTCTTTCTAAGTATCACGCTGGGATCATAAGGCGTTGGAGAAATCTTGCTATCCATAAAGCCGAACCGGCTCAAGATTTTCTCAACATAGTGAGATTGACTTAAAGTAATTCCACTCTCATCCTTATTCAGCTTAATGTTCAAAATAACATTAGCTTCTCCCAGATCTTTCATATAAAAACACTTTGATAGAAAAGACTTGACCTCAGAAATTATATTATTGCTCGTACCAAAAATGAGTATATCATCCACATACAAGCATAATATAACGCTATCACCCCCACCATGGCGATAGTACACGCACCGATCAGCCTCATTAATGGCAAAGCCAGCAGACGTCAAAGTACTATCAAACTTCTCATGCCATTGCTTAGGTGCTTGTTTCAGGCCATACAAGGATTTCAACAATTTGCACACCTTTGTCTCTTCACCTTTTACTACGAACCCATCAGGTTGTTCCATATAAATTTCCTCTTCCAACTCTCCATTAAGGAAAGCTGTCTTCACATCCATTTGATGGATGATTAGGCCATAAGAGACAGCCAGAGAAAGTAGTACACGATTTGTCGTCATTCTGACGACGGGTGAATAGGTGTCAAAATAGTCTTCACCTTCCTTTTGAGTATAGCCCTTAGCAACTAGTCTCGCCTTGTACTTTTCAATAGTACCGTCAGGCCTGAGCTTCTTCTTGAACACCCACTTGCAGCCTACTGGTTTGCACCCGTAAGGCCGTTCAGTTAACTCCCAGGTTCCATTGGAAAGAATTGAGTCCATCTCACTATGAACTGCTTCTTTCTAGTCATCTGCATCAGGTGATGCATATGCCTTTGCTATGGATCTAGGAGTGTCGTCCACAAGGTACACAATGAAATCATCACCGAAGGATTTTGCAATCCGTGATCTCTTACTCAACTGAGTTATTTCATTGTGTTCCTCCTCTGGGACATTCTCAAACGGTGTATCAAGAAACTCGCTAGTTGTGGTGGATTCAGGACAAATTTCAGAAGAGATCCTAGCAGTGCTATGCATATCTTTCATAGGAAAAATATTCTCAAAAAATTTTGCATCACGAGATTCCATAATAGTATCAACATGCATATCAGGTACCTCAGATTTAACTACTAAAAATCTATATGCGATGCTCCGATGAGCATAGCCTAGAAAGATACAATCCACTGTCTTTGGTCCCAGCTTGCGTTTCTTGGTAATTGGAACATTGACCTTTGCCAAACATTCCCAAGTACGCAAGTATGAAAGTGATGGTTTTCTCCCAACCCACTCCTCATAAGGGATTTTCTCTTTATTCATGTTTGGAACGTGGTTTAGGACATGACATGAAGTCAATAGAGCCTCCCCCCACCATGCCTAAGATAAACCGGACGTGTCTAACATGGCATTCACCAAGTCACACAATGTGCGGTTTTTCCTCTCGGCTACCCCATTTAATTGGGGTGAATAGGGAGGCGTCCTCTCATGTATAATACCATGTTCCGTACAAAAATTATCAAATATTTTGGGAAAATACTCACCACCACGATCTGACCTAAGACGTTTGATCTTTCTCTCTAATTGAGTTTCTACTTCAGATTTATAGATTTTAAAGTAGTATAAAGCTTCATCTTTAGTTTACAACAAGTAAACATAGCAGAATCTAGTAGAATCATCTATTAATGTCATAAAATATTTCTTTCCACCTTTTGTCAACACACCATTCATCTCGCATAGATCAGAATGTATGAGTTCTAATGGTGCCAAGTTTCTCTCCTCGGTTGCCTTGTGAGGCTTTCGAGGTTGCTTTGACTGCACACAACTATGGCACTTAGAACCTTTGACAATAGTGAATTCCGGAATTAATTTGAGACTAGATAGCCGATTCATTAAACCAAAATTAACATGACATAAGCGAGAATGCCAGACACTTGCATCATCATTAATACCGCCACAAATATGGTTTACTGACTTATTGTTAAACTCCGAAAGAGAAAAGCGGAACATGCCTCCGCATTCATAGCCTTTACCAATAAATTGTCCATGCTTAGACACAACTATTTTATTGGACTCTAAAACTACTTAAAACCCATCTCTAAATAGAAGGGTACCGCTAACAAGATTCTTGTTCATAGTAGGGACATGCTGCACGTTCTTCAGCTGGACAATCTTTCCCAAAGTGAACTTCAGATCAACCGTGCCAACACCACAAACAGAAGCATGTGACCCATTCCCCATTAGGACGGCGGAATCCCGGACGAACTGGTAAGAGGTAAACATGGACATGTTAGAACATACATGAACATTAGCACCCGTATCAAACCACCAAGATGGTGTTTGAGAAACAGAAAGAACAATAAAGGAATTACTGTACCCATCTGCATTGCTAGATGTCACGATGTTGAGATTCTTTTTCCCTTTGTGATCTGCCCTCTCAGGACAGTTCTTGGAAATATGTACCTGCTCCCCACAGGTGTAGCAGCATCCATCACTGGCTTTGTTTGACTTCTTCTTCTTGAAAGCAGTAGTTTTTTTGGCTTGAATAGAGACTTGTTCCCTTTGTTCTTGACATAGGGTTTCTGCACCATATTAGCATTGGCGCTAGATTGACCCTCGCCTCCTTTCTCAGTAGCGTCCTTAGCCCGAGCCTTCTCCTCAACATCAAGAGATGCTATCAGGTTCTCAACTGATATTTCCTGTCTCTTGTGTTTGAGAGTTGTGGCAAAGTTCCTCCATGATGGAGGTAACTTTGCAATAATGCACCCAACCACAAACTTGTCGGGTAAAGGACACTTATGGAGATTGAGCTCTCTTGCAAGGCACTGTATTTCATGAGCTTGTTCAACTACAGGATGGTTGTTAACCATCTTGTAGTCATGAAAATTCTCCATGATATACAGTTCACCGCCTACATCAGCTGCACCATACTTTGCGTTAAGTGCATCCAAGAGCTCTTTCCCGTCTGTGACTGTCAGATAGACATCACAGAGTTTATTATCAAGAACACTTAAGATGCATCCTCTAAGGGCAGAATTGGCTTCCTCGAACTTTGTCTATTCTTCAACAGACAAAGGACCTTGAGGCCTGGCCTCGGTTACCCAGAAGATCTTAAGCGATTGGAGCCAGAGCGTGGCCTTAACTTGCCACCTCTTGAAGTGCATGCCAGAGAATTTCTCCAGCCTCAGTGCATCGGCTAGAGTCATCATGTTCAACTTAGGAAATTGCCTAATAAGGTTTTTGGAAGCGCTCCGCGCGACTGCTCGCGTTCTTCACCACGGCTCGTCTACCGAGGAGATCGGGCGCTGCGGCTCAACGTCGTCACCAATGCCTGCAGCGGCTGTTCGCCGTCAGATCTACAGTGGTGCGTTCGACTTCAAATCGGTACGCGTTATTCTCGTCCCGTCTGTCTGCCGATCGCTGCTGTTTTCTCGTGTTTCTGGAATTGTTCAGTAAATTTCCTCCTATTTTCTAATAGTTATGGATGATATCATCTTGCTATGGTTTGCAACATTCTTATGCGATGTGCTCACGTAAGGTGTTCTATTTTCAGATCTAACGAGAGTCAAGTCGAGGACTTGTTCTCAAAAGTATTGGTTGTTTGTTCATGTGCGGGTGTTTCTTGAGTTCAAGACATGGCTAGTGACGGGATCCATTGAACTAGTCTTACAGAGAAGATGAGGTTCAACAACCAAGTTCGGGAGGAATTGTGGTTGAGTTGATCGGGAGGTCGCGCAACATGTTTGAATCAAGAACAATGCATATGAAGGTATCATGGACGTCGTTTGAAGGTGTTTGCACGTGTGCATGGAGTGCATGGACGTGGCTACATGGTTCCAAGGTATGATGAAGAGAAGTGGATGTAAAGAATTGGTCAGAAAGGTCCAGCCTGCAGAATTATGCCTCAGGCTGCGGCTTAGGGGGTTATGGTTCGTTTATGGAAAGTTTGAAGTTTCTTTTGGTTATATTTTGTGTGGGTCACAAAGTTGAGTTGTTTTAGGAATGTTTGGTACGTTCCTAAGGTGTCTAGAAGTCTTAAGATTGCTTCTATCTGCGTATAGAAGAGTCTTGAGCAGTTATGAAAAGTTTCAGTTGAATCTGAGTAGGATTTGAGTCCTAGTTAGAATTGGGTTGGCATAAGGGCTGGTTATATAAGCAAGGGAGACCAGAGGTCATGGTAGACGACTTTGAGGCTGTTCCTATGGTGTTTTGATCAATAAAATTCGTAGTTTGAAGGAGTTTTTGTACCTTCTTTGTCCGACTTGTTTCAGACAAGTTTTTCTCGTTGAGTTTCTGCACAACACTACCTTTCTTCGGCGGTTTTATCATAACTCGAGTTTTACAGATCCAATTGACGTGATTCTTTTTGGGTTGTCTTGATGACTTGATTATCTATCATCTTCGAAAATTTCACGGTCATTAAACTTGTGTTTCTGATCTACGCGAGTTTGTGTTCCATAACTGTTTTTCTCGGGTAGAGCAGATTGACCTTTGTTCGATCTTTCGATCGTAAGTTGAGTTTCTCTCGATGGATTTTCGTGATTCTTGTTGTGATGTCTTCATGACTTGATTCTACACAATCTATACTGTTTTCGTCACAATTGATCATGTTTAGATTATTTGAACACATGATTTCTTTAATAGATCATTTTTCTGTTGAGGGGTTTTCGTTGCTTCCGCTAAAAAAGTTTTAATATACCATTCACCCCCCATATGGTAGCTTTACACGTGCTCTTCGATCCGACAATTGGTATCAGAGCCACGGTGCTCTAATATTTGTGATTTCCACATGTTTTGAATAATAATCATGGAGAAATACTCTGCCAAACCTTGTGTGTTTAGTGGTATTGATTTTCAGGTGTGGAATGCACGCATGGAGGCTTTCATTTAGGTTAAAGGCTTTGCAATATGGGAAAAGGTGTACAAGCCTTACAAAGTGTCATCAAACGATCAATTTAGGGCTACAAATATGAGAGATGTTGACAACAACAACAAGGCTCAGAACTTGATCATACAAGGGTTAACAACAAGGCTCAGAACTTGATCATACAAGGATTAACTCAAATCGACTTCAACCGTATTGATCGCCTCTGATCTGTGTACGATGTTTGGAAAGCTCTATGTGATTACTATAAAGGATCCAATACGATCAAGGAGGTAAGGAAAGACATGTTCAAAAAGGAGTACATGCGCTTTGAGATGCGACCAGGTGAGTCCATTGATGACCTCTTTGCTCGATTTAATAAAATTCTCAACAACTTGCGTAGCGTCAATGTTAATTTTTCAGATGTTGAGAATGCTAGGCAATTACTAAAATTTCTCCCTTTTTCCACTGCGCATTTCTCCACCAGCATACTCCACCTGGATGATATAGATCATACTATTAGGAAGTCTCCAAATCAGTGATCTGTATTTGATGACATCTATCTGGTACCACACATGAAGCTTGCTCCGTTTCGGTGTGCATTAGACATGTCAATTTGGGAGATGAAAGTCACATCTATTCGTGAATCTACTTTCATGAGTACACTTACTTTAGATATTCTATATTCTAAATTGAAAACTCATGAAATTGACATAATCTCATGTAAGAACCCCAACAAGTCTCTTGCATTTGTTTCTCAACGTGACATGCCTAGCTTCGACCAATCTTCATCGTGTAGAACACTTTCTTTGTTATCCTCTCTAACCCTTGAACAGATTGAAGAGTTTCCAGAGGAAGAACTTGCACTCATTTCTACTCGGTTCTCAAAAGCATTGCAAAATGTGAGAACTAGAAGGAGAGGAAGTGTCGAACCTAAACGATGCTTCAAATGTGGTAAGACAAGACATTTTTCACCAATTGCCCTAAGCTTTCAGGTAATACTTCTGGTGATTAAAAGCAAACAAGGACGAAGCAATCCTCTGCAATCAACAACAATAAAAAGAAGGGTTTTACAGGGTGCCAATTGGTGAATAGTTTTATCTCCACACTTCAAGAACTTGGCTCGAGCGACGTGGACATCAGAAGTGACGAAGATGAAGATGATTTGGCAAACTTGTGTTTCATGGCGTGCAAGTCAAGATCAAGTATGGAGGAGGCAGAACATAACAGCGACAATGAAGAGGTATGTCCTACTTGCGAAGAAATGTGTGATGCTATTTCTCGTGCCACTGTTATAGTTAAGAAAAAGGACAAAAAACTTAGGGACAGTGCTGTTAAAATTGAGTCACTAGAATCTGAAATCAATCGTTTGAAATCTTTGATTCCTAGTGATAATTCTTGTTCCTCTTGTTATTTACTATATGAACAATTTTCCTCTCTAAGAAGTGCACACACCTCCACACTTGATAAACTTGAAATTGAAAAGAACAAAAAGCTTTCTGCACTTAATGATAAAAACTTGAAAGATGCTTGTTGTTCTACAATTGATTCGCATTGTTCTACTTGTGATGATCTTGATAAGAAACTAAAAGATGCTATGATTGAAATTTCTATATTGAACAATGTTTTACGTTATCATGAAGTTAAATATTGTTCTAATTGCAAATTAAAAGGAAAAACTTCATGTGAAAATTGCATTGATCTGTCAAATAAACTTGATGACATGCATGGGACTTTAGATCGGTTTTGTAATGCAAATAGGAACCTAAACTTGCTGCTGAATTCCTCTAAATCTTGCAATAATAAATCTGGTTTAGGTTTTCATTCTCATGCTCATGCTAAGGCACATCCACCTAAAATTGTAAAGTCATTAGGAAGTAGTTTTCAAATCTGCAGAAGTATTGTGTCTTTCGGTTTCAAATAAAAATATTGCTTGCTCATCTAGACATGAACACAAAGTTAAATTTAATTGTACCTATTGTGGTAGAGATGGTCATGTCATAGATTTTTGTTATAAACTAGCTAAACAACATTTAAGGAAAGAGTGATTGCTAGATCTCATAACTTTCATGCAAAATTTGCTGCACATGCTAAACCGAATGATAGGAACATGCAACCTGCTGTAATGAGTCGAAAACATGCAAAGTTTGCTCACAAACCTACTGTTTTTTGTGCCACACATGTAACACCTCGTAGGTCAGTACTTGGGTACAAAAATCCTCAAGCTTTGGCTCATAAACCTGCTGTTTTATCTCAACTTTTTCGTGTTATTCCTGTTGGACGTCGTGTGATTCAGTACTGGATTCCTAAATGCCTTTTGACTAACCCAGTATTGAGTCATCGACGTATTGTGCTTCTATGTAGGTTAAACGCTTGAGTAAGGAGAACATTTGGATTGTGGATTCAGGTTTCTCACGCCACATGGCCGGTAACAAAGAATGGTTCTCCCCCCTCTCTTTTGTTCACGTGTAGAGAATGTTACTTTTGCCGATAATTCTTCAACTCCTATAATTGATAAGGGTTCAGTTAGAGTAAATGATGACTACACTTTGAAGGATGTGGCACTTGTCAAAAATTTTAAATACAATTTGCTTTCTGTTTCACAATTGCTAAATGAATCTGAAAATTATATTCAATAAAAATTGCTTCAAAGTTGTAGGTTCAAAGAGTGAGCTTATTTTTAACATGTCTTGATTTGGAAGAGTTTTTAAAGCTGATTTTGATATGTCTTCTTCTAAGCATAAGTGTCTAGTTGCTAATGATTCAAAAGACTTATATTTTTGGCAATGTAGCCTTGGTCACATAGGCTGATCATCTCACGCGTCTTAGTGCTCTTGATCGCATACGTGGGCTGCCTAAGCTTAAAAGAGAAAAAGAAATGGTGTGCTCTTCTTGTAGACATTCTAAGATGGTTGCATGTTCACATGCTCATCTCACAATTACCATGACAACTGAACCGGTTCAACTTTTGCATCTTCACACCGTAGGACCTTCACGTGTTCAATCCTTCGGAGGTAATTGGTATGTTCTTGTGATTGTTGATGACTATTCTAGATACTCTTGGGCTTAATTTATGACATCTAAGAATGAAGCTTTTAGTCACTTTAGAACTTTATTTCTTAGATTATAAATTGATCACCCAGGATCTTTAAAAGTAATTAGAAGTGATAACGGAATTGAATTTAAAAATCAATCGTTTGTTCACTTTTGTGCTGAAAATGGAATAGATCATCAATTTTTTTCACCATATGTACCTAACAAAACAGTGTTGTAGAGAGAAAGAATGGAACCTTAGTTGAGATGGCTAGGACTATGCTTGATGAATATCAAACTCCTAGGAAAATTTGGGCTGATGCAATCAACCGCTTATTATGTCTCAAATTGTGTTTTCTTGCGTGCTAAGCTAGAAAAAACACCATATGAGCTACAGTTTGGACATAGGCCTAGTGTTACACACTTTCGGATCTTCGGTTGCAAATGCTTTGTTAAGAAACATGGTAATCTTGATAAATTTGAAGCTAGATCCGTTGATGGCATGTTTCTTGGTTATTCATTTCGTACTAGAGGCTACCGTGTGCTTTTACCTGAAACTAACATAATTTTGGAGACTTGTGAAGTTTATTTTGATGAAGCTAGCCCAGGTACTAGATCAAATACTACAGGTCCGGATCCATATAAGCAGTAAGAGAATATTTTCGTTGAAGATGAGGAAGAAGAGGTGCTACTGCCCGAAAATCCAGAAGCTAATGACATTATTCCAACTCCTAATTTTGATTCTCAACTAGCACCGATGACAACCATTGCTAGTCCGGATCGTCCTCAAGTCACAAGCTCATCGATTTGTGATGA
Organism: Tuctoria greenei; assembly: GCA_036927565.1. Lineage (NCBI taxonomy): Eukaryota > Viridiplantae > Streptophyta > Magnoliopsida > Poales > Poaceae > Tuctoria > Tuctoria greenei. Next base: position 96,902,025 of record JAYESD010000010.1, read on the forward strand.
CATGAATAAAAAGAAGCTTGTGAAGTGTCTACTCCCCTCCGGATTCTCAAAAGTCATCCTCCACAACAAATCACTGGAAGCTTGAACGAACGAGTCACACAGTCCAGGTTTTGCGATCCTAACTCTCACGCTCATTCTGCTTTTGTTGCTTCTTTTGAACCCAAAGATATATCACACGTAGTCACTAATGAATCTTGGATTATTGCCATGCAAGAAGAGTTAGGAAATTTTGAAAGAGGTAATGTTTGGAAACTTGTACCTCCACCTCAAGGGCACACTCTAATTGGAACTGAATGGGTGTTTAAAACAAACAAAGTGAGTATGGGGTTGCGATTAGGAATAATACTAGGTTGGTTGGTCAAGGTTTCAGACAAGTTGAAGGTCTAGATTTTGATGAAACTTTCGCTCTTGTTGCTACATTAGAAGCCATATGAATTGTGTTAGCTTTTGTTGCATCTAAAGGTTTCAAGTTATATCAGATGGATGTTAAAAGTGCTTTTCTTAATGGCTACATAGATGAGGAGGTTTATGTCAAGCAACCACCGGGCTTTGAAAATCCAGATTTTCCTAATAATGTTTACAAACTATCCAAAGTCTTGTACGGTCTCAAACAAGAACCTAGAGCATGGTATGATAGGTTAAAAACATTTTTACTTGAAAAGGGGTTTACCATGGGCAAGGTTGATAAAACTCTTTTTGTGCTTAAGCATGGCAATGACTCATTATTCGTTCAAGTGTATGTGGATGATATTATCTTTGGTTGTGCTTCTCATAATCTTGTGTCCATGTTTTCATCTATGATGAGTTCAGAATTTGAAATGAGTATGATGGGAGAACTCACGTACTTTTTGGGGCTGCAAATCAAGCGAACCAAGGAAGGTACCTTTGTGCATCAAACAAAGTATACAAGATACCTTTTTAAGCGCTTCAACATGGACAAAAGCAAGCCTCTTCTGACACCAATGGGTACAACAACGACACTTGAACTTGATGAAGATGGTGAACCGGTCGATCAAAAAGAATATAGAAGCATGATTGGATCAATTCTGTACCACACGACATCTAGACCGGACATACAATTCAACGTATGTCTTTGTGCACGATTTCAAGCTTCCCCACGTGCTTCACATCGTCAAGCCATCAAAAGGATACTCAGGTACTTACATGGAACTTAAGAATTTGGCATTTTTTCTTTCTTCCCCAACCGTTACTTTGAAATCTTTTTTGAATGCTGATTTTGGGGGTTGTAGGATTGATAGAAAAAGTACTTCGGGTGCTTGTCATTTTCTTTGTAATTCACTTGTTGTTTGGTCCTCTAGAAAACAAAGTTCAGTTGCACAATCCATAGCCGAATCTGAATATGTAGCTGCTGCTAGCACTTGCTCACGAATTCTTTGGATTGTTCAAACTCTTAGGGACTATGGGGTTGATTTAGATAGTGTTCCGCAGTTTTGTGATAACACTAGTGCCATTTGCATGGCTAAAAACCCCGTGCAACATTCAAGAACAAAACACATTGACATTAGGTATCACTTTCTCCGTGATAATGTTGAAAAGGAAACATTGTGCTTCACCATGTAGATACCGAACAACAATTGGCTGATACTTTTACAAAACCTTTGGATTTCACTCGTTTTTGTTTCATCTGTAGTGAAATAGGGGTTATGCATTCTCATGGCTTAAATTGAGGGGGGGGGGGGGGGTTTGAAACTTGGGAAGTCTATGCATGAATCTGAATCTAAAATAATATGAGCATAGTATTTCACACATATATGACTTTGTGATTCCTTTTACATGCTGAAAGTTCTTACTACATTACTCATGTTATATATTTTGTAGTTTTTGCGATGACTAGTAATTGGAATAATTACTTACACTAAATCTGATCATGATCGAACTTTCTTGCTGTTTTGAACTTGTTAAATGCTCACAAGTGCTTTTAATAATGAAAAATTAATCAATCAACTATCAACATGTTGAGCTTTTATGATCAAATAAAAATGAGAAAAGATTAAGAGAATATGCATGCATCGCACTTCTTCTTTTGAGATGGCTTATCATTGCACTTACATATGAACTTAGAAGAAGTTGTGTATGACTAAAACCATGACCTTAAGCTTCTGATTGTCAAATTACATAGGCCTAACTTGGTTGGTTAGAATAAGGCAGATACGGCATATAATCTCTTGCAAATGTTATATGATTAGAACTTTAGCTTTAAATAATATTGAAAAATGAAAATTGCAGCAACAAGTGTCATGCTTTCAGATTTTGAAATAGTTCAGTTTGTGAGATCATGACTTGCTTAAATTTAAAATTACACTTGATCTCTAGCATGGCTTACTCTACTTTATGTATTTCATTGATGTGATAGTGTAAGTTACTTGATAGTATAACTTGGATGATCCTTGTTTTATATGTATGTGTTACATTATGCTCATAACAATTGAAATTTCCGTTTTGAACCTTGCTGAATACATTGTCAAAGGGGGGGGGGGGGATTGATCACACATTGCGCACGTTCACAAGTGTTTGAACACGATTCTTCTCAGGAGGAGAATTCTTTGTTTTTATTCTCATTTTACTTTTGATTTACAAAGGGGGTGAAATATTTCGGGGAGAAAATTGTTTTCAAAACTTTTCATGTGAATAAGCCAATGTTCGTATTTTAAGTTGTGTTGCCAAAGCATTCATCAAGGGGGAGATTGTGAGACCTATGCGTGCTGAATACATTGGCTATGACGATAAAAGTTTTGAATTTTGCCAAAACACCCGTCTCATCAATGTCCGACTCTAGGTCCATGCTGCTGCAAGGTCCGACGATAGGTCCGGCTTGTTTTGGGTAGCTCCGGCAAGGTCCGACGTAAGGTCTGACTTGTTTTGGCTAGGTCCGACTTACTTTGTCTAGGTCTGACATGTTTTGACTAGGTCCGACTTGCTATGGCTAGGTCCGACATGTTTTTGCTAAGTTCGACGCAAGGTTCGACTAGCTTTAGTAAGCTCCAGCACTAGGTCCGACTAGCTTTGGTAAGCTCCGGTGGTAGGTCCTGCTAGCTTTGGTAAGCTCCGACTCATGGTTCGGTTAGCTTTGGCAAGGTCCGGTGCTAGTCTGCAATGGTTCTGCTTTTACCTTGCAATGTTTCAAACTTGCTTTACATCTATGGAAAGTATGCTTAATATTCTTTTACTAAGGTTTTGGTGTGTTTTGGTGGTTATGGATGATATCATCTTGCTATGGTTTGCAACATGCTTATGTGATGTGCTCACGTAAGGTGTTGTATTTTCGGATCTAACGAGAGTCAAGTCTAGGACTTGTTCTCAAAAGTATTGGTTGTTTGTTCATGTGCAGGTGTTTCTTGAGTTCAAGACATGGCTGGCAATGGGATCCATTGAACTAGTCTTAGGGAGAAGATGAGGTTCAGCAACAAATTCGGGAGGAATTGTGGTTGAGTTGATCGGGAGGTCGTGCAGCATGTTTGAATCAAGAACAATGCATATGAAGGTATCGTGGACATTGTTGGAAGGTGTTTGCACATGTGCATGGAGTGCATGGACGTGGCTACATGGTTCTAAGGCGTTATGAATAGAAGTGGACTTAAAGAATTGGTCAGAAAGGTCCAACTGGTTAAATTATGCCTCAGACTGCAGCTGAGGTGGTTATGGTTCGGTTATGGAAAGTTTCGAGTTTGTTTTGGTTAGATTTCATATGGTTCACGAAGGTGTTTGGAAGTCTTAAAATTGCTTCTATTCGTGTATAGAAGAGTCTTGAACAGTTATCAAAAGTTTCGGTTGAATGTGAGTATGATTTGAGTCCTAGTTAGGATTGGGTTGGCCTAAGGGCTGGTTATATAAGCAAGGGAGACCAATTCTCGTGGTAGACCACTTTGGGGATGTTCCTCTTGTGTTTGATCAATAAAATTCGTAGTTTGAAGGAACTTTTGTGCCTTCTTCGTCCGACTTGTTTCAGACAAGTTTTCCTCGTCGAGTTTCTGCATAGTACTACCTTTCTTCGGTGGTTTTATCATAACTCGAGTTTTACAGATCCAATTGCGTGATTCTTTTTGGGTTGTCTTGAGAACTTGATTATCTATCATCTGTGGAAATTTCACGGTCATTGGACTTGTGATTTCTGATCTACACGAGTTTCCTTGCAGTGTTCCAGAACTGTTTTTCTCGGGTAGACTATATTGACCTTTGTTCGATCTTTCGATCGTAACTTGAGTTTCTATCGATGGATTTTCGTGATTCTTGTTGTGATGTCTTCGTGAATTGATTCTCCACAATATATATTATTTTTGTCACAATTTATCACGTTTAGATTAGTCGCACACATGATTTATTTAACAGATCATTTTTCTGCTGAGGGGTTTTCATTGCTTCCGCAGAAAAAGTTTTAATCTACCATTCACCCCCTCTGGTATCTTTACATGTGCTATTCAATCCTACACCCAACAAAGAATGTGCAAGCCAAGAAGGCACCCCCAGGGAAGAAACCTCTGGCCTATATGGGGTTGGTCATCCGAGACCGTCCCGTGGGGTCAAAGCTTCCTCACAAGGCCCCATTGGACCATTGGTTATGACTCCTCCTATGCATGACCCCAATCGACAATCGGAGTTGTCAAGCAACATATTCCAAGGAAAGGGTCCAAGAAAGATAAAAGGTTTAGAATGAAGGATCCCTACATGTATGAGAAGGCCACACAGGATCACCGCTTTTGGTATGATTTTCTTTGCAATTAATATCGCTTTATTTACTTTAAAATGAGGACTCCAGTTGCAGACGCTCAGTGGGTCAATTGGGCATACATTGAGAAGAAAAATCATAAAGCCTTCAACACAGTGATTTAAGCTGTTGAGCATCATAGCCTCAAGGAGTTGATTGGGTTCCAATACAATTGGAACACAGAGGTGGTGGCTCAGTTTTACTCCACATGCTACTTCACCACCTTTGGATATCGCAAGATCATATGGTTGACTGGCAATTTCAATACTCCGTTCTTTATGATGAGTTTGCGAGGGTCACTGGCCTTGTGGAGTTCTTGAACTATGACTTGATCATCCACAACCTCAAGGCGATGGATTCGGGGGAGATAGAGTTTATTTACGAGAGTGGTTTCTACACCCCCCACAACCAAGATTATTCGGCCCTTCTGTAGCATGCTGAATTGGATTTTGAGGAAAACTCTAGAACCTAAGGATGGAAACGCAGGGATGATCCAAGTCAACCTCAAAAACTTTATAATGTTGAATATTGAAGATGAGATGTTCAACGTATTTGATTACATCTACAGTGGCATCTTCAACATATCCCACACTCCCAATCACTCGTGCGGGAATGCACCCTTCATTATGTGTCTCATTGAGAAAGTTTCTGGCTTGAAGTTGATGAAAGATGTAAAGCATAGAGCACTCCATCCTGAAATTCCTCCTCCTGTGGCGAAGATTGGCGAAGCTTTGAGGGGTACCTCTTTTGTGCCTCCTCCTCCTCCCGCTCCCACCTCTTCCTCCTCCGGCGAGTCTTCAAGTGCTATTCTCAAGTTCCTGAAGTCCATATTCTTCTTGCTGCAAATTTGAAGTTAAAGCTCAGAAGATAGCCAAGAAGAAAGACAAGTACTTGAGGAAGCTCTCTGAGAAGGCGGACATTGCTATGTCCCCGGAGGCTTCCGAGGATGATGATCTCACACCTTCCCAGATTTCACAGAGGCGGAAGCTGCTCTCCTTGGTGGTGGGGGTGTCTTGACAGTTCTTAACATCACAAATCATCTCTTGAAAGAGATGAGGTACGCAAGTGCATGAAAGATACAGTTGTAGCATTTCATTGTGTTTATCCCAAAGGAAGGCAATGGAGTAACATAAACACTATTATTATGACCAAGCTAGGGGATACTAATCAATTATCATGACAGGGGTAAGTTGATAATATGGGTAGTGTCACACACACCTAAGCAATCTATTCTAAAGGGTAAATGGGTCCTAATGGAGATTAGGCTAAGAGTTGGTGAGTTGCTCCTACAATGCCTCTAATATACATATACATAGCCTAGGTTAGGTACTAATGAGCATGTTAATGGTGAATCCTTATGCTAAGTTGTTCAACACATTGGGCACGGGTTTACCCCTAGCAATACTAGGACAACTCCCGCCAAGATCTTGTGGTATAGCCGAACTAGAGGATTAGAAATGATAGATAAGACTATCACCACCTACTGCCTACCTCTTCAATCTATGGGTCTACGAGACATCCAACACTACTTACTATCCTAGCACCATGCTAGCATACAAAGTAAATACCTTAAAGGCTCGAGTACAAGTACCTCTCCAAGGCAATGGCTAACCTATACATCATTGAACCAATGTTGAGACATAGCATAAGTTATTCATATCAACATGATCATATCATAACTAATTAGACTATAGTGAGGGTTTGTAGTGTTTATAATGATAAGTTATGATCATTACGGCATAATCATAAAGACTACTCCTACCACATACATGGAATCTACAATCAAACAAGAAACGCTTCATCCAAGTATATGAATAAAAGAACACTAAAGATAATATCTTTATTATTCATAAAGTCACAATTACAAGAAAAGATACATGAGCCATACCTTTCCCAATTTAGACTTGGGACTAGAGGATCCTCTCTACACCCTAACCTCCACTAAGGAACTAGGATAACTAGTGTATATAATAGAATGATGCTCAAGTGGTGTGTGTTGAAGTGAGGGGTGAGGGGTCCTATTTATACTAGTGTTGAGGTCAGTTCTCGCCATCTTTTGCGCGCGACTCAATCACCATTCTTATCACCAAGCCACAGGAGTATGCCACGTCAAAGTTGACCGAGAAAGAAGGGAAGAACAAGTCGGTCGAACCACCTGTTTGGCCGACCTGGTAAACCCACCAAATGGGTTGTTCTTCCTCCAGGTGGCTGGTAGGTGGGTCCCACGACTGTTTCTGGGCGCTACGCAATTGGATCTCCTTGGATACTCCTGTAAGTGGGTCTTTTGATCCATGTGCTGCCACATGTTGGCATCAGATAGACTGGGAAGGTATTTTTTATGATCCATCCCCTTGTTTTATCTCAATTCTGTATAAAATACCTGCATGCACCATTTTGTCCAAGTACAAGTAGAACTAGGTTTTTTCTAACTATGATGTGTGTAAGAAATATTCATTCCTTCACATAATTGAGTTATATTGATGGTCGAAATTGGTATAAAATGATCGTCAACAAACTCCACCAAGTTTATTCTTTGCTCGTCCCAAAGCAAAGATAAGGACTTGGTTTGTTGATCAGAAGTTGCTAAAATGCCCTATTTTGCAAAAGTACCAAGTGCACAACAAAGTATTCTACCTTGCATTGAATAAATTGGCTATGGTACCTCACCCTGTTTCTTAGTCTTTATGGGGCTTATGCCTCATCCTTTTCTTATGTGGTCGAAGGACATAACAGCAAAATGAGCATGCAACACTTAATGTATGAGTTCCACTCAAATTTCTGGAGAATTTCAAATGGTGTTTGAATTTAAGTTCCTCAAATGATGCACTCAATCACTCCTATGTGGGAAGTGGTATTTGTATCCTCATCATGTCAATGCCTTTTTTGTCCTATATCTAAATAAGGCTTGTATGTTGAGCTTGGTAGGGATCAAGAGTAGGCATATTTGCAACACATATATTGCTATGTCAAAAGAGTATGCCTTAGAAGAAAACAAATCTTACTTTTGATCAAGATTTGTGCAAGTGTGATAGAATATTTGTGGAGTGGGAATATGGAGATGACTCCTTTGTATGCACTCTCTTTTTGTGAGGATGAAACATGGCTACTTACTCTTTTTTTCCTCACGCTCTTGTACATGAGCATGCATTTTTTTCTTGTAGCCATGTCTTCTACTCCTTTCTTTTTTTCTCTTCTTTTTTCAGGTAATTTTGAGAGAGTATTATGCATGAAGATCACGAAGTATCTTTTTGGTGGTGGAATGGTATGATAAAATTTTTGCTAACTTCTAGTGTAGAAGTTTAGCATGTGCCTGTGTAATCTTGATCTTAAAAGCATGAAAAGAATCTCAGATAGGTCTATACTAGTTTGATCAAGCTCAATGTGAAGGCAAATAGCATATACATAAGGTTTATCTAATTGAAATCATCATTTGGCTTTGGTAGGGATTTCTATCAAATGAGGAACTCCCATTTTAAATTTTCTCCATGAAATCAAGTTTCACTTTCAAATAGGATACTAGCAGCTCTTATCACTATATCATATCCCACAACAACCTAGAATTGGACTTAGCTTCACTACCCACAAATTTTAAGTTTCAGGCAAGAATATTCTAGGCCAATAAACTCAATACCTGGAGAATACTAAGTTGTATGAAAGGGACTAGAGAAAAATAAAACAGAGAACTATTCATCATTTCAACTTATGCAAAGTAAAAATATTCTTACCGCACATCCATTATTTTATTAACCTCACCTATACTACATTATATAATTTTTTAGATGCAATTGTGATGGAAAGAAAGAAATAAAATAAATTAATACAAATGGGGTGTAATAAAAGTTACCTCAAGTGGGGGTCCTCCCAAAGCTCGTTCTTGGTCAAGGTCCGCGATAGGGGTTGAAACCCTAACGGTGAATGTAGGCCATGAGGTTGGCCTAGCCTTGTTGCAGCATGGCTTTGGCATGGGAGGGTTGTGTATCGATGTTGGGTTGCCTTCCATGGGTTCCATGAGTAATAGTAACCTTTAGCTCCAAAGGAATGATGTACACTCAACATGCGTTGAGTTTGTTTCGTCATCCTTTGGCTAAGGTGTATCATACCTTCTTGCCACAAAGAAATAACTTGTAACTCTCGTGCATTGCGTGTGATCCGTCATTCCTTGGCTAAGGTCATGGTAACTTTCAGCCACAAAGGAGTGAGATGTACCTAACATGTGTCGGGTATAATCTATTGTTCCTTGTCTAAGGTACAACATACCTATAACCACAAAGGGATGATGTGCACTCAACATGGGTTGAGTGTGATCCGTTGTTCCTTGGCTAAGGTATACCTTCTAGCCACATATGAACAACTTGCACCCAATATACATTGGATGTGATCTTGTCATTCCTTGGTTAAGGTACATAATACCTTTTAGCCACAAAGTAATAACTTACATCCAATGATGGTGGCGATTCCCTTGAGCTTGAATGAGTGCTTAGAATAGTTGAGAGCATAATGCTCTCACATATTCGTAGCAGCCCATTGGTTGCTCATGGAGGGTTTCCATGTCAAAAATCCGGCCTCGTATAGTTATCATTGACCTTTGGGCTTAATTTCTGATAGGTGGCAACCATCCTAATTTACTCCTTGGCAAAGAGATGTTGAATTGGAATCCTCTTAGGGTTTCCAGCAGTCGTATCTTTGAATGCCTGCATAGTAATATTACTCCTGCAAGCTTCCCATCTATGATCGATAGGGATGGTTAGCTCCCGATACTTGTACAAATGAATTTTCGGGTTAGGTAATCGAATCTTCATTTGTACGTATGGGGAAGAACAGAATCAAAGATGCATTGGGTCCAATTTCAAGTGTATCAATGAACAATGTATGAATCATTGATAAGTGTGGGGCTTTATGGATGAATCAATTTGCGCATTTTCTAAAGCTCCTACACATAGCAATGCAACTGATATAAATACACTATATGGATCCCTTTATCTTGTAAAATTTCTAACCATCATAGCTTTTTACAAGAGAAAATATTTATCATGTGCATTATGACAAACAAGATTCTCAATTTTATCCTTTTGAACATTTTACTTTCTTGCCTAGGAATTTGAAATTTTGTGATCCAAGCATGAATGAGTTTTAAATAAAAATTATGGATATCATTGTTCCTGGGTTGCCACATACCAATTCAACCATTAAGTTATTCTATAAGAATTACTAACTAAATCTAGGCAGAAAATGTCTAAGTCAATTTTAGCAATGCTCATGAAATTCTACGTACTTGTTTAAATTTATTCCCAAGTAAGGTGACATTCCTTTTTGAAGAATCAAAAAGAGCATTGGCAGCACTTACTCTAGTGAGGATGCATAATAATTGAATGATGAGAAGGTATAAACCTTTCTCATAAGCAAAAATCATTCAATCCTAATGCAGTTCAAACAACCAAAAATTTTAAACTTGTACCTCAATTGAAGAGCAGTCCTGGTTGAGGGTTGTTGTATGAGAAACACACGACCATGAATTATTGTGTAGCCTTCAAGTTCAATGTCTTCTACCAAGTTGTCGAAGTATTCTTGCGACACTTCCCCAAGACCTGCTATGCGAGCAGCCCGCAAAAGTTCTTGATTGGCAGAGCTTAGTCCTCAGGCAAGGCTATGCGTATGAGAGATGGGTAAGACGGTGGTTTTAAGTGGTTCAGGCCGTCGGAGCGTAATACACTACTCCACGGTGTGAGATGTATTGTCTGAGTGGTGAAGTGTGTGTGAGGTTGGATTCGGTTCCTTTGTAACGGTGGCAGTCCGATCCTTTTATAGACAAGGTCAGATGCCTTACAATTGGGGTCCAGGGCCCGACAGGTGGCCCTGGGATGATTTTATGCCTGTACAAGATCTAAAATGTAATGGCTACCTGCTACCTCTGACTGCACGTCAGTGACATGAGCGTAGCAGGTTATGATGGCGGAGGATGTCCTGTCTTGTCGCCGTAAGCTACCCAGTTGGCAGTGTGGGGTAGGCACGTGGAGCCTTCACGGTGATGCGATTGGATGCAGTGGCACTTGATAGGGGTGTGCGCCGCACCTGTGTGCCCGGGGAAGGCGCGTGCCTTAAATGCATGACTGGATAGGACATGCTGCCCTTTACTCTTCGGGGCCCACGACCCATTGCAAGTCATGGGACACATGGCAGCTCCGAAGCCCTCCTCGACGGGACCAAGGTCCTGTAGCCGGAGGATGCGTGGCAGCTCCGAAGCCCTACTCGATGGGATCAAGGATCCAGAGCCGAAGGATGCGTGGTAGCTCCGGAGCCCTCCTCGTTGGGGAGGCTGGGTCCGGAGCTTCTTCTAGCTTGTACGCGGGGGTACCCGATCTGCAGGGTACCGACAGTTGCCCCCAAACCCACCTTGGGAGAGGTGACGATCCCGCAGGTATGGCCATCATCTTGTCTTGTAAAAGTAATGCCAACGGGCCCCCTGGAGGGCGCCGGAGCTCGGAGAAGTGATGTTGGCGGCCCCCTTGGGAGGCGCTGGAGCTCAGAGAAGCGACGCCAACGGCCCTCTTGGGGGGCACCAAAGCTCGGAGATGTGACAACGGCGACCCTTTTGGGGGGCACCGAAGCTAACAGAAGCGCCGCCGACAGCCTTCTTGGGGGGCGCTAGAGCTCAGAGAAGTGTCGACGGCGCCTACCATGGACGTGTAGAACATCAATAGCGGGTTCCCTATATGTCATACACACACGGTAGACAAAATGTAATTTTATTGTTGGACACCACTTCCCTTCTCTTTATTTTTGTTATGGCTTACGGTCCTTAGCTAAGATACGAAGCATGGGTAATTCAGTGTGACAGCCTTCAGGGTATGGTCGCTGCCTTACTTAGGGAATAAGCTGTATGGCCCCTGTACTCAACTGTTAGCACTGGGAGGCAAGGTGCCCAAGCTTGGGGTACATAACCAGGCTAAGCATGCTGCACGCCCTGGACCTCCAGCTTGGCGTTAGCCTTTCAGGGGTGAGAACCATTCGGATCCATGGACCTCGAGCAAGAAAATGACCATCAGATGCCAAATACATTGCAGGTACCTCATGTGGGACCACCTTTAGTAGGATAGCATAACTCTTTCTAGGACAAGACAAGGAAAGGGCGACCGTGCATAAGACAGGCAATATGCAAAAATGAGCATAACTTCATTAACATAAAATTAATGCATAATTAAATGAACATGGTAATATAGTGTGAAAGTATTCGGGTTTATAATTATTTCCTTATTCGGGAGTATGGGTCGTTCGGGCCCGTAGTACTTAGTCGTAGTGCTGAGGAGGCAGAGTGTACATGCATAGGGTGCAGGACCAGGCTAAGCATGTTGCACACTCTGGACCCCCTTAGCAGAAGTATGAGCTGACCAACCCCCAGTACTCGGCCGCTGCGCTGGGGAGGCAAATTGTACATGCTTAGGGTGCACGACCAGGCTAAGCAGGTTGTACACTTTGGACCTCCCGCTGGTGTTAGCCTTTCAGGAGGGGGATCGTTCAACTCCATGAGATCCCAATCATGAAAATAACCAAAAGACCTCGGATTCCCCAGCCCTGCCTTGTTCAGGGTGTATGTCGTATGGCCCCTAGTACTCAGTCGTATAGCTGAGGAAGCTAAGTGCGCACGCTTACGGTACGAAACTAGACTAAGCAGGCTGCACACCATGGACCTCCCGCTTTGTGTAGGCCTTTCATGGGGGGGGGGACCATCTGGCACCACAGGACTAGGGAGCCCTTAGAGGCCCCCTGGTAGGTGTGGCCAATTGGTTGGGCACGCCTACCACTTAGTCGCAGGATATCAACAGCGGGCCCCCGGTGGAGTGCGGGAGCTTGGGTAGTTGACACCGGCGAGCCCCCTGGGGAGCACCAGACTTTGAATTGATATGCGTGGTCATCATGGAAGAAGGCTCCAGTGGCGATGGCGACAAGATAATCATCGAACCGAGGTGGCGCCCACCCTCAACATGCGAAACATCGACGACGGGCCCCCTGGGAGGTGTCGGAGTTGGATGCTCTGGCAGCGCCCGCCCTCAACGTGTGAAACATCGATAGCGAGCCCCCTGGGAGGTGCCAGAGCTAGATCCTCCATCAGCGTCCACCCTCAACGTGCGGAATGTCAACAACGGGCCCCCTAGGAGGTGTTGGAGCTGGATGCTCTGGCGGCACCCACCCTCAACATGTGGAACACTGACGGCGGGCCCCCTAGGCGGTGTCGCAGCTGGATGCTCTAGCGGCACCCACCGCCAATGCTAAGAAACGTCGATAGCGGGCCCTGTGGGAGGTGTTGGAGCTGGATGCTTCGGCGGCGCCCACCATCAACGCTAAGAAACGTCGACGACAGGTGAAGGCGCAACTTCTTGAGAGAAAAACTCCCTTCCCGGCACGCAAAATGTCGAAGTGTTCTTGCGACAGTTCCCTCAGACCTACTATGCGAGCAGCCTGCAGAGGTATTTTATCGACAGGGCTAGTCCTTAGGCGAGGATATGCGTATGAGAGATGGGTGAGACAGTGGTTTTACGTGGTTCGGGCCTTCGGAGCGTAATACCCTACTCCAACGTGTGAGATGTATTGTTTGAGTGGTGAAGTGTGTGTGAGGTTGGATTCGGATCATTTGTAATCGTGGCTGTCCGATCCATTATAGAGAAGGTCGGACGCCTTACAAGTGGGGTCCATGGCCCGACAGGTGTCCCCAGGGTGATCTTATGCATGTACAAGATCTAAGGTGTAATGGCTACCTGCTACCTCTGACCACATGTCAGTGACCAGAGCATAGCAGGTGATGATGGTGGAGGATGTCTCGTCTTGTCGCCGTAAGCTACCCACTTGGCAGCATGGGGTAGGCCAACGACGTCTTTACAATGATGCGATTGGATGCAGCAGTACCTGACAGGGGCATGCGCCACACTTGTGCGCCTGGGGAAGGCGCTCCTTCAATGCGCGACTAGACAGGACGTGCCGCCCTTTACTCTTTAGGGCCCTTGGCCCATTGCAGGTTGTGGGACACATGGCAGCTCTGGAGCCCACCTTGGTGGGAGCAAGGGCCTAGAGCCAGAGGACGCGTGGCAGCTTCGGAGCCCTCCTTGTTGGGAGCAAGGGTCCGGAGCCAGAGGATGCGTGGCAGCTCCGGAGCCCCCTCGGCGGGGAGGCCAGGTCTGGAGCTTCTTCTTGCTTGTACACGGGGGTACCCAGTCTGCAGAGTACCAACACAAATTGAGGTTGGAGTTGAATGAGCTTCATATTGTTCCTCCATTGGGCCACCATCTTGAGCATTGCTCCACCATGAACTCAAAATGAGATCGATTGAGGGATATGCGCTTGATGAGGCCTTCCAACCTCTTTACAAATTTTGTCCTAGCTGCACTAAAATCAATAACAAACAAAACAACTCAAAAACGGGTTATGTTAGCTCAAAAGCATGTTGTACCCTTTGTCAAATTGTTTTGCCCAACTTGAAACAACTTGCATATGCAATGAATATTAAGGGAAATATTTTTGGTTTGGATTAGGAAGATGAATACAAGTGGTTACGCCCAAGGTTCATACTCAAATAAATTTATTTCCTAATTCAAAATTTTAGTTTTATGATTGTTGGAAATTTTACTCTCCAACATGCAAGTGTGAAAATTCAAACAGTCTAAATGCATATGCAAAGATTGATGGCAAATTCAAATATGCGATTCAGAAAGAAAATATGAGATAACTACCAATTAACCTATTGGCAAGGACCCACCGAAATTTTTGAAGTCCGATTAGTGGGACTTACCCCCATCCTATTTAGTGTGATGGTTTGTTGTTCAATCCCGGAGTTGAAGATGTAGATAACTTCTCTATATTGGCATGCCAAATCTCCTTTGGCATGTCAGTTGGACATGTGGACCACATGATGTCCCTAGCCTCTCTTCGTCTTGATGGAGACTTGTTGATATAGTGACGGATTCTCCCTTTTGAAGATATTATTTCATGAGCATGGTTAGGATTTTCCTTCTTTTGAGGTGCCACTTTGACCTTCGTGATGTTCTTGTAGGATCGAAGAGTACGTGAAAAGCTACCAGAGGGGGGGGGGTTGAATGGTAGATTTAAAAATCTTACGCAGCGGAAACAATTAAACCCCAACCCCTTCGGCAGAAAACAATCTGTTAAAGAAACCGTGTGTGAGACTAATCTAAATGTGTTTCACCGTGACAAAAGTGATAGATATCAGAGAGAAAATCAAGTCACAAAGAAAACACAAGAGGAATCACTCAAATCCGTCGAGAGAACCTCAAGTTATGATCGAAAGATTGAACAAAGGTCAATCTGTCCTATGCGAGAAAAACAGTTCTGGAACGCTGCAAAGAAACTTGTGTAGATCAGAATTTTGACAGATGATAGATAATCAATTTTTGCAGACAACCCAAAAAGAATCACGTCAATTGGATCTGTAAAACTCGAGTTATGATAAAACCACCAACGAAAGGTAGTGCTGTCTAGAAACTCGACGAGTAAAACTTGTCTGGAACAAGTCGGACGAACAAGGCACAAAAGTTCCTTCAAACTATGAATTTTATTCAATAGAACACAAGAGAAACAGCCCCAAAGTCGTGCACCACGAGCTCTGGGCTCCCTTGCTTATATAACCAGCTCGAAAGCCAACTCAACTCAAATCAGGAACCTAATCCTACTCTGTTCACGAATCGTAACTTTCCATAACTGCTTAGGATTCTTCTATACGCAGATAGAAGCAATCTTAAGACTTCCAAACACCTTAGGAACGTATCCCACATTCCTAAACAACTCAAATTCGTGACCCACATGAAATCCTATCATAACCAACTCAAATCTTTCCATATTTGAGTCAAACCCGACCCAGCCGCAGTTTGAGTCCATAACCTAGTCGGTTGGACCTTTCCGACCAAATCTTTACGTCCACATCTCTTCATCACATCTCGGAACCATGTAGCCAAGTCCATGCACTCCTTGCACACGTGGAAACATCTTCCAATGACATCCACGATACCTTCACATGCATTGTTCTTGATTCAATCATGCTGCGCAACCTCCTGATCAGCTCAACCACAATTCCTCCTGAATTTTGTTGTTGGAACCTCATCTCCTCCATGATACTAGTCCAATGGATCCTATCACCAGCCATGTATTGAACTCAAGCAACACCTGCACATGAATAAACAACCAATCCATATGAGCCCAAGTCCTTGACTTGACTCAAGCTAGTTCTGAACACAACACCTTACGTGAGAACCTCACATAAGCATGTTGCAAAACCACAATAACATGATATCATCCATGTCAACCAAAAACGCACCAAAGACTTAGAAAATTAATACTAAGCAATCTTTCCAGAGATGTAAAGCAAGTATGAAACATTACAAATGAAAAACAGAAGCACTATGGTCAAGTTCCAGACCTTGCCAGAGCAAACCGGAGCTTGAGCTGGAGCTAACAAAAGCTAGTAGAACCTAGCGCCAGAACTTACCAAAACTAGTAAACCCAAAAGCCGGAGCTAGAAAAATCAACTCGGAGCTAAAGACAAAACTCACCGGAGCTAACCAAAACTAGTCGGACCTTAATAAAAAGGTGTTTTGGTGATATTCAAAACTTTTATCGTCAAAGCAAGTGTATTCACTACAAGCCAATGTATTCAGCACACATAGGTCTTACAATCTCCCCCTTGATGAATGCATTGGCAACACCATTTAAAATCCGAACAATGGCTTATTCACATAAAAGTTTTGAAGGCAATTTCTCCCCCTTTGTAAATCAAAAGTAAAATAAGAAGAAAATCCAAAAAGGAAGAAAATCCAAAAATTATCCCATATTATCTCTCCTTATGCACATATTCTCTTTCTCTTCATGCTTATCTCTCCCCCTTTGACAATGTATTCAGCAAGTCATGAGCATATAAACAAATTATCTCTCACCCTTTAGTTGTTATGAGCATATTATAACATATACATATAAACAAAGCTCATCCAAGTCATACTATCAAGTACCTTACATTATCACATCAATGAAATACATAAAGTAGTGTAAGCCATGCTAGAGATCAAATGTAATTTTCAAATTAAGTAAGTCATGATCTCACAAACTTAACTATTTCAAAACCTGAAATCATGACACTAGTTGCTGCATTTTATTATTTTTCAAAGCATAAATTTAGATAATATGATATTTGCAAGAGATTATATGCGCATCTGCCTTATTCTAACCAACCAAGCCAAGCCTATGTTATCTGACAATCAGAAGCTTAAGGACATGGTTTTAGTCATACACAACTTCTTCTAAGTTCATATCTAAGTGCAATGATAGGCCATCTCAAAAGAAGAAGTGTGATGCATGCATATTCTCTTGATCTTTTCTCAATTTATATTTGTTCATAAAAACTCAACATGTGAGTTGATTACTTGATTAATTCTTAATGATTAAAAGCACTTGTGAACATTTAACAAGTTCAAAACAGCAAGAAAGTTCGACCATGACCAGTTTTAGTGTAAGTAATTATTCCAATTACTAGACATGGTAAAAACTACAAAATGTATAACACAAGTAATGTAGTAAGAACTTTCAGCATGTAAAAGGAATCACAAAGTCATATATGTATGAAATACTATGCTCATATTATTTTAATTTCAGATTCACACATAGACTTCCCAAGTTTCAAAACTCCCCCTCAATTTAAGCCATGAGGATGCATAACCCCTATTTCACTACGAATGTAACAAAAATGAGTGAAATCCAAAGGTTTTGTAAAAATGCATCCAATTGTTGTTCGGTATCTACATGGTGAAGCACAATGTTTCCTTTTTCAACATTATCTCGGAGAAAGTGATACCTAATGTCAATGTGCTTAGTTCTAGAATGTTGCACGGGGTTTTTAGCAATGCAAATGGCACTAGTGTTATCACAGAATAGTGGAACACTATCTAGATCAACCCCATAGTCCTTAAGTGTTTGAACAATCCAAAGAATTTGTGAGCAAGCACTAGCAGCAGCTACATATTCAGATTCGGCTGTGGATTGTGCAACTGAATTTTGTTTTCTAGAGGACCAAGCAACAAGAGAATTACCAAGAAAATGACAAGCACCAGAAGTACTTTTCCTATCAATCCTACAACCCCCAAAATCAGCATCCGAAAAAGCTTTCAAATTAACGGTTGAGGAAGAAGGAAGAAAAATTTCAAATTCTTGAGTTTCATGTAAGTACCTGAGAATCCTTTTGACGGCTTGACGATGTGAAGCACGTGAGGAGGCTTGAAACTGTGCACAAAGACATACGCTGAATTGTATGTCTGGTCTTGATGTCGTGAGGTACAAAAGTGATCTGATCATGCTTCTATATTCTTTTTTGATCCACGGGTTCACCATTTTCATCAAGTCCAAGTGTTTTTGTTGTTCCCATTGGTGTCCAAAGAGGCTTGCTTTTGTCCATGTTGAAGCGCCTTAGGAGATATTTTGTATACTTCGTTTGATGCACAAAGGTACCCTCCCTTGTTTGCTTGATTTGCAGCCCCAAAAAGTAAGTGAGTTCACCCATCATACTCATTTCATATTCGGAACTCATCATTGCTGAAAACTTGGACACAAGATCATGAGAAGCACAACCAAAGATAATATCATCCACATACACTTGAATGAATAATGAGTCATTGCCATGCTTAAGCACAAAAGAGTTTTATCAAACTTGCCCATGGTAAACCCTTTTTCAAGTAAGAATGTTTTTAACCTATCATACCATGCTCTAGGGGCTTGTTTGAGACCGTACAAGGCTTTGGACAGTTTGTAAACATAATTAGGAAAATCTGGATTTTCAAAACCCAGTGGTTGTTTCACATAAACCTCCTCATCTATGTAGCCATCAAGAAAAGCACTTTTAACATCCATTTGATATAGCTTAAAACCAATAGATGCAACAAAAGCTAACAAAATTCTTATGGCTTCTAATCTAGCAACAGTAGCAAAAGTTTCATCAAAATCTAGACCTTCAACTTGAGCGAAACCTTGAGCAACCAGCCTAGCCTTATTCCTAACCACAACCCCATCCTCACTTTGTTTATTTTTAAATACCTATTTAGTTCCAATGAAAGTGTGACCTTGAGGTGGAGGTACAAGTTTCCAAACATATTTTTTTTCAAAATTTTCTAACTCTTCTTGCATGGCAATAATCCAAGATTCATTAGTGAGTGCGTGTGATATATCTTTGGGTTCAAAAGAAGCAACAAAAGCAGAATGTGCATGAGAGTTTGGATCGCAAAACCTGGACCGTGTGACTCGTTCGTGCAAGCTTCCAATCATCTGTTATGGGGGATGATCTTTGTAAAACCGTAGGGGAACAGATGTCTCACAAGCTTCTTATTCTTCATGTTCATCACAAATCGATGAGCTTGTGACTTGAGGATGATTTGAATCAGCATTGATGGTTGTCGGTGCTGGTTGAGAATTAACATCCGGAGCTGAACCAAAGTCTTTAGCTGCTGAATTTTCGGGCAGCAGATCAATTCTTCCTCATCTTCAACGAAAATGCTCCCCCCTTGTGGATATGGATCTGGACCTGCAATGTTTGAGCTAGTACCTGGGCTAGCTTCATCAAAAGACACTTCACAAGTCTCCACAATTTTGTTAGTGTCAAGTAAAAGCACACGGTAGCCTCTAGTATGAGATGGATAACCAAGAAACATGCCATCAATAGATCTAGGTTCAAATTTATCAAGATTACCATGTTTCTTAACAAAGAATTTGCAACCAAAGACCCAAAAGTGTGTAACACTAGGCCTATGTCCAAACCGGAGCTCATATGGTGTTTTACCTAGCTTAGCACGCAAGAAAACACGATTTGAGACATAACAAGCGGTTGCTAACGCATCAGCCCAAAATTTCCTAGGAGTTTGATATTCATCAAGCATAGTCCTAGCCATCTCAACTAAGGTTCTGTTCTTTCTTTCTACAACACCATTTTGTTGAGGTACATATGGTGAAGAAAATTGATGATCTATTCTATTTTCAGCACAAAAGTGATCAAAAGATTGATTTTGAAATTCAGTTCCATTATCATTTATAATTGCTTTTAAAGATCATGGGTAATCAATTGATAATCTAAGAAATAAAGTTCTAAAGTGACTAAAAACTTCATTATTAGATGCCATAAAGTAAACCCAAGAGTATCTAGAATAATTATCAACAATCACAAGTACATACCATTTACCTCCGAAGGATTGAACACGTGAAGGTCCTACGATGTCAAGATGCAAAAGTTGACATGGTTCAGTTGTCATGATCATTGTGAGAGGAGTATGTGAACCTGCAACCATCTTATCATGTCTACAAGAAGAGCACACGATTTCTTTGTCCCCTTTAATCTTAGGCAGCCCACGTATGCGATCAAGAGCACTAACACGCGTTAGGTGATCAAAGCCTACGTGGCCAAGTCTACGATGCCGAAAATGTAGGTCCTTTGAATCATTAGCAACTAGACACCTATGATTAGAGGAATACATATCAAAATCATCTTTAAAAACTCTTCCAAACCGAGACATGTTAAAAAAAAAGCTCACCATTTGAACTTACAACTTTGCAGCAGTTTTTATTGAAAATAATTTCCAGATTTTCATCTAGCAATTGTGAAACAGAAAGCAAGTTGTATTTCAAATTTTTGACAAGTCCCACATCCTTCAAAGTGTAGTGATCATTTACTCTAACTGAACTCTTAGCAATTATAGGAGTTGAAGAATTATCGGCAAAAGTAACATTCTCTACACATGACACAAAAGATAGGGAGGAGAACCAATCTTTGTTACCGGTCATGTGGCGTGAGCAACCTGAATCCACAATCCAAATGTTCTCCTTCCTCAAACGTGTAACCAGACAGAAGCACAATACGTCGATGACTCAATACTGTGGTTAGTCAAAAGGCATTTAGGAATCCAGTACTGAGTCATGCGACAAGCAGCAGGAAAAACACGCGAAAGCTGAGACAAAACAGCAGGTTTATGAGTCAAAGTTTGAGATTTTTTATTCTTAACTACTGACCCATAAGGTGTTACTTGTGGAGCACAAAAATCAGTAGCTCCGGAGGCAAAAACAGAAGGTCCGGAGGTAAACTTTAAATGTTTTTGACTCAAAACAGCAGGTTGTACATTCGGTTCAATATGTGCAGCAAATTTTGCATGAAAGTTATGAGATCTAGCAACCATTCTTTCCCTTTTCTGTTGTTTAGCTAGTCTATAACAAAAATCTATGACATGACCATCTCTACCACAGTAGGTACAATGAAATTTAACTTTGTGTTCATGTCTAGATGAGCAAACAACATTTTTATTTGAAACTGAATGAGACAATACTCCTGCAGATTTGAAAACCACTTCTTTTTGTTTAGGAACTATTCGAATCAAACCACTTCCTAATGACTTTATACTTTTAGGTGGATGTGCCTTAGCATGAGCATGAGAATCAAAACCTAAACCAGTTTTATCATTGCAAGACTTGGATGAATTCAGCAGCAAGTTTAGGTTCTTATTCCCATTACAAAACCGATCAAATGTCTTATGCATGTTATCAAGTTTATTGGACAGATCAAGGCAATTTTCACATGAAGTTTTTCCTTTTAATTTGCAATTGGAACAATATTTAACTTCATGACAACGTAAAGCATTGTTCAATATAGAGATTTCATTCATAGCATCTTGCAGTTTCTTATCAAGATCATCACAACTAGAACAATGCAAATCAATTGTAGAACAAGAAGCATCTTTTAAGTTTCCAATAAGTGCAGCAAGCTTTTTGTTCTTTTCAATTTCATGTTCAAGTTTATCAAGTGTGGAGGTATGTGCACTTCTTAGGGAGGACAATTGTTCATATATTAAGTCACATGAGGAACAAGAATCATCACTAGGAATCAAGGATTTCAAATGATTAATTTTGGATTCTAGTGACTCAATTTTAACAGTCATTGTCCCTAAGCTTTTTGTCCTTTTTCTTAACAATAACAGTGGCACGAGAAATAGCATCACACATTTCTTCGCAAGTAGGACATGCCTCTTCATTGTTGTTGTTGTGTTCTGCCTCCTCCATACTTGATCTTGACTTGCCCGCCATGAAGCACAAGTTTGCCAAATCATCTTCATCTTCATCACTTCCAATGTCCACGTCGCTTGAGCCAAGTTCCTGGAGTGCTGAGATAAAACTGCTCACCAATTGACGTCTTGTAAAACCCTTCTTTTTCTTCGTATCTTTTGCAGAGGAGTGCTTCGTTCTTGTTTTCTTTTCATCCCGGGAAGTAGGACCTGGAAGGTTAGGGCAATCTGAGTGAAAATGTCATGTCTTACCACATTCGAAGCATCGTTGAGGTCCGGAGCTTCCTCTCCTTCTAGTTCTCACATTTTGCAATGCTTTTGAGAACCGGGTAGAGATGAGCACTAGATCCTCCTCTGGAAACTCCTCAATCTGTTTAAGGGTTAGATAGGACAGCAAAGCAAGTGTACCACAAGATGATGTTTGACCTGAACTAGGCATGTCATGTTGAGAAACAAAAGCAATAGACTTGTTGGGGTTCTTGCGTGATATTATGTCAATTTCGTGAGATTATGTCAATTTCATCTAAAGTAAGTGAACTCATAACAGTAGATTCACGAATAGATGTGACTTTCATCTCCCAAATTGACATATCTAATGCACTTAGCAATTGCCTAGCATTTTCAGCATCTGAAAAATTAACATTGACACTACGCAAGTTGCTGAGAATCTTATTAAAGCGGGCAAAAAGGTCATCAATAGACTCACCGGGTTGCATCTCGAAGCGCATGTATTCTTTCTTGAACATGTCTTGCCTTACCTCTTTGATCATGTTGGATCCTTCGTGGTAGTCACAAAGTGCTTTCCACACATCGTATGCAGATCGGAGGTGTGCAACACGGTCGATGTCGCTTTGTGTTAATCCTTGTATGATCAAGTTCCGAGCCTTGTTGTTGTTGTCGACATCTCTCAGATTTGTAGCTGTAACTTGATCGTTTGATGGCACTTCGTAAGGCTTGTATACATTCTCCAATATTCCAAACCCTTGTGCCTGGATGAAAGCCACCATGCGTGCCTTCCAGACCTAAAAATCAATACCAGCGAACACACAAGGTTTGGCAGAGTACTTCTCCATGATGATTAGTCAAAAACACGCGCAAATCATAGACATTAGAGCACCGTGGCTCTGATACCAATTGTAGGATCTAAGAGCACGTGAAAAGCTACCAGAGGGAGGTGAATGGTAGATTTAAAAATCTTACGCAGCGGAAACAATTAAACCCCAACCCCTTCAGCAGAAAAACGATCTGTTAAAGAAACCGTGTGTGAGACTAATCTAAACGTGTTTCACCGTGACAAAAGTGATACATATCAGAGAGAAAATCAAGTCACGAAGAAAACACAAGAAGAATCACTCAAATCCGTCGAGAGAAACTCAAGTTATGATCGAAAGATCGAACAAAGGTCAATCTGTCCTACGCGAGAAAAACAGTTCTGGAACGCTGCAAAGAAACTTGTGTAGATCAGAAAACACAAATCCAATGACCGTGAAATTTTGACAGATGATAGATAATCAATTTTTGACGACAACCCAAAAGGAATCACGTCAATTGGATCTGTAAAACTCGAGTTATGATAAAACCACCAACAAAAGGTAGTGCTGTCCAGAAACTCGACGAGTAAAACTAGTCTGGAATAAGTCGGACGAACAAGGCACAAAAGTTCCTTCAAACTACGAATTTTATTCAATAGAACACAAGAGGAACAGCCCCAAAGTCGTGCACCATGAGATCTGGGCTCCCTTGCTTATATAACCAGCTCGAAAGCCAACTCAACTCAAATCAGGAACCTAATCCTACTCTGTTCACGAATTGTAACTTTCCATAACTACTTAGGATTCTTCTATACACAGATAGAAGCAATTTTAAGACTTACAAACACCTTAGGAACGTATCCCACATTCCTAAACAACACAAATTCGTGACCCACATGAAATCCTATCATAACCAACTCAAATCTTTCCATATTTGAGTCAAACCCGACTCAGTCGCGGTCTGAGTCTATAACCTAGTCGGTTGGACCTTTCCGACCAACTCTTTACGTCCACATCTCATCATCACATCTCAGAACCTTGTAGCCACGTCCATGCACTTCTTGCACACGTGCAAACATCTTCCAATGACGTCCACAATACCTTCACATGCATTGTTCTTGATTCAATTATGCTGCACAACCTCCTGATCAGCTCAACCACAATTCCTCCTGAATTTGGTTGTTGGAACCTCATCTCCTCCCTGAGACTAGTCCAATGGATCCCATCACTAGCCATGTCTTGAACTCAAGCAACACCTGCACATGAATAAACAACCAATCCATACGAGCCCAAGTCCTCGACTTGGCTCAAGTTATTTCCGAACACAACACCTTACGTGAGAACCTCACATAAGCATGTTGCAAAACCACAGTAACACGATATCATCCATGTCAACCAAAAACGCACCAAAGACTTAGCAAATGAATACTAAGCAATCTTTCCAGAGATGTAAAGAAAGTACGAAACATTGCAAATGAAAAACAGAAGCACTACGGTCAAGTTCCGGACCTTGCCAGAGCAAACCGGAGCTTGAGCCGGAGCTAACAAAAGCTAGTAGAACCTAGCGCCAGAACTTACCAAAACTAGTAAACCCAAAAGCCAGAGCTAGAAAAATCAACTCGGAGCTAAAGACAAAACTCACCGGAGCTAACAAAAACTAGTTGGACCTTAATAAAAAGGTGTTTTGGTGATATTCAAAACTTTTATCGTCAAAGCAAGTGTATTCACTACAAGCCAATGTATTCAGCACACATAGGTCTTACAGCTCCTTTGTGTCGGAGTGTTTTTCTGGCAATTCTCCCAATACTACCGTTGGTAGCTCGCGGAGTTTGTAGTTTGGTATTGGGTGCGCAGAGATTCCGAAGAGTATGGCAAATGGACACAAGGATTTACGTGGTTCAGGCCGCCTAAGCATAATACCCTACTCCACGGGGTGTGTAGCTGTTGTATTGAGCGTCTAAGAGCTTCTAGAGAGTTTTCAGCCCAGAGACCCTCCCTCCTATGTATCGTTGACTAGTCCTTTTATAGTACAAGGATCGGTCGTTACACCGTTAGCCTGGCCCGACATGTGGCCCTGGCGGTTACTGATGCTTAATACACAATTAAAGAGATTAATTACCCTCAATAGCATGGTAACGAGCTTGACAATGCCGTTACTAGAATTAAGGGCCTTCCGATCGTGTGTCATTAATATGGTATTAATGACAAATAATCAGATCTTGATGTCTTTGATTGCCCCTTAAAGGTCCGAGTCGTTGGGGGTCCACCAGTCTGATTGTTAAAGCTGAAGGTCCGACGTTTGGACACGTGGCAGCATTGGAGCTATCCGCCTTGGGACGGGTAGGTCCGGTGTAGATGTACACGTGTAAGTACCGGAGCTTTCCTCTGTCGAAGGTTAGGTTCGGAGGTACCGCACAAGTGTTTAGCCCAGAGCTATCCCATGTATGGGATATAGGTCCGGCTGCAGTGCACACGTGGCAGTACCGGGACTAACCATAGATGGGAGGCATGTTCAGTCCTGTATGACATGTGGGGCCTTCGCAGGTTTTCAACTCAGACAGGTGAAGTCCCTTTGGTCTTTTTGTAGTCCCAAGGGGTATACGGTACGCAGGGTACCGACAGTGGCCCCCTGGGCCCGCCTTTGGGAGAGACCTTTTGGATGAAGTCATTCTGCCAGAGGTGGGTCCATCCTTCAATTTTTGTGTCGTGTCTTCAAGGATCTTCTGATGTGCCATTGGCGGTAGTTTGTAGTTAAACCAACGCCGTGTGGCATATCCTGGATACGGCAGGTGAGATCTTAGCGTGCGGATCTCACGCAATTGAAGGTCGCCAGTTCCCGATACGAAAATTGTATCGGTTCCGCACGCCTTGTCAGGCCGCTGCCTTCGGGTTTCTCGCCTTTCATGATTACAACCGTTCGCTGGGCTAAGGACCTCGACTTGATCGTCGGGGTGGCCCCGGGCCCCCTTGTCATTGGCAGGGTGAAGTTTTCGACTTGTATCATCGGCTCCTTTTTCCATCCAAGCGTTGCGGGGGCTTACTTAAGAAGGAAAATGTGCACCATTTGGGGGTTCTCTACGCCTTCATTCGATCTTGCGCTCAAATCCTCCAAACTTTCGCTTGCTTTTCGTCCCTAGCCCCGCTTGTGCTGCGATGGAGTTGGGTCTCCGTAAGAGCCGACTTAAGACCGATGGCAACTTGAAGAAGGTTCGGGCCCTCATGGGGTGGTCTAGTGACTTCTTCAACCACCAGGTCCGCGCCGGCAAGCTTTT
The DNA here is from genome assembly GCA_036927565.1 of Tuctoria greenei. Taxonomy (NCBI): domain Eukaryota; kingdom Viridiplantae; phylum Streptophyta; class Magnoliopsida; order Poales; family Poaceae; genus Tuctoria; species Tuctoria greenei. Next base: position 96,928,129 of record JAYESD010000010.1, read on the forward strand.
ATTCGAGAAGGAGCACGTCGGCGACATGGTGTACTTCTCCGCGTACGCCATGGTTGGATTGATCCCAACCTTTTCTTCTTTTCTCTTGATGCTGCTAGACTTCTATGGTCTGCAGCTGTACCACCTTGGCCCCCACTCCATTCTTTTGGTGTCGATCTTTGTCCGCTTCTGTGAGATGTCAGTGAGTATTCCTCTCTGCATCGAGCTCTTCCACACTTTCTTCACCATCCACACCACTAACAAGAGTGACGAGTACCTTGGCTTCTATTACTTTGTGAAGCGCAAGAAGTGCCCGTACAAGTACTTGCGGTCATTCCCTTCTAGCAAGTGGGACGACTGGAAGAAGGATTGGATTGTCATCAGGACAGAGGAGCATGAGAGGCTGGAGTTGCCCGTAGGCCTCCCCAACGTCGACACTGAAGCTTGGAGCAAAGTTCCGGTGCTATCGGACACCTTCAACCCTGCTCTGACTAGGATCTACCAATGCGTGGAAGGAGGGGTGACTCCTCAAGCGGTATTTTGCAACTTCCTGGCCGACAGGTGGGATCCGCTGAAGAAGAGGGAGAAGCTTGCTTGGGCCCTCAACAGCGTTATGGACGATGACCGGATCAAAACCAGTTTGAAGTCCAACCTGGAAGGCGCATCCTTGGAGCTTCACCTCAAGAAGTTCCAGAACGGCATCGATGTTGAGGGCGACTACTTGTCTACACCGGCGGCTTTCCTCCCTCTGAACATGGAGGCAGAGTTCAGCAGGGAGCTCCGGCGGAAGATGTCGGTGCTTGATGACCTTGGTGTTGTTGAGAGGCGTTCGACCACCGGGTTGGTGATCTCCGGAGCTTCCGAGGGTGGTCCCCCTCCCGTCCCGGAACAGAGAGTTGAAGTCGTGGGAAAGGGCAAAGAGTTGGCCGAGCCCTCGAGCCGTAAAAGGAAGCTGAAGCACTCTGATGGGAGGTCCGTCAGGCCTGCTCCTTCCACAGCGGCTCCTTCTCCCCGGAGGGGGAGGTCTTCAACGGCGGCACCCACTCCAGCATCGGCATCTCCCCGGGGTGCTAGTTCCAGCCGTGTGGCTACAGTACCAGGACCAGCTGAAGGCTCTGGGTCTGAAAGTTCTTCCTGATCAAGGGGGGCCTCGACCAAAGTAGCGCTGACGGTTGCGGCAAGCTCCGGGGAACCATCCGGAACTGACATGCCAGTGGCGACAGGGTCCAGTCCTAAGCGTCCGGAGAAGAGGTTCTGTGCTAGCTGGTGCGGAAGCCTTCCAAGGTAAATTTTTTTACCTCAATTGGTTGTTTTGTGTTGTAACTGTGTTTTGAGTGTCTTCATCCTTCATCCACAGGGTACCCAGGAGAGGGGATGAAGCTCCTGTTCCTATCACAACATCTGAAGCTGTGCAGGCGGAGGCTCCGGCTCCAATCCCAATGCCGCCCCAAGGAGTGGCTGAGGCTGCGACAGCTCCGGCGCCGGCTGTCGTGGTCTTAGACCTTGACTCATCCCCAGAAGCTCATGTGGTAGCGCCAGACCACAGGAATGAAGATGTACCAGCGTTACCTACCGTGGAGGTTGAAGCTCCAGGTTTGGACGCTAAAATGGTGGACGCTCCGGCCTCAGAACCGGAGATATCTGCAATTCTGGTCCTAGGGTCGGATGTTGTTGAAGCCCCGGTGGTGGAGCCGGTGTTTGATGATGCCTCGGCAGTAGAGCCAGTGGTTGATGAAGTTTCGGTGCCCGAGCCGATCGTTGAAGAAGTTCAGGCAGTAGAGCCGGTTGCTGCAGAGGTGCTGGCGCCCGAGCCCCTTATGGTCGAAGCACCAGCGCCTGAGACGGTGACGGAGGAGGCACCAGCGTCGGAGCCGAAAGTGGCTTCAGCTCCGGCAGGATCTTCAACGCCTGCCCCGGAGGTAGTGGTTCCGGAGGTGCCCACATCTGAGTCAGGGTGCCAAGATGAAGCTGCTGGCCCCCTGCCTGAGGGGCCAGTTGTCGATGACCTGGCGACGGGACCTTCGAAGCCAACTCCGAAGGTCGAAACTTCTATTGCAGGACCTTCCTTGGCGGCGGCCGAGGCTATCCCGGAGGACGGCTCTAGTGCCGTGGAAGCTCAGGGAACCGCTCTTGTAGAGTGGGACCCAATTTTTTTCATGGAGAACCCGCTGGAATCGGCGGAGATGACCCCGACAGGTCCGGACCTGATCCCTCTGTTGTTGTCTATTGACAACGCCTGCTCCAGTCTTCGCCAGGTTCAGCTGGCTTTTTACCACGACAGCAAGGCTCTTGAGGAGGAGCGTCAAACTCTTAGGATGTGGCGCAACCGGCTCCAATTCGAGACCAAGCTGGCGCAGCCGAGGCTGGCTGACTAAAAAGAGTTGGTGAGGAAGGAGAAGATCCGCCTGGAGTACTGGGGTAAGCTGCTGGATGAGAGGGAAAGCATGACGTGATCCGTTGACAACCAGTCCCGGGCCATCTACGAATAGGCCAAAGCTGCTAATAGCGCAGCGGATGATCGCCAAGAGAGGCTCGACGCCATCCACGCCAGTCTCGTCAAGCGCCGGGAGGCTCTTGAGGAGCGGGAGAGAAAGCTCGGGGATGAAGAGCAAAAACTCCTGGAGCTGCAGGACGACGTCGTGAAGAGGGAAGAAGAGCTTACTCAGAGGCTAACTCTGGGTGACAAGAGTCTCGAGGAGCGCACCAAGAAATTGGTCGAGCGCTGCGAGAAAGAGGAGAAGAAGGCCTAGCGGCGAGGACAGGAACTCCACAGGAGGGAAACTGACATTGCTGCTAGGGAGAAGAAGGTGCGGGGCCGAGAGAAGGACTTGGTTAACCGCCGGAACGATATCCACCTCCGGGAGGAAGAGCTCAGTAAACTCAAAAGGCAGGATGCTGAAAAGATTCAGCAGAACACCAAAGAGGTGGAGCGTCTTGCTCAGGAGAACTCAGAGCTTGCGGCAGCCAGAAGATCCTTGGAGGAGATGCGGAGTTGCAGGGTTGCGGAGTCCCAACAAGTTTGGGACTTTCTGGGCAAAGACAACGACGCACTTACGCCAATGGGTTTTAGTCCCTTGCGTCCGGATGATCCGGAACTGGAGCTGGACCAGGCGTTGCAAGCGCTGAGTTTGGCAGGCAACAAGCTGACCAAGATGGGTGATGTCATCGCGAACTAGCTGGAAACCGAGGGACAATACCTGGCCAAGAGCGTCGCAGAATTACTTCTGTTGTGCTACACAAGTCGAGACCCCCAATTCCCCCTGGACCCGGTGCTCCAAGGCCCCATCGATGGAGAGGGAGAAGCTGCCCAAGCCAGCGTTTCTGAGGTTGCCCAGAAGGTCGCCTCATTCTTCCATAGGGTCTAGGACCATCTCTTTGTAGCTCCCGCTTGTATCCTCTCTTCTTTTTCTCCAATTTTGTAATGTCTTGTCTCTAGATGAATGAAATCCAAGTTTTTTATGAATCTCATTTTTTGTCTTCAACACCTTTGTCCCACTTGGCCCCCTGGTAGATGTACGCATTTTGATTGTGAATATGTACCAAGAGGATGTAACAGTTGTTGAAGACTCGTGGGCTTTAGACTTGTAGAGCATAAGTCCAAAGTCTTCGGTAGTGAAGGCCCCCAGAGGTTATCGGAGCTTAAAGGCTCCGGCCTTGACCATCATTGGAGCTTGGTAGATCCAGCAGTGGTCTCCATCAACGAGTAGAGCATCGACAGTTAGTCCTCTGGAGTCCTCCTACCATTTTTTGTCCACTTTGAAGGCTAGCCCCATGGCTTTACCGGAGCTGAGCAGTTCTAGCGATGCTTGCTATCAATGTTTAAAACATCGACTACAAGCCATCTAGGGGATGTCGGAGCTTTAATAGCTCCGGCTTAATTCACCATCATCATGAGATCTTTATTTTTCTTGCACACTGAAGTCATGAAAAATAGTAAAATTCGTTTCTTATCTATAACTCAGTTGCGACTTACTATTCTCGTAAGAAATTTCTGGGTCGAGCGCAATTCTTCGTACAATCAAGTGCACTGAGTTGTTTTCTCCAAGTCCAATTGTTTTCATGACCCACCTTACTTTGGCCTGTCGGGGTGTAGGTAGAGTGGCGTACTTATGGTGCAGGACCAGGCTAAGTCGATAGCGCACTCCGGACCTAGATTGGCTGGCGGCATTCAGGCGAGTGAGCCATTCAACAACATGAGAACCCAAAGGAATTAACAATGTGACTCAAGTTGTACATGAATTAGTCGATCTAAAAAATTCTTGAGAATCGCACAACTTTGTTATAGACAAGAAAGAGAAAAATAAAAAATAATGAGCTTGTACATAGTAAATGCACGTGGAGTCTGTTTTCACACAAAGATGTCTTTCATTATAGGTCTGGGGTACAGGGGAAACAAGTACACCCTTAGGGTACGGAACCAGGCTAAGTGTGTTTTGTTTCTTGTTTGACCCAAGGTAGCCAGCTACACTTTTAGTTCTGAGACTGTGACAAGTGTTGCCTAAACTTTGCGGACCTTCTAGAGAAGGTCCGGCTGTTCTCCCAGAGGAGCTACCCGACTCTGTACAATGACTCTATAACATGCATCACGTGTAACTACACACTCACCTCCGTGATATTAAGTGTAGAACTTACGGAGGTGCTCAATGTTCCAAGAATTAGGGAGAGGTGTCCATCCTCGGTTGCCAAGCGAACGCATCCGGGACGGGTTACTTTAATCACTTGGAAGGGTCCTTCCCAGCTGGGGGGAGTTTGTTTAACCCTTCTCTAGATTGTATTCTCTGTAGCACCAGATCGCCTTCCTCGAGCTGTCGGATGTGAACATGCCTTTGGTGATAGCGCCGGAGAGCTTGGCGGTATCGGGGCATTCCGAACAGCTGCTCGGCACCTTCCCTCTTCAAGGAGGTCAAGGTCTTCACGCCGGAGCTGGCCCTGCACGGCATCGTCGAAGGTCCGGATCCGGAGCGACCCCAAGGTGATTTCAGGAGGAAGGACTACTTCAGCTCCATACACCAGGAAGAAGGGTGTCTCTCCAGTTGACTGGTTTGGAGTTGTCCTGTTGGCCCATAGAGTGGGCGGAAGCTCTTCGATCCAGTTGGCTCCATGTTTTTTCATATGCTCATATGTGCGCGTCTTGAGTTCTTTTAAGATTTTTGCATTTGCTCTCTCAGCTTGGTCATTGCTTGTCGGGTGAGCTACGGAAGCATAGCTGACTTGAATGCCGAGATCTTCGTGATATCCTTGGAATGCAGAGCTTGTGAATTGGGTCCCATTATCGGTTATGATTTTGTTTGGGACTCCAAATCTGCATACTATGGACTCTAAAAAGTTGATGGATGATTGATTGTTTATTGTCACAACTGGAGTTGCTTCCGGCCATTTGGTGAATTTGTCAATGGCGACGTACAGGAACTTGTAACCTCTGACGGCTCTTGGGAAAGGTCCCAAGATATCCATCCCCCACACAGTGAAAGGCCATGTAGGAGGTATCATTTGTAGAGGCTGAGCCGGTGTGTGAATTTGTTTTGCATGAAACTGGCATGCTTCACATTTCTTCACCAGCTCAGTTGCATCCTGGAGCGCTGTAGGCCAATAAAAGCCATGCCGAAAGGCTTTACCGACCAGCGTGCGGGAAGACGCGTGGTTCCCACACTCGCCTCCATGGATTTCTGCGAGGAGCTTGCAGCCTTCTTCCTTTGTAATGCACCGCATTAGGACGCCATTAGCACCGCGCCGGTAGAGATCCCCTTCTACCAGCGTGTATCTTTTAGCCAATCTGACTATCCGGTCAGTGGATACATTATCTTCAGGAAGGAAGTTGTCTTTCAAGTAGCTCCAGATCTCCGAGATCCATGCATCGGAGCTAGCATGAGCATTCGAGTCTTGCGTGTTGGGTTGCTCGGAGCTTCCGGCAGCACCTACGACCCTAGATGGTTGCCATGGTAACAGGGCCATCGGGACTGCCAGCTTTGAGGTGCTGGTCTCGCCCCCTTCGCTCAGTTTCGGTAGGCTGAGCGTCGGTTTAGACAACCTCCGGACAAAGGTTCCGTCGGGAGTCGGAGCTCTGGTTGACGCTTTCGTCGAGAGTTCGTCAGCTTTAGCGTTATGGAGACGCTGTACATGGTGGAGGTCCAGGACATCGAAGTCCTTCTGAAGCCTCTAGACTTCAAGGAGATAGGCAGCTAGTTGGGGATGGTTGCAGTAGCATTCACCCTTCACCTGTTTAATGATGAGCTACGAATCTCCCTTGACCAACAGCTGCTTGACACCATACGATAGTGCCACCTTTAGTCCGTAAATGAGTGCTTCATACTCTGCCATGTTTTTGGTCGCCTTGAAGTCAAGGTGTACCATACATTTAACCTTCTCTCCGGTCGGAGCGAGGAGAAGGACTCCAGCTCCGGCCCCCTACTTCTGCATGGAGCCCTCGAAGTAGAGAGTCCAGTGAGGCTCGATGAAGATCAGAGCCTTGAGTTTCGGCTTCTGCTCACTAGGGCCCCATGGTTTGATGGAGAGGGGGTCCATTCCGCCACAAAGTCCGCCAATGCTTGACTTTTGATTGCTTGTCTTGGGACGAATTCAAGGTCAAACTCGGCCAATTCCGCTGCCCACTTTGCAATATTTCCAGTGGAGTTGGGATTATGCAAAATCGCTCGCAGTGGATATGAAGTCACCACTGTGATCTTGTGAGCTTGGAAATAGTGTCGGAGCTTCCTGGAAGCAATAACAGTTTATGTAATTCCAGGTACTGAGTTTTTGCGTCGTGGAGTACTTCGCTGATGAAGTACACTAGGCGTTGGACTATCCAGACCCTCCCAGAGGGGCCCGGTGCTTCCTCCTCATCGACCCGGACCCTCCCGGAGGGGTGCGGACCTTCTTCGGGGATCATCGGGTTTTTTTTGGAGGAATCCGAAGCTTCTTTAGGAGTGACCTGGACCCTCCCAGGAGGGTCCGACTCTTCTTGCTCAACAAGAGTAACTCCTTGTTGACTCAAGTCTGGGGGATGGGACCCAGACTTGCCTTCAGGAACCTCCTGACTCTCCCAGAGGGGTCTGGATTCCTGAGCTTGTAACAGTTCTGGTCTCTTCGCAACCAGGACCATGCTGACAACTTCGTCAGTTGCCGAAATGTAAAGCAGTAGAGGCTCACCAGGGTTCAGAGCTACCAAGGTTGGTAGAGTGGTGAGGAGCTGCTTCAGCTCCTAAAACGCCTTTTCTGCTTCTTCAGACTATCGGAATGGACCGGACTTCCTCAATAGCTTGAAGAAGGGTAGTGCCCGTTCTGCCAGTCTTGAGATGAACCGGCTGAGGGCGGCTAGACATCTAGTCAGCTTCTGGACGTCCTTGATGTGGGCTGGTGGCCGCATATCTTCAATGGCTTTAATCTTTGCCGGATTTGCCTCTATACCTTGGTGGTTTACCAGGAAACCAAGAAGCTTTCCGGAGCTAACCCCGAAGACACATTTGTCCGGGTTCAGCTTCGTGTGAGTGACTCGCAACTTGTCGAAGACAGCTTGCAAGGTGTCAAGAAGTGACTCCTTGTCCTTAATCTTGAAGACGATGTCATCAACATACACTTCCACTACATCTCTGATGAGCTCTCCAAAGGTTTTGTACATAGCTCGTACAAATGTTGAGGCTGCATTCTTGAGACCAAATGGAATGGCAGTATAACAATACAATCCATCTACTATGATGAAAAAAGTATGCTCTTCATCTTCCCTAGACATTCTGATTTGATGGTACCCAGAATATACGTCTAGGAAACACATTAATTCACACCCAGAGGTGGAATCCACTATCTGATCTATTCTCGGTAGTGGGAATGGATCTTTTGGACATGCCTTATTCAGTGTTGTGTAGTCGATACACATCCGAAGCTTCCCGCCGGCCTTGGCTACAACGACTGGGTTTGCCAGCCATTTTGGGTGGAAGACTTCTTGGATGAATCCAGCATCGAGCAACTTCTTCACTTCTTGTCGTATGAAGTTCTGTCGCTCTAAAGATTGCTTCCGAGGCTTGTGATGTACAGGCCGAGCATCAGGTTAGATCTTCAGATTATGCTCAATCACTTCCTTAGGGATCCCAGGCATTTGTGATGGTTGCCAGGCAAACACGTCGATATTAGCCCAGAGGAAAGTGATGAGCGCGAGTTCCTATTTGTCATTTAGTCCTCCTGATATACGGGTGGTCTGAGTGGCGTCGGAATCGATTTGGACGACTTTGACGGGAATGTCGGTGTCGCCGCTTGGTTGCACACGAGGTGCAGAGGTTGAGCCTCGATGATGAATGCTCGGTGGTTTCGGAGCTTGCTCCTTTCCAGATTCTTCTTCTTGCGCTATGGCAACTGTGTGAAGTTCTTCCAGAGCTGTCACTCCGGCGGTGCGATCTCCACGGATCCGGAGAACACCAGCTGGTGTTGGCATTTTCAACACCAAGTAGCCATAATGAGCAGCAGTCATGAACTTGTATAGGGCTGGCCTGCCCAGAATGGCGTTGAAGGGTAAGTTGATCTGAGAAACGTCAAAGACCAACTTCTCAGTGCGATGTTCTCCCGAGTCCCAAAGGTTACGGGGAGAGTAATGGCACCAAGTGGGGTTATGGCCCCCGGACCTACTACGGATAAAGGTCGGGAGGGGCGAAGGTCCGCAGGTCGGAGCTGAAGCTTGACGAAAGCTTCGAAGCTTATGAGGTTCAGCCCCGAACCTCCGTCTACCATTACGTGGTGGAGTTGGATGTTGTTGATGGTCGGATATACCATCAATGGGAGTTGACCAGCTCCGATCATGTTCTGAGGGCAGTCTAACGCGTCGAAAGTGATGGCGGTATCCATCCACTTCCGGTGCGGCTCCGCCCTGGTGGTGGGAGCCACCGAAGCCATGTCCCGCCGCATGGTCTTGAGGACACGGCGGGAGGTGATGTCCCATGAACCACCAAAAATGGTGTTCATGGTTTTCCGACATTCATTGTTGGAGACGTCGGATCGTTGTCAACAAAGGTGTAAACAGCCTTCAAGACCTTTTTAGGGTCCTGAAAGCCTAACTCCTCTTCAGCCAGAGCTTCGTCGACTTTCTGTTTTCCTTCCCTTTGTCAGAAAGGAACTTCCTGGCGCTTGTTGTAGCGCTCGGCAAGGTTCTGGACCTCTCGACAGTCTTCCAAGTTGTGGATGTTTGACTTATGAATAGGACACCATACTTTGGAGTTGTCGCTGTCTTCTGATGACGGTTGAGGTTGTTTCTCGGGGCGTGGCCCCCGGCCACCCGGAGCTGCGGCAGCTGCAGCACTAGGTGTACCGGCCGATGGCTTTTTCTTGCCGTTGGACTTTTTCTTCTTTTTGCCACTCCCGGAGGTAGTGGCTTTGCCCTTGGAGGATTTTTTATTATCCTCCGGGGGTGGTTTGGTGTGCATTTCACGGCCCTTCGTAGCTTTGGCACACTTGTCTGCCAAACTGAAAAGCTCCGTGACGCTGGTGATCTCCTTGATCGCCAGCTTCTCCAGCATCTTGTTGTCTCGTACGCTCTGTCTAAATGCCACAATAACAGAGGCACTGGATATAGAACGAATAGTGTTTTGTAACTGGGAGAACCTCTGGATGAAGGAACACAAGGAATCTCCCCCCTTCTGCATGACAGCAAAAAGGTCCAGTTCGGTGCCTGGTCGGTTGTATGAACTCCCGAAATTGGCGGTGAACTGTTGGCACAGTTCTGCCCAACTATTGATGGAGTTGGGCGGAAGGCTCATGAAACAGGACCTGGCAGTCCCAGTTAAAGCCACTAGGAAGTAGTTGGCCATTACGGCCTCGTTACCTCCGACCGCAAGGATTGCAATGGAGTAAATCTGGAGAAACTCAGCGGGATTGACAGTCCCGTCAAATTTCTCCGGCAGGTGAGGCCGAAACTTTTGTGGCCATCTGACCATGCGTAGATGCATGGCCAGGGCAGAACAGCCTCCTCCTACTCCCTCGGGAGCAGGACTGTCTCGAGCCTCTCGCCTTTCGCGAGCACGCTCGATATGGACGCGGCCGTCCTGTTGACGGTAACGGCGATCAAGCTCCGCCCGGAGGTCATGTGTTGAAAGCCTGGTTACTGTATGGGTGCGTCGACCCCGGAAGGCAGCGACGTCACTTGTTGAGATGCAGCACGCCTTCCTATTTTGCGAAGCGTGCGGACCAAGTCTGCCCGACAAAGTCCGATGCTGCGATGGGGCCCGCCCCAAGGGGGGAGGACCTTGGTTGCTGATGCGATCGGCTGCTGCTGCAACCAAATGTTCCACATCAGCCCTCCACTGCTCCATTGCACCCTGGAATGCACCCGGAGGTGGTGGGCGTTGGAGAAGAGCACGTGTTGCATGGAGCGTGCATTCAGGATTGTTGTTATTTGCCGATGCTTTGACCAACGCAGATGCCCCGTCCCGTTGTCCAGCTTGATTTGTTGGTGCAGACGGTGGCGGCGGAGGCATGACTCCTGCTGGAGCCGCGACACCTGCTGGTTGTTGCATGTTGGAGGGATTGCCTCCAGCAGGTTGTGCAGCGGGGTTGCCGTTGGACGATCCAGCAGCTGAGTTCACCATTCTTGAAATCTCGGGCACTGCGCCCCTACCTGGCGCGCCAACTATCGGAGTGTTTTTCCGGCAATTCTCCTGATACTACCGTTGGTAGCTCGCGGAGTTTGTAGTTTGGTATTGGGTGCGCAGAGATTCCGAAGAGTATGGCAAATGGACACAAGTATTTACGTGGTTCGGCCCGCCTGAGGGTAATACCCTACTCCACGGGGTGTGTAGCTGTTGTATTGAGCGTCTAAGAGCTTCTAGAGAGTTTTTAGCCCAGAGACCCTCCCTCCCGTGTATTGTCGACGAGTCCTTTTATAGTACAAGGACCGGTCGTTACACCGTTAGCCTGGCCCGACATGTGGCCCTGACGGTTACTAATGCTTAATACACAACTAAAGAGATTAATTACCCTTAATAGCATAATAACGGGCTTGACAATGCCGTTGCTGGTATTATGGGCCTTCCGATCGTGTGTCATTAATATGGTATTAATGACAATTAATCAGGTCTTGAAGTCTTTGATTGCCCCTTAAAGGTCCGAGCCGTTGGGGGTCCACCAGTCTGATTGTTAAGGCTGAAGGTCCGGCATTTGGACACGTGGCAGCATCAGAGCTATGCGTCTTGGGACGGGTAGGTCCGGTGTACATGTGCACGTGTCAGTACCGGAGCTTCTCTCTGTCGAAGGTTAGGTCCGGAGGTACCGCACAAGTGTTTAGCCCGGAGCTATCCCATGTATGGGATATAGGTCCAGTTGCAGTGCACACGTGGCAGTACTGGGACTAACCATAAATGGGAGGCATGTTCTGTCCCGTATGACATGTGGGGCCTTCGCAGGTCTTCAACTCAGTCGGGTGAATTCCCTTTGGTCTTTTTGTATTCCCAAAGGGTATATGGTACGCAGGGTACCGACACTTTGAGTTAACCATACTTTGATCATATATGAAAGACTTCCTTGGGCATGATGACATGTGGACTCCATAATCAAACAAGAAATGTGTCATCCACAATGTCATTTGCCTTAGGTTGCACGGGATTGGTCGAAGGGTAGGAATCCCAACAAGTGATTGTGGGATATCTTGGGTCTTGAATGCTCTTTTAAGTTTCTTGTCCTTGGCCAAGAGCTTCATGTAAATGTTGTCTTGATTTCTTGCTTGGTCATGGATAATATACTTTAAGGTAGGCTAGTTTAACTTAAATCCCTTGAAAGCCCCATAGCCTCCTTGATTAGAAGAGTGATTTTGATTCACCCTTGACCTCTTGTGGATGGTAGCCATTTGAGTTCTGTTTGAAAGGAAGAATCCTTATGGGTCTTTAGGGAAATGATTCTCCAAGTGGCTCTTGTTGACATGGATTCTCACAAATCATGTGAATATTCATAACTTGGATAATTCCAAACAATTCTCTATTGGCTTGATCTTCATGTTACTCAATGGAAGGTGTAGTTCTATAGCCAGCATGTCCACATTGCTAAATGGTGTGCATGACAAGCTAAGGGAACTAGAGCATTTTTGGATCCATCCCTTGAGTGGAGACCATATTCTCATCCATGATGAATGATGAGAATAGGCTCCTTCAGCTCCAGCATGAATGTGGTCATGGATTGGTGGAGCCAACCCTTGATATGAGTGTTGGATGAAAAGCCAACTATCCACCCTATGATGAAGGCAAACCAAGAAAAATCTCTTAGAGCCTCCCCCAAGCTTGAGTATGGATGACTTTGGCTCCAACTAGAAGCTGAAATTCTTCTGCGGAAGGCAATAGTGTTGCCTAGCAGACATCTGTTGAGGTACACCTTAAATCATCTTGTAGTTGAGCACTTGCGTCCTCGTTGGCCATCCCATGAAATGGGTTAGCCAACACTACCCTATTTTCACACAAAATAAGAAAACAAACAAGTGTAATCCCGTCTAATAACTATTTGTGAAACTCCACTTTTATGGTACAATGTTCAGCATGTGATCAAGTCAACACAAACTCAATTAACAATTTGAATTATTTGGAAATTCAAAAGAGGAGGGAATGAGCACTTAAAAATTTAGAGATATTTTGCAGACCTCTAGTGACAAACCTGAAACCACCATGATGTTCCTCATGTTCAAATTAGGGCCCCTGCAAAATTTGGGCATTAATGGACTTGATTTGCTATTTCAAACTGAATTTTGAAGTTTATAGATGTCTCTTACAAGTGGGGCCCACACGCAGTCCAGCAATCAGCCAAGCTTTCTTCTCTCCCTCGCTGCTTGCCACAGTACAGTGCATGCGCCACCTCCCTTGCCGACTTCTTCCACCGCCTCTTCTCTGGTTCCCGCTGCAGCACACCTTATCCTCACCTTTCTCGGCCTATTTAAACCCTTGAAGGTGAGCCAGACTTCTCTTTTTTCAACTCTCTGCTCACCTCCCGCCATTGACGCCGCCTCCTCTGTCCACCACCGTGACAACCGATTCTCTCATCGTTTCGTCTCGCTTCCAACAGCAAACTTCTTCGTAAGCACCCCCTCTACTTATTGCTCCATCAAACTCGCTGGTTTATGGGCTTATCGGGCGTTATTTTGCAGTTCCCCACCGGCCGTTCTTGGAGCCGCCGCGGGCACCGTCGTGTTCCCGATGCACCGAGCCACCTTTCTTCTCCTATGCTGCACCAAAAGGTGTGCCACCTCGCCCTGTTCGCGTTTGGCAACTCGTGCCATCTTTTTGTAGCTTAGTTTGGCTGGGAGCCGGTGAGTTCTTTCGGTTTGGGCACAAAACTGAGTTGGGGAGAAATCGAAATTCCATTTGTAGGCACGTTCTCACTTTAATTCAGTTATGGAATAGAAACCCAAGACCATGGCGCATCCAGCAGTACAATAATCAGTAGCAGCTGTGGCCAAGTAAAGAAATTATGCCAAATTTCGTCACAGCCGGCTGAAACATTAGGTCGTCGGTGATGTCCTCGTTGCCGGCGATTTTATCTCTATTGCACTGCACAATCATGTTTCCCATGACTCCCTACTGCTGATCAGCAATATTTCTTAGTAAATCTGGGCTTTGGTGGTGGTCTCCCCTGTAGCAGCAATGGAGGCCGCCGCTCCTTGCCGTCGATCTCTATTTTTCTGGCAATGCTGAGCCCTGCAGCCTTGCCCTTAGTGTATGTCACGTTCTGGGAATCATTTTGCCCCTGGTTCCGTGGCCGGATACGCTGCTCCAGCAAGGGGAGCGCAGCTCACCGCCGGCCATCGGTCCCCATGGCTGCATTGTCTGGAGGTTGAAGAAGACCCCCTAGGGGATCTTCTGTGTCGCCTAGATTCAATGTGGCTGTGCCAGTTATCTCTGCAGTCCGGTGTGGCATTGTTCTGAGTGGTTGGTTTAAAATGTGTGGGTCCCTGCTGTCAGTTTAAAAAGAGTTTACGACCGAAATTAAATAACAGAAAATAGCCAAAGTTAGAAAATTCATAAGACCTAGCGTACTACAAAAATTGCGAAATAAATTTCCGAGGGCAAGATGACTTAGCTATTGCTTAGTATAGCTTATAGTTCGTGAGAGTACTCTTATCTTTCCACTGCTTGTACTGATATACATATTTGTAACTCGACGGTACTATGGAATAAAAGCCCTATGTATTGTAAATGTGTGTTCTTTGTGTTGTGTTGTTAGGTGTCGCATCGTACAACACCACCTAATGTGATTCCTGAAATATCGGGACAGTGGTCCCCACAGACTGGTATCAGAGCTGCATTGGGAATAACACACTTGAATCACACGTATTTTGAAAAATTTAATTCTATGAGTGAGGATTCGGTACGAGGCCCACATAAGGACTTATAATAGTATAGTTATTGCAGGTGGCAAGCTAACATAATTGTTATTATATTCTATAACAACGCTCTAACATCAGGTAAGAGGTAAGGTACTCCACCGCAAGCAGATCAATTGCGGTAAGCTGCCCCATACGAGAGGTTGTACGGTGACTGTCCCTTGTGGCTTGGTACTGGAGTTAATATGAGTCTGTGAACCTTCTTATAGTTCTGGGAACATATGAAAACGCTGCTCCCTGGCGTGCTTCAGGCAAAAGTGTGGATACCCCATCGTGTGGTCAAAAACACGAAGTATGCAACTCTTGAATGTTCAATGTTCAAAGGGCCATACGCAGCGCTGATCCCTAGAGCAAAAGATAAATGACGTGGCCACCTATCGCGCGGTTGAAAAGCACATAGTGTGTTTTTTAAGAAACAGGCGAAAGTGCCTCCTACTAGTGCAGCATTAGGCAAAAATGTGGGACCCCCGCGTCGGGTAGTGGAAAACCCGGTCATGTACCTCGAGACGTGGCTCGGCTCGGGGCGGCCCGTATAGAGTGATACGGGATGGATGTTCGTACTTATATATATATATATATATATATATATATATATATATATATATATATATATATTATTGTGACTGCCTAAAAGGATCGCCTGTGCGGGCTGTGCCGTACGACACCATAATGAGTGTTTGTAAATTGCATGTCTTATGCAGGTACACTAGCTGTGTTATACGTATTGTGAGTAGTAAACGTTTGCGAGTGCTCGATTTTAGTGCCACCGATGAGCCGTATGAGCCGGAGGTAATCTGGTTAGGATTTTCTATTTGTGAGGCACGTAGTACAAGCATGGTCAGAAATAATGCATATACACCTCTATTCTCCTAAGACCTGAATTTTCTGTAAAACTACATGAAATTATGTCAAATGTGGTTTGAAAACTTAATTTGGTTAAGTATGGAGGGAGAGAAGTAGTATAGCAACCATAGCTGGATCTCCTGTTTTGGGCAGATTCAAGGCTAAAATTGCACAGGGTGTATCTCAGTGAATTTTTGGTCAATGGGAGTGTGTGAAGCATTTATGGAAAATTTGAAGAGTTTTGTAAAACTTTTCTTTAGGACTCTAGGACAGTAACACAATATAAGCTTGTCAAAAGTTCAAATTTCAAAAACTGCTACAATTTCCAGGATTTTGAACCAGTCTCTGTATTTTTGCAATATCTCCTTGTAGGATCATGTTATGGAGTATTGCACTACAGTTATGGAAGGGTCAGGAGATGTTATGCAATTTTGTAATTCAAAGTGTTCTCTAATTCGGCACAAAAAGTTTTGTAATTTGGAGTTCAAAATGGTGCACTTGCAGTGAGGTGGTCAGACTGTACCAGATTTTCTGTGAACTTTGAAGAGCCATATATCTTACTATATAGTTGTGAAATAGGTATAAATATACATATCTAGAAATATTAGTGAGTATAATATCATCTTTGTATTCAACTCAAAATCTGAATCTGAAGGTAACTGGTTCAAATTCAAATTATCGTCGAACGTGTCCTGGCTGTGCAGATTCTGGACCCTATGTACATAGTTTGGAACTTTATCAATAATGCACACGTATGGATGATGTAAGCTATTTATGTGTACATTTATGGGAATATGACATGATATAATACAATGTTGTAAAGTGGAATTGATGAATATTTTTACTTTATCACATATTCAAACTGTGGCCAAAACACACATTTTAGGGGAGGTTCTGTCAAAATTGTCCCAGAAAACTGTCAGGTTTAAACCATCATATATCTCTAACCCTTGATGCAATGGGGCATGTGGGTAAGCTTTGGAAAGGTGTGAGAGTCAGCTACAACTTTGTTATAGAGTTCATGTCATGAAAATGTCATTTGCATAGTCAAAATAAAAATTAAGTAGGATCTGGGCTGCCTCGACAAGGTGCAACCAGCAACTGGAAAACTTGATGGTTGATGTTGTTGCTTGGATTAAATCACTATGCATTTGAGTTTTACATTCTCTATACTAGGAATAAATCAAGAGATGATATAGAGACTGATGTTGAATTTGCTGCATTGCAGAATGGTGCGCACTCGTTCCACACCTGAAGTGGGTGGTTCAAGCGGACAAAGTGGATATGAAACTCCACGTCCGGAGCAGCAGACTCTGCAACAACAGCCACTACGTCCACCTCCAATCACTCTGGCAGATATCATGGCTGCCATGACGGGTTCACGAGCTGAACAAACGGAAATATTGCAGACTATTATGCAAAATATGTCCCGTCAAGGGGGGTGTCAAGATGAAGGCCCTCGTCAACCTCAGTCAAGCACTTACTCGAAGTTCTTAGGGATACATCCACCAGTCTTTACAGAGGCCGAGGAACCTCTCGAGGCAGAAAACTGGCTTCGCACAATTGAATCAAAGTTTGGTTTGCTGCAGTGCACTGAACATCAGAAGGCACTATTCACAGCGCAACAACTTTGTAACTCCATCGGTGCATGGTGGGCAACTAACCCTGCCTACCTGCCCACCGGACATTAGGTTACCTGGGCCGAATTCCGCGACACGGTCCCTGCATATCGTATTCTATCTGGGATCATGGACAGGAAGCTTCAGGAGTTCTTGGACTTAAAACAAGGAGGGAGGAGTGTTCATGATTATGTTAAGGCGTTCAATCACCTGTCTCAGTAGGCACCTGACCAAGTGAGAAAGGAGGTACGTAAATGCGACCGTTTCTTCCGTGGTTGCAATGCTAGGTTGAGGGAACAACGTCTGCTGATAGATCGCAGTAACTTCACCACACTCTTCAATATTGCAATAAATCTTGAAGATGAAAATTGCCAAACTCAGGTAGAGGACGGGAAGAGAAATGCACCCACAGGCGATGAGAATCCCGCTCCACAGAAGTACTGGCTGGTGTACCGAACTCCATCTGGTCAGCAGGTCCGAACCCTATGAGACCACCACAATATCAGGGTTGTCCATTCCAGTATTCAACATTTCCACCACCGTAGCAACAGTGGCAGCAGCAGCAACAACAGTGGTAGCAACTGTGACACCCGGTTCAGGAAAATGAGCCAAGCATGATGCATATGTGTGTCCAAGATGTTTAACGCACATACACAAGTGATTCACAAATGATAACCAGATTACAACCATGTCTCGAAAAATAACACTATTAATAGTACCTTATTACAAACCAAATAGTCTTGAATACAAGCTCTAAAAGACTGCAGCGGAAAACACTAAACACTAAAGACAGCAACTCCACATGCAAGCTTGACGGTAACACCCACACCTTGAACTCCTCAAAGACCTCCGGGTACTCTACATTGTCGCCTGCGACTGAATTTGTTAGGGGAATAGCAAGGATGAGCACATGTCGTACTCAACAAGTGTGGGAAAGTATGACATGTAGCTTAAACAAGGAATGATAATGAAAAGGCTAATTACATAAAAGTACATTCAAAACAGTTGAAAACGCAGTAATATGATCATTAAGTGTGGTCCTTCAGAAAATAACACAAATAACATTAATTTCAACTTAACTAACCAATACCAGCAATAATAATCCATATTCAACTCATAACTGCTCATCTGTCTCAATTTCATCAATTCCATATACCAAAGCCAATTACTGAATCAATACCATCTCCTAATTCAATTCCATCCATTAAACCATGTTCAAGGTCCAAAACTCTAATCATGTGAGGGTCCAAGTTGCTCATAACCGGGAGCACGGCTATCATGATAGTTTTTTAACGCTCTGCAGAGGTTGTACCACTTTACCCACAAGTTTTTGATATCATCACCTTTCGATGACCAAGGATTCTCGATTATGCCTTCTCACACTTCCTTTGGTGTGTGGCCAAGAGATCACAAAATAGCCTTTACAAAGTGATTACTAGCCTATTCGAACCCCACTGAGGTTTCACCGGTGGTGATGTCTACAACAGAGCACATCCATCCAAGGGCCCCCTTTTGTGCCATTCGGATCCCAAGGTAGTCCCACCATCACTACAAACCCATCCGACTACCCCTTCCCCGAGCTTTTGAAATGGTTCGAACAGTACTGACAACACACTAATTAGTCAGCTAAGCCACACTCATACTTGTCCCTGTGGTGGCACTGTAAAACCTGGGTTGTCACTCCAGAACCGGTCCTTAGATCTAAAGCAAGCAAAATTACCAAAACAGTCCAACCCATTCCATGTAACTGGCTTGATTAGATCCCTAGGCACCATGTTGCTACAGAGTCATTATTATCAATTCTCATCATTAAAGTGTTCAATAGTTATAATTAAGCAATATGATCATTTCTCAAACCCAATTGAGTATAGTGAAGCAAAAATGTAAAAGACCCTTCCCGACTCTCTACTTTGTGTTCAAGCGACAAGGGTGGTCATACAAAACTAGTTAACTCCTATAATTGGGTTTCCCATCAGTTTGACACAAGCATGCAATTTTGCAAACGAAGCATTTAAAAACATAGATCAAAATGATCAAGGACACTTGCCTTGCTCTTGAGCTTGGTTTGGATCGAAAGCTTCGAAGTTCTGGTTCTGCGGGTCCTCGAAAGCACTCTCTACAGTGATACCTTCTATTTCGCGCGACAAACATGCCAAACAAACATTACAATCAAATATTACTCAATATGCCATGATATGCATGATTTGTGCAATTGCGAGGTAAAACTATTTAATGAGTTGCTATTAATATTTACTAACTAGTTACAATGGATTTTAACAAGTTTGAACGAGTTTCGAGTTGATTTGAGTCAATTTGGACTCAATTCAGCGATAACAGATTCAGAGGCCAGGCAAGTCCGGTATTAGGGTCAGACTAGTCTGCCCTGTCCAGAATTGTAGGAATAGGGTTTTTTTGGACAGCGAGATCAAGAGATAAATTCACGTGGGAAACTGGATATAGAGGGTGTACTGTGTGTTTAGAGATCCAAAGGTCGGGATTTGGGTGCAACACTTGAATCTTCACGCTAGGGCTTGACAATCAGGTGTTGAGGACGATTTGATGACGAAGATTGTCGATGTCGAAAAGTTGATGAAGATCGCACTTGCTTGATGCTTCTCCTTCTTCTCCTTCCTCCTCGCTACTGAATGCAATCACATGGGAAATTCAACGAATCAATCTTTAGAAATGCAGCACATAGACACCATCTTCATCTGCTTTGTCCCCTTTTTCAAGTTTTTTAATCTATATTCTGCAATCATTGTAAAGAATTCATTGGACTCTTCGTTCAATAAAAGTATTGCCTGATTTTTATTTCAGCAAAAAACGATGAATTTTATTGCACGATTTTTGGGGTTTGAAATTGGTTAGAGTAGATTGCGATCGTATATGACTAATAGGTCAGTTCATGCTCCTTCTCTGTTGTGTGCACAATCCGTCCCTACCGACTGGAATTACCATCAGGACTAATCGCATACATAGTTAACAGATTGAGATAATAGACTACGGTCATGAGTCGCGATCTTCTCATGAATAACTAGTCACATATAAAATTTGGGCATTCTGAATGGCTTGGGTTCGAGTTGATTTGATCAATCCGATGAGATTTTCATAGTGAATTCATAGATGTGATCTATGTAGTTCCGTTTGGTGTTCAGGATGCTGCCCTGAAACGCGTTGTTGTTGTCCGCTATAGTGGTATCATATAATCATTTCGCGGTAGAAATCGTTCTACACTTAACTCGTTTTTGCAGGGAATGATGTGAATGGTATGGCCTTAATGTGATGTGATAATGTGTGTGTAATATTCATGTAGCCTTCATATTGCAAATTTAATACAAACGAAATGAGGTTGTCACATAATTGTATAACGACCTGCGTGTCGACCTGATGCTTGATCTCTCATGTAATTTATTTGATAGCTATTAGATGTATTAGCTTCTTTTATGTTCATAGAGATGTCTTCAAGCATGGTTGAGATGGTGATCACCACAAGAAGAGAGGCATGGCAGCATAGATCATGATGGAACCATAGCGATGGAGACCACTATGATTCTAAAGGTCATACTATTCACAATGTAATATGATCATATGTATGTGATGTTTACGTATTATTATTCTTTTCATGCTTTTCGTATGGTGGATGTTTTGTCATGATAGAATAGCTTCCATCGTAAAAGTTGAGTATTTGATGCCATTTACCAATAGTTGTACCTATGTTATTTTGATCATTGTGTGGTAGGTTAGCCAAAGCAAAATACCATCATCTATCATAATGCATAGGGTGAATGTTGGACATTCACATGCATAGTGTTGGTTTACTCAACAAAGCTATCAAACGGTTGTGGGATTTATGGCATAGAGTTGGGAGCCGGTGCATTGGATGTCACCCAACAAACAAGAGTCATATTGGTATATGATTAACAATTGTTGTTCACCTATGTCACTAATTTCCTAGCAGTGAAGCCAAAGCTCACTAGGAATTAGTGAATATGGATCTAGGACCACTATATGTCGTTAGAGGGAGGATGACACTCATATAGTGGTGGTGTCTTTTATTAAACTGTTAATAGAAGATTGGTACATAACATATTGCTAATCCCTTGCGTACTTTCTATTGTAGATCATGTCTGCTAGTAACAATTGCGGTTTCAATTTGCGATGTATGCTTGAAAAGGAAAAGCTCAATGGAGCTAATTTTATCAATTGGTACCGCAACGTGAGAATCATTCTTAGGCAACAGAAAACCGAGTTCATTCCTCTGCTGCCATACCCTGATGACCTCACAACTGATGCAAATTCTACGGCACGTAGAGCTTATCAAAAGAACTACTTTGATGTGTTAATGTAAGTTGTCTCATGCTCGCCACTATGTCTCCTGATCTAAAAAACGGTATGAGCATACAAAATCTTATTTTATTAGTGAGGGTTTGCATGGAATGTTTGAGAAATAAGCTAGAGCTGAGAGATACAACATCTCAAATTCTTTGTCCTCATGCAAGCTGGCAAAGGGTAGCCCGGTCAGCCCTCATTAATCAAAATGATTAGTTACATTGAGACTTCAGACAGATTTGGTTCTGAACTCAAGGATGATCTGGCTATTGATGCTGTTCTCCAGTTGCTCCGACTGACCTACCAGCCATTTATATAGAATTTTCAAATGAATGGCATGGATAAAACATTGGCTGAATTGCATGGGATCTTAAAATAGCCGAAGAAGGCATTAAGAAAAACACTACTCATGTGATGATGTTTCAAAAGGAGAATAAAAAGAGAAAGAGTGTGACATATCCTAAAGGCAAAAGCAAGGGAAATGTTTCCAAAGAGCCCTCAAGCTCAAAGTCTAAGCCAAAAGGTAAATCTGGCCCTTCTCCTGATGATGAATGCTTTCACTGTCATGCTAAGGGGCATTGGTCTAGGAACTACAAGAAATGCTTGGAGGATCTGAAGAAGAAAAGGGAACTGATACTTCCACTTCAAGTATAAATGTTATAGAAAGTAATATTGCTATATCTTCTTGGGAATCATGGGTATTTGATACTGGGTCGATGACTCCCACATGCAAATCATTGTAGGGTCTAAATGAGACTAGAAGATTTGCAAAAGGCAAGCTGGATGTTCATGTCATCAATGGAGCAAAGGTTGCGGTCATAGCTGTCGGAACCTACCACTTGTCATTACCCTCAGGATTAGTTTTGGAATTAAATAATTGTTATTGCATTCCTACTTTGAGCAAGAACATTATCTCTTCTTCATGTTTAGAAGAAGTTAATGGTTATGATATTGTAATAAAGAACAAATTTTGTTCTATTTATTATAATAATATTTTATATGCTCAATGTCCATTAGTGAATGAACTATATATTCTCGATCTTGAGGATAAAATACTCTATAGCATTAATACCAAAAGGGCTCGACGAAATGATATAAATCCCACTTTTGTTTTGTATTGTCGCTTAGGTCATATAAATGAGAAACACATTGGAAAACTCCATAAACATGGTTTACTAAGCTCATTTGATTTTGAATCGCTTGACACATGCGAGTCTTGTTTGCTTGGGATGATGACAAAAGCACCCTTCACTTGTCAAAGTGAGAGGGCGAGTGACTTGTTGGGACTTATACATACTAATGTATGTGGACCATTGAGTTCAATAGCAAGAGGTGGTTTTCAGTACTTCATTACTTTTACCGATGACTTTAGTAGATATGGCTATGTCTATCTAATGAGGAAAAAGTCTAAAATTTTGAAAAGTTCAAAGAATTTCATAATGAAGTACATAATAAATTGGGCAAGACATTTAAACTTCTACGATCTGATCATGGGGGTGAATATTTCAGTCATGAATTTTATGATCATTTAAAACAATGTGGAACTATTCCACAGTTGACTCCGCCTGGAATGCCTCAATGGAATGGGGGTGTCCAAGCGAGGGAACCAAACTTTGTTAGACACGGTTAGGTCGATGATGAGCCAAACTGATCTTCCACTATCCTTCTGGGTTTATGCTCTTGAAACTACTACGTTTACACTAAACATAGTCCCAACTAAGTCTGTTGAGAAGAAATCATATGAGATGTGGATCGGAAAACATCCTGGATTGTCTTTCCTCAAACTTTGGGAGTGGCATGCTTATGTCAAATGATTGACGTCAGACAAACTCACTCCCAAATCAGACAAATGCTACTTTGTGGGATATCCTAGGGAAACCAAAGGATATTATTTTTATAATAAAATAGAGGGTAAAGTGTTTACCGCTCGCAATGGTATCTGTTTGGAGAAAGAGTTTCTCTCAAATGAAGTTAGTGGGAGCAAGGTGCACCTTGAAGAAATTAATGAAATACTTGAAAAGATTTCAGCACTCACTGATCCTATATAGGATGTACAAGATGTTGTGCAACCAGTTGATGAAACACCAGCCCTATGAAGGTCTACAAGGATGTGCCGTGCGACTAAAAAGTATACACTTCTAATCACGGAGCAGCATGATATGATATTGTTGAATAATAATGAGCCCATGACCTATACCGAAGCAATGAAGGGACCCTACTCTAAGAAGCGGCTTGGAGCCACGGAATCCGAAATCGAATCTATGCATGAAAATCAAGTTTGGAACTTGGTTGATCCAATCGAAGACGTGAGAGTTATCGATTTTAAATAGATTTTCAAAAAAAAAAGACTGAAATGGATGGAAATGTTCATATCTATAAAGAGCGATTTGTGGCGAAAGGTTTCAAACAAATTCAAGGTGTTGATTATAATGAAATGTTCTCACCTGTCGCAATGCTAAGGTCTGTTCGGATTATTCTAGCACCTGCTGCATATTTTGATTATGGAATATGCAAGATGGATGCGAAAACAGCCTTTCTAAATGGAAGTCTGACTGTGGATATGTACATGACACAAACTGAGGGTTTTGTCGATCCTAAAAATGCTAGTAACATATGCAAACTTCAAAGTCCATCTATGGATTGAAGCAAGCATCTCCGAGTTGGAATCTACGTTTTGATGAAGTTGTCAAAGGGTTTGATTTCATCAAGAACGTAGAAGAACCTTGTATTTATAAGAAGTTTAGTGGGAGCGCATTTGTATTTCTTGTCCTATATGTAGTTGACATATTATTGATCGGAAATGACATTGCAATGGTTGATGTTGTTAAATACTCATTAGGAAAAAGTTTCTCAATGAAGGAGTTAGGAGAGGCAGCATACATTTTGGGCATAAATATCTATAGAGATAGATCTAAAAGGCTAATTGGATTAAGCCAAGATACATATATTGACGAGATATTGAATCGGTTTAATATAAAAGATTTCAAGAAAGGTTTTTTGTCATTGTCACATGACATTACTCCAAGCAAGATTCAATGTCCTTCGACACTTGATGAGCAAAAGAGGATGAGAGTGATTCCTTATGCTTCGGCCATTGGATCCATCATGTATGCTCTGCTATGTACACGCCCACATGAAAGTTCATCTAGGCTAAATCCCTATGGGTTTTGAAGATTAATGACAACACTTAAGGGAGTAATGATCATTGCAAGTGTTAGCACAGGTGATTAAATGATGGATGAAATTGGATAAAAATAAAAAATAGGAGAAAAAGGCGAAAAACTAGAAGAGTAGAATTTAGGTTTAAAATTTCTTTGCATCGAGTTTAGCCTTATAACATGAGTGTGTTAAATGTGTCAAAGTTTTGAGAATCATCTAAGAGCTCTTAGTCCAAGTTAGGTTAGTTGGAGAGATGAGTTGAGGTAGCCCTAAGTATAGGGCCGGACTTGTCTGTGCTGGAAGGCCGAATTAGTCCTGCCACATCAGACTGATCAGATGTTAGGCGGACCAAGTGGTACTGTGTGAGTTTGGACTTGTCCGTTTGGGGATGGACTAGTCCTTGTTGAGTGTGTCTGAGTCCTTTTGAGACTAAAAGTTGAAGGACCGGACTAGTCTGCCCTGGGGGCCAGACTAGTCTGCCCCAGCAGACTTGTCTGATACTGACTAGAACAAAAGGTACTTTGTGAGTTCGGACTAGTCCGTTTGAGACTTGGAGGTGGCTGCTGGGACTAAGTCCTGGATGGTAGGACTTGTCCATTCTTTGAGGTCGGACTAGTCCAGTGGACGAGACTTGTCTGTTCTCAACTGACACAATAGGTCTGTGTGAGATCGGACTAGACCGTTCTTGTATGGACTAGTCCGTGGTATTGTGACTGTTTGAATTCAAAAGGTGATGTGGGACTTTGTTGTTAGTCAAGCGTGACATCACTGGTCTCCACAGGTCGGACTAGTTCGCGGTCCAAGGCAAGACTAGTCCACACTTTTTCTGGTGGCAATGGCTAATTGCCAGAACCCTTATAAAAAGGGATCCCCCGAGCTTCTAAAGCTCTCTCTCGAACCCTAGAGCCGCCATAGCTTTACAAGAGGCCTCCTAGCCCTTTCTCTTCGCATATTTGAGCCGTAAGAGTGAATCTTGAGGGTTTGTGACATTTGAGAGAGAAGAGAGAAGGGTGTGCTTTGACCTGAGCTCTTGGTTGATTCTCTCGGTTTGACTCGTGTATTTGAGTTCGTGTGGGTGTTGATTCATGACCTATTTGTGTTGTAAAATTATGGGAGCCTAAGATTGTGAGTTGCCCCACGCATCGTTGTGATTCCCAGAGATTTAGTGGAAAAACAAGCCAACCCTCGTGGTGGCTTGGTGAGGAAAGGGTTGAGTGAAACCCAATCCTTTGTGGACTCCTCAACGTGGATGTAGGCTTCTTCGTGAACCTGAACCACGAGATAAATCTTGTGTCTTGTGCTCTTGATTTGTCTTCCTCATTCTTTACTAGATCAACTTTAGGATTCTTCACGTTCTTCGTTCCAATCTTGCAATCCACCTAGATCTAGTTGTTTATTCTTCGTGAATTTACTCTACTAGATTGCTAGGTTGTTATACTTCATAGTTCATTAAGTACATTGTTGAAAAACTCCTAAAAATCTCACATTTTGCACATTACATTTCTGGGATCGGTCTAGTCCGCCCCCAGGCTGCACTAGTTCGCACTCTGCTTGCTAATTATCTTTTATTAAGTCCAATTTCAGGTTTTCACCCGCTCTAGGCAACTTTCAATTAGTATTAGAGCTTAACTCTCCCAAAGAGCTTAACCGCTTGGAGAGGAGATGGGGGAAAATGATGAGAAGGAGTTGTCGATCGTCGACACCATCGGCACCAGCGAGAACAGTGTGAACGGTGAACAAGGATCCATGTCTTCACCCAACATGACAGACAACACGATCAAGGACAAGCCAAAGCCTCCTCCTTCATCAGCATGGTCGAAGATGAAGATGAAGAAGTGAAGAACCCTATGAACCTTCTTCAAAAGGCAATAGACAAAGCAAGGAGGAGGAGAAGGCTTGAAAGAGAGAAGAAGCTCAAGAAGCCCGAAGAGGATTACACACTATGTTCTTTTAACTAAGAGCGCTTGAACTCTCACTCTAACTACTTGTCTATTCCTATGGTAAAACCTTGACATTTCGATGGCACTAACTATACCATGTGGAAGCATAATATGAAGTTGCATCTTATTTCTCTCAATCATACACTTTGGCATATTGTTTCCACAGGTGTAGATATCCCCGTGGATGATGAAGAACTCACCCCAGAGCAAGAACGACAAATCCACCGCAACACTCAAGCAGCGGACGTTCTCAACTCATCCTTGAGCCAAGAAGAATTCAACAAAGTGGACGGGTTGGAGCAAGCCAAGGAGGTTTGGGACACACTCAATTTTGTACATGAAGGCAACCGGTCCGTGCGGGAAGCCAAGATTGAGATGATTGAGGGGGAGATTGGAAGATTCACCGCAGAAGAAGGTGAAACCCCTCAAGAGATGTGCAACCGGCTCAAGACTCTCATCAATAGGACTCGGGTGTACGAATGCAAGAAATGGACCAACCATGAAGTGGTCAAACGGATGATAAGAGCTTTCATGCCTCGCAATGTGACACTTTGCACCCTCATCTGCGGAGTCCAAATTTCCACAAAATGACTCCAGATGAGGTGCTTGGCAAGAGCATCAACCATGAGATGGTGGAGATGGAAGAACACCAAGTCAACGACATTGCCAAAGTCACATCCTCCAAGAAGAAGGGTGTCGCTCTCAAAGCCTCACCCATGTCCAAAGGCAAAGAGGTGCAAGCTTCAAGCAATGATGAAGAAAGTGAATAAGAAAGCACCAACATGGACGATGAGGAGTTGGCCTTCTTCATCAAGATATTCAAAAGAATGATGAAGAAGAGAAGAGGTTCCAACTATGAGAGCAAGGGCAAGGACAAGAGCAAGTCAAGGACCAATAGAGCTTGATATAATTGTGGTGAGTATGGGAACTTCATTGTGAAATGCCCATATGAAAAGGAAGAAGACAAGAATAAGAAGAACAAGGATGAGAATCCTCAAGAGAGGAAGATGTTGAAGAAAAAAAAGGCACATGGGCACGCTCATGTTGGCAAGGAGTGGGACTCCAATGATGAGTCCTCCTCCGATGATGAGGCGGAAGTGGCAACCGTCGCCATCAAGAAACAAATGATGAAGACTCTCTTGCCAAACAAGGGAGAGTGAGAAATCTCAAGCCACATATGTCTCATGGCGAAGGAGGGAAAGCAAAAGGTTAAATCTAAGATCTCTTTGCGTTCCATTAAAGACAAAGATTTTGATAGTGCTAGTGTGAATGAGTATATGTTGGAAGGTTTGAGCCAAAGTGCTATAATTAAAATGAAAAGGTTCCCCGATGAAATATTAGACAAGTAGGAACTTCTCGAGGAACAAGATGACTTGCTTGTCAAAGAGAGGCAAAAGAATCTTGAACTTGAGAAGCTCCTTGAGCTTGAGAGGGACAAGAACAAGGAACTTGAACTTGAACTTGAACTTGCAAAATGCAAGGAGACTTCCTCAAGTCTCAAGAGTTCGAACGTCGTGCTCCAAGATGAAATTGTGAGTTTGAACAAAGCTCACAAGAATCTTGAGGTACAATTTGCAACTCTCAAGTCAAGTGTTTCCTCTTCTGCCTCAACAAGCTCAAACTTGCCTAATATGGAG
The DNA here is from genome assembly GCA_036927565.1 of Tuctoria greenei. Lineage (NCBI taxonomy): Eukaryota > Viridiplantae > Streptophyta > Magnoliopsida > Poales > Poaceae > Tuctoria > Tuctoria greenei. The sequence goes on from JAYESD010000010.1 coordinate 96,955,970, forward strand.
GCGAACGCTCAAACTTGCAAATGTTCCAACCTTGTACTTGATTTGAATAATGAGCTCAACATGGCAAAGGGCAAGAGTACACCTATGGGTGGCATCTTTTACAAGTAGAAGATCAAGTATGCACGTAGTGAATACTCTATCACAAGGTCTCCCTTGATCAAAGATGGTCTTGGCTATTCAAGGGAGGAAAGCAAAATCCTAGAATTCCCAAAAATAACAAGATGCACAATTTTTCAAGGAAGTCTCATATCAAGCCAAAAAATGAACATCATTCATCTACGTCTCTTGAAATGGCTAAATTTGACAAATATGCTAAAAATGTCAACTTGACTATGTTTCATGATTTTGATGCATCTTATGTGCTTATGAGAAGCAAGTTTGGTTATGTCTATGCTAAATATGTTGGGCCACACCACAAGGGCCTAAAGCCTTGTGTGTAGGTACCTAAATACCTTGTGACTAACCTCAATGGACCCAACCAAGCCTGGGTACCTAAGACCAAAGTCTAAACTTGTTTTGTAGGCTTACTCCTTCGGTGGCACAAAATGGGTGCTAGATAGTGGATGCACCAACAACATGACCGAAGCGAGGAGGATGTTGTGGAGTATGAAGAAAACAATGATCCAAGTCAATGTATCTACTTTGGCGACAATAGCCAAGGGAAGGTACTAGGTATGGGTAAAATCTCTATTTCTCCACAACACACTATATCTCATGTTATGCATGTTGAGTCTCTAGATTATCATATTTTATCCATATCTCAATAATGTGCAAAAGTTTATAATTGATTGTTCACTAATAAGGGTGTGATTGTCACTAGAAGAATTGATAACTCTATTGGATTCAAGGGTGTGCTCAAGGGAAATCTTTATCTTGCAGACTTCACTGCGGATAAAACTTAACTTTACACATGCTTGATGGCAAAGACCAACATGGGGTAGTTGTGGCACCGTAGTATAACCCATGTTGGTATGAGGAATCTTCAAAAACTTCTAAAAGGCAATCACGTTAGAGGCCTTAAGAGTGTTATTTTTGAGAAAGATAGGCCTTGTAGCGCGTGCCAAGCCGGAAAACAAGTTGGAGCAGCTCATCCCACCAAGAATGTGATGACCACAATAAGACCATTGGATATGCTTCACATGGACCTTTTCGGTCCCATTGCTACATAAGCATTGGCGGTAACAAATATTGTTTAGTTATTGTTGATGACTTTTCATGCTTCACTTGGGTGTTTTTTCTTACATGACAAAGGTGAAACTCAAGGTGTCCTCAAAAGTTTCTTGAGGAGAGATCAAATGAGTTCTTCTTGAGAATTAAGAAGATAAGAAGCGACAATGGCACTGAATTCAAGAACACCCAAGTAGAAGAGTACTTGGACGAGGAGGGCATCAAGCATGAGTTTTCGGCACCCTAATCATCTGAACAAAATGGGGTGGCCAAAAGAAGAACCGGACTCGTATAGTGATGTCAAGAACAATGCTTGATGAATGTGTGTGAAAGCGTTCAACACCGCTTGCCATGCCACAAACCGCCTTTACCTCCATCGTCTATTGAAGAAGACTCCATATGAACTTCTAACGGGTAAGAAAACCAACATCTCCTACTTTAGAGTCTTTGGAAGAAAATGTTACATTCTTAACATGAAGCCTCAAATTTTGAAGTGTGCTTCAAAATCAGATGAAGGTTTCTTGCTTGGATGTGATTCAAACACCTACGCCTGACATGTCTTCAACAAAACCTTCGGTTTGTAAGACCTATGTGTGCTGAATACATTGGCTTGTAGTGAATACACTTGGCTTTGATGATAAAAGTTTTAAATATCACCAAAACACCTTTTTATCAAGGTCCGACTCTAGCTCCGAGTTACAGCAAGGTCCGACGATAGGTCCGGCTTGTTTTGGGTAGCTCCGGCTACGTTAGATGCTAGGTCCGGCTTCTTGGTAAGGTCTGACCAGCTTTAGTTAGCTCCGGTGAGCTTTATGTTTAGCTCCGGCATGTCTTAGATAGCTCCGGCATATATCTGATAGCTCCGACATGTTTTTGCTAAGCTCCGAATTACTTTGTCTAGCTCCGGTTTTGGGTTGACTAGTTCCGACTAGTTTTGGTAAGCTCCGGATCCAGGATCTACTAGTTTTGGTAAGCTCCGGCGCTAGGTTCACTAGCTCTTGTTAGCTCCGGCTCAAGCTCCGGGTTGCTCTGGCAAGGTCCGGAACCTGACTGCAGTGTTTCTTGTTAGCTCCGGCTCAAGCTCCGGGTTGCTCTGGCAAGGTCCGGAACTTGACCAAAGTGCTTCTACTGCTTATTTGCAATGTTTCGTACTTGCTTTACAAGATTGGAAAGATTGCTTAGTATTCATTTGCTAAGTTTTTGGTGCGTTTTGGATGATACGGTTGATATCGTTTTCTACTGTGGTTTTGCAACATGCTTATGTGAGGTTCTCACGTAAGGTGTTGTGTTCGGAACTAACGTGAGTCAAGTCGAGGACTTGGGCTCGTATGGATTGTTTGTTTATTCATGTGCAGGTGTTGCTTGACTTCAAGTCATGGCTGGTGACAGGATCCATTGGACTAGTCTCAGGAGGAGATGAGGTTCCAACAACCAAGTTCGGGAGGAACTGTGGTTGAGCGGGTCAGGAGGTCGCGCAGGATGATTGAATCAAGGGCAGTGCATATGAAGGTCGAAGGAAGGTGTTCGCACGTATGCATGCGGTGCATGACGTGGCAATATGCTTCTAGAGACGGATTATGGGAGGAAGATCTGATTGGAAGGATCGGATCGTATCGGTTGAAGACTTTGGCTGCGGCAGAGTTGGTTATGGCTCGGTATGGGAAGTATCGAGTTGGTTATGTTAGGATTTCGTGTGTATCACGAATTTGAGTTGTTTAGGAATGTGGGATACGTTCCTAAGGTGTTTGGAAGTCTTAAGATTGCTTCTATCTGCGTATAGAAGAATCTTGAGCAGTTATGGTAAGTTCCGATTGTGATCGGATTAGGATTAGAGTTCTAGTTGTATTGGGATGGCCTAAGGGCTGGTTATATAAGCAAGGGAAGGCCAAAGCTCGTGGTAGACGACTTTGGGGCTGTTCCTCTTGTGTTCTATTGAATAAAATTCATAGTTTGAAGGAACTTTTGTGCCTTGTTCGTCCGACTTGTTCCAGACAAGTTTTACTCGTCGAGTTTCTGGACAGCACTACCTTTCGACGGTGGTTTTAGCATAACTCGAGTTTTACTGATCCAATTGACGTGATTCTTTTTCGGTTGTCTTCACAACTTGATTAACTATCATCTGCCAAAATTTCACGGTCATTGGATTTGTGGTTTTTGTGCTACACGAGTTTCTTTTCAGCATTCCAGAAACTGTTTTTCTCGAGTAGGTCAGATTGACCAGTGTTTGATCTTTTGATCATAACTTGAGTTGTTCTCAACGGATTTGAGTAATTCTTTTTGTATTGTCTTCGTGACTTGATTCTCTCTGATATCTATCACTTTTGTCACGGTGAAACACGTTTAGATTAGTCTCATACACGATTTATTTAACAGATCGTTTTTCTACCAAAGGGATTAGGGTTTTATTGTTTCCGCTGCGTAAGATTTTTAAATCTACCATTCACCCCCCCCCTCTGGTAGCTTTTCACGTGCTCTTCGATCCTACAATTGGTATCAGAGCCACGGTGCTCTAATCTTTGTGATTTGCACGTGTTTTTGACTAATCATCATGGAGAAGTACTCCGCCAAACCTTGTGTGTTTGCTGGTATTGATTTTCTGGTTTGGAAGGCACGCATGGAGGCTTTTATCCAGGCACAAGGCTTTGCAATATGGGAGAAGGTGTATAAGCCTTATGAAGTGCCACCCAATGATCAAGTCACGGCCACGAACCTCCGGGACGTCGACAACAACAACAAAGCCCGAAACTTGATCATCCAAGGACTCACTCAAAGCGACTTTGATCGTGTCGCGCACCTCCGATCAGCATACGACGTTTGGAGAGCTCTCTGTGATTATCATGAAGGCTCCAACACAATCAAGGAGGTAAAACAAGATATGTTCAAAAAGGAGTATATGCGTTTTGAGATGCAACCAGGTGAGTCTATCGATGACCTCTTTGCTCGTTTCAATAAAATTCTCAGCAACTTACGTAGTGTCAATGTTAATTTTTCTGATGCTGAAAATGCTAGACAACTTCTTAGTGCATTAGACATGTCAGTTTGGGAGATGAAAGTGACATCCATTCGTGAATCAACTGTCATGAGTTCTCTTACACTAGATGTACTTTATTCTAAACTAAAAACTCATGAAATTGACATCCTAGCACGTAAGAACCCAAACAAGTCTATTGCATTTGTCTCACAACGTGATATGTCTAGCTCCGGCCAATCATCATCTTGCAATACTCTTGCTTTATTGTCCTCACTAACCCTGGAGCAGATCGAAGAAATTCCAGAAGAGGAGTTGGCACTCATCTCTACTAGATTCTCAAAAGCATTGCAAAATGTGAGAATTAGAAGGAGAGGAAGCTCCGGACCTCAACGCTGCTTTGAATGTGGTAAAATAGGACACTTTCGTACAGAATGCCCTAACCTTTCAGGTCCGACCACCCGGGAAGAAAAACAAAGCAAGGTCCGGACCTCCTCTGGAAATTCCAACAAGAAAAAGAAGGGTACCATAGGACGCAAGATGATCAACAGCTTCATCACCGCGCTTCAAGAGCTCAGTTCAAGTGACATTGATTTTGAAAGTGATGAAGAGAATGATGACTTGGCCAACTTATGCTTCATGGCGGGCAAAGCAAGATCAAGATCAAGTCAGGAGGAAGCAGAACACAACAGTGACGATGATGAGGTATGTTCTACCTGCAATGAAATGTGTGATGCTATTTCTCGTGCAACTATTATTGTCAAGAAAAAGGACAAAAAGCTTAGGGATAGTGCTGCTAAAATTGAATCACTAGAATCTGAAATTAACCGTTTAAAAACTTTGATTCCTAGTGATGATGCATGTCCCTCATGTGACTTGATCTATGAACAATTGTCCTCTCTAAGAAGTGCACATTCTTCCACTCTAGACAGACTTGATGAAGAAATTGAAAAGAACAAAAAGCTTGCTGCACTTAATGATAAAAACTTAAAAGATGCTTCTTGTTCTACAATTGACTTGCATTGTTCTGCATGCGAAAATCTTGATAAGAAACTGCAAGATGCTGTGAATGAAATTTCTATGTTGAACAATGCTTTACGTTCTCATGAAGTTAAATTTTGTTCCAATTGCAAACTAAAAGGAAAAACTTCATGTGAAAACTGCCTAGACTTGTCCAAGAAACTTGATGACATGAATAGGACACTAGGTCGGTTTTGTAATGGGGATAAGAATCTAAACTTGCTGCTGAATTCTTCCAAGTCTAGCAAAGATAAAACTGGTTTAGGTTTTGATTCTCATGTTCATGCTAAGGCACATCCACCTAAAATTGTAAGGTCATTAGGAAGTGGTTTGATTCAAACAGTTCCTGAGCAAAAAGAAGTGGTTTTTAAATCTGCAGGAGTGTTGCCTCATTCGATTTCAAATAAAAATATTGCTTGCTCATCTAGACATGAAAACAAAGTTAAATTTCATTGTACCTTCTGTGGTAGAGATGGTCATGTCATAGATTTTTGTTATAGACTAGCTAAACAACAGAAAAAGGAAAGAAAAATTGCTAGATCTTATAACTTCCGTGCAATTAGAAAAACACAACCTGCTTTAGTGAGTCAGAAATTTGGAAAGGTAGCTTCCGGACCTTCTGGTAAGAAATCTACAAAGGCAGCTCCGGTAGTTATGATAGCTCCGAGAGTTACCGGATCTTCTGTTGTTCCCTCCGGAGCTTCAGTTTTTGCCCCCGGACCTTCTGCCTTTTTATCCGGAGCTACCGGTTTTCACTCTAAACAAGTAACAACTTCTAAATCAACTATTAAGAACAGAAAACCTCAATCTTTGACTCATAAACCTGCTGTTTTATCTCAGCATTCGCGTGTTTTTCCTGGTGCACGTCGCATGACTCAGTACTGGATTCCTAAATGCCTTTTGACTAACCCCAGTATTGAGTCATCGACGTATTGTGCTTCTATGTAGGTTACACGCTTGAGGAAGGAGAATATTTGGATTGTGGATTCAGGTTGCTCACGCCACATGTCCGGTAACAAAGATTGGTTCTCCTCCCTCACCTTTGTGTCACGTGTAGAGAATGTTACTTTTGCCGATAATTCTTCAACTCCTATAATTGCTAAGGGTTCGGTTAGAGTAAATGATAACTACACTTTGAAGGATGTGGCACTTGTCAAAAATTTGAAATATAACTTGCTTTCTGTCTCACAATTGCTAGATGAAAATCTAGAAATTATTTTCAATAAAAACTGCTGCAAAGTTGTAGATTCAAATAGTGAGCTTATTTTTAACATGTCTCGGTTTGGAAGAGTTTTTAAAGCTGAGTTTGGTATGTCTTCTTCTAAGCATAGGTGTCTAGTTGCAAATGACTCAAATGACTTATATTTTTGGCATCGTAGACTTGGTCACGTAGGCTTTGATCACCTAACGCGTGTTAGTACTCTTGATCGCATACGTGGGCTGCCTAAGCTAAAAGGGGACAAAGAAATTGTGTGCTCTTCTTGTAGACATGCTAAGATGGTTGCAGGTTCACATACTCCTCTCACAATGATCATGACAACTGAACCATGTCAACTTTTGCATCTTGACACCGTAGGACCTTCACGTGTTCAATCCTTCGGAGGTAAATGGTATGCTCTTGTTATTGTTGATGATTATTCTAGATATTCTTGGGTGTATTTTATGGCGTCTAAGAATGAAGTCTTTAGTCACTTTAGAACTTTATTTCTTAGATTATCAATTGATCACCCAGGATCATTAAAAGCAATTAGAAGTGATAATGGAGCTGAATTTAAAAATCAATTCTTTGATCACTTTTGTGATGAAAATAGAATAGATCATCAATTTTCTTCACCATATGTACCTCAACAAAACGGTGTTGTAGAAAGAAAGAACAGAACCCTAGTTGAGATGGCTAGGACTATGCTTGATGAATATCAAACCCCTAGGAAATTTTGGGCTGATGCATTAGCAACTGCTTGTTATGTCTCAAATCGTGTTTTCTTGCGTACTAAGCTAGGTAAAACACCATATGAGCTCCGGTTTGGACATAGGCCTAGTGTTACACACTTTCGGGTCTTTGGTTGCAAATGCTTTGTTAAGAAACATGGTAATCTTGATAAATTTGAACCTAGATCCAATGATGGCACGTTTCTTGGTTATCCATCTCATACTAGAGGCTACCGTGTTCTTTTACTTGACACTAACAAAATTGTGGAGACTTGTGAAGTGTCTTTTGATGAAGCTAGCCCAGGTACTAGCTCCGGTGTTGCAGGACCAGATTCATATTCTCAGGGGGAGGGTATTTTCGAAGATGAAGAAGAGCCGGTGATACTGCCTGGTAGTTCCGAAGTTGACACGTGTCCAACTCCGGACATTGAACAAGCTCCGGCTGTCACCTCTGCTGGTCCTGATCATCCACAAATCACAAGCTCATCAATCTACAATGAACCTAATGAAAAAGAAGCTTGTGAGACATCTGTTCCCCTACGTTTTTACAAAGATCATCCCCCACAACAGATGATTGGAAGCTTGCATGAACGAGTCACACGGTCCAGGTTTTGCGATCCAAACTCTCATGCTCATTCTGCTTTTGTTGCCTCTTTTGAACCTAAAGATATATCACACGCACTCACTAATGAATCTTGGATTATTGCCATGCAAGAAGAGTTAGAAAATTTTGAAAGAAATAATGTTTGGAAACTTGTACCTCCACCTCAAGGCCACACTTTAATTGGAACTAAATGGGTATATAAAAATAAACAAAGTGAGGATGGGGTTGTGATTAGGAATAAGGCTAGGTTGGTTGCTCAAGGTTTCACTCAAGTTGAAGGTCTAGATTTTGATGAAACTTTTGCTCCTGTCGCTAGATTAGAAGCCATAAGAATTTTGTTAGCTTTCGCAGCATCTAAAGGTTTTAAGCTATATCAAATGGATGTTAAAAGTGCTTTTCTTAATGGCTACATAGATGAGGAGGTTTATGTCAAACAACCACCAGGTTTTGAAAATCCAGATTTTCCTAATCATGTTTACAAACTGTCCAAAGCCTTATATGGTCTCAAACAAGCCCCTAGAGCATGGTATGATAGGTTAAAAACATTCTTACTTGAAAAGGGGTTTACAATGGGAAAGGTTGATAAAACTCTTTTTGTGCTTAATCATGGCAATGACTCATTATTCGTTCAAGTGTATGTGGATGATATTATCTTTGGTTGTGCTTCTCATGATCTTGTGTCCAAGTTTTCAGCAATGATGAGTTCCGAATTTGAAATGAGTATGATGGGTGAACTCACTTACTTTTTGGGGCTGCAAATCAAGCAAACCAAGGAGGGTACCTTTGTGCATCAAACAAAGTATACCAGAGATCTCCTAAGACGCTTCAACATGGACAAAAGCAAGCCTCTTCGGACACCAATGGGAACAGCAACAACACTTGAACTTGATGAAGATGGTGAATCCGTGGATCAAAAAGAATATAGAAGTATGATCGGATCACTTTTGTACCTTACGGCATCAAGACCGGACATACAATTCAGCGTATGTCTTTGTGCACGGTTTCAAGCTTCCCCACGTGTTTCACATTGTCAAGCCGTCAAAAGGATTCTCAGGTACTTACATGGAACTCAAGAATTTGGCATTTTTCTTCCTTCTTCCTCAATCGTTTCTTTGAAAGCTTTTTCGGATGCTGATTTTGGGGGTTGTAGGATTGATAGGAAAAGTACTTCCGGTGCTTGTCATTTTCTTGGTAATTCTCTTGTTGCTTGGTCCTCTAGAAAACAAAGTTCAGTTGCACAATCCACAGCCGAATCTGAGTATGTAGCTGCTGCTAGTGCTTGTTCACAAATTCTTTGGATTGTTCAAACACTTAAGGACTATGGGGTTGATCTAAATTGTGTTCCACTGTTCTGTGATAACACTAGTGCTATTTGCATTGCTAAAAACCCCGTGCAACATTCTAGAACTAAGCACATTGACATTAGGTATCACTTTCTCCGTGATAATGTTGAAAAAGGGAACATTGTGCTTCACCATGTAGATACCGAACAACAATTGGCTGACATTTTTACAAAACCTTTGGATTTCACTCGTTTTTGTTACATTCGTAGTGAAATAGGGGTTATGCATCCTCATGGCTTAAATTGAGGGGGAGTTTTTGAAACTTAGGAAGTCTATGTGTGAATCTGAAATTAAGATAATATGAGCATATTATTTCATACATATATGACTTTGTGATTCCTTCTACATGCTGAAAGTTCTTACTACATTACTCGTGTTATACTTTTTGTAGTTTTTGCCATGTCTAGTAATTGGAATAATTACTTACACTAAATCTGGTCATGGTCGAACTTTCTTGCTGTTTTGAACTTGTTACATGCTCACAAATGCTTTTAATCATTAAGAATTTATCAAGTAATCAACTCACATGTTGAGTTTTTATGAACAAATATAAATTGAGAAAAGATCAAGAGAATATGCATGCATCGCACTTCTTCTTTCGAGATGGCTTGTCATTGCACTTAGATATGAACTTGGAAGAAGTTGTGTATGACTAAAACCATGTCCTTAAGCTTCTGATTGTCAAATGACATAGGCTTGGCTTGGTTGGTTAGAATAAGGCAGATGCGCATATAATCTCTTGCAAATATCATATGATCTAGATTTATGCTTTGAAAATAATAAAATACAGCAACTTGTGTCATGCTTTCAGGTTTTGAAATAGTTAAGTTTGTGAGATCATGACCTGCTAAAATTGAAAATCACACTTGCTCTCTAGCATGGCTTACACTACATTATGTATCTCATTGATGTGATAGTGTAAGTTCCTTGATAGTATGACTTGGATGAGCTTTGTTTATAAGTATATGTTATAACAACTAAAGACGGAGAGATAATTTGTTTATATCTCATAACAATTAAAATTTCTCTTTTACCTTGCTGAATACATTGTCAAAGGGGGAGAGATTAATCACACATTAAAAAAAAAGGAGAGATAATAAAGGGGGAGACATTTTCATTTTCAAAAGGGAGAGAGATTTTCATTTACGTTTGTTTTACAAAAGGGGAGAAGTTGTTTTCAAAACTTTTATGTGAATAAGCCAATGTTCGGATTTTAAATGGTGTTGCCAATGCATTCATCAAGGGGGAGATTGTAAGACCTATGTGTGCTGAATACATTGGCTTGTAGTGAATACACTTGGCTTTGATGATAAAAGTTTTAAATATCACCAAAACACCTTTTTATCAAGGTCCGACTCTAGCTCCGAGTTACAGCAAGGTCCGACGATAGGTCCGGCTTGTTTTGGGTAGCTCCGGCTACGTTAGATGCTAGGTCCGGCTTCTTGGTAAGGTCTGACCAGCTTTAGTTAGCTCCGGTGAGCTTTATGTTTAGCTCCGGCATGTCTTAGATAGCTCCGGCATATATCTGATAGCTCCGACATGTTTTTGCTAAGCTCCGAATTACTTTGTCTAGCTCCGGTTTTGGGTTGACTAGTTCCGACTAGTTTTGGTAAGCTCCGGATCCAGGATCTACTAGTTTTGGTAAGCTCCGGCGCTAGGTTCACTAGCTCTTGTTAGCTCCGGCTCAAGCTCCGGGTTGCTCTGGCAAGGTCCGGAACCTGACTGCAGTGTTTCTTGTTAGCTCCGGCTCAAGCTCCGGGTTGCTCTGGCAAGGTCCGGAACTTGACCAAAGTGCTTCTACTGCTTATTTGCAATGTTTCGTACTTGCTTTACAAGATTGGAAAGATTGCTTAGTATTCATTTGCTAAGTTTTTGGTGCGTTTTGGATGATACGGTTGATATCGTTTTCTACTGTGGTTTTGCAACATGCTTATGTGAGGTTCTCACGTAAGGTGTTGTGTTCGGAACTAACGTGAGTCAAGTCGAGGACTTGGGCTCGTATGGATTGTTTGTTTATTCATGTGCAGGTGTTGCTTGACTTCAAGTCATGGCTGGTGACAGGATCCATTGGACTAGTCTCAGGAGGAGATGAGGTTCCAACAACCAAGTTCGGGAGGAACTGTGGTTGAGCGGGTCAGGAGGTCGCGCAGGATGATTGAATCAAGGGCAGTGCATATGAAGGTCGAAGGAAGGTGTTCGCACGTATGCATGCGGTGCATGACGTGGCAATATGCTTCTAGAGACGGATTATGGGAGGAAGATCTGATTGGAAGGATCGGATCGTATCGGTTGAAGACTTTGGCTGCGGCAGAGTTGGTTATGGCTCGGTATGGGAAGTATCGAGTTGGTTATGTTAGGATTTCGTGTGTATCACGAATTTGAGTTGTTTAGGAATGTGGGATACGTTCCTAAGGTGTTTGGAAGTCTTAAGATTGCTTCTATCTGCGTATAGAAGAATCTTGAGCAGTTATGGTAAGTTCCGATTGTGATCGGATTAGGATTAGAGTTCTAGTTGTATTGGGATGGCCTAAGGGCTGGTTATATAAGCAAGGGAAGGCCAAAGCTCGTGGTAGACGACTTTGGGGCTGTTCCTCTTGTGTTCTATTGAATAAAATTCATAGTTTGAAGGAACTTTTGTGCCTTGTTCGTCCGACTTGTTCCAGACAAGTTTTACTCGTCGAGTTTCTGGACAGCACTACCTTTCGACGGTGGTTTTAGCATAACTCGAGTTTTACTGATCCAATTGACGTGATTCTTTTTCGGTTGTCTTCACAACTTGATTAACTATCATCTGCCAAAATTTCACGGTCATTGGATTTGTGGTTTTTGTGCTACACGAGTTTCTTTTCAGCATTCCAGAAACTGTTTTTCTCGAGTAGGTCAGATTGACCAGTGTTTGATCTTTTGATCATAACTTGAGTTGTTCTCAACGGATTTGAGTAATTCTTTTTGTATTGTCTTCGTGACTTGATTCTCTCTGATATCTATCACTTTTGTCACGGTGAAACACGTTTAGATTAGTCTCATACACGATTTATTTAACAGATCGTTTTTCTACCAAAGGGATTAGGGTTTTATTGTTTCCGCTGCGTAAGATTTTTAAATCTACCATTCACCCCCCCCTCTGGTAGCTTTTCACGTGCTCTTCGATCCTACAGTGTTCAAATTGCACGTGATGTGGTGTTTGATGAAACTAATGGCTGCCAAGTGGAGAAAGTTGATCAATGTGTGCTAGATGAAGAAGAAGCACCATGTGTGGCATTGAGAAGGATGTCACTTGGTGACATGCATCCACAAGAGCAACAAGGTTGACCCATCCTCATCACAAGAGGTGCACCAAGAACAAGATCAAGTCCAAGTTCCCCAAGATCAAGAACAAGATCAAGATCACCATGATCAAGACAATGGAGATCAAAATGGTAGCAGTGATCAAGAGGGAGATGAACATGAGGAAGGAGATGAAGAAGATGACTCAAGACCAAGTGTACCTCACCCAAAAGTCCATCAGTGTGTTGAACGGAACCACCCCGTTGAGAACATACAAGGAGACATCTCAAAGGGGGTAGCGACTCGCTCATATGGCTAACTATTGTGCTCACTATTCTTTTGTGTCTTCTTTGGAGCCATTTAAGGTTGAAGATGCCCTACGAGACCCAGATTGGGTGATAGCCATGCAAGAGGAGCTCAACAACTTCAAGAGAAACAAAGTGTGGGAGCTTGTGAAGAGACCTAATGCCAAAGTGGTAGGCACCAATAGGGTCGTCTACAACAAGCAAGATGAGCATGGCGTGTGTTGACAGTTCTTAAGTGCCATATTAGACCATCAATTCACCTCATAATGTGCACAAAAGAGAAACACAACATAGTGGTAGGGTTAAAAACTAACCAATTCCACAAGAGTTGATGTTTATTTCTATGCAGGTGAACTATGCCCAAAAATACCAAGACATGTAGGGAGTAATCCATTAAATTGGATTTCGACAAATCAGGCGATGCCACGTGTCATCACATAGATCAAATGGCCCACAAACGGAAGTATCTGATGCCATCCAATGGTGTAGCACCCATATGAATGGATGGGACCCACCTGGCAGTGACCTAGAGAAAGCACACGCGAAACGGTGCAAAGACCAGGTCGGCCGACCCCCCCCCCCCCCCCCTAGTGGACCGACTTGGTCCTGGCACCAAACTCGGTCAATTGCCACGTGTTGGCTCCTCCTGGCTTCCTGAAGACGATGGTGACAGATTTGCGCGCATTTGGTGGAAGGAACCGACCCTTCCCCCCTATAAATAGCACCCCACACCTCACTTCACACACACACCAAAAGTTGAGAATAGAACACCACTCCTAAGGTTTAGAGTAGTCCTAGTGGATGCCAAGTAGATGGAGAGTGTGGTGAAGAGTCTAGGAGAAGGAGGCTTGGGCTTGTCAAGTCCCTCTTCAACACTTGTACTCCTACAAAGTTTTGATTAAAAATCAAGTAAGCCTTTGTGAATTCATTTCAAGTTTGATTCCCAGTTCAAGGTAGTTTGCACAAGTAGTTACTTGTGGATTCATTGCTTTAATTTATTAGAGGCTCTAGTTGTAGCTTTGTGTTCGAAACAACTGGAGTAGTGATTTAGAATGTAATTGTGGTGCTTAAGTTAGAAATCACCAGTGAATACCTCGTAGAACCACGGACTGAAGAGATAGGCAGTAGGTGGTGACAACCCTATCTGTCCTTAGTAATCCTCCACGTTTGGCTATGCCATAGGCTCTTGGTGGGAGTCTTCGTAGTGTTGCTAGGGGTAAACTGTGCCCGAAGCAAGCAATTAATGCAAATTCATTTGAATTAGAACAATACTCTGAATTCCTCTTTGTTCCTTGCCTACAAAACAACTTTGTGTCCTTGGGTGAATTAGATCGTAAGATTAGCACATATGTTCCGTGGATTCGATACCCTTGGGAATACTCTTTAAAAGGAAATGCTACACGACAGTTTCCTTGTGCTTGTGGATTTTTATCTGTGACGAAAGAAACGTCAACAAGCATTTCTGGCACCGTTGTCGGGGAACGATTGTTGTTAATCTTCGAACCTTGTTCATCCTCGTATCTATCTTCTTATCTTACCTTTCCTTTTCTTACCACCACCATATATATGGAGCAACCCACCATTCCTCCATATTCTGCCTCAAAGGGCAAGTTTTGTGAGCCACCGCCTTCGGCGGAACCCAGTTGTTCTACTAGCTATGAACATTGCCCTGGCTTCATAGCCATGGTTCGGGAACAATCCTTCTTAGGAACAGATTGTAAAAACCCTTACCACCATCTAAGAGAGTTCGAACAATTGTGTTCATGCCTTCTAATCAAGGGTATGACACAAGAAATTCTCAAATGGAAGTTGTTTCCTTTTTCCCTCAAGAAAAAGCCAAACAATGCTATGACCACAACGTTTGGAAGACAAACGAAAATTGGAATGAATTATGAGACATATTTTGTCTTGCTATCTTTCCAATTGCTCGAATTGTTTCCTTATGAAAGGAAGTACTATTCTTCTAGCAGATGGAGAAGGAGTCTTTAGGTGTAACTTGGGATAGATTTTCTCTTTTGAGAAATTCCGACCCAGATTTCTCCATCCGTGATCCGTTGCTTTTACAACACTTCTACATGGGATTGAACAAAGAGTCTGCCCTACATCTTGACATTACGGTTGGAGGATCTTTCCTCCATAAGATGCCAGAAGATGGTAGGGATCTTCTAGATCGAATCCCAGTAAATTCTTCCTTTATTGTGGGTTTTAAAGAGACTCCTCAAGAGGAAGTCGTGTCAAGAACCGAGGATAAATCCGTGGACAAGGATGAACCCATTCCTTGCTTATCTCAAACCTTGCCTTAGGAATCCTCTCCCGAACCAGAAACTACGAAGGAAGAAGGAATTCAACCTTCGAAGTTTCCCTTTACTCTGAGGGAGAAATATTTGAAAATTTTGGAAATACTTCAAAGTACTGGTGCCATAGGAAACCATCATTGCCACTAACTCCACCTGACCCACCTGATGGAGTGTTCGTCCAGCAGACGGTCAAGGAGTTCACCTCTATTCTAAGCAGGGAATGGACTGCGGAAGTTGAGCAGTCACCCAAAATCCTTCGAATGACCTCACCTTTGGCAACCATTCATGTTTCACTTGAGAGACACCAATGAGGGTCCTATACAACCCCACTGTTGGAGCAAATCTCATTTCTAATTCCTGTGCTCTTGCCATCTTGGGCGATGTGCCATTGGCACCAACATGTAAATCCTTCCGAGATTCTTTCAGAAACATCCTTGGAGGATGCAGGATTTTGCAACAGGTGTTTGTAAGACACAAAGATATTGAGGCTATCCTAGACTTCCATGTGTTCGAAATCCAAGATTTCGACATCATGATTGGGACTCCCATTGAGAAATTTCTTATGGAAATTCACTTCGAAGGAAACCTCAATGTCAAACTTGGAGGGAGAAAGTTCTCTATTCCTATCCTGCGGTCCAAGAACACATCCGCAGAACCTCCCATCCAAGATGAACATGAGAGGAGGTTATGACTCTTCAATTCTTAGCACCCCCTAAAATTGAAGGAGAAGAAGATTTCATCCAAGAGGAGGATGAATTTTAGGAGGCAATTGAATTGCCAAAAGAAGAGTTCTTCCCAAAACCTCTTGTTGAGTTAAAAATTCTACCTCCAGTCCTACGTTATGCCTTTCTAAATGGCGATTTGGAAGCTCGTGTCATCATAAGTGACAAGCTTTCAGATGATGAGACACTAAGACTCATTGCCATGTTAGAAAAGCACAGAGCCGTTTTTGGCTATTCATTAGAGGATCTCATGGGAATTAGTCTAGCGTTATGAACCCATCACATTCCTATTGACCCCAAGAGTGTCCCCTCAAGGGAACCTCAAAGGCGATTGAATAATGCGATGCGAGAAGTTGTCAAGAAAGAAGTCTTGAAACTTCTTCATGCCGGGATTATCTACCCTATTCCTCATAGCGAATGGGTCGGCCTAGTTCAAGTAGTGCCTAAGAAGGGAGGAATGACGGTCGTTCAAAATGAGAAGAATGAATTAATTCCTTAATAAACCATCACGAGATGAAGGATGTTCATTGACTACTGAAAACATAACAAGGCTACAAGGAAGGATCATTTACCACTGCCCTTTATCGATGAGATGTTAGAGTGATTGGAAAAATACTCCTACTTTTGCTTCCTTGATAGGTATTCGGGTTATCATCAAATCCCAATCCATCCCGACAATCAAAGTAAGACCACATTCACGCGTCCTTATGGGACTTATGCCTACCGGCATATGTCCTTTGGACTGTGTAATGCTCCTGTCTCTTTTCAAAGATGCATGATGTCTATCTTTCCTGATATGATTGAGGAGATCATGGATGTTTTCATGGATGATTTCTCCGTCTATGGAAAAACTTTTGATCATTGTCTGGAAAACTTAGACAAGGTCTTACAAAGATGCCAAGAGAAGGACCTAGTACTTAATTGGGAAAATTGCCATTTCATGGTCCGTGAAGGCATCATTCTTGGACACTTAGTGTCTTAAAGAGGGATATAGGTGGACAAAGCAAAAAAATTGAAGTTATTGAAAAACTTCCACCTCCTATCAATGTTAAGGGAATCCGCAACTTTTTAGGTCATGCGGGGTTCTATCGGCGATTCATCAAAGATTTCTCAAAAGTCGCTAGACCCCTCACTAACCTACTAGCTAAGGAAGCTCCATTTGATTTCGATGATGAATGCCGTAAATAATTTTATACACTCAAAAAAAGGCACTCATCTCAGTTCCAATCATCCAACCTCCTAATTGGGCACTGCCAATCAAAATCATGTGTGATGCTAGTTATTTTGCTGTTGGTGCGGTCCTAAGCCAAACCAAAGATAAAAAGCATTATGCAACAGCCTACGCTTGCAAAACTTTGACACGAGCTCAACTCAGTTATGCCACAACTGAGAAAGAGATCTTGGCTGTAGTTTTTGCTATCGATAAGTTTAGGCCCTATTTGGTTGGAGCCAAGGACATAGTCTATACAGACCATGCTGCCTTGAAGTACTTGCTCACCGAAAAGGATGCTAAACCAAGGCTAATACGATGTATTCTTCTACTACAAGAGTTTGACTTAGAGATCAAGGATAAGAAAGGAGTAGGGAATTCCGTGGCAGATCATCTCTCACGTATGGAAGTCACGCAAACCATGGACATTGCTACCAATGACTTCCTACAAGATGATATGCTTCACAAGATGACTGACTCTCACCTTTGGTATGCAGATATCGTGAACTTCATGGTCACTGGATACGTATCACCAGGGTAAAAAAAGTAAACTCATCTATGAGAGTCGTAGACACCTTTGGGATGACCCATACCTCTATCAAGTTTGTGCTGATGGCCTTCTTAGCAGGTGTGTCCCATCAATCGAAGGCACAAAGATTATTGAGAAATGCCATGCTAGACCCTATGGTGTCCATTACGGTGTTCACCATACCCAGGAAAAGTGGATTCTATTTGCCTTCTATGTACGAAGACACAGAAGAATTCATTCGCAGATGTTGGAAATGCCAGAAGCATGGAGGAATCTCCGCTCGCAATGCGATGCCACTAACATATAATCTCCAAGTGGAATTATTTGATGTGTGGGGTATTGATTTCATGGGACCTTTCCCTAGGTCCTATGATCGCAAGTATATCCTAGTGGCCGTATATTATGTGTCAAAACGGATAGAAGCCTTGCCATGCAAAAATGCGGATTCCAAGCAAGCTAGGAAAATGTTCCATGAGATCATTTCTCATGCTTTGGCACTCCCCGTATGGTCATAAGTGATGGATGGTATCATTTCATAGCTAAGACCTTCTGGAACTTTTTGAGGGAGCTTGGTGTCCAGCATAACATTGCTACTCCATACCACCCATAAACAAGTGCTCAAACAGAAACATCTAATAAGCAAATTAAGAATATTCTGCAAAAGACCATCTTGGAAATGGGAACGGGGTGGAAGCATAAGCTACCCGACGTGTTGTGGGCCTACTGTACTGTCTACAAAACCCCCATCGGCATGTCTCCATTCCAACTTGTCTATTGGAAGACTTGTCATGTTCTTGTAGAATTGGAACATAGAGCCTATTCGGCCATCAAGCGGTGGAACATGGACATTCATGAAGCCGGAGAACACCGATTGAAGCAACTTTCCGAGCTGGAAGAGTGTAGAGATAAGGCGTACCATAGTGCCAAAATCTACAAGGAAAGAACCAAAATATGGCACCATAAGAGGCTTACGCCTAAAGAGTTCAAACCTAGAGATAAAGTTCTACTCTTGAACTCTAGGGTAAAACTCTTTGGACATGGGAAGCTTTGAAGTAAATGGGAAGGACCCTTCACTGTAGTAGAAACCTCATCCCATGGAGCAATCACATTCCAAGGTGCTAATTCCCAGGAGGAGGGGGCAAAAAAAGAAATTGACATGATAAATTTATTGATTTTCACGCCGTTTCTTCAAATTCTGTCTAAAATCTCCACGTCCAACTGATGGGGCCATCCAATTAAGCATCTATGGGGCCCATTAAGCCAACCCATGAAAACCTAGCTCGAGCGGAGCAAATAGAGGTTCTGTCGAACCCTAGGGTCGACTGACTCCTCCTTTGCATCGTGGGCGTTGTTTTCTCGTGCGGACTCTCCCAACGTATCCCAACAAGACTCTCAATGCTATCGTATTTTCTCGCTTATTTATTGATGAGAACAAAGAGGGGAACCTTGCACCATCCATAAAAAAACATCTCTTGTTCCTCCCGTCCAAGTCATGGCCGACAAGAAAATTTTGCCTCATGCCTCCTCTTGCTAAACCTTCAACCTGAGCGGAGACATCGCGCCAACCAATGACAACACCTCGCATTGGAGTCTGTGATGGCATTAGATGATGTACCTCTCGCCATGATCCCGCCACCGACGATGACTCCACGTTGGTGTAGCACCACACCTCATGGTGCTGCACAGTCGCTCTCCCCTCGGGGGACGCCTATGAAGTCGATGACACTAGCATGTCGTCCGACTACGGCCGGCCTTAAGCCAGTCAAGCCCCGTCTTTTTTCTTGAAAAAGGCGAGTCTCTCCCAAAGCTGCGGTCTGGCGAGGAGATTATGTAATCTATGAAGACCAAGGATGGTGACATAGTGAGCCACCACTACAAGTCACCAACGCGTACCTCACATAAGCATGTGGGAGATCACCTCATTATCCATCGGGTGCGCAAGCCTGAAGGAGGCTACGCAAAAAGGTTTTCAAACAAGTGGATAATTTGGTGATGGAGTAGTCGATGGGCTCGTCACCCTAAAAAATTGGGCGTCACCTCTCGCCGCTTGCCATCAGAGGGCCACCTAGCCAATTTGAGGTTAGCGATGGGAAATCTCCTCGTGCCCCTAAAGTGGCACAACTTTCTAAGGAGTTAGCTCCTCTCTGTTTGGAGAACAAGAAGCTATCGGACTTAGTGTCTGAAGTGCGCATAGAGAAGTCAGAACCGAAGGATGATCTCATCTCCCTCAAGGAGGAGATTGATGGTGTTCGCCATGGCATGAACACCAAGCTGCAGTGTGTATGCAATGCCGTCGAGAAGCCCGACATATACAACGCACCATAGTTTAGATGTCCCGACTGCATAGGATGCTTACTAGTTTAAGTTTAGTTTTATTTCAAATTTTTTTATTTCTCAAGTTCAGATTGAATAATGTAAGCATCCCCAATATTTTGAATTCAATAAAGTGAACTTATCGGTTCATCTAACCTGGTAAAGTTCCCCCTTTAGTTTATTTTTGTTGAATAAAGAGTCCAGGAACAAGTGTGGGGGGCACCCCAAATCGCAAAATCTCGACGTGCAAAAATAGCATTGCATCCTGAAACACGTCGCAATCGAACATACAACTCGACACGTCGAAATAGAGCAACAGAGATGCCAAAAGGGGGTCGGCCGACCTGGTGTGGGCCCCACACGGCTCCGTTTCACTCCACAAGTACGGTTTGGATCTCTTATCTCCGAATATATGTGCCACCCTTCTATTTAAGTTGATTTCCTATTAAAAATGAATCAAGTCAACATTCGAGATTAAAACTTGGTAGTCAAAATTTGATTGATCTAAAAATTTGAATACTTTATATTTCAATTTATTGCCTTGTTTGTGATTCCCACAATTAAAGTAGGAAAAACACGCCATCTAAGTAATTTGACTAGTGTGATATGGTAAATGAGTTATTCAAGGAGATATCTCTTTGCTTGAAATTGATTTTGATGTTTGCAAAAATTTGGAGTCTTGAACTTTGCCTAATTCTCTAATTGGAAATTCAAATACCCACCAAGGCCATATGATACATATGTTAAAAACCACATGCATATGCCACTTTGTTTTTCATTGAACTTTGTCAAACTCGTGACCCAATTGAGTGACAATCATGAACTTTTGACTTAGAAATTCCTGTGCACACTATTCATGCAAAATATCTCACATTGAGAATTTGCATCCACCATTCATCCGTCCAATAAAGAAACTCCATACATTATGGTTATCAAAATCTCTCTAGAAATATAAAAAGGAGTTGACATGGCTACAAAAAAACATCAACTCTTAAAAAGAGGAAACATGCCAAAAAAAGAGAAAAATTAGCCATGTTTCATCCTTAAAGATATAAAATGTAGGATTGAAGAGCACGTGAAAAGCTACCAGAGGGGTGAATGGTAGATTAAAACTTTTTCAGCGGAAGCAATGAAAACCCCTCGGCAGAAAAACGATATGTTAAAGAAATCATGTGTGAGACTAACCTAAAAGTTTTTCACTGTGAAAAAAGTGATATTTATCAGAGAGAATCAAGTCACGAAGATGACACAACAAGAATCACTCAAATCCGTCAAGAGAAACTCAAGTTACGATCGAAAGATCGAACAAAAGTCAATATGTTCTACCGAGTAAAAAACAGATCTGCAGTACTGCAAAGGAACTCGTGTAGATCAAAAACCACAAATCCAATGACCGTGAAATTTTGACAGATGATAGATAATAAAGTTTTGAAGATAACTCAAAAATAATCACGTCAATTTGATCTGTAAAACTCGAGTTATGATAAAACCACTGAAGAAAGGTAGTGCTGTGCAGAAAACTCGACGAGAAAAACTTGTCTGAAACAAGTCGGACGAACAAGGCACAAAAGTTACTTTAAAATACGATATTTATTCAATAGAATACAAGAGGAAAGGCCCCAAAAGTCATCTACAACGAGCTCTTGGCCTCCCTTGCTTATATAACCAGCCCTTAGGCCAATCCAAACCTAACTAGGACTCTAATCCTACTCAATTCACGAATCAAAACTTTCCATAGTTGCTCAAGACTCTTCTATATGCAGATAGAGCAATCTTAAGACTTCCAAACACATAAGGAATGTATCCCGCATTCCTAAAACGACTCAAATTCGTGACCCACACGAAATGCTGTCATAACCAACTCAAAACTTTCCATATTTGAGTCAAACACGACTCAGCCGCAGCCTGAGTCCATAACCTAGTCGGTTGGACCTTTCCGACCAATTCTTTACGTCCACATATCTTCATCAAGCCTCGGAACCATGTAGCCACATCCATGCACTCCTTTAATACGTGCAAACATCTTCCAACGATGTCCACGATACCTTCATATGCAATGTTCTTGATTCAAACATATTGTGCAACCTCCCGATCAACTCAACCACCATTCCTCCTGAACTTGGTTGTTGAACCTCATCTTCTCCCTAAGAATAGTTCAATGGATCACGTCACCAGCCATGTCTTGAACTCAAGAAACACCTGCACATGAATAAACAACCAATACTTTCGAGCTTAAGTCCTCGACTTGACTCTCGTAGTTCCGAAACTACAACATCTTATGTGAGCACCTCACATAAGCATGTTGCAAACCATAGCAAAATGATATCAAACATAACCATCAAAACACACCAAGAACTTAGTAAAAAGAATACTAAGAAAACTTTCCATAAGTGTAAAGAAAGTTTGAAACATTGCAAGATAAAAGCAGAACATTTGCAATCAAGATTCGAACCTTACCAAAGCTAACAGACCTTGAGTCAGAGCTAACCAAAGCTAGTCGGACCTAGCATCGGTGCTAACCAAAGCTAGTCGGACCTAGCATCGGACCTTGTTAAAAAGATGCTTTGGTAGTATTCAAAACTTTTATCGTCAAAGCCAATGTATTCAGCACACACAGGTCTCACAATCTCCCCCTTGATGAATGCATTGGCAACACCACTTAAAATCCGAACATTGGCTTATTCACATGAAAAGTTTTGAAAACAATTTCTCCCCCTTTTTGAAAATCAAATGAAATAGAAATAAATTTCTCCCTTTGCATACTTCTCCCCCTGAGAAGAATCGTGCCAAAAACACTTGTGAATATGTGCAAAGTGTGATCTATTTCTCCCCCTTTGACAATGTATTGAACAAGGTACAAAAGAGAAATTTTAATTGTTATGAGCACATTAGAACATATACATATAAAACAAAGCTCATCCAAGTCATACTATCAAGTAACTTACACTATCACAACAATGAGATACATAAAGTAGTGTAAGCCATGCTAGAGATCAAATGAAATTTTCAATTTAAGCAAGTCATGATCTCACAAAATTAACTATTTTAATACCTGAAAGCATAACACTTGTTGCTGTAATTTTTTCATTAAAGCACAAATTTAGATCATATGATATTTTTAAGAGATTATATGCACATCTTCCTTATTCTAACCAACCAAACCAAGCCTATGTCATTTGACAATCAAAAGCTTAAGGACATGATTTTAGTCATACACAACTTCTTCCAAGTTCATATCTAAGTGCAATGATAAGCCATCTCAAAAGAAGAAGTGTGATGCATGCATATTCTCTTGATATTTTCTCAATTTATATTTGTTCATAAAAACTCAACATGTGTGTTGATTACTTGATTAATTCTTTATGATTAAAAGTAGTTGTGAACATGCAACAAGTTTAAAACAGCAAGAAAGTTGATCATGACCAGATTTAGTGTATGTAATTATTGCAATTACTAGACATGGCAAAAAATACAAAATGTATAATACGAGTAATGTAGTAAGAACTTTTAGCATGTAAAAGGAATCACAAAGTCATATATGTATGAAATACTATGCTCATATTATTTTAATTTCAGATTCACACATAAACTTCTCAAGTTTCAAAACTCTCCCTTAATGTAAGCCATGAGGATGCATAACCCCTATTTCACTACGAATGAAACAAAAACGAGTGAAATTCAAAGGTTTTGTAAAAATGTCAGCCAATTGTTGTTCGGTATCTACATGGTGAAGCACAATGTTTCCTTTTTCAACATTATCATGGAGAAAGTGATACCTAATGTCAATCTGCTTTGTTCTTGAATGTTGCACGGGGTTTTTAGCAATGCAAATAGCACTAGCATTGTCATAAAACAGTGGAACACTATCTAGATCAACCCCATAGTCCTTAAGTGTTTGAACAATCCAAAGAATTTGTGAACAAGCGCTAGTAGCAGCTACATATTCAGATTCGGATGTGGATTGTGCAACTGAGTTTTGTTTTGTAGAGAACCAAGCAAAAAGTGAATTACCAAGAAAATAGCAAGCACCAGAAGTACTTTTCCTATCAATCCTACAACCCCCAAAATCAGCATCCGAAAAAGCTTTCAAAGTAACGGTTGAGGAAGAAGGAAGAAAAATGCCAAATTCTTGAGTTCCATGTAAGTACCTAAGAATCATATTGAGGGCTTGACAATGTGAAGAAGGTGGGGAGGCTTGAAACCGTGCACAAAGACATACGCTGAATTGTATGTCGGGTCTTGATGTCGTGAGGTACAAAAGTGATCCGATCATGCTTTTATATTCTTTTTGATCCACGGGTTCACCATCTTCATCAAGTTCAAGTGTTGATGTTGTTCCCATTGGTGTCCAAAGAGGCTTGCTTTTGTCCATGTTGAAGCGCTTGAGAAGGTTCCTTGTATACTTCATTTGATGCACAAAGGTACCCTCCTTGGTTTGATTGATTTGCAGCCCCAAAAAGTACGTGAGTTCTTCTATCATACTCATCTCAAATTATGAACTCATCATAGCTGAAAACTTGGACACAAGATCATGAGAAGCACAACCAAAGATAATATCATCCACATACACTTGAACGAATAATGAGTCCTTGCCATGCTTAAGCACAAAAAGAGTTTTATCAATCGTGCCCATGGTAAACCCCTTTTCAAGTAAGAATGTTTTTAACCTATCATACCATGCTCTAGGGTCTTGTTTGAGACCGTATAAGGCCTTGGACAGTTTGTAAACATGATTAGGAAAATCTGGATTTTCAAAACCTGGTGGTTGTTTGACATAAACCTCCTCATCTATGTAGCCATTAAGAAAAGCACTTTTAACATCCATTTGATATAGCTTAAAACCTTTAGATGCAACAAAAGCTAATAAAATTCTTATGGCTTCTAATCTAGCAACAGGAGCAAAAGTTTCATCAAAATCTAGACCCTCAACTTGAGTGAAACCTTGAGCAACCAACCTAGCCTTATTCCTAACCACAACCCCATCCTCAGTTTGTTTATTTTAAACACCCATTTTGTTCCAATTAAAGTGTGACCTTGAGGTGGGGGTACAAGTTTCCAAACATTATTTCTTTCAAAATTTTCTAACTCTTCTTGCATGGCAATAATCCAAGATTCATTAGTGAGTGCGTGTGATATATCTTTGGTTTCAAAAGAAGCAACAAAAGCAGAATGAGCATGAGAGTTTAGATCGCAAAACCTGGACCGTGTGACTCGTTCGTACAAGCTTCCAATAATTTGTTGTGGAGGATGACTTTTGAGAACCCGGAGGGGAGTGGACACTTCACAAGCTTCTTCTTCTTCTTCATGTTCATCACAAATCGATGAGCTTGTGACTTGAGGAGGATTTGTACCAGCAATGGTGGTCGTCGGTGCTGGCTGTGAACCAAAATCAGGAGCTGGAACAATGTCATTAGCTGCTGAATTTTCGGGCACCAACGCCACTTCTTCCTCATCTTCAACGAAAATGCTCTCCCCCCGCGGATATGGATATGGACTTGCAATGTTTTAGCTAGTACCTGTGCTAGCTTCAACATAAAGAAACTTCACAAGTCTCCACAATTTTGTTAGTGTCAAGTAAAAGCACACGGTAGCCTCTAGTATGAGATGGATAACCAAGAAACATACCATCAATGGATCTAGGTTCAAATTTATCAAGATTACCATGTTTATTAACAAAGCATTTGCAACCAAAGAACCGAAAATGTGTAACACTAAGCCTATGTCCAAACCAGAACTCATATGGTGTTTTACCTTGCTTAGTGCGCAAGAAAACATGATTTGAAACATAACAAGCGGTTGCAATCGCATCAACCCAAAATTTCCTAGAAGTTTGATATTCATCAAGCATAGTGCTAGCCATTTCAACTAAGGTTTTGTTCTTTCTTAGTACAACACCGTTTTGTTGAGGTACATATGGTGAAGAAAATTGGTGATCTATTGCATTTTCAGTACAAAAGTGATCAAAAGATTGATTTTTAAATTCGGTTCCGTTATCACTTCTAATTGCTTTTAAAGATCCTGGTTGATCAATTGATAATCTAAGAAATAAAGTTCTAAAGTGAATAAAAGCTTCATTCTTAGATGCCATAAAGTAAACCCAAGAGTATCTAGAATAATCATCAACAATCACAAGAACATACCATTTACCTCCGAAGGATTGGACACGTGAAGGTCCTACGGTGTCAAGGTGCAAAAGTTGACCGGGTTCAGTTGTCATGATCATTGTGACAGGAGTATGTGAACCTGCAACCATCTTAGCATGTCTACAAGAAGAGCACACAATTTCTTTGTCCCCTTTAAGCTTAGGCAGCCCACGTATGCGATCAAGAGCACTAACACACATTACATGATCAAAGCCTACGTGACCAAGTCTACGATGTCAAAAATATAAGTCCTTTGAATCATTAGCAACTAGACACCTATGCTTAGATGAAGGCATATCAAAATTAGCTTTTAAAAACTCTTCCAAACCGAGACATGTTAAAAATAAGCTCACTATTTGAACCTACAACTTTGCAGCAGTTTTTATTGAAAATAATTTTAAGATTTTCATCTAGCAATTGTGAAACAGAAAGCAAGTTGTATTTAAAAATTTTAACAAGTGCCACATCCTTCAAAGTGTAGTGATCATTTACTCTAACTGAACCCTTAGTAATTATAGGAGTTGAAGAATTATCGGCAAAACTAACATTCTCTACACATGACACAAAGAAGAGGGAGTAGAACCATTCTTTGTAACCGGTCATGTGGCGTGAGCAACCTGAATCCACATTCCAAATGTTCTCCTTCCTCAAGCGTGTAACCTAAATAGAAGCACAATCCGTCGATGACTCAATACTGGGGTTAGTCAAAAGGCATTTAGGAATCCAGTACTGAGTCACACGATGTCCAACAGGCATAACACGCGAAAGCTGAGATAAAACAATAGGTTTATGAGCCAAAGCTTGAGGATTTTTGTACCCAACTACTGTCCTATGAGATGTTACATGTGTAACACAAAAAATAGTAGGTTTGGGAGTAACCTTTGCATGTTTTTGACTCATTACAGCAGATTGCATGTTTCTATCATTCGGTTTAACAAGTGTAGCAAAATTTGCATGAAAGTTATGAGATCTAGCAATTATTCTTTCCTTTTTCTGTTGTTTAGCTAGTCTATAACAAAAATATATGACATTACCATCTCTACCACAGTATCTACAATGAAATTTAACTTTGTGTTCATGTCTAGATGAACAAGCAACATTTTTATTTGAAACCGAATAAGACAACACTCCTGCAGATTTGAAAACCACTTATTTTTGTTTAGGAATTGTTTGAATCAAACCACTTCCTAATGACTTTACAATTTTAGGTGGATTTTTCTTAGCATGAGCATGAGAATCAAAACCTAAACAAGTTTTATCATTGCAAGACTTTGAAGAATTTAGCAGCAAGTTTAGGTTCTTATTCCCATTACAAAACCAATCTAATGTCCTATGCATGTCATCAAGTTTATTAGACAGATCAACGCAATTTTCACATGAAGTTTTTCCTTTTAGTTTGCAATTGGAACAATATTTAACTTCATGAGAACGTAAAGCATTGTTCAATATAGAAATTTCATTCATAGCATCTTGTAGTTTCTTATGAAGATCATCACAAGT
This sequence comes from Tuctoria greenei, assembly GCA_036927565.1. Classification (NCBI taxonomy): domain Eukaryota; kingdom Viridiplantae; phylum Streptophyta; class Magnoliopsida; order Poales; family Poaceae; genus Tuctoria; species Tuctoria greenei. The sequence continues at coordinate 96,983,287 of JAYESD010000010.1, forward strand.
AGAACAATGCAAGTCAATTGTAAAACAGCTAGCATTTTTCATGTTTTTATCATTAAGTGCAGCAAGCTCTCTATTCTTTTCAATTTCTAACTCAAGTTTATCAAGTGTTCAGGTGTGCGCACATCTTAATGAGGAACAAGAATCATCACTAGGAATCACAGATTTCAAACAATTAATTTCAGATTCTAGTGACTCAATTTTAACGGCATTTTCCCTAAGCCTTTTTCCTTTTTCTTAACTATAACAGTGGCACGGGAAATAGCATCACACATTTCTTCGCAAGTAGTACATACCTCTTCATTGTCGCTGTTGTGTTCAGCCTCCTCCATAATTGATCTTCACATGCCCGCCATGAAGCACAAGTTTGCCAAATCATCTTCATCTTCGTCACTTCCAATGTTCACATCGCTTGATCCAAGTTCTTGAAGTGAGGAAATAAAACTACTCACCAATTAACGTCCTGTAAAACCCTTCTTTTTCTTCTTATCGTTTGTTGAGGAGTGCTTCATCCTTGATTGTTTTTCTTCCCGAGAAGTAGGACCTGAAAGGTCAGGGCAATCTGAACGAAAATGTCCTGTCTTACCACATTCGAAATATCATTGAGGTCCGGAGCTTCCTCTCCTTCTAGTTCTCACATTTTGCAATGCTTTTGAGAACCTATTAGAGAGAAGTACTAGCTCCTCCTCTGGAAACTCCTCGATTTGTTCAAGGGTTAGAGAGGACAACAAAGCAAGTGTACCACAAGATGAAGATTGGCTGGAGCTAGGCATATCACATTGAGAAACAAATGCAAGAGACTTGTTGGGGTTCTTACGTGAGATTATGTAAATTTCATGAGTTTTCAATTTAGAATATAGTATACCTAAAGTAAGTGTACTCATGACAGTAGATTCATGAATAGATGTAACCTTCATCTCCCAAATTGACATGTCTAATGCACTTAGTAATTGCCTAGCATTCTCAGCATCCGAGAAATTAACATTGATGCTACGCAAGTTGCTGAGAATTTTATTAAAGAGAGCAAAGAGATCATCAATGGACTCACCGGGTTGCATCCCGAAGTGCATGTATTCTTTCTTGAACATGTCTTGCCTTACCTCCTTGATCGTGTTAGATCCTTCGTGGTAGTCACAAAGTGCTTCCCACACATCGTATGCAGATCGGAGGTGTGCAACACGGTTGAAGTCGCTTTGAGTTAATCCTTGTATGATCAAGTTCCTTGCCTTGTTGTTGTTGTCGACATCTCTCAGATTTGAAACGTAAGTTTATCGTTCGACGACACGTCGTAGGGCTTGTAAACCTTCTACCACATTGCGAAGCCTTGAGCCTGGATGAAGGCTTCCATATGTGCCTTCCAAACCTGAAAATCAATACCACTAAACACACAAGGTTTGGCGGAGTATTTCTCCATGATGATTAGTAAAGCACGTGAAAATCACAAAGATTAGAGTACTTTGGCTCTGATACCAATTGTAGGATCGAAGATCACATGAAAAGGTACTAGAGGGGGGATGAATGGTAGATTAAAACTTTTTCAACGGAAGCAATGTAAACCCCTCGGCTGAAAAACAATCTGTTAAAGAAATCGTGTGTGAGACTAATCTAAACGTGTTTAACCATGACAAAAGTGCTATATATCAGAGAGAATCAAGTAACAAAGACGTCACGACAAGAGTCACTCAAATCCGTCGAGAGAAACTCACGTTACGATCGAAAGATCGAACAAAGGTCAATCTGTTCTACCGAGTAAAAACAGATCTGCAATACTGCAAAGAAACTCGTTTAGATCAAAAAACACAAATATAATGACCATGAAATTTTGACAGATGATAGATAATCAAGTTTTGAACACAACCCAAAAATAATCACATCAATTGGATCTTTAAAACTCGAGTTATGATAAAACCACCGAAGAAAGGTAGTGCTGTGCAGAAAACTCGACGAGAAAAACTTGTTTGAAATAAGTCAGGCGAACAAGGCACAAAAGTTCCTTTAAACTATGATCTTTATTCAATAGAATACAAGAGGAACAGCCCCAAAAGTCGTCTACAATTAGCTATTGGCCTCCCTTGCTTATATAACCAGCCCTTAGGCTAACCCAAACCTAACTAGGACTCTAATCCTACTCAATTCACGAATCGAAACTTTCCATAGCTGCTCAAGACTCTTCTATATGCAGATAAAAGCAATCTTAAGACTTCCAAACACATTAGGAACATATGCCAAATTTCTAAAACAACTCAAATTCATGACCCAGACGAAATCCTATCATAACCAACTCAAAACATTCCATATTTGAGTCAAACACGACTCAGCCGCAGCCTGAGTCCATAACCTAGTCGGTTGGACCTTTCCGACCAATTATTTACATCCACATCTCTTCATCACGCCTTAGAACCTTGTAGACACGTCCATGCACTACTTGCATATGTGCAAACACCTTCCAACGAAGTCCATGATACATTCATATGCATTGTTCTTGATTCAAACATGTTGCGCAACCTCCCGATCAACTCAACCACCATTCCTCCCGAACTAGGTTGTTGAACCTCATCTTCTCCATAAGACTAGTTCAATGGATCCTATCACCAAACATGTCTTGAACTCAAGCAACACCTGCACATGAATAAACAACAATACTTCCGAGCACAAGTCCTCGACTGGACTCTCGTTGTTCCGAAACTACAACATCTTATGTGAGCACCTCACATAAGAATGTTGCGAACCATAGAAAAATGATATCAACCATAACCACCAAAACACACCAAAAACTTAGTAAAAAGAATACTAATCAAACTATCCATGAGTGTAAAGCAAGTTTGAGCAAGATAAAAGCAGAACAATTGCAATCAAGCTTCGAACCTTGCCAAAGCTAACAGACCTTGAGTCGGAGGTAACCAAAGCTAGCCGGACCTAGCACCGGAGCTAACCAAAGCTAGTCAGACCTAGCTTTGGACCTTGTTAAAAAGATGTTTTGGTAGTATTCAAAACTTTTATCATCAAAGTCAATGTATTCAACACACAAAGGTCTCACATAAAACTATGGAGTCCACAATTATTCATTCCATCCATGTGCATAAGGATTTTCTTTGTCAAATTGTTTGTTGCATAAGTCTCTTATAGGATCATGTTTTTGACTCAGTAATATATGAATGGCAATGTGTGCCACATTTATCCCTACCAAGCTCTAGATATAGCCATATTTAGCATAGGGACAAAAATGGCAAAACATGCCAAGGTGAGACTCAAAACACTTTGAGAGATTTTAGAGATTCTAGATGAGAGATAAGGGCAATTGTTTCTTTGACTTTCCAAATATAGCAAACCGTGAGATCATTTCGGCAGGGGAAGATCCAAGGGAACTACATTCCAACCATTCCACTCTTCAAACACCCAATATTGATGTGGTAGCCACATTCCAAAGAGGGAATTCATGAATTGAGGTATGACTTGAAATATCTAGTATTCTCGTTTTCAAACTTTTAGAAAATTTATGACAACACCTTAGTTCTTCTTATTGCCTTCACTCGAGGACAAGCAAAGGACTAAGTGTGGGGGAGTTTGTTGACAGTCCTTAAGTGCCATATTTAGAATGTCAATTCACCTCATAATGTACACAAAAGAGAAACACAACATAGTGGTAGGGTTACAAACTAACCAATTCCCCAAGTGTTGATATTTATTTGTATGCTTGTGAAATATGCCCAAAAATACCAAGACATGGAGGGAGTAATCCATTAAATTGGATTTCGACAAATCAAGCGACACCACGTGTCATCACATGGTTGAAATGGCCCACAAACAGAAGTATCCAAGGGGATACAACAGTGTAGCACCCATATCAATGGACGGGATCCACCTGGCAGTGACCTGGAGAAAGCACATGTGAAACGGTGCAAAGATCAGGTCGGTCGATCCCTCTAGTCGGTTGACTTGGTCCTAGCACCAAACTCGGTCAATCGCCACGTGTTGGCTCCTCCTGTCTTCCTGAAGATGATGGTGACTGATTTGAGCGCATTTGGTGGCAGGAACCGACCCTTCTACCTCTATAAGTAGCACCCCACACCTCACTTCACACACACACAAAAAGTTGAGAATAGAATACCACTCCTAAGGTTTAGAGTAGTCCTAGTGAAATCCAAGTAGAAGGAGAGTGTGGTGAAGAGTCTAGGAGAAGGAGGCTTGGGCTTGTCAAGTCCCTCGTCTACACTTTGTGCCCCTACAGAGGTTTGATTAAAAGTCAAGTAAGCCTTTGTGAATTCATTTCAAGTTTGGTTCCCAGTTCAAGGTAGTTTGCACAAGTAGTAACTTTTGGCTTGATTGCTTTAATTTATTAGAGGCTCTAGTTGTAGCTTTATGTTCGAAACAACTAGAGTAGTGATTTAGAACGTAAGTGTGGTGCTGAAGTTAGAAATCACCAGTGAATTTCTTGTAGACCCACGGATTGAAGAGGTAGGCAGTAGGTGGTGATAGTCCTATCTGTCCTTAGTAATCCTCCAATACTACACGACAATTTCCGTGCACTTGCGGCTTTTTATCTACGACGTAAGAAATGTTAACAGCGTGGTAACAAGAAACAAAGCTAGACCATGGGGTACTCACAAGTTGAATGTTTGGATTTCGATAAAACTTTCGCTCCCGTAGATACGCTTGAATCTATTCGCATATTATTGGCCTATGCTACTCACAATGATTTCAAGTTGTATCAAATGGATGTAAAAGGTGCCTTCCTTGACAGTCCGATCAAGGAGGAGGTGTATATAGAGCAACCTCCCGGCTTTGAGGATGATTAGTATCCTAACCATGTTTTAAGCTTCATAAATCTCTCTACGGCCTCAAACAAGCTCCTAGAGCTTGTTATGAGTGCTTTAAAGATTTTCTCATTGACAATGGTTTTAGGATAGGAAAGGCCGACTATACACTCTTTTACTAAGAACATTGATGATTATTTATTTATGTGCCAAATTTATGTTGATGACATAATATTTGGTTCTACTAATCAATGTTTTTGTGAAGAGTTTAGAAAAATCATAACGGGGAGATTTGAGATGTCGATGATGGGAGAATTGAAGTTTGGTTTCCAAGTGAAACAACTCAAGGAAGGCACCTTCATATGTCAAACCAAGTATACTCAAGATATACTTAAAAAGTTTGATATAGAGAAAGCGAAGCCCATCAAGACGCCAATGGTGATAAACAGACATCTCGACCTCAACCAAGACAACCCTAGTGTGGATCAAAAGGTATACCGCTCCAAGATCAGATCTCTACTTTACCTTTGTGCATCTAGGCCCGGTATTATGTTAAGTGTATGCATGTTTGAGAGGTTTCAAGCCGCCTCTAAGGAGTGTCACTTGACAGTCGTAAAGAGAATCTTGCACTATTTAATTAGTTCATACACTTAACCTAGTGTTGTGGTATCCTAAACAGTCCAAGTTCAATTTCATCGGATACTTCGTTGCAGATTATGCCGGGTACAAGGTGCATTGGAAAAATAACTTCGGGACTTGCCAATTCTTGGGTAGATCTTAGTGTCATGGTCATCCAAGAAACAAAATTCCATTGCCCTATCCACAGCCAAAGCAGAGTATGTTGCAGCTGGAAGTTGTTGTGCATAACTTTTTTACAAACTCTAAGGGACTATGGTCTCAATATGAACCATATTCCACTCCTATGCAACATTGCCCATAACCCCGTTGAACATTCTAGGACCAAACACATTGACATCCAGCACCACTTCTTGAGAGACCATTCAATTAAAGGGGATATTGTCATTTCACATGCGGGAACCGAAAAACAACTAGTTGATATCTTCACTAAGCCACTAGATGAAAAATGCTTTTGCGAACTTAGGAATGAGCTAAGTATCATTTATTCTCGATATGTGGCTTGAAATGTGGCACATATGATTGTTAGTTGTTTATCCTCTTCAAAATTATGCATGCTTTCAAAAACTTGTCTCCCTCAATTCTCTATCAAACTATTTTTTATTATTGTCTCTTTAAATCATGGTCATTGTATGATTGTTTGTGTGCTTTACTGGCCATATTCATTGAGAATATTTGTGAAAACTTAGTACATATGGATCATTCCTTGCAAATCTCTGAATATATATGAGAGTTTGCTCTCTAGGACTGGACTAGTCCGCACTCAAGACCGAACAAGTCCGAACACTTAGGCAAGTCCGAACAGGCTTTGAAAAGTCCAAACCAGACTAGTCCCGCCTATAACCAGACTTGTTCGGACTGCCAGGTAAGTCCGGACCTGGTCCAACGATCGAACTTGTTCGGTATCTCTACCGGACTACTTCGGGCCTTGGGGACTTAAACGCCAACCATCAGGCCCAACCCATCAGTTCAGTCAAACACATCTCACGGGTGCCCTCTCTCAAAAACCGCTTCCATTGGCGACTTTTGGATCTCTCCACCAAATACCTCCAGGAATATGCGTGAAGAACCCATCGAAGCCTCGAGAAGTCAATCTTCGGACTTCTCTGCCCTCCGATCCGGTGTTTTTCTCGGATTTGACCTCACAAGATAACTTTTGAGCCAAACCCTAGGTTCTTCGAGTCCTTACCTCCTAGGTTATTTCCCGTATAACTTAGGACCCATTTAACATCCTTAATACATTATGATACTATTTGCAAAGTATCGTTGTCCATTTTTTGTATTTTAATAATGTTCATAAGTTAGGGTTTGAAACTGTGTGGTCTGGACTAGCGAACAAGGTCGTTCTTGACAGGACTAGTCTGGCCAGAGACTGGACATGTCTGACCAGAACAGTTTTAGCCCCTAATGTTTTGAACTTGTCACATCTTCGACTCGATTCCTTGATGTTCCTTCACTCATATATTCTCTTAATCACTCTTTTAGCACGTATCGGTGCAACAATTCCCCTCTTTCCGATCCAGAAAAAGATGCGGCACGCCAAGAGTTTTATCGTTGCCGCATAGAGGAGGACACAACAATTGCTCAAGAGCTCGCTCGCTGCAAGCAAATAACAAAGAAGAAGCATGACCACGACGGAGCACAAGCACAGGCAGCTGAAGAGCAAGTGAGCCAGAGGAAGGCACTTATCACCATAGGTTAAAAGGAAAGGTCCCTAGCGGCCGATAAGGGAAAAGGTCCCATGATTGAGGGCAGTGCAACCAAGAGCAAAGGATAGGCCCCAATGTGAGACCTATGTGTGCTGAATACATTGGCTATGTCGATAAAAGTTCTGAATTTTGCCAAAACACCCATCTCATCAAGGTCCAACTCTAGGTCCGAGCTCCTGTAAGGTCCGACGATCGGTCCGGCTTGTTTTGGGTAGCTCCGGCAAGGTCTAACATAAGATCCGACTTGTTTTGGCTAGGTTCGACATACTTTGTCTAGGTCCGACATATTTTGGCTAGGTCCGACTTGCTAGGGCTAGGTCCAACATGTTTTTGCTAAGTCCGACGCTAGGTCTGACTAGCTTTGGTAAGCTCCGGTGCTAGGTCCGAATAGCTTTGGTAAGCTCCAGTGCTAGGTCCTGCTAGCTTTGGTAAGCTTTGACTCAAGGTCCGGTTAGCTTTCGCGTGGTCTGGTGCTAGTCTGCAATGGTTCTGCTTTTATCTTGCAATGTTTCAAACTTGCTTTACATCTATGGAAAGTATGCTTAGTATTCTTTTACTAAATTTTTGGTGTATTTTGGTGGTTATGGCTGATATCATCTTGCTATGGTTTGCAACATGCTTATGTGAGGTGCTCACGTAAGGTGTTGTGTTTTCGGATCTAACGAGAGTCAAGTCGAGGACTTGTGCTCGGAAGTATTGGTTGTTTGTTCATGTGCAGGTGTTGCTTGAGTTCAATACATGGCTGGTGACGGGATCCATTGAACTAGTCTTAGGGAGAAGATGAGGTTCAACAACCAAGTTCAGGAGGAATTGTGGTTGAGTTGATCGGGAGGTCGTGCAACATGTTTGAATCCAGAACAATGCATATGAAGGTATCATGGACGTCGTTGGAAGGTGTTTGCACGTGTGCATGGAGTGCATGGACGTGGCTACATGGTTCCAAGGCGTGATGAAGAGAAGTGGACATAAATAATTGGTCGGAAAGGTCCAACTGGCTGAATTATGCCTCAAGCCGCGACTGAGGTGGTTATGGTTTGTTTATGGAAAGTTTCAAGTTTTCTTTGGTTAGATTTTCTATGGATCACGAAATTGAGTTGTTTTGGGAATGTTTGGTACGTTCCTAAGGTGTTTGGAAGTCTTAAGATTGCTTCTATCTGCGTATAGAAGAGTCTTGAGCAGTTATGAAAAGTTTTGGTTGAATCTGAGTAGGATTCGAGTCCTAGTTAGGATTGGGTTGGCCTAAGGGCTGGTTATATAAGCAAGGGAGGCCATAGCTTGTGGTAGAAGACTTTGGGATGTTCCTCTTGTGTTTTTATCAATAAAATTCGTAGTTTTAAGGAAGTTTTGTGCCTTCTTCATCCGACTTGTTTCAGACAAGTTTTTCTCGTCGAGTTTCTGCACAACACTACCTTTCTTTGGTGGTTTTATCATAACTCCAGTTTTACAGATCCAATTGACGCAATTCTTTTTGAGTTGTCTTGAAAACTTGATTATCTATCATCTGTGAAAATTTACGGTTGTTGGACTTATGGTTGATATACACGAGTTTCCTTGCAGTGTTCCAGAACTGTTTTTCTCGGGTAGACTAGAGTTTCACTTGACGGATTTTCGTGATTCTTGTTGTGATGTATTCATGACTTGGTTCTCTACAATCTATACTTGTTTTGTCACAATTGATCATGTTTATATTAGTCGCACACAAGATTTCTTTAACAGATCATTTTTCTTCCTAGGGGTTTTTGTTGCTTCCGCTGAAAAAGATTTAATCTACTATTCACCCGCCTCTGGTAGATTTACACGTGCTCTTTGATCCTACAATTGGTATCAGAGCCACGGTGCTCTAATATTTCTGATTTTCATGTGTTTTGAATAATCATCATGGAGAAATACTCCGCCATACCTTATGCGTTTAGTGGTATTGATTTTTAGGTTTGGAAGGCACACATGGAGGCTTTCATCCAGGTGCAAGGCTTTGCAATATGGGAAAAGGCGTACAAGCCTTACGAAGTTCCGTCAAACAATCAAGTTATGGCTACAAATATGAGAGATGTTGACAACAACAACAAGGCTTGAAACTTGATCATACAAGGATTAACTGAAAGCGACTTGAACCGTGTTGCTCACCTCCAATCTGCGTACGATGTTTGGAAAGCTCTATGTGATTACCACGAAGGATCCAACACGATCAAGGAATTAGGGCAAGACATGTTAAAAAAAGAGTACATGTGCTTTGAGATGGAACCAGGTGAGTCCATCGACGACCTATTTGCTAGCTTTAATAAAATTCTCAGCAACTTGCGTAACGTCAATGTTAAATTTTCAGATGCTGAGAATGGTAGGCAATTACTAAGTGCATTAGACATGTCTATTCGTGAATCTACTGTCATGAGTACACCTACTTTAGATGTTCTCTATTCTAAATTGAAAACTCATGTAATTGACATAATCTCACATAAGAACCCCAACAAGTCTCTTGCATTTGTTTCTCAACATGACATGCCTAGCTCTGGCCAATCTTCATTGTGTGGAACACCTGCTTTCTTGTCCTCTCTAACTCTTGAATAGATTGAAGAGTTCCTAGAGGAAGAACTTGCACTCATCTCTACTCGGTTCTCAAAAGCATTGCAAAATGTGACAACTAGAAGGAGAGGAAGTGTCGGACCTCAACGATGCTTTGAATGTGGTAAGACAAGATATTTTCGCACGGATTGCCCTAATCTTTCAGGTACTACTTCTCTTGATTAAAAGAAAACAAAGACGAAGCACTCCTCTGCAAGCAACAACAAGAAAAAGAAGGGTTTTACAGGACGCCAATTGGTGAATAGTTTTATCTCCGCACTTCAAGAACTTGGCTCAAGCGATGTGGACATCGGAAGTGATGAAGATGAAGATGATTTGGCAAACTTGTGTTTCATGGCGGGCAAGTCAAGATCAAGTATGGAGGAGGCAGAACACAACAGCGACAATGAAGAGGTATGTCCTACTTGCGATGAAATGTGTGATGGTATTTCTCGTGCCAGTGTTATAGTTAAGAAAAAGGACAAAAAGCTTAGGGACAATGCTGTTAAAATTGAGTCACTAGAATCTAAAATTAATCATTTGAAATCTTTGATTCCTAGTGATGATTCTTGTTCCTCATGTGATTTACTATATGAACAATTGTCCTCTTTAAGAAGTGCACACACCTCCACACTTGATAAACTTGAACTTGAAATTGAAAAGAATAAAAAGCTTGCTGCACTTAATGATAAAAACTTGAAAGATGCTTGTTGTTCTACAATTGATTTGCATTGTTCTACTTGTGATGATCTTGATAAGAAACTACAAGATGCTATAAATGAAATTTCTATATGGAACAATGCTTTACGTTCTCATGAAGTTAAATATTGTTCTAAATGCAAATTAAAAGGAAAAACTTCATGTGAAAATTGCCTTGATCTGTCAAATAAACTTGGACATGCATAGGACATTAGATCAGTTTTGTAATGCAAATAAGAACCTAAACTTGTTGTTGACTTCCTCTAAATCTTGCAATGATAAATCTGGTTTAGGTTTTCATTCTCATGCTCATGCTAAGGAACATCCACCTAAAATTGTTAAGTCATTAGAAAGTGGTTTGATTCAAACAGTTTTTAAACAAAAAGAAGTGGCTTTCAAATCTCCAGAACTGTTGTCTCATTCGGGTTCAAATAAAAATGTTGCTTGCTCATCTAGACATGAACACAAAGTTAAATTTCATTGTACCTACTGTGGTAGAGATGGTCATGTCATAGATTTTTGTTATAGACTAACTCCAAAACAAGAAAAAGGAAAGAATGATTGCTAGATCTCATAACTTTCATGCAAAATTTGCTGCACATGCTAAACCGAATGATAGGAACATACAACCTGCTGTAATGAGTCGAAAACATGCAAAGTTTGCTCCCAAACAACCTGTTTTTTGTGCTACACATGTAACACCATGTAGGTCAGTAGTTTTGTACAAAAATCCTCAAGCTTTGGCTCGTAAACCTGCTGTTTTATCTCAGCTTTCGCGTGTTATTCCTGCTTGACATCGTGTGACTTAGTACTATATTCCTAAATGCCTTTTGACTAACCCCAGTATAAAGTCATTGACGTATTGTGCTTCTATGTAGGTTACACGCTTGAGGAAGGAGAACATTTAGATTGTGGATTCAGGTTGCTCATGACACATGACCGGTAACAAAGAATGGTTTTCCTCCCTATCTTTTGTGTCACGTGTAGAGAATGTTAGTTTTGCCGATATTCTTCAACTCCTATAATCGCTAAGGGTTCGGTTAGAGTAAATGATCACTACACTTTGAAGGATGTGGCACTTGTCAAAAATTTGAAATACAACTTGCTTTCTGTTTCACAATTGCTAAATGAAAATCTGGAAATTATTTTCAATAAAAATTGCTGCAAAGTTGTAGGCTCAAATAGTGAGCTTAATTTTAACATGTCTCAGTTTGGAAGAATTTTTAAAGATGATTTGATATGTCTTCTTCTAAGCATAGGTGTCTAGTTGCTAATGATTCAAAAGACTTATATTTTTGGCATCGTAGACTTGGTCACGTAGGCTTTAATCATCTCACGCGTGTTAGTCCTCTTGATCGCATACGTGGGCTGCCTAAGTTAAAAGGGACAAAGAAATTGTGTGCTCTTCATGTAGACATGCTAAGATGGTTGCAGGTTCACATGCTCCTCTCACAATGACCATGACAACTGAACTGGGTAAACTTTTGCATCTTGAAAACGTAGGAACTTCACGTGTTCAATCCTTCGGAGGTAAATAGTACGTTCTTGTGATTGTTGATGACTATTCTAGATACTCTTGGGCTTACTTTATAGCATATAAGAATGAAGTTTTTAGTCACTTTAGAACTTTATTTCTTAGATTATCAATTGATCACCCAGGATCATTAAAAGCAATAAGAAGTGATAACGGAACCGAATTTAAAAATCAATCGTTTGATCACTTTTGTGCTAAAAATGGAATAGATCATCAATTTTCTTCACCATATGTACCTCAACAAAACGATGTTGTGGAGAGAAAGAATGGAACCTTATGAGATGGCCAGGACTATGCTTGATGAATATCAAACTCCTAGGAAAATTTAGGCTGATGCAAGTGCAACCACTTGTTATGACTCAATTTTTTTTTTCTTGCGTGCTAAGCTAGGAAAAACACCATACGAGTTATGGTTTGGACATAGGCCTAGCGTTACACACTTTTGGGTCTTTGGTTGCAAATTCTTTGTTAAGAAACATGGTAATCTTAATAAATTTTAAGTTAGATCTGTTGATGGCGTGTTTCTTGGTTATCCATCTCATACTAGAGGCTATCGTGTGCTTTTACTTGACACTAACAAAATTGTGGAGACTTCTGAGGTTTCTTTTGATGAAGCTAGCCCTGTTACCAGCTCAAATATTGCAGGTCTGCATACATATCCGCAGGGGAAGAGCATTTTCGTTGAAGATGAGGAAGAAGAGGTGCTTCTGCCCGAAAATTCAGCAGCTAATGACATTTTTCCAACTCCTGGTTTTGATTCTCAACCAGCATCGACAACCACCATTGCTGGTCCAGATCGTCCTCAAGTCACAAGCTCATTGATTTATGATGAACATGAAGAAGAAGAAGCTTGTGAAGTGTCTACTCCCCTCCGGATTCTCAGAAGTCATCCTCCACAACGAATCATTGGAAGCTTGCACGAACAAGTCACACGTTCCAGGTTTTGTGATCCAAACTCTCACGCTCATTCTGTTTTTGTTGCTTCTTATGAACCCAAATATATATCACACGTAGTCACTAATGAATCTTGGATTATTGTCATGCAAGAAGAGTTACAAAATTTTGAAAGAAATAGTGTTTGGAAACTTGTACCTCCACCTCAAGGGCACACTCTAATTGGAACTAAATGGGATTTTAAAAACAAACAAAGTGAGGATGGGGTTTTGATTAGGAATAAGACTAGGTTGGTTGCTCAAGGTTTCACACAAGTTGAAGGTCTAGATTTTGATGAAACTCTTGCTCTTGTTGCTAGATTATAAGCCTTACGAATTTTGTTAGCTTTTGCTGCATCTAAAAGTTTTAAGTTGTATCAGATGGATGTTAAAAGTGCTTTTCTTAATGGCTACATAGATGAGGAGGTTTATGTCAAACAACCACCAGGCTTTGAAAATTCAGATTTTCTTAATCATGTTTACAAACTATCCAAAGTCTTGTACGGTCCCAAACAAGCACCTAGAGCATGGTATGATAGGTTAAAAACATTTTTACTTGAAAAGGGGTTTACCATGGGCAAGGTTGATAAAACTCTTTTTGTGCTTAAGCATGGCAATGACTCATTATTCGTTCAAGTGTATGTGGATGATATTATATTTGGTTGTGCTTCTCATAATCTTGTGTCCAAGTTTTTAGCTATGATGAGTTAATAATTTGAGATGAGTATGATGGGAGAACTCACGTACTTTTTGGGGCTGCAAATCAAGCAAACCAAGGAAGGTACATTTGTGCATCAAACAAAGTATACAATAGACCTTTTTAAGCACTTCAACATGGACAAAAGCAAGCCTCTTCGGACACAAATGGGTACAACAACGACACTTGAACTTGATGAAGATGGTGAACCGGTCGATCAAAAAGAATATAGAAGCATGATTGGATCACTTTTGTACCTCACGGCATCGAGACCGGACATACAATTCAGCATATGTCTTTGTGCACGATTTCAAGCTTTCTCACATGCTTCACATCGTCAAGGCGTCAAAGGGATACTCAAGTATTTACATGGAACTCAAGAATTTGGCATTTTTCTTCCTTCTTCCTCAACCGTTACTTTGAAAGCTTTTTCGGATGCTGATTTTAGGGGTTGTAGGATTGATATAAAAAGTACTTTGGGTGCTTGTCATTTTCTTGGTAATTTACTTGTTGCTTGGTCCTCTAGAAAACAAAGTTTAGTTGCACAATCCACAGCTGAATCTGAATAAGTAGTTGCTGCTAGCGCTTGCTCAAAAATTCTTTGGATTGTTCAAACTCTTAGGAACTATGGGGTTGATTTAGATTGTGTTCCGCTATTTTGTGATAAGACTATTGCCATTTGCATTCCTAAAAACCCCATGCAACATTCAAGAACAAAGCACATTGACATTAGGTATCACTTTCACCATGATAATGTTGAAAAAGAAAATATTGTGCTTCACCATGTAGATACCGAACAACAATTGGCTTATATTTTCACAAAACCTTTGGATTTCACTCATTTTTGTTTCATCTGTAGTGAAATAGGAGTTATGCATCCTCATGGCTTAAATTGAGGGTGTGTTTTGAAACTCGGGAAGTCTATGTATGAATCTGAATTTAAAATAATATGAGCATAGTATTTTATACATATATGACTTTGTGATTCCTTTTACATGGTGAAAGTTCTTACTACATTACTCATGTTATACATTTTGTAGTTTTTGCCATGACTAGTAATTAGAATAATTATTTACACTAAATCTGGCCATCATCGACTTTCTTGCTATTTTGAACTTGTTGCATGCTCACAAGTGCTTTTAATAATGAAAAATTAATCAATCAACTATCAACATGTTGAGCTTTTATGATCAAATAAAAATGAGAAAGGATCAAGAGAATATGCATGCATCGTACTTCTTCTTTTGAGATGACTTATCATTGTACTTAGATATGAACTTAGAAGAAGTTGTGTATGACTAAAACCATGACCTTAAGCTTCTCATTGTCAAATGACACGGGCTTGGCTTGGTTGGTTAGAGTAAGGAAGATGTGGCATATAATCTCTTACAAATGTTATATGATCAGAATTTGTGCTTTAAATAATATTGAAAAATGAAAATTGCAGCAACAAGTGTCATGCTATCAGGTTTTGAAATAGTTAAGTTTGTGAGATCATGACTTGCTTAAATTGAAAATTACACTTGATCTCCAGCATGGTTTACACTACTTTATGTATTTCATTAATGTGATAGTGTCAGTTACTTGATAGTATGAATTGGATGAGCTTTATTTTGTATGTATGTGTTACATTATGCTCATAACAATTGAAATTTCTCTTTTGAACCTTGCTGAATACATTGTCAAAGGGGGATAAATTGATCACACATTGCACACATAGTGTTTTGGCACGATTCTTCTCAAGGAAGAATTTTTTGTTATTCTTCTTATTTTATTTCTGATTTACAAAGGGGAGAAATATTTTGGGGAGAAAATTGTTTTCAAAACTTTTCATGTAAATTAGCCAATGTTCGGATTTTAAGTGGTGTTGCCAATGCATTAATCAAGGGGGAGATTGTGAGACCTATGTGTGCTGAATACATAGGCTATGTCGATAAAAGTTTTGAATTTTGCCAAAACACCCATCTCATCAAGGTCTGACTCTAAGTTCGAGCTCCTGCAAGGTCCGATGATAGGTACGGCTTGTTTTGGGTAGCTCCGGCAAAGTCCGACGTAAGGTCCGACTTGTTTTGGCTAGGTTCGACTTACTTTGTCTAGTTCCGACGTGTTTTGACTAGGTCCAACATGCTATGGCTAGGTCTGACATGTTTTTGCTAAGTCCGGCGCTAGGTCCGACTAGCTTTGGTAAGCTCCGGAGCTAGCTCTGACTAGCTCTGGTAAGCTCCGATGCTAGGTCCTGCTAGCTTTGGTAAGCTCTGACTCAAGGTCCGATTAGCTTTAGCAATATCTGGTTATATAAGCAAGGGAGGCCAGAGCTCGTGGTAGACGACTTTAGGGCTGTTCCTCTTGTGTTTTGATCAATAAAATTCATAGTTTGAAGGAACTTTTGTGCCTTCTTTGCCTGACTTGTTTCGGACAACTTTTTTCTCGTCGAGTTTCTGCACAGCACTACCTTTCTTTGGTGGTTTTATCATAACTCGAGTTTTACAGATATAATTGATGTGATTATTTTTGGGTTGCCTTGACAACTTAATTATCTATCATCTATGAAAATTTCATGCTCATTGGGCTTTTAGTTTTTTATCTACACGAGTTTCCTTGCACTGTTCCAGAACTGTTTTTCTCGGGTAGACCAGATTGACCTTTGTTCGATCTTTCGATCATAACTTGAGTTTCTCTTGACAGATTTTCGTGATTCTTGTTGTGACATCTTCATGACTTGATTCTCCATAATATATACTAGTTTTGTCACAATTGATCATGTTTAGATTAGTCACACACATGATTTCCTTAACAAATCATTTTCTGCCGAGGGGTTTTTGTTAATTCGGCTGAAAAAGTTTTAATCTACCATTAACCCTCATCTGGTAGCCTTACATGTGCTCTTCGATCCTACACCCAATGAAGAATTTGCCAGCCAAGAAGGCACCCCCAAGGAAGAAAGCTCTTGCCTGTAGGGGGTTGGTCATCCGAGACCGTCCAGTGGGGTCAATGCTCCCCCACAAGGCCTCATTGGACCGTTGGTCATGACTCCTCGTATGCATGACCCAAATCAGCAACCGGAGTTGTCAAGCAACATATTCCAAGGAAAAGGGTCCGAGAAAGATAAAAGGTTTAGAATCAAGGATCCCTAAAAGTATGAGAAGTCCACACCGGATCACTACTTCTGGTGTGATTTCCATTGCGATTAATATCGCTTGGTTTACTTGAAAATGAGGACTCCAGTGCCAGATGCTCAGTGGGTCAATTGGGCATAAATTGAGAAGAAAAATCATCAAGCCTTCAACGTAGTGATTGTAGCTGTTGAGCATCATAGCCTCAAAGAGTTGATTGGGTTCCAATACAATTGGAACACAGAGTGGTGGCTCAGTTTTACACCACATGCTACTTATCCACCTTTGGAAATCGCATGATCATATGGTTGACTGACGGAGTTCAATACTCCATGCTTTACAATGAGTTCGCGAGGATCATTGGCCTTGAGGAGTTTATGAACTATGACTTGATCATCCACAACCTCAAGGCGATGGATTCGGGGGGGGGGGACAGAGTTTATGTACGAGAGTGGTTTCTACACCCCCCACAACTAAGATTATTTGCCCCTTCTTTAGTATGCTTAATCAGATTTTGAGGAATACTCTAGAACCTAAGATGGAAACGCAGGGATGATCCAAGGCAACCTCCAACACTTGATGAGATTGATTGTTGAAGATGAGATGTTCAACGTGTTTGATTACATCTACAAGGACATCTTCAACATATCCAACACTCCCAATTACTCGTGTGGGAATGCACCCTTCGTTATGTGTCTCATTGAGAAAGTTTCTGGCTTGGAGTTCACGAAAGATGTAAAGCATAGAGCACTCCATCCTCAAATTCCTCCTCCTGTGGCGAAGATTGGCAAGGCTTCGAGGGGTAACTCTTTGGTGCCTCCTGCTCCTCCCGCTCCCATCTCTTCCTCCTCTGGCAAGTCTTCAAGTGCTATTCTCAAGTTCTTGAAGTCCATATTCTTTTCTTGTCGCAAATTTGAAGTTAAAGCTCAGAAGATAGCCAATAAGAAAGACAAGTACCTGAGGAAGCTCTCTAAGAAGGCGGACATTGCTATGTCCTCAGAGGCTTCTGAGGATGATGATATCACACCTTCCCAGATTTCACAGAGGTGGAGGCTGCTCTCCTTGGTGGTGGGGGTGTTTTGATGGTTCTTAACACCACAGATCATCTCTCGAAAGAGATGAGTTCTGCTAGTGCACGAAAGATATCATTGTAGCATTTCATCGTGTTTGTCCCAAAGGAAGGCAATGGAGTAAAGTAAACACTATTCTTATGACCAAGCTAGGGGATACTAATCAATTGTCATGACAAGGGTAAGTTGATAATATGGGTAGTGTGACACACACCTAAGGAATCTATTCTAAAGGGTAAATGGGTCCTAATGGAGATTAGACTAAGAGTTGGTGAGTTGCTTCTACAATGCCTCTAATATACATATACATAGACTAGGTTAGGTACTAATGACCATGTTAATGGTGAATCCTTATGCTAAGTTTTTCAACACATCGGGCATGGATTTACCCCTAGTAATAATTGGACGACTCCTGCCAAGATCTTGTGGTATAGCCGAACTGGAGGATTAGGAAGGACAGATAGGGCTATCACCACCTACTGCCAACCTCTTCAATCTATGGGTCTACGAGACATCCAACACTACTTACTATCCTAGCACCATGCTAGCATACTAAGTAAATACCTTAGAGGTTCGAGTACAAGTACCTCTCTAAGGCAATGGCTAACCTTTACATCATTGAACCAATGTTGAGACATAGCATAAGTTATTCATATCAACATGATCATATCATAACTAATTAAATTATACTGAGGGTTTGTATTGTTTATAGCAATAAGTTATGATCATTATGGCATAATCATAAAGACTACTCCTACCACATACATGGAATCCACAATCAAACAAGAAACGCTTCATCCAAGTATATGAATAAAAGAAGACTAAAGATAATATCTTTATTATGCATAAAGTCACAATTACAAGAAAATATACATGAGGCATGCCTTTCCCAATTTGGACTTGGGACTAGAGGCTCCTCTCTACAGCCTAACCTCCACTAAGGAACTAGGAGAACTAGTGTATACAATAGAATGATGCTCAAGTGGTGTGTGTTGAACTGAGGGGTCCTATTTATACGAGTGTTGAGGTCAGTTCTCACCATCTTTTGCGCGCGACTCAATCACCATTCTTATCACCAAGCCACAGGAGTGTGCCACGTGAAAGTTGACTGAGAAAGGAGGGAAGAACAGGTCGGTGGAACCACCTGTTTAGCCGACCTGGTAAACCCACCAAACGGGTTGTTCTTTCTCTAGGTGGCTGGTAGGTGGGTCCCATGACTATTTTTGGGCACTACGCAGTTGGATCTCCTCGAATACTCCAATAAGTGGGTCATTTGATCCATGTGCTGCCACATGTTGGCGTCAGATTGACTGGGAAGGTATTCTTTATGATCCAGCCCCTTGTTTCATCTCAATTCTGTATAAAATACCTGCACGCACCATTTTGTCCAATACAAGTAGAACTAGGTTTTTTCTAACTATGATGTGTGTAAGAAATATTCATTCCTTCACATAATTGAGTTATATTGACGGTCAACATTGGTATAAAATGATTTTCAACAAACTCCTCCAAGCTTACCCTTTGCTCGTCCCAAAGCAAAGATAAGGACTTAGGTTGTTGATCAGAAGTTGCTACAATGCCCTATTTTGCAAAAGTACCAAGTGCGCAACAAAGTATTCTACCTTGCATTGAATAAACTGGCTATGGTACCTCACCCTTTTTCTTAGTCTTTATGGGGCTTATGCCTCATCCTTTTCTTATGTGGTTGAAGGACATAACAGAAAAATGAGCATGCATCACCTAATGTATGAGTTCCACTCAAATTTCCAGATAATTTCAAATGGTTTTTGAATTTAAGTTCCTCAAATGAGGCACTCAATCACTCCTTTGTCGGAATTGGTATTTGTATCCTCATCAAGTCAATGTTGTTTTTGTCCTACATCTAAAAAAGACTTGTATGTGGAGCTTGGTAGGGATTAAGAGTAGGCACATTTGCAACACATATATTGCTAAGTCAAAAGAGTATGCCTTAGAAGAAAACAAATCATACTTTTGATCAAGATTTGTGCAACTGTGATAGAATATTTGTGGAGTGGGAATATGAAGATGACTCCTTTGTATGCACTCTCTTTTTGTGAGGATGAAACATGGCTACTTACTCTTTTTTTCTCATGCGCTTGTACACGAGCATGCATTTTTTTTCTTGTAGCCATGTCTTCTACTCCTCTCTTTTTTTCTCCTTTTATTTCAAGTAATTTTGAGCTAGTATTATGCATGAAGATCACGGAGTATCTTTTTGGTGGTGGAATGGTATGATAAAATTTTGCTCACTTCTAATGCAGAAGTTTAGCACGTGCCTGTGTAATCTTGATCTTAAAAGCATGAAAAGATTCTCACATAGGTCTATACTAGTTTGACCAGGCTTAATGTGAAGGCAAATAGCATATGCATAAGGTTTATCTAATTCAAATCATCATATGGCTTTGGTTGAGATTTCTATCAAATGAGGAACTCCCATTTTAAAATTTCCACATGAAATCAAGTTTCACTTTCAACTAGGATATTAGCAGCTTTTATCACTATATCATATCTCACAACAACCTAGAATTGGACTTAGCTTTTGCTACCCACAAATTCCAAGTTTCAGGCAAGAATATTCTAGGCCAATAAACTCAATACCTGGAGAATACTAAGTTGTATGCAAGGGACTAGAGAAAAATAAAACACAACAACTATTCATCATTTCAACTTATGCAAAGTAAAAAATATTTTTACCGCACATCTATTATTTTATTAACCTAACCTATACTACATTATATATTTTTTAGATGCCATTGTGATAAAAAGAAATAAAAAAATTAATGCAAATGGGGTGTGATACAAGTGACCTCAAGTGGGGGTCCTCCCCAAGCTCATTCTTGGTCAAGGTCCGCTATAGGGGCTGAAACCCTAACGACGAATGTAGGCCATGAGGTTGGCCTAACCTTGTTGCAGCATGGCTTTGGCATTGGAGGGTTGAGTATCGATGTTGGGTAGCCTTCCATGGGTTGAGTAATAGTAACCTTTAGCCACAAAGGAATGACATACACTCAACATGCGTTGAGTGTGTTTCATCATCCTTTGGCTAAGGTGTATCATACCTTATTTCCACAAAGAAATAACTTGTACCTCTCGTGCATTGGGTGTGATCCGTCATTCCTTGGCTAAGGTAATGATAACTTTTAGCCACAAAGGAGTGAGATGTACCCAACATGTGTTGGGTATGATCTATTGTTCCTTGGCTAAGGTACAACATACCTATAACCACAAAAGGATGACGTGCAGTCAACATGGGTTGAGTGTGATCCGTTGCTCCTTGGCTAAGGTATACCTTCTAGCCAAATAGGAACAACTTGCACCCAATATACATTGGATGTGATCTTGTTATTCCTTGGTTAAGGTACATCATACCTTTTATCCACAAAGGAATAACTTACTTCCAATGATGGTGGCGATTCCCTTGAGCTTGAATGAGTGCTTAGAATAGTTGAGAGCATAATGTTATCACATATTCGTAGCATCCCATTGGTTGCTCATGGAGAGTTTTCATGTCAAAGATTCGGCCTCGTATAGTTATGATTGACCTTCGGGCCTAGTTTCCGAGAGGTGGCAACCATCCTAATTTACTCCTTGGCCAAGAGATGTTGAATTGGAATCGTCTTAGAGTTTCCAACAATCGTATCTTTGAATGCCTGCATAGTAATAGTACTCCTGCAAGCTTCCCCTCTATGATAGAGAGGGATGGTTAGCTCCCGATACTTGTACAAATGAATTTTTGGGTTAGGTAACTGAATCTTAATTTGTACATATGGGGAAGAACAAAATCAAAGATGCATTGGGTCCAATTTCAAGTGTATCCATGAACAATGTATGAATCATTGATAAGAGTGGGGCTTTTTGGATGAATCAATTTGCACATTTTCTAAAGCTCCTACTCATAGCAATGCAACTGATATAAATACACTATACGGATCCCTTCATCTTGTAAAATTTCTATCCATCATATCTTTTTATAAGAGCAAATATTTATCATGTGCATTATGACAAACAAGATTCTCAATTTTATCCTCCTGAACATTTTAGTTTCTTGCCTAGGAATTTGAAATTTAGTGATCCAAGCATGAATGAGTTCTAAATCATAATTATGGATATCACTGTTCCTAGGTTGCTACATACAAATTCAACCATTAAGTTATTTTATAAGCATTACTAACTAAACCTAGACAGAAAATGTCTAAGTCAATTTTAGCAATGCTCATGAAATTCTACGTACTTGTTTAAATTTATTCCCAAGTAAGGTGACATTCCTTTTTAAAGAATCAAAAAGAGCATTGCAAGCACTTACTCTAGTGAGGATGCATAAGAATTGAATGATGAGAAGGTGTAAACCTTCCTCATAAGCAAAAAGCATTCAATCCTAATGCAGTTCAAATGACGAAAAATTTAAAACTTGTACCTCAATTGAAGAGCAGTCCTGGTTGAGGGTTGTTGTCTGTGAAACTCACGACCATGAATTATTGTTTAGCCTTCAAGTACAATTTCTTCTACCAAGTTGTCGAAGTGTTCTTGCAACACTTCCCCCAAACCTGCCGTGCGAGCAGCCCGCAGAGGTTCTTGATTGGCGCGGCTTAGTCCTCAGGCGAGGCTACGCGTATGATAGATAGGTAAGACGGTGGTTTTAAGTGGTTCAGGCCGCAGGATAATAATACTGTACTCCACGATGTGAGATGTCTTGTCTGAGTGGTAAAGTGTGTGTGAGGTTGGATTCGGATCCTTTGTAACGGTGGCAGTCCAGTCCTTTTATAGACGGTCGGACGCCTTACAATTGGGGTCCGAGGCCCGACAGGTGCCCGCCGGATGATCTTATGCCTGTACAAGATCTAAAATGTAATGGCTACGCTACCTGCTACCTCTGATCGCACATCAGTGGATAGAGCATAGCAGGTTATGATGGTGGAGGATGTCTTGTCTTGTCGCTGTAAGCTACCAGTTGGCAGCATGGGTAGGCCTCTGGCGCCTTCACGGTGATGTGATTGGACGCAGCGGTACTTGACAGGGGTGTTCGCCTCACCTGTGCGCCTAGGGAAGGCGCGTGCTTTAAATGCGCGACTGGATAGGACATGCCACCCTTACTCTTCGGGGCCCATGACCCATCGCAAGTTGTGGGACACATGGCAGCTCCGAAGCCCTCGTCGATGGGACCAAGGGCCCGGAGCTGGATGATGTGTGAAAGCTCTGTAGCCCTCCTCAGCGGGAGCAAGGGCCCAAAGCCGGAGGATGCGTGGCAGCTCCAGAGACCTCCTTGGCGCGGAGGCCAGGTCCGGAGCTTCTTCTAGCTTTTACGCGGGGGTACCCGACCTGCAGGGTACCGATAGTGGCCCCCAGACCCACTTCGGGAGGGGTGATGATCCCGCGGGTGGGGCCATCATCTTGTCTTGTAAAAGTAATGCCAACGGGCCCCCTGGAGGGCACCGGAGCTCGGAGAAGTGATGCCGACGGCCCCCTCGAGAGGCACTAGAGATCGGAGAAGCCACATCGGCGGCCCTCTTGGGGGGGGGGGGGGGCGCCGAAGCTCAGAGAAGTGACGCCGGCGGCCCCTCTTGAGGGAGCCGGAGGACGCGTGGCAGCTTCGGATCTCTCCTTGTTGGGAGCAAGGGCCCATAGCCGGAGGACGCGTGGCAGCTCCGGAGCCCTCCTCGGCGGGGAGGCCAGGTCGGGAGCTTCTTCTAGCTTGTACGCAGGGTACCCGGTCTGCAGGGTACCGACACAAGTTGAGGTTGGAGTTGAATGAGCTTCATATTGTTCCTCCATTGGGCCACCATCTTGAGCATTGCTCCACCATGAACTCAAAATGAGATCGATAGAGGGATATGCGCTTGATGAGACCGTCCAACCTCTTTTCAAATTTTGTCCTAGCTGCACTAAAATCAAGAACAAACAAAACAACTCAATAATGGGTTATTTTAGCTCAAAAGCATGTTGTACCCTTTGTCAAATTGTTTTTCCCCACTTGAAATAACTTGAAGATGCAACGAATATTAAGGGAAATATTTTTGGTTCGAATTATGAAGATGAATTCAAGTGGCTACGCCCAAGGTTCATACCGAAATAAATATATTTCCTAATTCAAAATTTTAGTTTTATGATTGTTGGAAATTTTACTCTCCAACATGCAAGTGTGAAAATTCAAACATGCTAAATGCATATGCAAAGATTGATGGGAAACTCAAATATGCAATTCAAAAAGCAAATAAGAGATAACTACCAATTAACCTATTGGCAAGGACTCACCAAATTTCTTGAAGTCTGATTAGTGGGACTTACCCTGTCATGTCTAGTGTGATGATTTGTTGTCCAATCCCGGAGTTGAAGATGTGGAAAACTTCTCTTTATTGACATGCCAAATCTCCTTTGGCATGTCAGTTGGACATGTGGACCACATGATGGCCCTAACCTCTCTTCGTCTTGATGGAGACTTGTTGATGTAGTGACGACTTCTCCCTTTTGAAGATACTCTTTCGTGAGCATGGTGAGGCTTGTCCTTCTTTTGAGGTGCCACTTCGAACTTCTTGATGTTCCTTTGAGTTAAACCATACTTTGATCATAGATCAAAGACTTCCTTGGGCATGATGGCATGTGGGCTCCACAATCAAACAAGAATCCACAATGTCCTTTGCCTTAGGTTGCATGGGCTTGGTCGAATGGTAGGAATCCCAACAAGTGATTGTGGGATATCTTAGATCTTGAATGCTCTTTTAAGTTTCTTGTCCTTGGCCAAGAACTTTATGTAAATGTTGTCTTGATTTCTTGCTTGGCCATGGACAAGATACTTCAAGGTAGGCTAGTTTAACTCAAATCTCTTAAAATCTCCATAGTCTCCTTGATTACAAGAGTGACGTTCATTCACCCTTGACCTCCTTGTGGATGGTAGCCATTGGAGTTGTGTTTGAAAGGAAGAATCCTTATGGGTCTTTAGGGAAATGATTCTCCACGTGGTTGACATGGATTTTCACAAATCATGTGAATATCCATGACTTGGATAATTCCAAACAATTATCTATTGGATTGATCTTCATGTTACTCAATGGGAGGTGTAGTTCCATAGCCACCATGTCCACATTGCTAAATGGTGTGCATGACAAGCTAAGGGAACTAGAGCATTCTTAGATTCACCCCTTGAGTGGAGACCATATTCTCATCCATGATGAATGATGAGAATAGGGCTCATTCAGCTCCAGTATGAATGTGGTCATGGATTAGTGGAGCCAACCCTTGATTGAGTGTTGGATGAAAAGCCAACTATCCACGCTATGATGAAGGCAAACCAAGAAAAAACTCTTGGAGCCTCCCCCAAGCTTGGGTATGGATGACTTTGGCTCCTACTGGAAGCTAAAATTCTTCCGCGGAAGGCAATACTATTGCCTAGTGGACATCTGTTGAGGTACACCTTAAATCATATTGTACTTGAGCACTTGCGTCCTCGTTGACCATCCCATGAAATGGGCTAGCCAACACTACCCTATTTTCACACAAAAGGAGAAAACAAACAAGGGTAATCCTGTCTAATAACTATTTGTGAAGGTCCACTTTTATGGTGCAATGTTCAGCATGTGATCAAGTCAACACAAACTCAATTAACAATTTGAATTATTTGGAAATTCAAAAGAGGAGGGAACGAGCACAGAAAAATTTAGAGATATTATGCAGACCTCTAGTGACAAATCTGAGACCTCCATGATGTTCCCCATGTTCAAATTAGGGCCCTTACAAAATTTGGGCATTAATGGACTTGATTTTCTATTTCAAACTGAATTTTGAAGTTTATGTGAGCAGATGTCTCTTACAAGTGGGGCCCACACGCAGTCCAGCACATCAGCCAAGCTTTCTTTTCTCCCTCGCTGCTTGCCACAGCACAGTGCATGCGCCACCTCGCTTGTCGACTTCTTCCACCGCCTCTTCTCTGGTTCCCGCTGCAGCACACCCTATCCTCACCTCTCTCGGCCTATTTAGTCCCTTGAAGGTGAGCCAGACCTATCTTCTCTCAATTCTCTGCTCACCTCCCGCCATTGACGCCGCCTCCTCTGTCCACCACCGTGACAACCGATTCTCTCATCGTTTCGTCTGGCTTTCAACAGCACACTTCTTCGTAAGCACCACCTCTACCTATTGCCCCATCAAACTCGCTGGTTTATGGGCTTATCGGTCGTTATTTTGCAGTTCCCCGCCGGCCGTTCTTGGAGCTGCCGCGGGCACCGTCGCGTTCCCGATGCACCGAGCCACATTTCTTCTCCTCTGCTGAACCAAAAGGAGCGCCACCTCGACCTGTTCGCGTTTGGCAACTCGTGACGTCTGTTTGTAGCTTGGTTTGGCTGGGAGCCGGTGAGTTCTTTCGGTTTGGGCACAAAATTGAGTTGGGGAGAAATCGAAATTCCATTTGTAGGCACGTTCTCACTTTAATTCAGTTATAGAATAGGAACCTTAGACCATGGCGCATCCAACAGTGCAATAATCAGTAGCAGCCGTGGCCAAGTAAATAAATTATGCCAAATTTTGTCACAGCCGGCTAAAACCCTAGGTCGTCGGTAATGTCCTCGTTGCCGGCGATTTTCTCCCTATTGCACTACACAATCATGTTTACCATGACTCCCTCCTGATGATCAGCAATATTTCTTAGTAAATCGGGGCTTTGGTGGTGGTCTCCCCTGTAGCAGCCATGGAGGCCGCCGCTCCTCGCCGTCGAACTCCATTTTTCCGGCGATGCTGAGCCCTGCAGCCTTGCCCTTGGTGTGTGTAACGTTCTGGGAATTAATTTTTCCCTGGTTCCGTGGCCGGATACGCTGCTCCAGCGAGGGGAGCGCAGCTCGCCGCCGGCCATCGGTCCCCATGGCTGCATTGTCTGGAGGTTGAAGAAGACCCCCTAGGGGATCTTCTGTGCCGCCTAGATCCAATGTGGCTGTGCCAATTATCTCTGCAGTCCGGTGTGGGATTGTTCTGAGTGGTTGGTTTAAAATGTGTGGGTCCCTGCTGTCAGTTTAAAAAGAGTTTACCATCGAAATTATATAACAGAAAATAGCCAATGTTAGAAAATTCATAACTCCTAGCATACTACTTTAATAATTACGAAATAAATTTTCCAGAACCCTCTTGATCTCTAATTTACAATGGTATAGGTTTGGGATCATGAAAAGCTTTAGAGTTTACTCTTAAATTCCAGAAGTGGAAAACCTTTGGAAAATCATTAGAGGAGTTATACTCCATAGAAAATTATGAAACTTGGTCCGAACCCTCAACTAGTATCCTCTTGCCTCCAGTAAAAATTTCAGAACCATTGAGTATGAGAAAATAGGGATAATCTCAAGATCTTGCTAGAGGTTGAGGAAAATCCCAGATTGAACAGCAACTTATTTAGAAAATTGGTAGCAAGTTGGAAATTTAATTGTGACCTGTATAAGGCTCAGAAAATTATGAAACAAATTTTTGCTAGACTCATAGTGACCTTCCAAACTGATTATCATGTCAATTATCATGTCAGACCTAGCCGAATTTCCTGGTAATTCCATTTTGAAGGAAGGGATTAGGATTTTTCATAAACAGAAACTGTGGTATAAAAATCTTAAATTTTCACCATCACACTCTTCTGTTCTTACCAGTCTGCTGGTAAATTTTCAACTACAGTGGACTTCATCTTCCTTGAAATTAAGTTCTGTTAACTCTATACTCTATGGATAGCTATATTAATAGTTTGCATTCTATTCATTTTGTTAGCAACCCTTCACGAGGAGACGCTGGTTCATCCCTCCAGAAGAGGAATTTGAAGTTTATCAGCAACAAGGCAAACCCCGGATGCATCTAAATCTGATTATGAACTCACTTTTATAGTAACATTTTGATGTGGATGATTATTGCATTAGGTCTATGGATGTTTGATAATCCAATTGCATAGCCAAATGCTCCTACCAGGGATGGGTAGAAGTAGTCATATGCTGTTTGGATTATTATGCTGAGTTATACTCTGGGAAGGGAATTGTAGAAAGGGATTGGAAATCCTCCACTAAATGGGTAAAGGAGACCGTGCAGACGGGTAGGAAGCAACAGACTGGAGATCTGTGTGCATAGGCCTGCCTGTCTTGATTAGGGACCGTACCATGTGCAGCCCTTCCTGAAAAGTTTGAACTTGTACCGGATGCATACTGGATTTATGGGACCCAGGATCGCTATGTAACATGTTAACCTGGGTATTGAGGCATACCCCACCGTCTTAGTCATCACCACGCACGTTGACAGGAGGGTAGAGATTACTGCGGCATAAGGTCATCATGTGAGGCTTACTGCCGGGATGGTGGGACCGATTCAGTGCTTGTGTGTCTTGTTAAAGGTTTTTGTGTACAATGTTAACGAAAGTGGTCGCTCCTCTTCTAGACGTGTGTACATGACGTGCAAGCCGGGTGTATCTTGATTCGAATCACCGCCGCTCGCAGAAGGGAGCATACTTGTTCACTGAGTCGTGACATAGTAATTAACTTGCACTTGATTAATATGCTTCTAGTAATCCTTGATCTAAAACTTGTATGATGTAGATTCACTGTCCACTAAAGTTATGTTTATAAGTATATTGCATGTTAATAAAAAACTTGAGCTAAAACTGGATCACTACTACAAGCTTTACTTTATATCACTATTTCATTACATCTTCCGAGTCCGGCATGTAGAGTTTCATGACTAGGAAAGTCGGTTAAGTCTTACTGAGCATAAGCTCATGGTTTGTTGATCCATTATTTTGCAGGTAACACTGCATACGACAACGTTATGGTTGAGGGTGATCCGAGTGAGGCGGCACCTGATGAGGGTTGCGAAGCCCACTGGAACCCTGCACGCCGCCGTGAGTTTTGGTTATGGCTAAAGCAAAGTGTCCGAGGGCCGGATGACTTAGCTACTACTTAGTATATCTTATAGTTCATGAGAGTACTCTCATCTTTCCACTGCTTGTACTGATGTACATATTTGTAACTCAACGGTACTATGGAATAAAAGTCTGTATTATAAATGTGTATTCTCTGTGTTGTGCTGTTAGGTGTCGCATCGTACGACACCATCCAATGTGATTCCTGAAATGTCAGGACAGTGGTCCCCACAGACTGGTATCAGAGCCGCACTGGGAATAACACACCTGGAATCAGACGTATTTTGAAAAATTTCATTCTATTAGTGAGGATTTGGTACTAGGCCCACATAAGGACTTATAATAGTATAGTTATTGAAGGTAGCAAGCTAACATAATTGTTATTATATTCTGTAACGATGCTCCGACGTAAGGTAAGAGGTAAGGTACGTCATCGCAAGCGGATCAATTATGGTAAGCTCCCCCGTATGAGAGGTAGTACGGTGATTGTCCCCTGTGGCTTGGTACTGGAGTTAATATGAGTCTCTAAACCTTCTTATAGTTCCGGGAACATAAGAAAACGTTGCTCCCCGACGTGATTCAGGCAAAAGTGTGGATACCCCATCGTGTGGTAAAAAAACACGAAGTATGCAACTCTTGAATGTTCAATATTCAAAGAGCCATACGCGGCGTTGATCCCTAGTGCAAGAGATAAATGACGTGGCCACCTATCATGCGGTTGAAAAGCACGTAGTGTGTTTTTTTTAAGAAACACGCGAAAGTGCCTCCTACTGGTGCAACATTAGGCAAAAACGTGGGACCCCCATCGGGTGGTGTAAAACCCGATCATGTACCTCGAGACGTGGCTCAGCTCGGGGCAGCCCGTATAGAATGATACATGACGTATGTTCTTACTTTTATATATATTATTCTGACTGTCTGAAATGATCGTCCGTGTGCGCTGTGCCGTAGGGCACCATAATGAGTGTTTGTAAATTGCATGTCTTATGCAGGTACACTAACCGTGTTAGACGTATTGCGAGTAGTAAACGTTTTCGAGTGCTCGATTTTAGTGCTACCGATGAGGCGTATGAGCAGGAGGTAATCTGGTTAGGATTTTCTATTTGTGAGGCACGTAGTACCGGCATGCTCAGAAATAATGTATATACACCTCTATTCTCCTAAGACCTGAATTTTCTGTAAAACTACATGAAATCATGTCAAATGTGGTTTGAAAACTTAATTGAGTTAAGTATGGAGGGAGAGAAGTAGTATAGCAACCATAGCTGGATCCTCCGTTTTGGGCAGATTCAAGGCTAACATTGCACAGGGTGTATCTCAGTGAATATTTGGTCAACGGGAGTGTGTGAAGCAGTTCTGGAAAATTTGAAGAGTTGTCTAAAACTTTTCTTTAGGCCTCTAGGACAGTAACACAATATAAGCTGGTCAAAAGTTCAAATTTCAAAAACTGCTACAATTTCCAGGGTTTTGAACCAGTCTCTATATTTTTGCAATATCTCCTTGTACGATCATGTTCTGGAGTATTTTAATACAGTTCTGGACAGGTGAGGATATGTTCTAAAATTTTGAAATTCAATGTGTTCCCTAATTCGGTACAAAAAGTTTTGTAATTTGGAGTTCAA
Organism: Tuctoria greenei; assembly: GCA_036927565.1. Classification (NCBI taxonomy): domain Eukaryota; kingdom Viridiplantae; phylum Streptophyta; class Magnoliopsida; order Poales; family Poaceae; genus Tuctoria; species Tuctoria greenei. The sequence continues at coordinate 97,013,488 of JAYESD010000010.1, forward strand.
AATGGTGCACTTGCAGTGAGGTGGTCAGACTGTACCAGATTTTCTGTGAACTTTGAAGAGCCATATATCTTACTCTATAGTTGTGACATAGGTATAAATATACATATCTGGGAATATTAGTGAGTGTACTATCATCTTTGTATTCAACTCAACAGCTGAATCTGAAGGTAACTGGTTCAAATTCAAATTTTCATTATAACGTGTCCTCTGTACCCTATGTACATAGTTTGGAACTTTATCGATAATGCACATGTATGGATGATGTAAGCTATTGATGTGTGCATTTCTTGGAATCTGAAATGTTAGAATACAATGTTGTAAAATGGAATTCTTGAATATTTTTACTGTATCACATATTCATACTGTGGCCAGAAACACACATTTTAGGGGAGGTTCTGTCAAAATTGTCCTAGAAAACTGTCAGGTTTAAACCATCATATATCTCTAACCCTTGATGCAATGGGGGAATGTAGGTAACCTTTGGAAAGGCGTGAGAGTTAGCTACATCTTTGTTATAGAGTTTGTGTTATGAAAATGTCATTTGCATAGTCAAAATCGAAATTTAGTAGGATCTGGTCTGCCTCGACAAGGTGCAACCAGCAACTGGAAAACTTGAGGGTTGATGTTGTTGCTTGGATTAATTCACTATGCATTTGAGTTTTACATGCTCTATACTCTGTGGAATAATCAAGAGATGATATTGTAAGGATCGAATGACCAAGAGGGGGTGAATTGGGCTTCTTTTCAAAAATCTAAACAATAAAACTTAATTCCTAAAATCCCAATTTCATACGCAAACTATATATGCATTGACGTAAATAGCAACTGCATGGAATATAAAATGCATAAATGTAAGGGAGAGGAAGAGGATGCAAACTCCCGAGGAGACACGAGGATTTATCCCGTGGTTCGGCAAGATCGTCGAGATCTTCCTACATCCACGTTGTGGCACCCACCAAAGGGTTTAGCCACACCCAAGTCACCGAGATGAGGGATCTCTACTATTCTTCTCCGTTTGCCAACCTTGGCAAGGTGGAGCTCAAGCCTTGTACAACTTCGACCCTCCGGGCTTCCACAAACGATGTTGCACCTATCTTCTCGTCGGATGATCCGGTGGCTCTTCCTCCAGAATTGGCTCAAACTTGATGCTTACTGGAGTGATTGACCGATGTGTATATTTCTGTACATCGGATGATCCGGTGCTACACTTGGTCCAAGGGTATTGCAAACTGTACTGATGGACCGATGTAGCTGAGCCCTTAACATCGGATGATCCGGTGAGTGCTTTGTTCTGAGGTCTTCTTCTTCTGCTGAACCAACTCGACTGATGTGTTGTTCTCAGAAATCATCGGTTGATCCGGTGAGTTGATTTTGTTTGCTTCGAGTTGTTTCTAAGTGATTATTTTGTGTCTTGCTCGATTGACCTCTTAGACTTTTGTTGGAAATGTACTTCTGATGGTTGTCAAGCATTAAGTGTCATCAATTGTGGTTGAATGACTTTGACATAAGAGCTTTCACTTCTTGTCTTCATATCATTGATATGATCTCATAAAGTGATTGTATATGGGTCTCCAATGACATATAGATTTCATTTGATTGAGTGATTATGGGGACCTTGCACTCACAAATTCATTAGTAAAATCCAATGGTTGTCATTAATCACCGAAACCGTACCTCATGGGGGCCTCGATGCTTTCAATCTCCCCCTTTTTGGTGATTGATGACAACACAACAATTAAAGCACAATAGTAATGAATTTGATAGTACGAAGCTTAAGAGGATATGCAATGAATACAAGATTATTACACTTAAAATTTGAAAGCTCAATCAAAGAATAACTCAAGTGAATAAGTGATCATAAGATAGGCACCAAATAAGCTCAATCGATTAATAACTTAAGAGTACTCAATAAACACCAAATGAGTAGAAAAAGTATCGAATTACAAAGGATGAGTAGCAAAAGTATCGAATTACAAAGGATGATATAGGTAAACTCCCCCTAAGGATAGGTAAACTCCCCCTAAGGCTAGGACACTTCCCCTAAGACTAAGCTATCCTCCCCCTGACTCCTCTAACTCTTCTCCCCCTTTGACATCAAGACACCAAAAAGGGATTTGAGTGCCTAAGGACCCTGAGTACTAGGCGCGATGACGAACTGGTCACCGTCGGTGTCGTCGGAGCTGCTGCCTGGAGTAGAGGTAGAAGGAGCTGTCGGAGCCGTAGGAGCCATCGTCGGTGCCTGCTGGGTAGGAGCTGCTGGAACAGGGGAATTGACGACGGATGCCAACGTCTGCTGGAATAGTGTCGTGGCCGGCAGTGGAGAGTGAATCGGTGCGTTGGGAGCCAGTAGTGGAGACATGCTGATCGAAGGGATCGGCGTAGTCGGCATCGGAGCGGCAGCTGGAGCAAGGACAGGTGGAGGTGGAGCAACTCCTGGCAGCTGCGATGGGAGGGCAATCCTGGTCTGGGTGTAGAGGTTGGTGATCAACCCCAGGATGCCCATCATTGCCTGTTGCGTCTGCTGCTGCTGGTCGAGGGAGCACTGGTGCATCTGGTCGATCAGCCCAGTCAGCCGGTTAGTGTCCTCATGCCTCTCACGGGCGATCTGGCGCTGCATCTCCTGCTACTGCTGCTAGAGCTCCAGAAGTCGTGCGGCCTACTCCACTCGGGCCTACTCAGCTGCAAGCCGGTCCAAGCGCTGCTGCTCAACCATCTGCTGTAGGAGGGATGTGAGCTCGGACGGCTAAGAAACCTGTGCCTCTGAGACGGGAGGTGGAGTAGGGGGTGGCACTGTAGAGCCTCCAGCCTCCGCGTCGTGCTGCCTGGGTGAGGGAGGAGGTGGGAAGTACTCCTCAACACTGTCATCTGTGTCGCTCTCGGACCATATATGCTGCAGGTCCTCACCCTGTGCCTCTAGCTCAGCCAGCCTCTCATCCTCCTTCTCCAGATCAGACCAGTCCTCCTCAGATAGACAAGCCCTGACCTGACGCTCGACTGGACGGCCAAGGCGGCGGTCTCCAGGAGCTGGGGCATGGTAGTGACCGAACCGTTTGACACTCTCGTCGGTGAGACGGTCATGCACGGCGGACTCCTCAGGGACCATCATGGAGAGCAGGTAGTTGATCCAGTGTCCATACACGAGCTACCTCATCATGCCCACTCCGTCAGTGATCACATCCTCCATCTCGCATATGAGGACGTCCACTATATCAAACTCCATCCCGTTCATGATGTAGAACAGGAGGGTCTGCTGCAGGCTGGTGAACCCCTCTAAGTAACCGGACCTCGGCAAGAGAGTGCGGCGCAAAGCAAGGTGCACTGTGTGCGCAGCAGGAGTCAGTAGTGCCGGTACCCTCGGCTGGTTTGGAGAGAAGGTCGGTCCAAACAAAGAGCAGATCTCTTCTAGTGGTGGTGCCATTCCTCCGGTGAGCGGCCTCCTCGGCGGGTCTGCCTGTCCGTATACCCTCTCATGCACGCAAGTGTCGTGCAGGTCCACTCCTAGCAGCTGTGCTAATGTCTGCCTCGTCAAGTGATAGTGCTGGCCCATGAACATGAAGTCAATCGACCTGCGGCCCTCAGAGACGTAGAGGGTAGCGTAGAACACGCGAACCCAATCCTCCACATATGCGCTCCTCTCATAGGACATCAGCTGGACCAGCCCTCTGTACCTCTCAAAGTAGGGGCGTATCTCTGTCTATGCAGCCAGGGCGAGCTGATCCCAGTCCAGAAAGTTGTGCTGGAATAACTTGTGGCATCAGCGTCTATAGGTCTCATAGAGTGACGCCTATCTCACAGTCCAAAAACGACTGTCCACAAGAGCCTCTCTGGGCTGCGGGTACCACTCCTCAAGCAAGATACTCCATCTGAGTCTTCGGAGCTGATTGGCCTTCATCTTTCGGTAATCTGTCAATCAGACACCTTCACCGACACAGACGGTGGTGTCCATCTCGTAGATGGCTCTCTGGGCCTCCCTGTCCTCAGGACGATCGACATCCGTTGGTCTCGGACGTGGTGCTGCCGCAGGATGCCCCCCACGGGTCCAGGCTGAGCGCCGGTGGACGAGTGGCTCTTCCGGCTCTTCTTTGGCCTCGGACTCATCGTTCACGGGAGGCTGCCTCGGACGAGCCTCGCGGATCCTCAGTGATCCTCCTCGGCCATGCTCTTGCTCCTCGGCGGCGCGAGCGGCCATCAACGCCTTCTTCTCCTCCTTCGAGAGCTTCTGCTTCTTTGCGACAGGCTCCGCAATGGCCTTGCCCTTGTTCTTCTTGTCACGAGCCATTGCGACGAGGCAAAGCGCGTGAACGAAGTTGACGATGCACGGAACGGCGACACGAAGGTTGATGCGGTCGGAAACCCTACCGGCGAAGAGACGTGATCGTTTGGGGGAGGCACCACAGCGACGCGGAGAAGGTGGTGGTGTGGCTGCTGGGGAGGGCGTCGACAGTGGTGGTGCACGGATGGCGGTCGGCGGAGGTGGTGCGGCGGCGGCCGGAGGCGGCGGCGGCGGCCGGAGGGCGGCGGCGGCAGTTAGTGGTGGTGAGTGGCGGCGGCGCTAGATGATGCGTCGGCGGCGCTGGAGGATGGCGGCGGCGGGCGAAGGTCGGCAGTGGAGACCGGAGGGCGGCGGCGACGACCGGAGGGCAGCGGGCGGCGAAGATGAGCGCGGGTGAGTCGGGATCAGGGAGAGAGAAGAAAAGGAGGCGAAGCGCCGTTTAAATAATGGGTCCCAAACCCTAGCCGAAACTTTAACATCGGATGGACCGACGTTGAACGTTAGAAGCATCGGTCGAATGGCACAATAAGGGTATTCAAAAAGGTGCCGTTGACATCGGATGGACCGACGTGCAAAGAGATAGCATCGGTCGAATGTCACAGTAAGGGTATTCAAAAAGGTGCCGTTGACACCGGATGGTCCGACGTGGAAGGGAATATCATCGGTGGAATTCATCAAAGTTCCAGAATTGTGCACATCGGATGGACCGATGTTTTCCAGAATGAACTCGTCACACGATTTGAGATACTGACTGAACTGACCCTTGGCTTTTGAACACCAACTAATTCGATGATGGTCTGACCTAAGCATCGGATTATACGATGACTACAAAACAGCAACATCCCATATATGTCCTTTGACCAAACAAACAATCAATGAGAAACACATGTCTTAGGACTTTTTGGGCAACCCCTTACCCCTCAAAGATACTAATATGCCAATAACTTGGCTAGGCCTTAAAGCAAATGGAACACCGAGAAAAATAGGAGGAAATCATCCAAATAAAATGTAAGGCCCATACTTTGTGAGGTAGAGTATGAAGACTTCTATCTCTTTAGAGCATGTTCCTCTAGGCATTAACGCACCTAACATTTTGTTCTTTCCACCACATATGAGTTGAGATATTGCATTTAAAACAAGTCTCTTTCTCTTGAGGTGGGTTCCCCTTTGTGACAATCTACCGTATGCAATGCCAAGCAATTTTATAGTGCAAGAAATTACAAGTCTATATGGCAGGCATCATGCAAGGCATAAAATAAATCTATCTTGCCAAATTTGAACCTTCAAAGGCTTCTTCAGGGAGAGCTACTCTCCAAACCTTGGGGAAACCTAAAAGAACCTCCATCCCAAGCTAACTCTTGCTCACCCCTATCCTTTAAGAGTTAGGCAAGACCTATATGAAGTGCATTCTTACATGACGTTTGTTGCATCTAGCACATTTAACTCACTTCTTAGCCTAGAAAAAGTTTTCTCATCAAGTGGTTTAGTGAAGATATCCGCCAATTGTTCTACGGACCTAACACCTCGCAATGAGATGTCTCCCTTAGCTTCATGGTCCCTCAAGAAATGATGGCGAATATCAATGTGCTTAGTTCGGGAGTGTTGAACGGGGTTTTTAGCTATCTTAACTGCACTTTCATTGTCACAAAGGAGAGGCACACAACCAAGTTTAATACCAAAGTCCAAAAGGGTTTGCTTCATATAAAGAATTTGGGCACAACATGCACCGGCCGCTATATATTCTACTTCCGCCGTGGACAAGGCGACGGAATTTTGCTTCTTGCTAGACCAAGATACTAGGGAACGCCCAAGCAAGTGGCACCCACCGGAGGTACTCTTGCGATCCACGCGGCATCCGGCAAAGTCCGAATCCGAGTATCCCAAGAGATGGAATTTTGCACCTTTAGGGTACCACAAGCCCACACTAGGGGTATGCTTAAGATACCTAAGTATCCTAAAGACCGCCTTCCTATGCGATTCTTTAGGTGCCGCTTGAAAGCGAGCACACAAGCATACACTAAACATGATATCGGGCCTAGATGCGGTAAGATAAAGCAATGAGCCAATCATAGAACGGTAGTTAGATTGGTCAATAGGTTTACCGTCCTTATCCGCGTGAGATGACAATTTGTTGCCATTGGAGTGCTTCTTGAGCTACAATCTCCCATCTCAAATTTCTTCAAGAGGTCCTTGATGTACATCTCTTGATAGATGAAGGTCCCCTCTTGAAGTTGCTTGATTTGAAATCCAAGGAAGAAGTTGAACTCTCAAATCATCGACATCTCGAATTCCCTAGACATCATTTTGCCAAACTCATGGCTAAGAGCTTCGTTAGTTGAACCAAAAATAATATCATCAACATAAATTTGACAAATGAACAAATCTCCGTTGATGTCTTTGGTGAAGAGTGTGGTGTCCACCCTCCCGATCTTGAATCCTTGCATGATCAAGAAATCCCGTAGTCGTTCATTCCACGCCCTAGGTGCTTGCTTGAGCCCGTAGAGCGCCTTGTGCAACCTATACACATGATTAGAATTCCTCGGATCTTCAAACTCGGGAGGTTGTTCAACATAAACAAGCTCGTTAATGTAACCATTAAGAAAGGCACTTTTCACATCCATTTGATAAAGTCTAATACTATGATGTGATGCAAAGGCAAGAAGTATACGGATGGCTTCTAGCCGGGCGACCGGGGCAAATGTCTCCCCAAAGTCTAGTCCTTCAACTTGCGAGAACCCTTTGGCCACAAGTCTTGCCTTGTTGCGGACCACAACTCCATTCTCGTATTTTTTGTTGCGGTACACCCACTTTGTTCTGATGACGTTCTTGTCCTTGGGTCGCTCCTCCAACACCCGAAATTCATTGCGGATGAAGTTGTTGAGTTCTTCTTGCATGGCCATCACCCAATTTGGGTCTTGGAGTGCTTCCTCAATATGAGTGGGTTCTACACATGAAACAAACGAGTAGTGCTCACAAAATGAAGCGAAATGGCGAGAGCGTGTACTTACACCTCTTGATGGACTTCCAATGATTTGGTCCATCGGATGCGCCTTGGAGATGCGTCCATGCCTCATAAGTGGTTGTGAAGCACTTGGCAAAGGTGATGCGTGTTGCTCCTCTTGTGGTTGGACTTGATCATGGACTTCTTCTTCTTCTTGATGTTGTTGTGCTTGTGAGTCTTGAGTCAGCAATGGATCATCCTTCTCTTCTTCGTCAACTTGAGGCGCCATTGAAGTGTTGATGTTGGAACTTGAAGCTCCCCCTTGATCATGGCTCTTCTCAACTTCAGGCTTGATGTCTCCAATGGTCATGTTCTTCATGGCTTCTCGTAGAGGCTCATCATCTATTTCATCATGACCAAAACTCTCCTCTTGGGAGCCATTAGATTCATCAAACTCAACATCACAACTTTCCTCAACTAAACCGGAGGTTTGGTTGAATACTCGATATGCTTTTGAGTTTGATGCATAGCCAAGAAATATACCAACATCACATCTTCTTTCAAACTTACCGAGCCTTTTCTTGCAGTAGATGTATCACTTGCATCCAAAGACTCGAAAGTAGGAGATGTTGGGCTTTCTCCCAATGAGAAGCTCGTACGGGGTCTTTTGAAGTAGTCAATGGAGATAGACCCTATTTGCGGCATGGCACGCCGTGTTGATTGCTTCGGCCCAAAACTTCTCCGACGTGCCATAGTCATCAAGCATTGCTCGTGCAAGAGTGATGAGAGTCTTGTTCTTCCTTTCAACGACACCGTTTTTTTGAGGGGTGTATGTGGCCGAAAATTCATGCTTCACACCTTCACGGTCACACCACTCCCCAATGTTGTAGTTCTTGAATTCGGTGCCGTTGTCACTCCAGACCTTGATGATGGGAAGTTGAAATTCCCTTTGAGCGCGGTTGGCGAAGGTCTTGAACACTTCCGGAGTTTCACTCTTGTCACCTAGAAATGGAGTCCAAGCATAGCGAGAGTAGTCATCAACTATAACAAGACAATAGAGGTTACCACCAAGGCTTTGATATGTGGACGGTCCGAAGAGGTCCATGTGGAGTAGCTCAAGTGGCTTGGAGGTTGACACCATTGTCTTCATCGGGTGGTGTGAAGCAACTTGCTTCCCGGCTTGACAAGCGCTACAAAGCTTGTTCTTCTCAAATGTAACATACTTCACGCCGGTCACCATCCCAAGCTTGAATGACTTCTTGAGTTTGCTCATCCCTATGTGCGCTATGCGTCGGTGCCATAGCCAACCCAAGCTTTTCTTAGTGAAAAGACAAGTGGTCAAGCTAGCATTCTTGTTGGAGAAGTCTACTAGGTAGAGATGTCCATGCCGAAATCCTTTGAAGACTATGTCTTGGCTTGTTTCACTACTCACAACAACATCATTTTTGCTAAATGTGCATGTTAGTCCAAGATCACATAGTTGTGCAATGGAAAGTAAATTAAAACTAAGTGACTTGACATACAAAACATTGGAAATGGATAAATCATTTGAAATAGCAATTTTACCTAACCCAATTACCTTTCCCTTAGAGTTATCACCAAAAGTGACTTGTTCATGATTGCCGGGGTTTTCTATGGTGGTGAAATACCATCATTGCCGGTCATATGTTGGGTGCACCCGCTATTGGGTACCCAATTCTTTCCTCCGGCTTTGTAGTTCACCTACACACATGAATTCAATTTTTAACTTTAGGCACTCAAGCCAACTTAGGTCCTTGTATGTGTGATACAAGTGTCTTTGGGACCCAAAGTTGCTTGGGGAGCTTCCCCTTCATGTCCTTCATGTCTTTGCCGATGAACCTAGCCTTCACCTTGCCATCTACTTTACTTAAGAGATAATAACGATCATTGAAAGTAGATTTGTAATTAATAGGCAACTTTGGAGAAGGTCGGTTAGGAAGAGGAAACTCCCTTGTGTGGTGACCGGTGACCTCACAATGTTGGCAATAAGAACCAACTTCCTTGATGAAGCTTGTTCTAAGCTCCGGTGAGGGCACCTTTCCTTTGTTAGGCACCGGGAAGGATCCAAGTCCTCTCTCGTTGAAGGCCTTTGCTTGTTGGAAGAGTATTTCCTTGTGTTTGACTTCCCCTTTTCAAAGTCTAGCCACACTAGTGCGGAGACTCTCAATTTCTTCCAACAAGTCCTTCTCCCTAGCATTTGCTTTCACAGGCAAATACTTGTTCAAGGCATTAGTGACATGAGAAGTGAAAGTGTATCTAGGACTCCCTTGTGGGTTTTGGATGATTTATGACAAGCAATTGGGATCCTAATCCTTTTGTTGAGATGAATGCAGGCAAATGATGAAAAATGAGCAAAATGCCAAAAAGAAGGGAAATGAGAAGCAAAGTGAATTTGAGCTCAAGAAGAAGAAAATAGTAGATTATTATGTATAGAGTGTGTTAAGGAAACACACCCAAGAGCTCAATCACTTTCAAGCACACACATACAATGCACAAAGTTATACAGGACCGGACTAGTCCGATATCAGCCGGACTAGTCCGATATCACATTCTGCACTAGATCGGACAAGTCCGGTCTCCACCGGACTAGTCCGATATCTTTCTGATCCACTTCGGACTAGTCCTCTCCAATGGGGACTAGCCCTTAACACAATGCACAAGTCACACAAAATCGGACAAGTCTGTTGTGACCCGGACTAGTCCAATATTCATTCTGATCCACTTCGGACAAGTCCGGTGTCTACACGGACTAGTCCGATATACACACTGATCTAAATCGGACAAGTCCTCCAAGTGCGGACTTGTCATCCCAAACACTTAGGGTTTCATATGTCCGGACAAGTCCGATGGCAATCGGACTAGTCTGAAGATTTCCAGTAGCGAAATCGGACAAGTCCGTTTTCAATCGGACTAGTCCGATATTCCTGGACACTTAGGGTTTGCTACACACAGCACTCCGGACTAGTCCGGTGACAATCACGGACTAATCCGATCTTTCTGAACCCTAACGGTCATTTTTAGAAACCCCATATAAATAGAGGTGCACGGCCCACTTTCACCCTCTCTCGAACCCTAGCGCCGTCACACCTCCCAAGAGACTCAAAAACCATCTCTCTCCACGAAATTAAGTGCAAAATCAATCAATCCATTGAAGATCACTTCTAGATCATTGGAGAGACACTTGGCACACATCATTGAGCTCTTGGTTTGATTCTCTAACACACTCTTACGTTTCAATTTGTAATTTTCGAGTGTGTTATTGGTGTCATTGTGAGTTGTAATCAAGGGAGCTCTCAACGTGTGAGAACGCCCCTTCAACTTGGTTATTTACCCTTTGTGATTAGTGGAAGAGGATTGGCCTTCGTGGCGATCCGACGAGGAAAGGGTTGGAGAAGACCCAATCCTTTTGTGGGCTCCTCAATGTGGACGTAGGTTGCCTTCGTGGTAGCCGAACCACGGGATAAATCGTGTGTCTTGTCCTTTTTGTGTTCTTCATCTAATTTGATCAACTTAATCTAGGGTTTGATTCACTTTGTTCAATCTAAGTCTAATTGTTGATCAAGAGTTTTAACTTCAATAGAATCTGACATACTACTATTAAATTGAGATTCAAGTTTATATTTCCGCTGCAAACATTAACGAATCAATCAAATTTTCTAAACTTGATCAACCTAGCCCGTGAAAACCGGACTAGTCCGCACATTACCGGACTAGTTCGATATCTCTGGTATTGACCTTGTTGTTGAGTGTTACAGGAACCGAGAAAAATCAAAAAGGCCTATTCACCCCCCCTCTAGGCCTACATTCAATTGGTATCAGAGCAGGTTCTTCAAGAAAGAGTGCAATCACTCGAAGAGATCATGTCGGACATGAAAGATGTTCAAAAAATCAACAACCAGGAAGAAGTAAACAAAGACAGGGACCAAAAGCTGGAAAAGTATCTCGAAGCAATTCAAGACTTCGATGATGATGACGAGGAGACGCTGGAGCTGAAAGCACTACTCAGAAAGAAAGCACTTTCCAAAGGGAAAACTAGAGTTGAAGAAAAGAAGAAGGGGAGTAGTCACACCGACTACTCCCGATATCCTTTCAACTATGATCGTTTAAATTCTAACAACAGCCATTACCTATATATTCCTCTTGGAAAAGCCCCACACTTCGATGGGAGTGATTACTCCATGTGGAGGCAAAATATGAAGATGCAATTGATTTCCCTTAACCCAAGTTTATGGCATATTTTGTGCACAGGAATAGACATCCCAGATGACGACGAAGAGCTCACTCCAAGTCAAGAGCAAGCCATCCACAGAAACGCTCAAGCCGCAGCCGTGATCACCTCCTCTCTAAGTCGAGATGAATTCACAAAGGTGGACGGACTGGAGATTGCCAAGGAAATATGGGACACACTACAAACAGCCCATGAAGGTGACCGGCATGTGCGGGAGGCCAAAATTGAAATGATTGAGGGCGAACTAGGAAGGTTCGCAATTGAGGAAGACGAGTCTCCCCAGGACATGTACAACCGATTGAAGACACTTGTAAACAAGGTTCGATCATATGGGAGCAAGAAGTGGAATGACCACGAGGTTGTTAAGCTCATCCTTAGAGCCTTTATGCCTCGCAATGTCACACTATGCTCTATGATCAGAGAAAGTCCCGGGTACAAGAGGATGACTCCAGATGAATTGCTTGGCAAAATCATCAATTTTGAAATGATGGAGAAACAAGCCAAGCACGTCAAAGAAATAGCCGACCTCACATCGGCCAAGAAGAAGGGAGTTGCCTTAAAATCCACACTCAAACCTCTATCCAAAGAAGCAAGAGAAGCTCAGTTTGAGGAGGATAGCGATGACGAAAGCAGTGAGCTGGACGAAGAGGATATGATTTTGTTCATGAAAAAGTTCAAAAGAATAATGAAGAAAAGGCAAGGAACAAAATCTGGTGAAGGCAAGTACAAGGAAAGGACAAAGCCGAAGATGAGGCGGGCGTGCTATAATTGTGGTGAGTATAACCACTTTATAGTCGATTGCCCGTATGAGGACAACAAGAAGAAGAATAAAGAAACCAAGCCTCAACCGAAGAAATTCTTCAAAAAGAAGAAACAAGCTGAACAAGCACACATTGGAAAAGAGTGGGACTCAAACGATGAGTCCTCATCATCCGATGAAGAAGAGATGGCTAGCATAGCCATTGAAAGCTCGTCCAAGAATTCCACACTCTTCCCCACGCTCGGTGCAAAGAAGGGACATGGCACTTGCCTCATGGCAAAGGAAGGTAAACGCAAGGTAAACATCAAAACTCCTTCCATGCATTCGTACTCAAGTGATGATGAACTAGATAGTGATGATGAAGATATGTTAACTGGATTAGATAGAAAAACTGCTGTTAAAATGAAATTTTTACTTGTCCAACTTGTTGAGAAGGAAACGCTAATTGATCGTCAAGAAGACATGATTATCTCCCAAAAGGAGAGGTATGTCGAACTTGACAATCTTCTAGTTCTTGAAAAGGAGAAAAACAACTCACTAGAGCTTGAGCTAGCTTCAAGCAAGAAAACTTGTTTGGAATTAACCAACTCAAACGTTGCAATCAAGGATCAACTTGATGACCTGATCAAGGTCAACAAGATCCTTGAAGTGCAAGTTGATTCACTCAAGCTAAGTGAACCTTCCTCCTCTTCAAGTCTGCCTTCTCAACACACTTCAACTAATCCTGTTCATATGTGCAAATGTGGCAAAGTCGATATCAGCTTGAAGGAAAAGTCTATCCCCGCAAAGGATAAAAATCCTACCCATTGTGGAATATTTGACAAGGAGAGGATCAACTATGCACGTAGTGCATACTTGGTCCAAAGACCTCCTAACGTCAAGTATGGCATTGGTTACTCTTACGATGGAAAGCAAAATGCTGGAAGTCATAAGAATAACAAGGGAAGAATTACCTTTGTGAAGGGAGGACCCTCACAACCTGGTAACTCAAAAATTAAGAATCTGAACTCTCATAAATGCCGGACTAGTCCGGTGGAGGCCCGGACAAGTCCGGTCATTCGGACAAGTCTGGTTACCCAGACTAGTCCGATCCATAAACAACAACAACTCTTGTTCAAAACCTTTGATGCCTCTTATGTATTAATGAGAAACAATATTGGTAAAGCTTATGCTTACTATGCTGGGCCACGCCATGGGAACACAAAATCCCATGTGTGGGTGCCCAAGTGTATTGTAACTAACCTCCAAGGACCCAAGCAAGCTTGGGTACCTAAAACCAAGGCATAATTTGTTTCTGCAGGCCTATTCCTCCGGTGGATCCAAATGGGTGCTAGATAGTGGATGCACCAACCACATGACCGGAGAAAAGAGGATGTTCGTGGAATATGAAGAAAACGAGGACCCAAACGAAGGCATCTACTTCGGAGATAATAGTCAAGGAAGGGTGCTTGGTACCGAAACACAAGGAACTCTCAAGAAATTCTTCAAGCGAGCTCAAAACGAGTTCTCACTATCGATGAAGAGTATTCGGAGCGACAACGGCACGGAGTTCAAGAACATACAAGTGGAGGAGTACCTTGATGAGGAGGGAATCAAGCACGAATTTTCAGCACCATACTCTCCACAACAAAATGGAGTCGCCGAAAGGAAGAACCGAACGCTCATAGAGATGGCAAGAACAATGCTCGATGAATACAAGACTTCGGATCGATTTTGGGCAGAAGCGATTAACACCGCTTTCCACGCCGCAAATCGACTCTACCTTCATCGACTACTCAAGAAGACTCCTTATGAGCTACTCACCGGAGCAAGTTGATCAATGTGAATTAGGTAAAGAAGAAGCTCCTTATCAAGCATTGAAGAGAATGGCTCTAGGCGAAGTTCGTCCACAAGAGTCATCGTCACAAATACAAGAGGAAAGTGAACCACAAGAGGAGATCAACAATCAAGGGGGAGTCTCGATACAAGATCAATCACAAGAATATGAAGATGATCAACAAATCAACGAAGACAACCACTCAGGGGGAGAAGAAAATGATCACCAACACTCAACTCCCCAAGTGCCACACCAAAGAGTACACCAACGCACTCAAAGGGATCACCCAATCGACAACATCATCGGTGATATCCAAAAGGGAGTAACCACTAGATCTTGTATAGCTAATTTTTGTGAGCATTACTCGTTTGTCTCCTTTTTGGAACCACGCGGGACTGAGGATGCATTGAAGGATCCGGACTGGGTGGTGGCAATGCAAGAAGAGTTGAACAACTTCAAGAGAAACGAGGTTTGGGAACTTGTGGAAAGACCCAATGCAAACATACTGGGCACCAAGTGGGTCTTCCGCAACAAGCAAGACGAACACGGGGTGGTGACAAGAAACAAGGCACGACTTGTGGCCAAAGGTTACTCACATGTCGAAGGTTTGGATTTCGATGAGACTTTTGCTCCAGTAGCTGGGCTTGAATCAATTAGAATATTACTTGCATATGCTACTCACCATGATTTCAAGCTGTACCAAATGGACGTGAAAAGCGCCTTCCTCAACGGACCGATCAAGGAAGAGGTGTACGTGGAGCAACCACCCGGATTTGAAGACGAAGAGTTCCCCGACCACGTGTATAAACTGCGTAAGGCTCTTTATGGCCTCAAACAAGCTCCTAGAGCTTGGTATGAGTGTCTTAGAGATTTTTTAATTGATAATGGCTTTCAGATTGGCAAAGTAGATTATACACTATTCACGAAAAACCTAGATAATGATCTTTTTATTTTCCAAATCTATGTTGATGACATAATTTTTGGGTCAACTAACCAATCTTTCTGTGAAGAATTTAGTAGAATTATGATAGACAGGTTTGAAATGTCAATGATGGGAGAATTGAAGTACTTCTTGGGATTCCAAGTGCGGCAACAAAAGGAAGGAACATTCATAAGCCAAACCAAGTACACGCAGGACATACTCAAGAAGTTTGGCATGGACAAGGCAAAGCCCATAAAGACTCCCATGGCTACGAATGGCCACTTGGATCTCAATGAAGATGGACCGAGCGTCGGCCAAAAGGTATATCGCTCCATGATTGGATCTTTACTTTACTTATGTGCATCTAGGCCAGATATTATGTTGAGTGTATGTTTGTGTGCAAGATTTCAAGCCAACCCTAAGGAATGTCACTTGACAGCCGTAAAAAGAATCTTGAGATATTTAGTTCATACACCCAACCTTGGTCTATGGTACCCAAAAGGCTCCAAATTCAATCTCATTGGTTACTCCGATGCAGATTATGCCAGGTGCAAAGTTGATAGAAAAAGCACCTCTGGCACATGCCAATTCCTAGGAAGATCCTTGGTTTCTTGGTCATCTAAGAAACAAAATTCCATTGCTTTATCCACAACCGAAGCGGAGTATGTTGCAACCGGGAGTTGTTGTGCACAACTTCTTTGGATGCGACAAACTCTAAGGGATTACGGTTACAATATGAACCATATTCCTCTTCTTTGTGACAATGAGAGTGCCATTAAAATAGCCCACAATCCAGTTGAGCACTCTAGGACTAAACACATAGACATAAGACATCATTTCTTGAGAGACCATTCCATGAAAGGAGACATAACCATCTCACATGTCAACACACAAAAACAATTGGCCAACATATTCACCAAGCCACTTGATGAAAAGCGTTTTTGCGAACTCCGAAATGAGCTAAATATTCTTGATTCTCGGAGTGTGGCTTGAAAAGTTGCATACCTGTATGATTACTTCAAAATGTTGATTGATTTGTGAAAATTACCCCTCCCTATTTTTCTCTCGAAAAACTATGTCAATTATTAGATCTTGATGAATTTTGATCATTGTATGATTGCTGTATGCTTACTGGTCAAATTCATGAAGATTGCTTGAATTGTTTTGCCTCTCTATTCTCTATTATTGAACCTTCAAATATATATGAATGGGCTATGCAATTCTTTCCTGGTAACCACGGACTAGTCCGTGGTTATCCGGACTAGTCCGCCCATGCAGACTAGTCCGCAGAGTGCCGGTTAGGCCGGACTAGTCCGACGGACCACGGACTAGTCCGATATAGGTCCCTGGATGACTTCGGACTAGTCCGGTCGATTCTGGACTTGTCCGATTTCTCGTGTCCATAACCCTAGCCGCCACCAAACCCTAATCCACTCATCCCCACATTTGCTCACGCCTTTCTCTCTGTTGCGCTCGAGCTCCCAAAGCAATCTCTTGTGTTCTCTGTCGAAAAGCCACAAGTTTGGGCGGAGATCAAGCTTGAAGACTTGGGGATTGATTCCACCGGACAAGTCCGGCCTCAAACCCCCAAAACTTCAAGTCTCCAACGATTTCTTCAGTAAAAAACCTTCAAAACCCTAGAAATCGTATTTTTCTCAATCATTGATCGTTTGGCCTAGCACCCTGCACTAGTTTTATGTTTATCTGATGTACTACGTGTATGATAGACTAGAATTGCATTAGGGACTGTGTCCAGTTCAATCTGTTAGGTTTTTGAGGATGAACACCGGACTAGTCCGGTCCATGCACGGACAAGTCCGGTACCCCGGACTAGTCCGTGCCGAGGCACCGGACAAGTCCGATGTTTCTGAACCTAAACCTAATTCCTTAATTCCCTAATGCCATCCATTACTATCATGTCTCACCTATGCCTTGCATAACTTGTCATTTTTCTTGCTCATTCATTCTCAGATCATGTCGAGCTCCGACAACGAAATCTCCGACTTTGAGGCTGAGTTGGACCACGAGGTGGCATCTCGGTCCTCGGCGGGTCTTGGCAAGAAACGCCAAGAAAGACCTTCCGAGCCTGCTACTTCCCCTCCCCAGGTTCGGAGGAAGGTCTGTGTCAAGAAGCCCGCCTCGAAGGCTGCTCCGTCTACAAGCGGCCTTCGTCAAGCAAAAGGAAAGGGCAAGGGAGTAGCAACGGGGCCAGTTGGGCCCTTGAAGCTACACGCTCCCAGGGAAGGGGTCCGGGACCCCAATGAAGAGAAATTCAATGGGAAAGGCAGTGATATGGCAGCCAAGCTCAGAAGCATTGATTGCTATGGGAGGACAAAGCAGGCAGCTGATGGAAGGTTTTGGAAAACTTCCATGCAGATTTCTACAGGCTGGTTTACCTACCGATGAAGACTCCGGTGGTGCGCAGTCAGTGGATTGACTGGGCCTACCTAGAGAAGAAGAAGTGCTCAGCTTTTGATGAAGTCATTGCAGCAGCTGAGAGGCATGGCCTGAAGGATCTGTTTGCCTTCAGACACAATTGGAATGATGAAGTGATTGCACAATTCTATGCAACGTGCCACTTCTCGAGTGAAGATGAAGAGAGTGTGACTTGGATGACCCATGGATCCAAGTACTCCATCACTCGGGAGGATTTTGAAAACCTGCTCCATTTAGACTCTGCTGGAAATGACCACCTGATCATCTACAACATAGGGGTCATTGAGAGGGACGGAATGAAGTTCATGTATGAGCCCAACTCTAAGTATGTTCCTCCCTCCACAAAGAACATGAAGCCCTTCTTTGTGGTCCTAAACAGAGTTCTCCGGAAGATAATTGCCCCCAAGGATGGGGATGCAGGGAGTGTACAGGGCTACCTCTGGACTCTAATGAGGGTCATAAGCAAGAAGAGACAGTTTGATAATGCAGATTACATTTGGAACGACATGGTCAACATCTCAAGCACCCCCAACCGG
Source organism: Tuctoria greenei (assembly GCA_036927565.1). Classification (NCBI taxonomy): domain Eukaryota; kingdom Viridiplantae; phylum Streptophyta; class Magnoliopsida; order Poales; family Poaceae; genus Tuctoria; species Tuctoria greenei. The sequence continues at coordinate 97,031,421 of JAYESD010000010.1, forward strand.
TCCTGTGGCTATGCTCCCTACCTGATGTTTATGATTGAGAAAGTCACAGGTATTGAGTTCGTGAAGGATGTGGAGCATACTCCTCTGAGGCCTCAGAAGCCTCAGCCTGTGAGTGTCCAGGCTGCTCCCTCGCCGGCCTCGAGTCCTGAGGCACCGGCAAGAGAAAGAGATACTGCTAGGGCTGTCCCTACCTCTAGGGAAGCCCCTCAGAGAGGATCAGCTAGTGGGATCCTAAAGTACCTGACCGCCATCTTCTCCTCCTGCAAAAAGACCGAAGTGAAGGTCCACAAACTCAACAAGAAAAGAAAGGAGGACATGAAGTATATAAAAGCCAATGTGGAGCAAATCTGTCGGAAGCTGGAGATCGATCCCATTGGATCTCCAGTGATATCTGAGGAGTCTGACCCGGATTTCACCGAGCTCGGGCCGTTGACCCCTTCCGAGCTTGCCTATTTTGGCATTGGGGGCTCGAGCAGCTCCGCTCCTCCTCCTCCCTCTCCTCCTCGTCAAGCAGAAAGCGAAGAAGATGAAGACGATGACGAGAGGACCGACAGTGAAGAGTGAAGACCCTAGGACCCTCATCTCCTTCTTTTTGGTGTCTTGATGCCAAAGGGGGAGAGATTGAGGGGGAGTATTAGCTTTAGCTGTGATAGGGTGCGAGGAGAGAGTTCTCTTTATCTTTTATTTGTGGTTGTAATAGCTTAACTCTGTTTTCATATTAAATTTGGTCCTGTGATGAATTGCTTAATTTTTTTGGAGTGTGTGATGAAAACTGTGTTTTTGCCCCTGGAATGTCATATGCATTTGATATCGGTTGGTTAATGCAAATTCTGTCATTCTCAATGATTTCATGCACTTAGTATGCATCCCACCATAAAGAATGCACATATGGATAATTCTCTTGTTGCTTGATGTATATTTGAGTCATATGTGCATACTTTATGAAAATCTCATTTTTTTGCCTTATTTTGTGAAATCTCAATTGGTTGTCATCAATCACCAAAAAGGGGGAGATTGAAAGTGCATCTAGGACTCCCTTGTGGGTTTTGGATGATTTATGACAAGCAATTGGGATCCTAATCCTTTTGTTGAGATGAATGCAGGCAAATGATGAAAAATGAGCAAAATGCCAAAAAGAAGGGAAATGAGAAGCAAAGTGAATTTGAGCTCAAGAAGAAGAAAATAGTAGATTATTATGTATAGAGTGTGTTAAGGAAACACACCCAAGAGCTCAATCACTTTCAAGCACACACATACAATGCACAAAGTTATACAGGACCGGACTAGTCCGATATCAGTCGGACTAGTCCGATATCACATTCTGCACTAGATCAGACAAGTTCGGTCTCCACCGGACTAGTTCGATATCTTTCTGATCCACTTCGGACTAGTCCTATCCAATGCGGACTAGTCCTTAACACAATGCACAAGTCACACAAAATCGGACAAGTCCGTTGTGACCCGGACTAGTCCAATATTCATTCTGATCCACTTCGGACAAGTCTGGTGTCTACACGGACTAGTCCGATATACACACTGATCTAGATCGGACAAGTCCTCCAAGTGCGGACTTGTCATCCCAAACACTTAGGGTTTCATATGTCCGGACAGGTCCGATGGCAATCGGACTAGTCCGAAGATTTCCAGTAGCGAAATCGGACAAGTCCGTTTTCAACCGGACTAGTCCGATATTCCTGGACACTTAGGGTTTGCTACACACAGCACTCCGGACTAGTCCGGTGACCATCACGGACTAATCCGATCTTTCTGAACCCTAACGGTCATTTTTAGAAACCCCATATAAATAGAGGTGCACGACCCACTTTCACCCTCTCTCGAACCCTAGCGCCGTCACACCTCCCAAGAGACTCAAAAACCATCTCTCTCCACGAAATTAAGTGCAAAATCAATCAATCCATTGAAGATCACTTCTAGATCATTGGAGAGACACTTGGCACACATCATTGAGCTCTTGGTTTGATTCTCTAACACACTCTTACGTTTCAATTTGTAATTTTCGAGTGTGTTATTGGTGTCATTGTGAGTTGTAATCAAGGGAGCTCTCAACGTGTGAGAACGCCCCTTCAACTTGGTTATTTACCCTTTGTGATTAGTGGAAGAGGATTGGCCTTCGTGGCGATCCGACGAGGAAAGGGTTGGAGAAGACCCGGTCCTTTTGTGGGCTCCTCAACGTGGACGTAGGTTGCTTCGTGGTAGCCGAACCACAGGATAAATCGTGTGTCTTGTCCTTTTTGTGTTCTTCATCTAATTTGATCAACTTAATCTAGGGTTTGATTCACTTTGTTCAATCTAAGTCTAATTGTTGATCAAGAGTTTTAACTTCAATAGAATCTGACATACTACTATTAAATTGAGATTCAAGTTTATATTTCCGCTGCAAACATTAACGAATCAATCAAATTTTCTAAACTTGATCAACCTAGCCCGTGAAAACCGGACTAGTCCGCACATTACCGGACTAGTCCGATATCTCTGGTATTGACCTTGTTGTTGAGTGTTACAGGAACCGAGAAAAATCAAAAAGGCCTATTCACCCCCCCCCTCTAGGCCTACATTCAAGAAGTAATGGATATCCTATCATTAAGAGTTTGCTTCTTTATATTTTTCAACTCTTGATCAAGCACGTCATGAGCAAGGTTAAGTGTTTGATGTTCTTGTACTAACTTGTTGTGCTCTTCCAAGATTGTTTGGTGTGCTAAGTTAAGCTCATGATTATCTAACTTGATTTTAGCCTTTTCTTCCTCAATATGCTTGACATGAGATTTGAGCGTGTCATGCTCTTTGAGTATGCTTTCATACTTGTCAAGCAAATCGAGGTTAGGACTCTCAAGTCTAGCACGAGTTTCTTCAAGAGCTTTAACCTTACTCTTTTGCCTCTTAATGATAGCATGATATTTATTTATCAAGGAAGTTAAATCATCGGGGGAAAGCTCATCATCACTAGAGTAGTCACATACCTTGGTGTTACCTTTTTCCATGAGGCACATGGGCGGTGGATGAATAGGTGAGTCATCATTGTTGGCAATGGCGAGGCCGGCCAAGCTTTCTTCTTTCGCTTCACTCTCTTCATCACTTGTTTCTTCGTCGGTGACCCACACTACAGGAATATCGATCACTTACGTCGCCAGAGCAACTTACGTCGGCTGGCCGACGTAAGTAAGTAACTTACGTCGGTCCCTGGTAGCCGACGTAAGTTAAATAAATTACATCGGCAGACCGACGTAAGTATATGGACCGACAGTAATAAAAATTACCCACGTCGGCCTCGGCCCATAGCCGACGTAAGTTAATTGGCCGACGTAAGTTAAGCCTAACTTACGTCGGCCCTGACGTTGGCCGACGTAAGTAAGTCGGGCCGATGTAAGTAGTTGTTTAACCTAACCGCACGAGCGGTGCGCGCTCTCATTTCACGCGCGCTCTCCTTTTCCCAACCGACGCCGCCGACCCGAGCCGCCGCCGCCCCGCCGTCGCCGCCCGGCCGCCCGACGCCGCCCGGGCGCCACAAGCAAGGTAATCCCTCCTCTCCCCTCCCTCCTCTCCTCCCCGACCCCCCCCACCCCACGGGCCGCCGCCGCCCTGCCGCCGCCGCCGCCCTGCCGCCACCGTCCACCTCCCCATCCCGACGCCGCCCTCCCCGTCGACCTCCCCTCCACGGCCGAGCGCCCCCCTTCCCCTCCCCTCCCATCCCGAGCCCCTTCTCTCCACCTCCTCCTCACCAATTTAATTGATTAATTGTTTAAATTCTTAATTGTTTGATTGATTAATTGTTTGATTGCTTAATTGTTTAATTGCTTAATTGTTTGCTGAAATTGTTTAATTGCTTAATTTAAATTTGCTGAAATTCCTTAATTGTTTATTAAATTATGCTGAAATTATTTAATTGCTTAATTGTTTGATTGATTATTTGCTTAAATATGCACGGCCGTCTAGCCGGCCGACGCGACCGCCGGCTCCCCTCCACGGCGAGCGCCGCCCCGCCCCGGCCCCTTCCCCTCCTCCCCTCCCCTCCTCCCCTTCCTAACCGCCGGCTGCCCGGCCCCGAGCGCCACCGCCGCCGACTCCCGGCCGACGCCATCACCGCCTTCCCGGCCGACGCCACTGCCGGCTCCCCTCCACGGCGAGCGCCGCCCCGCCCCGGCCCCTTCCCCTCCTCCCCTCCCCTCCTCCCCTCCTCCCCTCCCTAACCGCCGGCGGCCCGGCCCCGAGCGCCACCGCCGCCGCTTCCCGGCCGACGCCACCGCCGCCTTCCCGGCCGACGCCACCGCCGGCTCCCCTCCACGTCGAGCGCCGCCCCGCCCCGGCCCCTTCCCCTCCCCTACTCCCCGACCGTCCCCTCCTCCCCTAGCTCCCTGACCCGGCCTCCCCTCCTCCCCGACCCCCTCCCCCTAGCTCCCCCGGCCCTCACCGCCGGCGGCCCGACCCCGAGGAGCGGACGAGAGCGGAGGCAAGGGAGGAGCAGCAGAGGACGGCCTTAATGATGGCCCAGATGCAAGCAACGGTGGCGGTAAGTAATTTAATGTACCGTAGTTAAATTTCACAACACTTAATAACATATATCTGCTAATATCTTGCAATGGCAGGCTCTTGCTCGACAAAGCGGTCAGGACATCCAGATTCCTACGCTTCCGCCGCAGCAGACACCGGAGCATGTAATATTGTCTATACCTAGGAGTTTGATTCCCTTTTCATTATGTTAAAAAGTTATTTGCATCACATTTAATCCTAATTATGATTCTTTTGCAGAGTTCCGGAACGCGTCGAGATCCCGGAGGCAGTGGAGGGGGTAGCGTGTAGACACTGGAGCAGCTGAGAAACTCTCTTTAAGTGTATCTAATCAAGCTTTAGTAGTTTTTGACCATGATAGAAATGATTAGTATATAGTGAATAAGTTGTTAGTGCTTCCATTTAACAAAAGAGCTAGTGATTATCACTGATTTACCTTCTTATGTCGAAACTGATGTTCATTGAGTTAACAAAGGGCTAGTGCTTCCATTTAACTAGTGATATAGTACATTACTTCATTTGAAACTACATCATGCTTCCTTCTTTTGTCACTGATGTTCTTGGCCTCTTATGTTATCACTTAGTTGACATTGATGCTTACTAGTGATTATGTTTGTTTTGCAGGGATCCGGAACGCGCCGGGAAGATCCTGGAGGTAATGGAGGGGCTTGCGTGTAGCCCGGTGTAATTTATTTGGAAAATTGTGGTGTTTGTTGATGTTTTGAACCATGGGCGAACTTATATTGACTGTTCTGTGACTGTATATATCTGTATATATCTGTATATATTTTTTGACTGTTCTGTGACTCGCCATCGAGCGAGGTAGACAGTTTCTGTTTTTAAAAAAATTTCGAAAACTTAACTTACGTCGGCTATGAGCATGCCGACGTAAGTTTGCCCAGGTTAACTTACGTCGGTTTGCCCTGGCCGACGTAAGTTACAGCATTAACTTACGTCGGCCTGCCCAAGCCGACGTAAGTCATCCGGCCCAGCCCAAGGCCCATCTCGAGGGTGAACTTACGTCGGCTCCTGCAGACCGACGTAATTAAGGTAACTTACGTCGGTGGCCGACGTAAGTTACCTTAATTACGTCCAAAACCCTACGTCGGCTGAAAGCCGACGTAATTAAGCAAAAACTGACGTAATTAAGTTAATTACGTCGGTTTAAGCCTAACTTACGTCGGCTTTGGCCGACGTAAGTGACCGGTATTCCTGTAGTGCCAATCATTTGCCTCACACATGAACACCTTTTGTGGGCCGTTTCTCTTCTTTGGGAAGAGTCTTGCCTTCTTGCCCTTGTCATGTTTCCTCTTCCCAAAGGATCTTGGTTTGGGTTTGGCCTCTTCTTCATCATCTTCACTTTCTTCAAGCTTGCGATGCTTGCTCTTGTGGTTCTCTCTTCTTTTGTCCGGTTTTGGACAATCATAGGAGATGTGGCCTTGATCACCACAATTGTAGAAAGTCTTGTGATCATCTCTCCTTAGTAGAAACGCTTTCTTCTTGGGATCAAAGGTGTATCCCTTCTTGGTAATCTTGGAGTTCAAGCGTGAGAACTTCCTCATCATCAGTGCAAGCTCATCATCTTCATCTTCACTTGATGCTTGCTCCTCTTCACTTGAGCTAGGCTCAACCACCTTCTTCTTCTTGAGGCTTGTTTTCTTGGTGGAGGCCTTTAGAGCAATTGTTTTTGAAGATGATTGCTCCATCATCCCAAGTACACTCATCTCATGAGCGTGAATTTCTCCAATGAGCTCCGAAACTTCAATGTGGTCAAGAGACTCCTTTTGAAGCATGGAGTTGATGATGTTTTACTTTGGCTTGGGAAGGAGCGTGAGGATCTTGCGGTTGATGAGTCCCTTGCCAAGAGAAGCAATGTCAAGAGCATTAATTTCTTCAATAAGTACATTCAAGCGAGAGAACATCTCATTGACATTTTCATGAGGTAGCATCTTAAATTCATCATATTTTGCTTTAAGCATGTGATATTTAAGTTCCTTCACACGAGAAGAACCCTCATGAATTTCTATCAAGAAAACCCAAATTTCACATGCCTTTTCTTTGCTAGCAATCCTAGAAAAAACATCTTGACTAATGCACTCATAGATTGCATTCCTAGCTTTAGAATCCCATTTAATTTTATCACTAACATAGTTGTGTTCTCCAAACCCCGCGTGGGTCGCTTCCCATACTTCGGGAGCAATAGCCTCTAGATAAGCGCGCATGCGTGCTTTCCAATAGGCAAAGTTCTTGCCCTCGAAGATAGGAACCGAACCCTCAACCTTGGCCATTTTAGCTCTCTAGCGGTGAAGCTAGAATGATCCTATGAGCAACCTTGCTCTGATACCAATTGTAAGGATCGAATGCCCAAGAGGGGTGGGTGAATTGGGCTTCTTTTCAAAAATCTAAACAATAAAACTTAATTCCAAAAAGCCCAAATTCCCTACGCAAACAATCTATGCATTGACGTAAATAGCAACTGCGTGGAATATAAAATGCATAAATGTAAGGGAGAGGAAGAGGATCCAAACTCCCGAGGAGACACGAGGATTTATCCCGTGGTTCGGCAAGATCGTCGAGATCTTCCTACATCCACGTTGTGGCACCCACCAAAGGGTTTAGCCACACCCAAGTCACCGAGACGAGGGATCTCCACTATTCCTCTCCGTTTGCCAACCTTGGCAAGGTGGAGCTCAAGCCTTGTACAACTTCGACCCTCCGGGCTTCCACAAATGCCTTGGCAAGCTCCGTAAGTATCTCACAGTTACAAACACCAAGGGGCACTCCCTTGAGGCTCTCACTATCCTAGAGATTCCACTCACCCAGAATGGAGGCACACAAGCTCTCTCTCTAGCTAGCTCTAGCCTATCTCTTGGTGTGTAGGTGGTCGAAAATGATGTAGAAGTGATGGCTCTTGGTCTTGAACGCTTGTGGATGTGTTGAGAATGTCTGGTGATCAAGACTTATCAAAATGACGGGTTTAGGGGGTTTTTAAAGCCAGCCTCCACGAAATAGCCGTTGAAAAAGTAGGCCGACAGAACTTTTCTGCGAACACCGGATGATCCGATGTTTCCCCTTTAGTTATCATCAGTCAAGTTTACTTTAGCTGTCGTAATTGTGTCAGATATGACCGTTGTTAGACCGATGTTGCACCTGTCTTCTCATCGGATGATCCGGTGGCTCTTCCTCCAGAATTGGCTCAAACTTGATGCTTACTGGAGTGATTGACTGATGTGTATATTTCTGTACATCGGATGATCCGGTGCTACACTTGGTCCAAGGATATTGCAAACTGTACTGATGGACCGATGTAGATGAGCCCTTAACATCGGATGATCCGGTGAGTGCTTTGTTCTGAGGTCTTCTTCTTCTGCTGAACCAACTCGACCGATTTTTTGTTCTTAGAAATCATCAGTTGATCCGGTGAGTTGATTTTGTTTGCTTCGAGTTGTTTCTAAGTGATTCTTTTGTGTCTTGCTCGATTGACCTCTTAGACTTTTGTTGGAAATGTACTTCTGATGGTTGTCAAGCATTAAGTGTCATCAATTGTGGTTGAATGACTTTGACATAAGAGCTTTCACTTCTTGTCTTCATATCATTGATTTGATCTCATAAAGTGATTGTATATGGGTCTCCAATGACATATAGATTTCATTTGATTGAGTGATTATGGGGACCTTGCATTCACAAATTCATTAGTAAAATCTAATGGTTGTCATTAATCACCGAAACTGTACCTCATGGGGGCCTAGATGCTTTCAGATATACAGCCTGATGTTGAATTCGCTGCATTGCAGAATGGTGCACACTCGTTCCACACCTGATGTGGGTGGTTCAAGCGGCCAAAGTGGATATGAAACTCCATGTCCGGAGCAGCAGACTCCACAACAACAGCCACTACCTCCACCTCCAATCACTCTGGCAGATATCATGGCTTCCATGACGGGTTCACGAGCTGACCAAACGGAAATATTGCAGACTATTATGCAGAATATGTCCCGTTAAGGGGGGCGTCAAGATGAAGGCCCTCGTCAACCTCAGTCAAGCACTTATTCAGAGTTCTTAGGGACACATCCACCAGTCTTTTCAGAGGCTGAGGAACCTCTCGAGGCAGACAACTGGCTTCGCACAATTGAATCAAAGTTTGGTTTGCAGTAGTGCATTGAACATCAGAAGGCGCTATTCGCAGCGCAACAACTAAATCACTCTGCCGGTACATGGTGGGCAACTCACCTTGCCTCCCTGCCCGCCAGACATCAGGTTACCTGGGCCAAATTCCGCGAAACGTTCCCTGCATATCATATTCCATCTGGGATCATGGACCGGAAGCTTCAGGAGTTCTTGGACTTAAAACAAGGAGGGAGGAGCGTCCATGATTATGTTAAGGCGGTCAATCACCTGTCTAAGTATGCACCTGACCAAATGAGAAAGGAGGCACAAAAATACGACCATTTCTTTTGTGGCTGTAATGCTAGGTTGAGGGAACAACGTCTGCTGATAGATCACAGTAACTTCACCACACTCTTCAATATTGCGATAAATCTTGAAGATGCAAACCGCCAAACTCAGGCGGAGGACAAGAAGAGGAATGCACCCACAAGCGATGAGAATCCCGCTCCACAGAAGTACCGGCTGGTGTACCGAACACCATCTGGTCAGCAGGTCCGACCCCCTATGCGATTGCCACAATATCAGGGTCGTCCATTCAAGTATTCGACATTTCGACCGTCGTAGCAACAGTGGCAGCAGCAGCAACAGCAGTGGCAGCAATTGTGAACCAAGCAGGATGCATATGTGTGCCAGGATGTTTAACACACATACACAAGTGATTCACAAATGATAACCAGATTATAACCATGTCTCGAATAATAACACTATTAACAATACCTTATTACAAACCAAATAGTCTTGAATACAAGCTCTAAAAGACTGCAGCGGAAAACACTAAACACTAAAGACACCAACTCCACAGGAAACCCTGACGGTAACACACCCACCTAGAACTCCTCAAAGACCTCCGACTACTCTACATTGTCGCTCACGACTTAATTTGTTGGGGGAATAGCAAGGGTGGGCACATGTCGTACTCAGCGAGTATGGGAAAGTATGACATGTAGCTTAACAAGGAATGATAATTAAAAGGCTAATTGCATAAAAGTATATTCAAAACAGTTGAAAATGCAATAATAAGATCATTAAGTGTGGTCCTTCAAAAAATAACCCAAATAACATTAATTTCAACTTAACTAACCAATACCAGCAATAATTGTAGGATCGAAGAGCACGTGAAAAGCTACCAGAGGGGGGGGTGAATGGTAGATTTAAAAATCTTATGCAGCGGAAACAATTAAACCCCAACCCCTTTGGCAGAAAAACAATCTCTTATAGAAATCGTGTGTAAGACTAATCTAAATGTGTTTCACCGTGACAAAAGTGATGGATATCAGAGAGAATCAAGTCACGAAGACAACACAAAAGGAATCACTCAAATCCGTCGAGAAAAACTCAAGCTATGATCGAAAGATCAAACAAGGTCAATCTGCCCTACCCGAGAAAAAACAGTTCTGGAATTCTGCAAAGAAACTCGTGTAGATCATAAACCACAAATCCAATGACCGTGAACTTTTTACATATTATAGATAATCAAGTTGTGAAGACAACTCAAAAAGAATCACGTCAATTGGATCTGTAGAACTCGAGTTATGATAAAACCAACGACGAAGGTAGTGCTGTCCAGAAACTCGACGAGTAAAACTTGTCTGGAACAAGTCGGACGAACAAGGCACAAAAGTTCCTTCAAACTACGAATTTTATTCAATAGAACACAAGAGGAACAGACCCCAAAGTCGTGCACCACGAGCTCTGGGCTCCCTTGTTTATATAACCAGCCCTTAGGCCAACCCAATATTAACTAGGACTCCAATCATACTCAGATCACGAATCGTAACTTTCCATAACTGCTCAAGATTCTTCTATACGTAGATAGAAGCAATCTTAAGACTTCCAAACACCTTAGGAACGTATCCCACATTCCTAAACAACTCAAATTCGTGACCCACACGAAATCCTATCATAACCAACTCAAATCTTTCCATATTTGAGTCAAACCCGACTCAGCCGCAGCCTGAGTCCATAACCTAGTCGGTTGGACCTTTCCGACCAACTCTTTACGTCCACATCTCTTCATCACGTCTCGGAACCATGTAGACACGTCCATGCACTCCTTGCACACGTGCAAACATCTTCCAATGACGTCCACAATACCTTCATATGCATTGTTCTTGATTCAATCATGCTGTGCAACCTCCTGATCAGCTCAACCACAATTCCTCCTGAATTTGGTTGTTGGAACCTCATCTTCTCCCTGAGACTAGTCCAATGGACCCCGTCACCAGCCATGACTTGAACTCAAGCAACACCTGCACATGAATAATCAACCAATCCATACGAGCCCAAGTCCTCGACTTGACTGAAGTTAGTTCCAAACACAACACCTTATGTGAGCACCTCACATAAGCATGTTGCAATGCATAGCAAAACGATATCAGCCATATCATCCAAAACGCACCAAAAACTTAGTAAAAGAATACTAAGCAAACTTTCCAACAATGTAAAGCAAGTACAAAACATTGCAAATGAAAAACAGAAGCACTGCGGTCAAGTTCCGGACCTTGCCAGAGCAACCCGAACCTTGAGCCGGAGCTAACAAAAGCTAGTAGAACCTAGCGCCGGAACTTACGAAAACTAGTATAACCAAGCTCCCGCCGGAGCTTATAAAACTAGCAGGACCTAGCGCCGGAGCTAACCAGAACTAGTCGGAACTAGTAAACCCAAAAGCCGGAGCTAGAAAAATCAACTCGGAGCTTAGCAAAAACACACCGGAGCTATCAAAGACATGTCGAAGCTAAAGACAAAACTCATCGGAGCTGACCAAAGCTAGTCGGACCTAGCATCGAACGTAACCGGAGCTACCCAAAACAAGCTGGACCTACCGTCGGACCTTGCTGTAGCTCAGAGCTAGAGTCGGACCTTGATAAAAAGGTGTTTTGGTGATATTCAAAACTTTATCATCAAAGCCAAGTGTATTCACTACAAGCCAATGTATTCAACACATATAGGTCTTACAATCTCCCCCTTGATGAATGCATTGGCAACACCATTTAAAATCCGAACATTGGCTTATTCACATAAAAGTTTTGAAGACAATTTCTCCCCTTTTGTAAATCAAAAGTAAAATGAGAAGAAAATCTCTCCCCCTTTATTATCTCTCCTTATTCACATATTCTCTTTCTCTTCATGCTTATTTCTCCCCCTTTGACAATGTATTCAGCAAGTCATGAGCATATAAACAAATTATCTCTCCCTCTTTAGTTGTTATGAGCATATTATAACATATACATATAAACAAAGCTCATCCAAGTCATACTATCAAGTACCTTACATTATCACATCAATGAAATACATAAAGTAGTGTAAGCCATGCTAGAGATCAAATATAATTTTCAATTTAAGCAAGTCATGATCTCACAAACTTAACTATTTCAAAACTTGAAAGCATGACACTAGTTGCTGCATTTTATTATTTTTCAAAGCATGAATTTAGATCATATGATATTTGCAAGAGATTATATGCGCATCTGCCTTATTCTAACCAACCAAGCCAAGCCTATGTCATTTGACAATCAGAAGCCTAAGGACATGGTTTTAGTCATACACAACTTCTTCCAAGTTCATATCTAAGTGCAATGACAAGCCATCTCAAAAGAAGAAGTGCGATGCATGCATATTCTCTTGATCTTTTCTCAATTTATATTTTTTCATAAAAACTGAACATGTGAGTTGATTACATGATGAATTCTTAATGATTAAAAGCATTTGTGAGCATGCAACAAGTTCAAAACAGCAAGAAAGTTCGACCATGACCAGATTTAGTGTAAGTAATTATTCCAATTACTAGACATGGCAAAAACTACAAAATGTATAACACGAGTAATGTAGTAAGAACTTTCAGCATGTAAAAGGAATCACAGAGTCATATATGTGTGAAATACTATGCTCATATTATTTTAATTTCAGATTCACACATAAACTCCCCCTCAACTTAAGCCATGAGGATGCATAACCCCTATTTCACTACGAATGTAACAAAAACGAGTGAAATCCAAAGGTTTTGTAAAAATGTCAGCCAATTGTTGTTCGGTATCTACATGTTGAAGCACAATGTTTCCTTTTTCAATGTTATCTCGGAGAAAGTGATACTAATGTCAATGTGCTTAGTTCTAGAATGTTGCACGGGGTTTTTAGCAATGCAAATGGCACTAGTGTTATCACAAAATAGTGGAACACTATCTAGATCAACCCCATAGTCCTTAAGTGTTTGAACAATCCAAAGAATTTGTGAGCAAGCACTAGCAGCAGCTACATATTCAGATTCGGCTGTGGATTGTGCAACTGAATTTCGTTTTCTTGAGGACCAAGCAACAAGAGAATTACCAAGAAAATGACAAGCACCGGAAGTACTTTTCCTATCAATCCTACAACCCCCAAAATCAGCATCCGAAAAAGCTTTCAAAGTAACGGTTGAGGAAGAAGGAAGAAAAATGCCAAATTCTTGAGTTCCATGTAAGTACATGAGAATCCTTTTGACGGCTTGACGATGTGAAGCACGTGGGGAGGCTTGAAACCGTGCACAAAGACATACGCTGAATTTTATGTCCGGTCTTGATGCCGTGAGGTACAAAAGTGATCCGATCATGCTTCTATATTCTTTTTGATCCACGGATTCACCATCTTCATCAAGTTCAAGTGTTGTTGTTGTTCCCATTGGTTTCCGAAGAGGCTTGCTTTTGTCCATGTTGAAGCGCCTTAGGAGGTCTTTGGTATACTTCGTTTGATGCACAAAGGTACCCTCCTTGGTTTGCTTGATTTGCAGCCCCAAAAAGTAAGTGAGTTCACCCATCATACTCATTTCAAATTCGGAACTCATCATTGCTGAAAACTTGGACACAAGATCATGAGAAGCACAACCAAAGATAATATCATCCACATACACTTGAACGAATAATGAGTCATTGCCATGTTTAAGAACAAAAAGAGTTTTATCAACCTTGCCCATGGTAAACCCCTTTTCAAGTAAGAATGTTTTTAACCTATCATACCATGCTCTAGGGGCTTGTTTGAGACCGTATAAGGCTTTGGACAGTTTGTAAACATGATTATGAAAATCTGGATTTTCAAAACCTGGTGGTTGTTTGACATAAACCTCCTCATCTATGTAGCCATTAAGAAAAGCACTTTTAACGTCCATTTGAAATAGCTTAAAATCTTTAGATGCTGCAAAAGCTAACAAAATTCTTATGGCTTCTAATCTAGCAACAGGAGCAAAAGTTTCATCAAAATCTAGACCTTCAACTTGAGTGAAACCTTGAGCAACTAACCTAGCCTTATTCCTAACCACAACCCCATCCTCACTTTGTTTATTTTTATATACCCATTTAGTTCCAGTTAAAGTGTGACCTTGAGGTGGAGGTACAAGTTTCCAAACTTTATTTCTTTCAAAATTTTCTAACTCTTCTTGCATGGCAATAATCTAAGATTCATTAGTGAGTGCGTGTGATATATATTTGGGTTCAAAAGAAGCAACAAAAGCAGAATGGGCATAAGAGTTTGGATCGCAAAACCTGGACCGTGTGACTCGTTCGTGCAAGCTTCCAATCATCTGTTGTGAGGGATGATCTTTGTAAAACCCTAGGGGAACACATGTCTCACAAGCTTCTTCTTCTTCGTGTTCATCACAAATCGATGAGCTTGTGGCTTGAGGATGATTTGAATCAGCATTGATGATCGTCGGTGCTAGTTGAGAATTAACATCCGGAGCTAAACCAAAGTCTTTAGCTGCTGAATTTTCTGGCAGCAACTCCAATTCTTCCTCATCTTCAATGAAAATGCTCTCCCCCTGCGGATATGGATCTGGACCTGCAATGTTTGAGCTAGTACCTGGGCTAGATTCATCAAAAGACACTTCACAAGTCTCCACAATTTTGTTAGTGTCAAGTAAAAGCACATGGTAGCCTCTAGTATGAGATGGATAACCAAGAAACATGCCATCAATGGATCGAGGTTCAAATTTATCAAGATTACCATGTTTCTTAACAAAGCATTTGCAACCAAAGACCCGAAAGTTTGTAACACTAGGCCTATGTCCAAACCGGAGCTCATATGGTGTTTTACCTAGCTTAGCATGCAAGAAAACACGATTTGAGACATAACAAGCGGTTGCTAACGCATCAGCCCAAAATTTCCTAGGATTTGATATTCATCAAGCATAGTCCTAGCCATCTCAACTAAGGTTCTGTTCTTTCTTTCTACAAAACCATTTTGTTGAGGTACATATGGGAAAGAAAGTTGATGATCTATTCCATTTTCAGCACAAAAGTGATCAAAAGATTGATTTTTAAATTCAGTTTTCCGTTATCACTTCTAATTGCCTTTAAAGATCCCGGGTGATCAATTGATAATCTAAGAAATAAAGTCCTAAAGTGACTAAAAGCTTCATTCTTAGACGCCATAAAGTAAACCCAAGAGTATCTATAATAATCATCAACAATAACAAGAACATACCATTTATCTCCGAAGGATTGAACACGTGAAGGTCCTACGGTGTCAAGATGCAAAAGTTGACATGGTTCAGTTGTCATGATCATTGTGAGAGGAGTATGTGAACCTGCAACCATCTTAGAATGTCTACAAGAAGAGCATATAATTTCTTTGTCCCCTTGAAGCTTAGGCAACCCACGTATGCGATCAAGAGTACTAACACGCGTTAGGTGATCAAAGCCTACGTGACCAAGTCTACGATGCCAAAAATATAAGTCCTTTGAATCATTAGCAACTAGACACCTATGCTTAGAGGAAGACATGTCAAAATCAGCTTTAAAAACTCTTCCAAATCGAGATATGTTAAAAATAAGCTCACTATTTGAACCTACAACTTTGCAGCAGTTTTTATTGAAAATAATTTCTAGATTTTCATCTAGCAATTGTGCAACAGAAAGCAAGTTGTATTTCAAATTTTTAACAAGTGCCACATCCTTCAAAGTGTAGTGATCATTTACTCTAACCAAACCCTTAGCAATTATAGGAGTTGAAGAATTATTGGCAAAAGTAACATTCTCTACACGTGACACAAAAGAGAGGGAGGAGAACCATACTTTGTTACCGGTCATGTGGCGTGAGCAACCTGAATCCACAATCCAAATGTTCTCCTTCCTCAAATGTGTAACCTACATAGAAGCACAATATGTCGATGACTCAATACTGGGGTTAGTCAAAAGGCATTTAGGAATCCAGTACTGAGTCACGCGACGTGCAGTAGGAAAAACACGCGAAAGATGAGAGAAAACAGCAGGTTTATGAGTCAAAGTTTGAGATTTTTTATTCTTAACTACTGACCTATAAGGTGTTACTTGTGTAGCACAAAAATCAGTAGCTTCGGAGGCAAAAACAGAAGGTCCGGAGGTAAACTTTGAATGTTTTTGACTGAAAACAACAGGTTGTACATTCGGTTCAATGTGTGCAGCAAATTTTGCATGAAAGTTATGAGATCTAGCAACCATTCTTTCCCTTTTCTGTTGTTTACATAGTCTATAACAAAAATCTATGACATGACCATCTCTACCACAGAAGGTACAATGAAATTTAACTTTGTGTTCATGTCTAGATGAGCAAGCAATATTTTTATTTGAAACCGAATGAGACAACACTCCTGCAGATTTGAAAACCACTCCTTTTTGTTTAGGAACTGTTTGAATCAAACCACTTCCTAATGACTTTAAAATTTTAGGTGGATGAGCCTTAGCATGAGCATGAGAATCAAAACCTAAACCAGTTTTATCATTGCAAGACTTGGAAGAATTTAGCAGCAAGTTTAAGTTCTTATTCCCATTACAAAACCGATCTAATGTCCTATGCATGTCATCAAGTTTATTGGACAGATCAAAGCAATTTTCACATGAAGTTTTTCCTTTTAGTTTGCAATTAGAACAAAATTTAACTTCATGAGAACGTAAAGCATTGTTCAATATAGAAACTTCATTCATAGCATCCTGTAGTTTCTTGTCAAGATCATCACAAGTAGAACAATGCAAATCAATTGTAGAACAGCTAGCATCTTTCAAGTTTTTATCATTAAGTGCAGGAAGATCTTTGTTCTTTTCAATTTCTAACTCAAGTTTATCAAGTGTGGAGGTGTGCGCACTTCTTAATGAGGACAATTGTTCATATATTAAATCACACGAGGAACATGCATCATCACTTGGAATCAAAGTTTTTAAATGGTTGATTTCAGATTCTAGTGATTCAATTTTAGCATCACTATCCCTAAGCTTTTTGTCCTTTATCTTAACAATAACAGTGGCACGAGAAATAGCATCACACATTTCTTCGCAAGTAGGACATACCTCTTCATTGTCGCTGTTGTGTTCTGCCTCCTCCATACTTGATCTTGACTTGCCCGCCATAAAGCACAAGTTTGCCAAATCATCTTCATCTTCATCACTTCCAATGTCCACGTCACTTGAACTGAACTCTTGAAGCGCGGTGATAAAACTGTTGATCATCTTGCGTCCTACGGTACCTTTTTCTTCTTGTTGGAATTTCCAGAGGAGGTCCGAACCTTGCTTTGTTTTTCTTCCCGGGTGGTCGGACCTGAAAGGTTAGGGCATTCTGTACGAAAGTGTCCTGTTTTACCACATTCAAAACAGTGTTGAGGTCCGGAGCTTCCTCTCCTTCTAGTTCTCACATTTTGCAATGCTTTTGAGAATCTAGTAGAGATGAGTGCCAACTCCTCTTCTGGAAATTCTTCGATCTGCTCCAGGGTTAGTGAGGACAACAAAGCAAGAGTATTGCAAGATGATGATTGGTCGGAGCTAGACATATCACATTGTGAAACAAATGCAATTGACTTATTTGGGTTCATACGTGCTAGGATGTCAATTTCATGAGTTTTTAGTTTAGAATAGAGTACATCTAATGTAAGAGAACTCATGATAGTAGATTCACGAATAGATGTGACTTTCATCTCTCAAATTGACATATCTAATGCACTTAGCAATTGCCTAGCATTTTCAGCATCTGAAAAATTGACATTGACACTATGCAAGTTACTGAGAATTTTATTAAAGCGAGCAAAAAGGTCATCAATAGACTCACCGGTTTGCACCTCGAAGCGCATGTATTCCTTTTTGAACATGTCTTGCCTTACCTCTTTGATCGTGTTGGATCCTTCGTGGTAGTCACAAAGTGATTTCCACATATCGTATGCAGATCGGAGGTGTGCAACACGGTCGAAGTCGCTTTGTGTTAATCCTTGTATGATCAAGTTTCGAGCCTTGTTGTTGTTGTCGACATCTCTCAGATTTGTAGCTGTAACTTGATCGTTTGATGGCACTTCGTAAGGCTTGTATACCTTCTCCCATATTGCAAAGCCTTGTGTCTGGATGAAAGCCTCCATGCGTGCCTTCCAAACCTGGAAATCAATACCAGCGAACACACAAGGTTTGGCAGAGTACTTCTCCATGATTATTAGTCAAAAACACGCGCAAATCACAAAGATTAGAGCACCGTGGCTCTGATACCAATTGTAGGATCGAAGAGCACGTGAAAATCTACCAGAGGGGGGGGGGTGAATGGTAGATTTAAAAATCTTACGCAGCGGAAACAATTAAACCCCAACCCCTTTGGCAGAAAAACAATCTCTTAAAGAAATCGTGTGTAAGACTAATCTAAATGTGTTTCACCGTGATAAAAGTGATGGATATCACAGAGAATCAAGTCACGAAGACAACACAAAAGGAATCACTCAAATCCGTGGAGAAAAACTCAAGCTATGATCGAAAGATCAAACAAGGTCAATCTGCCCTACCCAAGAAAAAACAGTTCTGGAATTCTGCAAAGAAACTCGTGTAGATCATAGACCACAAATCCAATGACCGTGAAATTTTGACATATTGTAGATAATCAAGTTGTGAAGACAACTCAAAAAGAATCAGGTCAATTGGATCTGTAAAACTCGAGTTATGATAAAACCACCGACGAAGGTAGTGCTGTCCAGAAACTCGACGAGTAAAACTTGTCTGGAACAAGTCGGACGAACAAGGCACAAAAGTTCCTTCAAACTGTGAATTTTATTCAATAGAACACAAGAGGAACAGCCCCCAAAGTCGTGCACCATGATATCTGGGTTCCCATGTTTATATAACCAGCTCTTAGGCCAACCCAATATCAACTAGGACTCCAATCCTACTCGGATCACGAATCGTAACTTTCCATAACTGCTCAAGATGCTTCTATACGCAGATAGAAGCAATCTTAAGACTTCCAAACACCTTAGGAACGTATCCCACATCCCTAAACAACTCAAATTCGTGACCCACACGAAATCCTATCATAACCAACTAAAATCTTTCCATATTTGAGTCAAACCCGACTCAGCCGCAGCCTGAGTCCATAACCTAGTCGGTTGGACCTTTCCGACCAACTCTTTATGTCCACATCTCTTCATCACGTCTCGGAACCATGTAGCCACGTCCATGCACCCCTTGCACATGTGCAAACATCTTCCAATGACGTCCACGATACCTTCATATGCATTGTTCTTGATTCAATCATGCTGCGCAACCTCCTGATCAGCTCAATCACAATTCCTCTTGAATTTGGTTGTTGGAACCTCATCTCCTCCCTGAGACTAGTCCAATGGATCCCGTCACCAGCCATGACTTGAACTCAAGCAACACCTGCACATGAATAATCAACCAATCCATACGAGCCCAAGTCCTCGACTTGACTCAAGTTAGTTCCAAACACAACACCTTATGTGAGCACCTCACATAAGCATGTTGCAAAGCATAGCAAAACGATATCAGCCATATCATCCAAAACGCACGAAAATCTTAGTAAAAGAATACTAAGCAAACTTTCCAACAATGTAAAGCAAGTACGAAACATTGCAAATGAAAAGCAGAAGTACTGCGGTCAAGTTCCGGACCTTGCCAGAGCAACCCGAACCTTGAGCCGGAGCTAACAAAAGCTAGTAGAACCTAGTGCCAGAACTTACCAAAACTAGTATAACCAAGCTCCCGCCGGAGCATATAAAACTATTAGGACCTAGCGCCGGAGCTAACCAGAACTAGTCAGAACTAGTAAACCCAAAAGTCAGAGCCAGAAAATCAACTCAGAGCTTAGCAAAAACACGCCGGAGCTATCAAAGACATGTCGGAGCTAAAGACAAAACTCATCGGAGCTGACCAAAGCTAGTCGGACCTAGCATCGAACGTAACCGGAGCTACCGAAAACAAGCCGGACCTACCGTCGGACCATGCTGTAGCTCAGAGCTAGAGTCGGACCTTGATAAAAAGGTGTTTTGGTGATATTCAAAACTTTTATCATCAAAGCCAAGTGTATTCACTACAAGCCAATGTATTCAACACATATAGGTCTTACAATAATAATCCATAATCAACTCATAACTGCTCATCTGTCTCAATTTCATCAATTTCATATACCAAAGCCATACCAACTCCTAATTCAATTCCATCCACTAAACCATGTTCAAGGTCCAAAACTCTAATCATGTGAGGGTCCAGAGTTGCTCATAACCGGGAGCACGACTATCGTGATAGTTTTTTTAATGCTCCGCAGAGGTTGTACCACTTTACCCACAAGTTCGTGGTTTCATCACCTTTCGATTACAAAGGAATCTCAATTATGCCGTCTCACACTTCCTTTGATCTGTGGCCAAGAGATCACAAATAGCCTTTACAAAGTGATTACTAGCCTATTCAAACCCCACTGAGGTTTCACTGGTGGTGATGTCTCCAACTGAACACATCCATCCAAGGGCCCGCTTTTGCGCCATTCGGATCCCAGGGTAGGCCCACCACCACTACAAACCCATCCGACTACCCCTTTCTCGAGCTTTCCAAATGGTCCGAATAGTACTAGCAACACACTAATTAGTCAGCTAAGGCGCACCCATACTTGGCCGTGTGGTGGCACTGTAAAACCTGGGTTGTCGCTCCATGAACCGGTCCTTAGATCTAAAGCAAGCAAAACTACCAAAACAGTCCAACCCATTCCATCATTTTGGTACAGGGTCATTATCATATTGGTACAGGGTCACTATCATCAATTCACATCATTTAAATGTTTGATAGTTCATTATTAAGCAATATGATCATTTCCCAGTCCAAATTGAGTATAGCGAAGCAAAAAGTGTAAAAGACCCTTCCTGACTCTCTACTTTGTGTTAAAGCGACAAGGGTGGTCATACAAAACTAGTAAACTCCTATAATTGGGTTTCCCATCAATTTGACACAAGCATGCAATTTTGCAAACAAAACATTTAAAAACATAGATCAAAATGTTCAATTAAACTTGCCTTGCTCTGGAGCATGGTTTGGATCAAAAGCTTCAAAATTCTGGTTCTGCGGGTCCTCGACAGCACTCTCTACAGCGATACCTTCTATTCCGCGCGACAAACATGCCAACCAAACGTTACAATCAAATATTGCTCAAATATTACTCAATATGCCATGATATGCATGATTTGTGCAATTGTGAGGTAAAACTGGTTAATGAGTTGCTATTAATGTTTGCTAACTAATTATAATGGTTTTAACAAGTTTGAACGAGTTTTGAGTTAATTTGAGTCAATTTGGACTCAATTGAGAGGCCGGACAAGTCTGGTATCAGGGTCGGACTAGTCCGCCCTGTTTAGAACTGCAGAAATAGGGTTTCTCTGGATAGCGAGATCAAGGGATAAATTCACGTAGGAAACTAGATGTAGAGGGTGTACTATGTGTTTAGAGATCCAAAGGTCGAGAATTGGGTGCAACACTTGAATCTTCACGCTAGGGTTTGACAATGAGGTGTAGAGGACGATTTGATGATGAAGATTGCCGATGTCGAAAAGTTGATGAAGATCGCACTTGCTTGATCCTTCTCCTTCTTCTCCTCCTCCTTGTTGTAAACCCTTCTCTCGACGACGGTGCACGGAAAAATACGATAGCAAGGGTTTTCCTCAAAGGGTTGGAGAGGAGAGGGTATTGGATTGCTTTTATAGGGGTGGAGAGGTAGGGTTTTGGGTTGGATTTGGAGTAGAATTCAGTGGAGAATGAATAGGGGCCGTGGTGGGATCCACTTGGGCTCCTTTGATGTTGGGCACAATGTTCTTGGGGCCAATTAAGGCAATAACTCAATAACTTGATGTGGAAGAAAAACAGAATCCGAGTTGAAATCTGAAGGCCGGACTAGTCCGCAAGGATGGCAGGACAAGTCTGTTTTGGAACAGAGACGATTTCGGACAAGTGCGGTACAGAGGGTCGGACAAGCCCGGGGCTTGGCAAGAAATTGGTCCAGACTGAAACAATGTCAGACTAATCTGTTCAAAGTCGGACAAGTCCGGAGAAAACATCAGAAACTACATCGGACAACTCCCGTGTTCCGAAGACTGAATTTTCTGAAACCGAAAAGGGACACCGGACTAGTCTAGGGTACAGACCGGACAAGTCCACTCCCTGAGAGGATTTAATTGCTGGTTAGACCTAAATTAATATTAGTCAGGTTCCTTTTAAGGTTTCTTTATCTTAAATAGGTATGAGGATGCATGCAATGCATTATGCATGAAAATGAGTGTGTTACAAACCTACCCCCCTTAAAATAAATCTCGCCCTTGAGATTCGACGCGGAAGAAAAGAGATAGGGAAATTCCTTATTGAGATCATCTTCCTGCTCCCAAGTTGCTTCTGATTCCGTATGATGCTTCCATTGCACTTTGCACCATCGAATCACCTTGTTCCTTGTGACCCTCTCCTTGGTTTCCAAAATTTTAATAGGATGCTCAACATAGGTCAAATCTTCCTCAAGCTCCAACTCTTCCATCGGTACTTGCTCTTCCAGAACCCTCAAGCACTTCTTGAGTTGTGAAACATGAAACACAACATGAACATCAGAAAGATGCGCTGGCATCTCCAACTTATACGATACTTCTCCCCGTTTGTCCAGAATCTTGAATGGTCCAACATAGCGAGGTGCCAACTTGCCTTTGACATTAAATCGCTTGTGACCCCGCATGGGAGACACTTTGAGGTATACGAAGTCTCCCACCTCAAAAGCTAAGCTTCTTCGCCTATTATCTACATCGCCCTTTTGTCTCGATTGAGCAGCTCTCAAATTCTCGCAGATTGTTTGAACTTGCTTTTCAGCATCCTGGATTACGTTAGGTCTAAATACTTGAGTTTCTCCTATCTCATTATAAAACAAGGGTATTCTACACCTTCTCCCATACAATGCTTCATATGGTGACATCTTCATGCTTGCTTGATAACTGTTGTTGTAAGAGAATTCAGCATATGGCAGACTTTTGTACCAACTTCCTCCATACTTTTGCGCACAAGCTCTTAGCATATCCTCCAATATCTGATTTGTTCTCTCGGTCTGTCCATCCGTTTGAGGGTGATATGCAAAACTGAAATTCAATTGAGTTCTCATAGACTCGTGCAACTTTTGCCACAACCTTGAGGTTAATTGAGAACCCCTATCAGACACTATTTTCTTTGGTACTCCGTGTAAACACACCATTCTTCCCATATGCAATTCTGCCAACTTTGCTCCACTATAGGTAGTCTTGACAGGAATGAAATGCGCTAATTTTATCAACCAATCAACAATAACCCATATTGAATCATAACCTGTTGAAGTGCGAGGCAAACCAACTATGAAATCCATACCAACCTCTTCCCATTTCCATTCCGGAATCTTCAATGGCTGCAATAATCCAACTTGCCTTTGATGTTCAGCCTTGACTCGTTGGCATACATCACATAATGCAACATATTCAGCTATGTCCCTTTTCATGCCGTCCCACCAATAGCACGTCTTCAGATCTTTGTACATCTTCGTACAGCCGGGATGGATGGAGTAAAGTGAGTCATGTGCCTGCTTTAATATCAACTGTCGGAGATGCTTCTCATTAGGCAGAACAATCCGTTTTCCAAGCCATAGAGTACCAAGGGCGTCCTCATCAAATCTGAATTATCTCCCTTCTTGGGTCCTTTCCTTGATTTATCGGATTTTCTTATCCTTCGTTTGTCCTTCTCGAATCTCCTGTTCCAAGGTCGGACTTAACTCCATTATTCCCATCTCATTCACAAATCCAAGATTGAACCGCTCAAACTCCTTGCATAGCTCGGGTGGCAACTCCCTAACGGTGAGCTGGTGGCTTGATCCCTTTCAACTCAAAGCATCAGCCACTACGTTGGCTTTTTTTCCCGGATGATAATTGATTCCCACATCATAATCCTTAAAGAGTTCCGACCATCTTCGTTGCCTTAAATTGAAGTCCGTTTGCGTGAATATATACTTGAGACTCTTACGATACATATAAATCTCGCATCTATGGCCAAGAACGTAATGTCTCCAAATCTTCAACGCATGCACTACGGCTGCAAGTTTGAGATCATGCGTATGATTTTGCTCATGTTTCTTCAGTTGCCTGGATGCATAAGCTACTACTCCGCCATCTTGGATCAATACACAACCAAGTCCTCGCCTCGAAGCAGCACCATAGATATCAAAGCTCTTGCTCACATATGGCAATACCAACACAAGTGTTGTTGTTAACCTCTTCTTTAGTTCCTCAAAATTGTCTTGACAAGCATGAGTCCACTTGAAAGGGTTCTCCTTCATTAACAATTCAGTCATGGGCTTCGCTATCTTGGAAAAGTTCTTGATGAACCGACGGTAGTATCCAGCCATTCCAAGAAAACTCCTTGCCTCACATTTTGCGGCAGTTCCCACTTTAGCACATCTCTAACCTTTCCTGGGTCAACCGACACTCCTCCTCCAGAGAAGACATGGCCTAGGAACGATATCTCCCTGAACCAGAATTGGCACATGTTAAACTTGGCATACAACTGGTGCTCTCGCAGTTTTTGCAACGTCAACCTTAGATGCTCTTCGTGCTCCTCTTCACTTTTTGAGTAGATCATGATGTCATCAATGAACACTACCACAAACTTATCCAAATACTCCATGAAGACATTGTTCATGAGATACATGAAGTATGAGGGTGCATTAGTCAATATGAATGACATGACTGTATACTTATAGGAATTGTACCGTGTCTTGAAAGCCGTTTTAGGTCTGTCTGACGGTCTAATCTTCATCTGGAAATATCGCAACTGAAGATCAATCTTAGAGAATGTTCTAGCTTCCTTCATTTGGTCGAACAGATCCTCTATACGGGGTATACTTATTCTTAATTCCCACCTCGTTGAGAAACCTCCACACACATTCTTTGGGATCCATCTTTCTTATATATGAAAAGCACTAGGGCTTCCCATGGCGACGAATTTGGGCATATAAAACCCTTCTCTAACTGCTCTTGAATCTGGTTCTTGACCTCCGCTAATTCCTTAGGAGGCATCCTATATGGCCTCTTTGCTATAGGTGCAGTTTCAAGTATTAAATCAATGACAAACTCGATGTCACTATCAGGTGGCATACCTGGAAAATCTTCAGGAAACACTTCTGGGTACTCATGAACAACCGATATTCCCTCCAAAGTTACTCCTTCTGCATGATTTACCATTGCCTTCTCGATTGTCGGCTGAACTGCCTTGAATTCTATACTTACTCCTTCCTCGTTTGTCAATTGCACTGTCCGAGTGGCACACTGAATCACTTCGCTATGATTCCTTAATAAATCCATTTTATGTATAATTTCCAAGCCTTGTGAATTCAGGACTATAAGTTTGGCAAGGAAATCTACCCCCTTTTTGATCAAATGGCCCACAAACAGAAGTATCCGATGCCATCCAACGGTGTAGCACAAATATCAGTCAATGGGACCCACCTGGCAAAGAACTGGAGGAAGCACACCACAAAAGGAGCCAAGACCAGGTCGGTCGACCCCCCCCCCCCCCCCTAGTCGGTCGACTAGTCTCTTGCGCCAAACGCGACGTGTTGGCTCATCTCGACTTGAAGAGGTCATGGGTGACTGATTCACACGCTTTTGGTGGCGGGAACCGACCCTTCTCCAAGCTATAAATAGGACCCCTCACCGGTCACTTCAACACACACCACTTGAGTATTCATCCACTACTCTTCGTAGGTTTAGAGGAGTATAGGCTGTAGAGAGGAGAGTCTCTAGTCCATAGTCTAAGTAGGAGAGGAGTAGAAGGAGTCTCTTCCTAATTTCCAATTGGGAAAGGTATGACTCTCATATTCCTATTTGTATTTTTGAATTTATTCTTAATAAAGATGCTATCTTTAGTCTTCCATTGTTCATATACTTGGATGAATCGTTTCTTGTTTGATTGTGGATTCCATGTATGTGGTAGGAGTAGTATTTATGATTATGCTATACCATTATCATTATATCATCGTAAACACTATAAACCTCCACTATGTCTAATTAGCTATGACATGATTATGTTAACATGAATCACTTATGCTATGAATTAACATTGGTTCAACGATGATTTAGTTCATTGCCTTAGCATGACATGTGCCTAGGCTCTTAAGGTAATTACTTAATATGCTAGCATGGTCCTAAGATAGAGAGTAGCACTGAATGTCTCGTATGCCCACGGATTGAAGAGGTAGGAAGTAGGTGGTGATAGCCCTATTTGTCCTTTGTAATCCTCCATGTTCGGCTATACCACAAATTTCTTGGCGGGAGTCGTCCTAGTATTGCTAGGGGTAAACTCGTGCCCGATGTGTTAATCCACATAGCATGAGAATTCATAATTGACATGATCATTAGTAACTAACCTAGGCTATGTATATCGACATAGAAGCATTGTAGGAGTCTCTACCTAGTTCTTAGCCTGATCCCTCTTTACCCCATATTACCCCCTTAGGATACAATGCTTATGTGTCACACTATCTCAATTTCTCTTTATCCATCCTTGGTAGAACCCTACCTAGGCCGACCTAGCCTCTCCACTTGATGATTGTTTTACTTCCATCTAGCTTTCCTTTGGGAGAATATAAATGACACCCTTTGGGAATACTCTTAGAGGGGAAATGCTACATCGATAATTTCCGTACGCTTGTGGATTTACATGTATAATCTAAAATCTATTAACAAGCATTTTTGCCACCAGTGCTAGAGATGAATTGCTAGTAGTGCATAGGAACCATCAACAAGCATTGCTGGCGCCATTGCTGGGGAAGGCAGCTGAAGTATTACATGATTGAGTGAATAGGATAGGACCCTAGTAGGTTTTAGTAGGACGACCCTTCTTTGTTTTTGCATTTTATGTGAAAAGGGTAGTGTATGTGTGGTTTCCACGTGTCGGAAAACATTGTTGAAGATCCCAAATCCCTTCTGTGAGATCAACCTCGTGTTGTTACCCCTCAGAAGCTTCGAGCGGCAAAGCAAGCAAGTACAACTGCACCACCAACCGAAACACAAATGGCCCAGAAGACCCTTCGTGAGTTTTTAGCTCCCTTTGCTAACAATGTTCCTGTTAGGCCCACTGTTAACATGGGAGACGTAAACTTCAAAATCAAGACTAGCCTTATCACTATGGTGCAAGCCAACCCATTTTGTGGGAAGGCTAATGAGGATGCAAGTGCTCACCTGCAACAGTTCCTTGAGATCTGTAGCACTTTTAAGATAAAGGACGTATCACCCGATGTTGTTCGTCTTAGGCTCTTTTGGTTCCCTATTCTTGGGAGAGCGAAACAGTGGTTCTATGCGAATCGAAGTGTTGTAGATACTTGGGAGAAGTGTTTTACAACATTCCTCACTAAGTTTTTCCCGTTGGGCAAGACCAATACCCTACATAGAAGAATTTCAAGATTCCAGGAAGATGCCAAGGAATAAATTCCCGAGGCTTGGGAAAGGCTTCAGGAGTACATCCTAGCCTGTCCCCACCATGGGATGGATGACTGGCTCATCATCCAAAACTTCTACAATGGGTTGATCCCTTCTGCCCGTGACCATGTTGATGCTACTGCTAGAGGCGCCTTCTTCTCATTGACGGTGCCCAAAGCCAATGATTTAATTGAGAAGATGGTGTCAAACATGGGTTGGAGTGACGAGTGTCTCCATACCCGCCAGCGAGGCATGCACACCTTGAAGGAGGTGGACATTATCGCTGCCAAATTGGACCTCGTTATGAAGAAGATTGATGGACAAGGAAATTGTGAGG
This sequence comes from Tuctoria greenei, assembly GCA_036927565.1. Lineage (NCBI taxonomy): Eukaryota > Viridiplantae > Streptophyta > Magnoliopsida > Poales > Poaceae > Tuctoria > Tuctoria greenei. The sequence goes on from JAYESD010000010.1 coordinate 97,059,161, forward strand.
TATATGGCAATGCCTATGCCTTAGACTCTCACATCACCTGTGAAGTCTGTGGCAACACGGGCCATTTGGGAAATGACTGCTCAAGAACCTGTGAGGATGCCTTATACATAGCCAACAATGGAAATAACAATGGCTATCGTCTAGGAGGTCAAGGGTGGGACCAACCACGCCCATTCTTTCAAGGAGGGTACAACAACAATGGAAGCAATGGAAATCAATCCAACTTGAGAGAACTTGCCATTGGCCAGCTGAAGATAAATGAGGCTATATCCAAAAAACTGTCAGCCAATGACAAGACCCTAAAGAGCATTAATGCCAAGATTGAAGGACTATCCTCAGCCTTCAAGAACCAATTGAGTTTCAACAAGATGTTAGAAACTCAGTTGGCTCAACTGGCAGCTGCTGTTCCTCTAGTGGAGAATGGAAAGATGCCAGGATAGCCCGAACCCTCTATGCAAATGTCAACATGATTTCTCCACAAGGAGGCAACTTGCTGAAGGACCCTAGATGTCCTACAATATCATGCTCAATTGGGGCACACCACTTTGACAGGACCCTTTGTGACCTTGGAGCAAGTGTGAGTGTGATTCCCAAGGTGGTTTTCGACCAGCTGAACTTCACGAAACTTACTCCAACACTAATATAGCTCCAACTGGCTGATTCCTCTGTCCATTATCCAGCGGGTATTGCTGAAGATGTCCCGATGAAAATCCGGAACTGCTTCATACCTGTGGATTTCGTGATGCTCGACATGGAGGTCGAGGAGGATACACTGCTCATTATTGGGCGCCCATTCCTAAGCACTGCGAAGGCTTGCATAGATGTGGGAGCTAGAGAAATCCAGTTCCATATCAATGCAAGGAGGAGAAGTTTAACTTCCGCCCAAAGTTGGAGCAATGCTTCGTGATTCGTATCAAGTATGGGTCGAATGTTAAACACATTCAAGAGGTCACAATACCACCTCCAAAGGTGGACCCACTAATTGCATTTATGAGGAATTTAATTTATGCGGAAAACCCATCTTATTGTCCACGCCGACACCCCTAGAAGACGGAAAAGCCCGGGCCTCCCCAAAGGCCCAAGCCCACCAAGACGCCAAAGAAGGTATGGCAGAAGAAGCAAGACAAGCCATTCGAGCCCATCCCTACAGGCCCGGATGACAAGAAATGAATAAGGAGGAATGTTCATCTCATCGGACGGTGGTGAGACCAAGCCAATAGGTTAACTTGGTAGTTATCCTTTTCTTTGATTTTTCCTTTCTCTTTTTTTGGTTTTCCGCATTTTGTTTGATTTTCCCCATAGCATATTTGATTTTCCTAGTAATTTGAGAATCTTATATTCTCAACTATCATTTTTATTTACATATTTTTCACAAAAAGAATATTGTTGGGTTTTGAAAAAGGAGTTTTTATTTGGAAAACAATTTTTCTAAGCTGCAAAAGTGTATTTCACCAACGTGCTAATTTCATAGCCGTTGGGGAGCCACCTGCCAAAAGGGGGAATAGAGGGGCCCACCTGTCAGGTCAGCTGACCCCCCTGTTTGGCCGACTAGGGGAAAGAGCCATTTTGACTCTCTCCCACAACGACAAAATTTGGTTCCCTAGTGACCGTTAGGGATTGCACACTATAAATGGTGGTTGTGAGGAGCTCTTCTCCTCACACTTTTCCTCATTTCATACCTCCCCAAAGTCACTCTTGCTCACATTGTTTCCTTGCTCTTCATTGAAGCACTCTTGCTCAAATTCCCAACTCAAAAATATTTGCTTTTGTTTGCATTTGCAATTTGCTCTCAAGTCCTTAAAGGGAAATTCGTCGGGGTTTTGCTTCCACTAACATCACCTCTTTCGAGTTCTTTCCTTGTTGTGTTCTTGTTTGTTGTGGCCATGAAAGGAATGGAGAGGTTGTTTGGAAAGAGGAAGGAGGTTACAAGCTCAAGCCATGGTGGAGACTCAAATGCACGCCCCACTTCTGTTGCTACTTTAAGTTCACGGAGGATTGTAGGAGAGGACACTCACATGGGTGAGAGGAGCAACCCTCATCAACTTCTTCAGGACGATGACGTCGACATCTTAAGTGAAGTTGAAGATCAAGCTCGCAAGCTCCTCCAAGATCGTGAGTTTTCTCATACTAAAGCTTATGATCCGTATTTGATCTCCAAAATAGGAATGGATTCCGAATTCTTTTACATTTGGCGTGCACTAGAATGGGAAAACTTTGCTCACATAGAGGAGAAAGGTTCACACCTTCTCTCCATACAATTCCTTTGGACACTCAAAATAGGATTTGATGGTATTACCTTTAGATTATTTCAAAAAGCATACACTATCCTATGGAAAGAATTAAGTGAAATCCCAGGCTTCAATAAATGTTGTTTGCTAGATTTAGACACTTTGCCTAAGTTTAACAAACAAAGTTTTTGGCAAGATTTAACTGGTGAGGTCAGATGTAGTGCACCTACGAATGGCCACTTGCACAACCCTACTTTACGCTTCATGCATAGATGGGTGGCTGTTGACAGCTGCTATATCCCTAGTGTCAGAGTCTGGTTCCGGCAATTCCCCCGGTACTTCCGTTGGCAGCCTGCGGAGTTTCTTAATTCGGTTAGGGCGTGCGGAGATTCAGAACAAGATGGTGACTTGACACGAGGATTTACGTGGTTCCGGTCGCTTGAGCGTAATACCCTACTCCACGGGTGTGTTGTTGTTGTTGTATTGAGTGTACGATTGTGTGAGAGCGTGAGCCAGAGAGAGCCCCTCGAGCGTGTGTGTTCACCTCTAGAGCCTCCTGCCAGTCTCCAGTCCGCGACCCCCCGTGTATCGCTTGGCCAGTCCTTTTATAGTACAAGGGCTGGCCGTTACATCGTTAGCCTGGCCCAACATGTGGCCCTGGCGGTTACTGATGCCTAATACACGCTTTAATGTACTTAATTCCCCTTAATAGGGTGGTAACGCTGTAAGACCTATGTGTGCTGAATACATTGGCTTGTAGTGAATACACTTGTCTTTGATGATAAAAGTTTCAAATATCACCAAAACACCTTTTTTATCAAGGTCTGACTCTAGCTCTGAGCTACAGCAAGGTCCGACGGTAGGTCCGGCTTGCTTTGGGTAGCTCCGGTTACATTCAATGCTAGGTCCGACTAGCTTTGGTCAGCTCCGGTGAGTTTTGTCTTTAGCTCCGACATGTCTTTGATAGTTCCGTCGTGTTTTTTCTAAGCTCCGAGTTGATTTTTCTAGCTCCGACTTTTGGGATTACTAGTTCCGACTAGTTCTGGTTGGCTCCGGCGCTAGGTCCTGCTAGTTTTGTAAGCTCCGCCGGGAGCTTGGTTGTACTAGTTTTGGTAAGCTCCGGCGCTAGGTTCTACTAGCTTTTGTTAGCTCCAGCTCAAGGTCCGGGTTGCTCTGGCAAGGTCCAGAACTTGACCGCAGTGCTTCTGCTTTTCATTTGCAATGTTTCGTACTTGCTTTACATTGTTGGAAAGTTTGCTTAGTATTCTTTTACTAAGTTTTTGGTGTGTTTTGGATGATATGGACGATATCGTTTTGCTATGCTTTGCAACATACTTATGTGAGGTTCTCACGTAAGGTGTTGTGTTTGGAACTAACTTGAGTCAAGTCAAGGACTTGAGCTCGTATGGATTGGTTGTTTATTCATGTGCAGGTGTTGCTGGAGTTCAAGACATGGCTGGTGACGGGATCCATTGGACTAGTCTCAGGGAGGAGATGAGGTTCCAACAACCAAATTCAGGAGGAATTATGTTTGAGCTGATCAGGAGGTTGCGCAGCATGATTGAATCAAGAACAATGCATATGAAGGTATCGTGACGTCATTGGAAGATGTTTGCACGTGTGCAAGGAGTGCATGGACGTGGCTACATGGTTCTGAGACGTGATGAAGAGATGTGGACGTAAAGAGTTGGTCAGAAAGGTCCAACCGACTAGGTTATGAACTCAGGCTGCGGCTGAGTCGGGTTTGACTCAAATATGGAAAGATTTGAGTTGGTTATGATAGGATTTCGTGTGGGTCACGAACTTGAGTTGTTTAGGAATGTGGTATACGTTCCTAAGGTGTTTGGAAGTCTTAAGATTGCTTCTATCTGCGTATAGAAGAATCTTGAGCAGTTATGGAAAGTTACGATTCGTGATCTGAGTAGGATTGGAGTCCTAGTTGATATTGGGTTGGCCTAAGGGCTGGTTATATAAGTAAGGGAGCCCAGAGCTCGTAGTGCACGACTTTGGGGCTGTTCCTCTTATGTTCTATTGAAAAAAATTCGTAGTTTGAAGGAACTTTTGTGCCTTGTTCGTCCGACTTGTTCCAGACAAGTTTTACTCGTCGAGTTTCTGGACAGCACTACCTTTCATCGGTGGTTTTATCATAACTCGAGCTTTACAGATCCAATTTACGTGATTCTTTTTGGATTGTCTTCACAACTTGATTATATATCATATGTCAGAATTTCACGGTCATTGGAATTGTGGTTTATGATCTACACGAGTTTCTTTGCAGTGTTTCAGAACTGTTTTTCTCGGATAGGGCAGATTGACCATTGTTTGATCTTTCGATCATAACTTGAGTTTTTCTCGACAGATTTGAGTGATTCCTTTTGTGTTGTCTTCGTGACTTGATTCTCTCTGATATACATTACTTTTGTCACAGTGAAACACATTTATATTAGTCTCACACACGATTTCTTTAAGAGATCGTTTTTCTGCCGAAGGGGTTGGGGTTTAATTGTTTCCACTGCGTAAGATTTTTAAATCTACCCTTCACCCCCCTCTGGTAGCTTTTCACGTGCTCTTCGATCCTACAATTGGTATCCGAGCCACGGTGCTCTAATCTTTGTGATTTGCACGTGTTTTTGACTAATCATCATGGAGAAGTACTCCGCCAAACCTTGTGTGTTTGCTGGTATTGATTTTCAGGTTTGGAAGGCACGAATGGAGGCTTTCATCCAGGCACAAGGCTTTGCAATATGGGAGAAGGTATACAAGCCTTACGAAGTGCAATCAAACGATCAAGTTACAGCTACAAATCTGAGAGATGTCGACAACAACAACAAGGCTCGGAACTTGATCATACAAGGATTAACACAAAGCGACTTCGACCGTGTTGCACACCTCCGATCTGCATACGATGTGTGGAAAGCACTTTGTGACTACCACGAAGGATTCAATACGATCAAAGAGGTAAGGCAAGACATGTTCAAGAAAGAATACATGCGCTTTGAGATGCAACCCGGTGAGTCTATTGATGACCTTTTTGCTCGCTTTAATAAGATTCTCAGCAACTTGCGTAGTGTCAATGTTAATTTTTCAGATGCTGAAAATGCTAGGCAATTGCTAAGTGCATTAGTCATGTCAATTTGGGAGATGAAAGTCACATCTATTCGTGAATCTACTGTCATGAGTTCTCTTACATTAGATGTACTCTATTCTAAACTAAAAACTCATGAAATTGACATCCTAGCACGTAAAAATCCAAATAAGTCTATTGCATTTGTTTCACAACGAGATATGTCTAGCTCCGGCCAATCATCATCTTGCAATACTCTTGCTTTATTGTCCTCACTAACCCTGGAGCAGATCGAAGAATTTCCAGAAGAGGAGTTGGCACTCATCTCTACTAGATTCTCAAAAGCATTGCAAAATGTGAGAACTAGAAGGAGAGGAAGCTCCGGACCTCAACGCTGTTTTGAATGTGGTAAAACAGGACACTTTCGTACAGAATGTCCTAACCTTTCAGGTCTGACCACCCAGGAAGAAAAACAAAGCAAGGTCCGGACCTCCTCTGGAAATTTCAACAAGAAGAAGAAAGGTACCATATGACGCAAGATGATCAACAGTTTCATCACCGCGCTTCAAGAGTTCAGTTCAAGCGATGTGGACATTGGAAGTGATGAAGATGAAGATGATTTGGCAAACTTGTGCTTCATGGCGGGCAAGTCAAGATCAAGTATGGAGGAGGCAGAACACAACAGCAACAATGAAGAGGTATGTCCTACCTGCGAAGAAATGTGTGATGCTATTTCTCGTGCCACTATTATTGTTAAGAAAAATGACAAAAAGCTTAGGGACAGTGCTGCTAAAATTGAATCACTAGAATCTGAAATCAACCGTTTAAAAACTTTGATTCCTAGTGATGATGCATATTCCTCATGTGATTTAATATATGAACAATTGTCCTCATTAAGAAGTGCACACACCTCCACACTTGATAAACTTGAGTTAGAAATTGAAAAGAACAAAGAGCTTGCTGCACTTAATGATAAAAACTTGAAAGATGCTAGCTGTTCTACAATTGATTTGCATTGTTCTACTTGTGATGATCTTGATAAGAAACTATAGGATGCTATGAATGAAATTTATATATTGAACAACGCTTTACATTCTCATGAAGTTAAATTTTGTTCAAATTGCAAACTAAAAGGAAAAACTTCATGTGAAAATTGCCTTGATCTGTCCAATAAACTTGATGACATGCATAGGACATTAGATCGGTTTTGTAATGGGAATAAGAACCTAAACTTACTGCTGAATTCTTCCAAGTCTTGCAATGATAAAACTGGTTTAGGTTTTGATTCTCATGCTCATGTTAAGGCACATCCACCTAAAATTGTAAAGTCATTAGGAAGTGGTTTGATTCACACAGTTCCTAAACAAAAAGGAGTGGTTTTCAAATCTGCAGGAGTGTTGCCTCATTCGGTTTGAAATAAAAATATTGCTTGCTCATCTAGACATGAACACAAAGTTAAATTTCATTGTACCTTCTGTGGTAGAGATGGTCATGTCATAGATTTTTGTTATAGACGAGCTAAACAATAGAAAAAGGAAATAATGGTTGCTAGATCTCATAAATTTTATGCAAAATTTGCTGCTCACATTAAACCAAATGTACAACCTGCTGTTTTGAGTCAAAAACATTCAAAGTTCACCTCCGGACCTTCTGTTTTTGCCTCCGGAGCTACTGATTTTTGTGCTACACAAGTAACACCTTATAGGTTAGTAGTTAAGATTAAAAAATCTCAAACTTTGACTCATAAACCTGCTGTTTTGTCCCAGCTTTCGCGTGTTTTTCCTGCTGCACGTCGCGTGACTCAGTACTGGATTCCTAAATGCCTTTTGACTAACCCTAGTATTGAGTCATCGACGTATTGTGCTTTTATGTAGGTTACACGTTTGAGGAAGGAGAACATTTGGATTGTGGATTCAGGTTGCTCACGCCACATGACCGGTAACAAAGATTGGTTCTCCTCCCTCTCTTTTGTGTCACGTGTAGAGAATGTTACTTTTGCCGATAATTCTTCAACTCCTATAATTGCTAAGGGTTTGGTTAGAGTAAATGATCACTACACTTTGAAGGATGTTGCACTTGTCAAAAATTTGAAATACAACTTGCTTTCTGTTGCACAATTGCTTGATGAAAATCTAGAAATTATTTTCAATAAAAACTGCTGCAAAGTTGTAGGTTCAAATAGTGAGCTTATTTTTAACATGTCTTGGTTTGAAAGAGTTTCTAAATCTGATTTTGATATGTATTCCTCTAAGCATAGGTGTCTAGTTGCTAATGATTCAAAGGACTTATATTTTTGGCATCGTAGACTTGGTCACGTAGGCTTTGATCACCTAACGCGTGTTAGTGCTCTTGATCGCATACGTGGGCTGCCTAAGCTTAAAGGGGACAAAGAAATTGTGTGCTCTTCTTGTAGACATGCTAAGATGGTTGCAGGTTCACATACTCCTCTCACAATGATCATGACAACTGAACCATGTCAACTCTTGCATCTTGACACCGTAGGACCTTCACGTGTTCAACCCTTCAGAGGTAAATGGTATGTTCTTGTTATTGTTGATGATTATTCTAGATACTCTTGGGTTTACTTTATGGCGTCTAAGAATGAAGTTTTTAGTCACTTTAGAACTTTATTTCTTAGATTATCCATTGATTACCCAGGATCTTTAAAAGCAATTAGAAGTGATAATGGAGCTGAATTTAAAAATCAATCTTTTGATCACTTTTGTGCTGAAAATAGAATATATCATCAATTCTCTTCACCATATGTACCTCAACAAAACGGTGTTGTAGAAAGAAAGAACAGAACCTTAGTTGAGATGGCTAGGACTATGCTTGATGAATATCAAACTCCTAGGAAATTTTGGGCTGATGCGTTAGCAACCGCTTGTTATGTCTCAAATCGTGTTTTCTTGCGTGCTAAGCTAGGTAAAACACCATATGAGCTTTGGTTTGGACATAGGCCTAGTGTTACACACTTTCAGGTCATTGGTTGCAAATTCTTTGTTAAGAAACAAGGTAATCTTGATAAATTTGAACCTCGATCCATTGATGGCATGTTTCTTGGTTATGCATCTCATACTAGAGGCTACCGTGTGCTTTTACTTGACAATAATAAAATTGTGGAGACTTGTGAAGTGTCTTTTGATGAAGCTAGCCCAGGTACTAGCTCCGGTGTTGCAGGACCAGATCCGTATCCTTAGGGGGAGGGTATTTTCGAAGATGAAGAAGAGCCGGTGATACTTCCTGGTAGTTCCGAAGTTGACACGTGTCCAGCTCCGGACATTGAACAAGCTCCGGCTATCACCTATGCTGGTCCTGATTGTCCACAAGTCACAAGCTCATCAATCTACGATGAACCTAATGAAGAAGAAGCTTGTGAGACATCTATTCCCCTATGTTTTTACAAAGATCATCCCCCACAACAGATGATTGGAAGCTTGCACGAACGAGTCACACGGTCCAGGTTTTGCGATCCAAACTCTTATGCTCATTCTGCTTTTGTTGCTTCTTTTGAACCCAAAGATATATCACACGCACTCACTAATGAATCTTGGATTATTGCCATGCAAGAAGAGTTAGAAAATTTTGAAAGAAATAATGTTTGGAAACTTGTACCTCCACCTCAATGTCACACTTTAATTGGAACTAAATGGGTCTATAAAAATAAACAAAGTGGGGATGGGGTTGTGATTAGGAATAAGGCTAGGTTGGTTGCTCAAGGTTTCACTCAAGTTGAAGGTCTAGATTTTGATGAAACTTTTGCTCCTGTCCCTAGATTAGAAGCCATAAGAATTTTGTTAGCTTTTGCAGCATCTAAAGGTTTTAAGCTATTTCAAATGGATGTTAAAAGTGCTTTTCTTAATGACTACATAGATGAGGAGGTTTATGTCAAACAACCACTGGGTTTTGAAAATCCAGACTTTCCTAATCATGTTTACAAACTGTCCAAAGCCTTATACGGTCTCAAACAAGCCCCTAGAGCATGGTATGATAGGTTAAAAACATTCTTACTTGAACAGGGGTTTACCATGGGCAAGGTTGATAAAACTCTTTTTGTGCTTAAGCATGGCAATGACTCATTATTCGTTCAAGTGTATGTGGATGATATTATCTTTGGTTGTGCTTCTCATGATCTTGTGTCCAAGTTTTCAGCAATGATGAGTTCCGAATTTGAAATGAGTATGATGGGTGAACTCACTTACTTTTTGGGGCTGCAAATCAAGCAAACAAAGGAGCGTACCTTTGTGCATCAAACGAAATATACAAAAGATCTCCTAAGGCGCTTCAACATGGACAAAAGCAAGCCTCTTCGAACACCAATGGGAACAGCAACAACACTTGGACTTGATGAAGATGGTGAACCTGTGAATCAAAAAGAATATAGAAGCATGATCGGATAACTTTTGTACCTCACGGCATCAAGATCGGACATACAATTCAGCGTATGTCTTTGTGCACGATTTCAAGCTTCCCCACGTGCTTCACATCGTCAAGCCGTCAAAAGGATTCTCAGGTACTTACATGGAACTCAAGAATTTGGCATTTTTCTTCCTTATTCCTCAACCGTTACTTTGAAAGCTTTTTCGGATGCTGATTTTGGGGGTTGTAGGATTGATAGGAAAAGTACTTTCGGTGCTTTTCATTTTCTTGGTAATTCTCTTGTTACTTGGTCCTCTAGAAAACAAAATTCAGTTGCACAATCCAGAGCCAAATCTGAATATGTAGCTGCTGCTAGTGCTTGCTCACAAATTCTTTGGATTGTTCAAACACTTAAGGACTATGGGGTTGATCTAGATAGTGTTCCACTGTTCTGTCATAACACTAGTGCCATTTGCATTGCAAAAACCCCGTGCAACATTCTAGAACTAAGCACATTGACATTAGGTATCACTTTCTCCGAGATAATGTTGAAAAAGGAAACATTGTGCTTCACCATGTAGATACCGAACAACAATTGGCTGACATTTTTACAAAACCTTTGGATTTCACTCGTTTTTGTTACATTCATAGTGAAATAGAGTTTATGCATCCTCATGGCTTAAATTGAGGGGTAGTTTTTGAAACTTGGGAAGTCTATGTGTGAATCTGAAATTAAAATAATATGAGCATAGTATTTCATACATATATGACTCTGTGATTCCTTTTACATGCTGAAAGTTCTTACTACATTACTCATGTTATACATTTTGTAGTTTTTACCATGACTAGTAATTGGAATAATTACTTACACTAAATCTTCTCATGGTCGAAATTTCTTGCTGTTTTGAACTTGTTGCATGCTCACAAATCCTTTTAATCATAAAGAATTAATCAAGTAATCAACTCACATGTTGAGTTTTTATGAACAAATATAAATTGAGAAAAAATCAAGAGAATACGCATGCATCGCACTTCTTCTTTTGAGATGGCTTAACATTGCACTTAGATATGAACTTGGAAGAAGTTGTGTATGACTAAAACCATGTCTTAAGCTTCTGATTGTCAAATGACATAGGCTTGGCTTGGTTGGTTAGAATAAGGCAGATGCGCATATAATCTCTTGCAAATATCATATGATCTAAATTTATGCTTTGAAAAATAATAAAATGCAGCAACTAGTGTCATGATTTCAGGTTTTGAAATAGTTAAGTTTGTGAGATCATGACTTGCTTAAATTTAAAATTACATTTGATCTCTAGCATGGCTTACACTACTTTATGTATTTCATTGATGTGATAATGTAAGGTACTTGATAGTATGATTTGGATGAGCTTTGTTTATATGTATATGTTATAATATGCTCATAACAACTAAAGAGGGAGAGATAATTTGTTTATATGCTCATGACTTGCTGAATACATTATCAAAGGGGGAGAGATAAGCATGAAGAGAAAGAGAACATGTGCATAAGGAGAGATAATATGGGATAATTTTACTTTTGATTTACAAAGGGGGAGAAATTGCCTTCAAAACTTTTATGTGAATAAGCCAATGTTCGGATTTTAAATGGTGTTGCCAATGCATTCATCAAGGAGGAGATTGTAAGACCTATGTGTGCTGAATACATTGGCTTGTATTGAATACACTTGGCTTTGATGATAAAAGTTTCGCATATCACCAAAATACCTTTTTATCAAGGTCTGACTCTAGCTCTGAGCTACAGCAAGGTCCGACGGTAGGTCCAGCTTGCTTTGGGTAGCTCCGGTTACGTTCAATGCTAGGTCCGACTAGCTTTGGTCAGCTGCGGTGAGTTTTGTCTTTAGCTCCGACATGTCTTTGATAGTTCCGGCGTGTTTTTGCTAAGCTCCGAGTTGATTTTTCTAGCTCCGGCTTTTGGGATTACTAGTTCCGACTAGTTCTGGTTAGCTCCGGCGCTAGGTCCTGCTAGTTTTGTAAGCTCCAGCAGGAGCTTGGTTGTACTAGTTTTGGTAAGCTCCGACGCTAGGTTCTACTAGCTTTTGTTAGCTCTGGCTCAGGGTTCGGGTTGCTCTGGCAAGGTCCGGAACTTGACCGCAGTGCTTCTGCTTTTCATTTGCAATGTTTCGTACTTGCTTTACATTGTTGGAAAGTTTGCTTAGTATTCTTTTACTTAGTTTTTGGTGCGTTTTGGATGATATGGATGATATCGTTTTGCTATGCTTTGCAACATACTTATGTGAGGTTCTCACGTAAGGTGTTGTGTTCGGAACTAACTTGAGTCAAGTCAAGGACTTGGGCTCGTATGGATTGGTTGTTTATTCATGTGCAGGTGTTGCTTGAGTTCAAGACATGGATGGTGACGGGATCCATTGGACTAGTCTCAGGGGGGAGATGAGGTTCCAACAACCAAATTCAGGAGGAATTGTGATTGAGCTGATCAGGAGGTTGCGCAACATGATTGAATCAAGAATAATGCATATGAAGGTATCGTGGACGTCATTGGAAGATGTTTGCACGTATGAAAGGAGTGCATGGACGTGGCTACATGGTTCCGAGACATGATGAAGAGATGTGGACGTAAAGAGTTGGTCAGAAAGGTCCAACCGACTAGGTTTTGGACTCAGGCTGCGGCTGAGTCGGGTTTGACTCAAATATGGAAAGATTTGAGTTGGTTATGACAGGATTTCATGTGGGTCACGAATTTGAGTTGTTTAGGAATGTGGGATACGTTCCTAAGGTGTTTGGAAGTCTTAAGATTGCTTCTATCTGCGTATAGAAGAATCTTGAGCAGTTATGGAAAGTTACGATTCGTGATCTGAGTAGGATTGGAGTCCTAGTTGATATTGGGTTGGCCTAAGGGCTGGTTATATAAGCAAGGGAGCCCAGAGCTCGTGGTGCACGACTTTGCGGCTGTTCCTCTTGGGGTCTATTGAATAAAATTCGTATTTTGAAGGAACTTTTGTGCCTTGTTTGTCCGACTTGTTCCAGACAAGTTTTACTCGTCGAGTTTCTGGACAGCACTACCTTTCGTCGGTGGTTTTATCATAACTCGAGCTTTACAGATCCAATTGACGTGATTCTTTTTGGATTGTCTTCAAATCTTGATTATCTATCATATGTCAAAATTTCACGGTCATTGGAATTGTGGTTTATGATCTACACGAGTTTCTTTGCAGCGTTCCAGAACTGTTTTTCTCGGATAGGGCAGATTGACCATTGTTTGATCTTTCAATCATAACTTGAGTTTTTCTCGACAGATTTGAGTGATTCCTTTTGTGTTGTCTTCGTGACTTGATTATCTCTGATATCCATCACTTTTGTCATGGTGAAACACATTTAGATTAGTCTCACACGCGATTTCTTTAAGAGATCGTTTTTCTGTCGAAGGGGTTGGGGTTTAATTGTTTCCGCTGCGTAAGATTTTCAAATCTACCATTCACCCCCCTCTGGTAGCTTTTCACGTGCTCTTCGATCCTACAAATGCGCGTTAATAGTGGCATTACTAGTATTAAGGGTCCTCTGATCGTGTGTCATTAAGATAGCATTAATGACACATAAACAGGTCTTGAAGCCTTTAATGTCCCTTGAAGGTCCGAGCCATTGGAGGTTCACCAATCTGCCTGTTGAGGTTGAAGGTCCGACGGTTGGACGCGTGGTAGCTTCGGAGCTTACCATCTTGGACGAGTATATCCGGTGCCGTGGTACACATGTCAGTACTGGAGCTTCCCTCTGTCGGGGGTTAGGTCTAGGGGTGCCACACAGGTATCCAGTCCGGAGCATTCCTATGTAGGGATTGTAGCTCCGGTTTTATGATATACGTGGCGACACTTGGACTATCCATATGAGGGAGGCAGGTTCGGTTACAAATGACTCGTGGGGCCTTCGGAGGTCTTCAAATCAGATAAGTGGAGTTCCTTTGCACTCTTTGAAGTTCCAAGGGGTATCCGGTACACAGGGTACCAACAGTAGCCCCCCTGGCCCACCTCTGGGAGAGACCCTCTAGATTAAGTCGTTCTGCTGGAGGTGGGTCCATCTTTTGAATTCTGCGCCGTATCTTCAAGGGGTCTTGGATGTACCGTTGAGGTTGTAGTTCATAGTTAAACCACTGCCCCGTGGCATCTTCTGGATGTGACAGGTGAGATTTGCGTGTGCGGATCTCACACAATTGAAGGTCGCCGGTTGCCAATACGAAAATCGTATCGGTTTCGCACGCCCTGTCAGGCCGCCGCCCTTGTGTTTCCTGCCACTCATCATGACAACTGTTCGCCTGGGGTAAGGACCTCGACTTGATCGTCGGGGTGGCCCCAGGCCCCTTTGTCATTGGCAGGGTGTAATTTTTTAATGTATCCTTGGCCTTCTTGTGGTTTCCATCCAAGCGTTGTGGGGGCTTACTTAAGAGGGAAAGCACATTTCGTTTGGGGATTACTTACGCCTTCATTTGAACTTGCGCTCGAATCCTCCAATCCTTCGCTTGCTTTTTCTCTCTTGCCCCACTGTGCTGCGATGGAGTTGGGTCTCCGCAAGAGCCGTCTCACAAGTGATGATGATCTGAAGAAGGTCTGGACCTACATGGGGTGGTCCAGCGACTCCTTCAACCATCTGGTCCACGCCGGCAAGCTCCCGTTCAAGAAGGTGTACTTCTCTACGTACGCCACAGTGGGGCTGATCCCACCTTTCTCAACTTTCCTCTTGATGCTGTTAGACTTCTATGGTCTGCAGTTGTACCACCTTGGCCCCAACTCTATTCTTCTTGTGTCAACATTCGTCCACTTCTACGAGATGTGGGTGGGTATTCCCCTCTGCGTCGAGCTTTTCCGTACCTTCTTCACCATCTACACCACCAGCAAGAGTTCCAAGTATCTTGGCTTCTACTATTTTGTGAAGCACAAGAAATGCCCCTACAAGTACTTGAGGTCGTTTCCTTCCGGCAAGTCGGACGACTGGAAGAAGGATTGGATTATCGTCATGACGGAGGAGCACGAGAAGTTGGAGCTGCCTGAAGGTCTCTGCAATGTTGACACTGAAGCATGGAGTGTGGTTCCGGTGCTGTCAGAAGCCTTGAACCCTACCTTGACCAGGATCCGCGAATGTGTGGAAGGAGGGGTGACCCCTCAGATGGTCTTCTGCAACTTCCTGGTCAACAGGTGGGCTACGCTGAAGAAGAGGGAGAAGCTCGCCTGGGCCCTCAACAGCGTGATGGATGATGATCGGATTGAAACCGGTATGAGGTCTAATTTGGACAGTGCTGCTTTGGAGCTTCATCTCAAGAAGTTCCAGCATGGCATTGATGTCGAGGGTGACGACTTAACTCCGCCGGCGGCTTTCCTCCATCTGAACATGGAGGCGGAGTTCAGCAGGGAGCTCCGAAGGAGCATGCCGGTGCTTGACGACCTCGGTGAGGTAGAGAGGCATACGACCACCAGATTGGTGATCCTCGGAGCTTCTGAGGGTGGTCCTGCTTCCGCCACGAGACAAGGAGCTGAAGTCATAGGCAAGGGCAAAGAGTTGGCTATGCCCTCGAGTCGAAGGAGGAAGTTGAAGCACTCTGACGGGAGGCCCGTCAGACCTGCTCCTTCCACAACAGCTCCTTCTCCCTGACGGGGGAGGTCTTCAACAGTGACAGCAACTCCAGCATCGGCGTCTCCCCGGAACGTCAGCTCTAACCAGGTGACTCCGACGCCGGAGCCATCTAAGGGCTCTATGCCCGAGGGTCCTTCCCAGTCAAAGGAGGCCCCAACCAAGACGTCGCTGACGGCGGTAGCAAGCTCCGAAGAGCCTTTCGGAGTTACTACACCAGCTTCGACTGGGTCGGGCTCTGAGCGTCCGGTGAAGAGGTTCCGCGCTAGCTGGAGCGGAAGCCTTCCAAGGTAAATTTGCTTTTTTTACCTCAGTTTGTTATTTTTGTTGTAACATATTTTGAGTTTCTTTGTCCTTCATCCATAGGGTATCCAAAAAAGGGGCTGATGCTGTGCAGGCGGAGGCTCTGACTCCAATTCCAGCGCCGCCCCAGGTGGTGGCCGAGGTCGCGGCAGCTCTGGTGTCAGTTGTCCTGGTTCTTGACCTCGACTCATCTCCCAAAGCTCCTGTGGTAGCGCCGGACCACGGGAATGAAGATGTACCAGCGGCACCAGCTCTGGAGGCTGAAGCTCAGGTTTTTGATGTTGTGATGATGGACACTCCGGCCTTAGAGCCGTAGGTATCTGCAGTTCCAGCCTTCGAGTCGGATGTTACTGAAGCCCCGGCGGCGGAGCCGGTGGTTGATGAAGCTCTAGTGCCTGAGCCGATTGACGTGGGGGTGCCGGCACCCGAAACGGTGGAGGTCGAAGTGCTGGTGCCTGAACCGGCAATGGAGGAAGCACCAGCGTCGGGGCCGGAGATGGCCTCAGCTCCGGCTGGGTCTTCACTACCTGCATCGGAGGTGGTAGTTCTGGAGGTACCCATTCCTGAGCCAGGGTGCCAAGACGAAGCGACCGGGCCCTTGCCTGAGGGGCCAGTTGATGATGACCTGGCGGTGGGACCTTCGGAGCTGACTCCGGAGGTAGAAGCTCCCGTGGAAGGAACTACCTCTGCGACGACCGAGGATATCCCGGAGGGCGGCCCTAGTGCCGCAGAAGCTTAGTGGACCGCTCTTGTAGAGTGGGACCCAATTTTTGTTCTGGACGACCTGCTGGAGTCGTCAGAGAGGACCCCGGCAGGTCTGGATCTAATCCCCCTATCGTTATCCATCGACAATGCCTGCTCCAGCCTTCGTCAGGTCCAGCTTGCATTTTATCACGATAGCAAGGCCCTCGAGGAGGAGCGCCAAGCTCTTAGGAGGTGGCGCAACCGACTCCAATTCGAGACCAAGCTGGCGCAAACAAGGCTGGCCGACGACAAGGAGTGGGTCAAGAGGGAGAAGGCCCGGATGGAGTACTAGGGCTAGCTACTGGATGAGAGGGAAAACATGGTGCGATCCCTCGACAATAAGTTCCGGGCTATATACGAACAAGCCCTGGATGCTAATGAAGCGGCGAATAATCGCCAGGAGAACCTCAATACCATCCCCGAAAGCCTCGTCAAGCGCCGGGAGAGTCTTGACGAGCAAGAGAAAAAGTTCAAAGAGGAAGAGCAAAAACTCCTAGAGCTGAGGGATGACCTCGTGAAGAGGGAGGAGGAGCTCGCCCAAAGGCTGGCTCTGAGTGACAAGAGCCTTGCAAAGCGCACCAAAAAGCTGGAGGAGCTCTGCAAGAGCGAGGAGGAGAAGGCCTGGTAGCGGGGACAGGAACTTACCAAAAGGGAGGTCGAAGAAGGTGCGAGGCTGGGAGAAAGACATGGTTGACCGCCAGAACCGGATCCACGTCCGGGAGAAGGAGCTTGGTGACCTTGAAAAGCAAGTTGCTGAGAGGATTCAGCAGCACGCCATGGAGGTCGAGCGCCTTGCCCGGGAGGGTTTGGAGCTTGCAGCAACCAAGAGGTCCTTGGAGGAGATTCGAGACTCAAGGGCTGCAGAGTCTTAACAGGTATGGGACTTCGTGGGCAAAGCCGATGTCGCGTTGGCACCGCTGGGCTTTAGTCCCGTGCGTTCGGGCAATCCGGAGCCAGAGCTGGACCATGCGTTAGGGGCACTGAGCTCGGTTGGCAACAAACTCAGCGCAATGGGCGATGTCATCACAGATCAGTTGGAAACTGAAGGAAAATCCCTTGCGCAGAACATCACAGAATACATGCTGACGTGCTACACAAGCGGGGATCCTCATTTTTCATTAAACCCGATGCTTGAAGGTCCCATCGACGGAGATGGAGATGCTGCCAAGACCAGCGTGTTGGAGGTTGCCCAGAAGGTCGCCTCGCTCTTCCATCGAACTTAGGACTTTCTCCTTTTAGATCCCACTTGTATCTTCTCTTCGTTTCTCCAATTTTGTAATCTCTTGTCTTCAGATGAATGAAATCCAAGAAATTTATGAATTTCATTTTTTGTCTTCAACCTTTGTATTACTTGGCCCCCTAGTAGATGTACACAATTTGATTGCGAACATGTACCAAAAAGATGTAGCATTTTGTTGAAGACTTGAGTGCTTCAAACTTGTAGAGTATCGGTTCGAAGTTTTGTTGCGTTGACAGCAGGGGCCCCCTGGGGTTGTCAGAGCTTAGTAGCTCCGGTAGCAACCACCATCAACACGTATAGCGTTGACGGCCGACCTTCTGGGGTTGTCGGAGCTTAGTAGCTCCGGCAGCGACCACCGTCAACATGAAGAGCATCGATAGCAGACCCCATTGGGGTGACCTTCTACCATCTTTTCTTCAACTCCTTTTATTTCTTTACGTTGAAGACTGGCCCCCTGGATTTGTCGGAACCTGATAGCTCCGGCGACGCCCACTATCAATGTTTAAAACATCGACGGTGGGCTCCCTTGGGGGATGTCAAAGCTTTGATAGCTCCTGCAATGTCCACCATCATCGTGGGATTTTCATTTTTACTGCACACTGAAGTCAAGAAAAATAGTAAAATCCATTTCATATGTATAACTCATTTGCGACTTACTATTCCCATATGAAATTTTAGGTCGACAGCACTTCTATATACAATCAAGCGTGTTTGTTTATTTTCTCCAGGTCCAATTGTTTTCTAGACTCACCTTACTTAGGACCGTCGGGGTGTAGGTAGAGTGGCATACTTAGGGTGCAGGATCAGTCTAAGTCGATAGCACACTCCAGACCTAGATTGGCTCGGCGTTCAGGCGAGTAGGCCATTCAACGATGTTAAGACCCGAAAGAAATAACAATGCAACTTGAATTATATATGAATTGTTCGAGCTAAAGCTTCTTAAGAATTGCACAACTTTGTTATAGACAAGAAAGAGAAAAATAAAAAAGAATGAGCCTGTACAAAATAAATGCACGTGGAGTCTGTTTTCACATATCGATGTCTTTCATTATAGGTTTGGGGTACAGGGGAGACAAGTACACTCTTAGGGTATGGAACCAAGCTAAGTGTGTTACATTTCTTGTTCGACCCAGGGTAGCTAGCCACACTTTTAGTTCTGAGACTGTGTCAAGTGTTTCTTGAACTTTGCGGACCTTCCCGAAAAGGTCCGACTGTTCTCTCGGAGGAGCTACCCGTCTTTGTACAATGACGCTATAACATACATCATATGTAATTACAAACTCACCTCCGTGATATTAAGCATAAAACTAGGTGCTCAATGTTCCAAGGATTAGGGAGCGGTGTCCCATCCTCGGTTGCCAAGCGAACGCATCTGGGACGAGATACTTTGATCACTTGAAAGGGTCCTTCCCAGCCGAGGGAAAGTTTGTTTAACCCTTCTCGAGTTTGTATTCTCCGTAGCACCAGATCGCCTTCCTCGAGCTGTTGGCTATGCACATGCCTTTGGTGATAACGACAGAGCGCTTGGCGGTATCGTGCATTTCGAACAGCTGCTCGGCACCTTCCCTCTTCAACGAGGTCAAGGTCATCACGCCGGAGCTGGTCGTGCGTGACTGCGTCGAAGGTCCGGACCTGGAGCGACACCAAGGTGATTTTTGGAGGAAGGACTGCTTCAGCTCCGTACACTAGGAAGAAGGGTGTCTCTCCAGTTGACCGGTTTAAAGCTGTCCTGTTTGCCCACAAGGTGGGCGGAAGCTCCTCAATCCAGTTGGCTCCATGTTTTTTCAAGCGCTCATATGTGTGCGTCTTGAGTCCCTTTAGGATTTATACATTTGCTCTCTTAGCTTGGCCATTGCTTGCCGGGTGAGCCACGGAAGCGTAGCTGACTTGAATGCCGAGGTCTTCGCAATATCCTTGGAATGCAAAACTTGTGAATCGGGTCCCGTTGTAAGTTATGATCTTGTTTGGGACTCCAAATTTGCATACTATGGACTGCAAGAACTTGATAGCTGATTGCTTGTTTATTGTCACAACTGGAGTTACTTCTGGCCACTTGGTGAAATTGTCGATGGCGACATACAGGTACTTGTAACCTCCGACGGCTTTTGGGAAAGGTCTCAAAATATCCATACCCCACACAGCGAATGGCCATGTCGGAGGTATCATTTGTAGAGGTTGAGCTAGTGTGTGAATTTGCTTCGCATGAAACAGGCATGCTTCACATTTTTTCACTAGCTCGGTTGCATCCTGGAGTGCTGTAGTCCAGTAAAAACCATGCCGGAAGGCTTTACCGACAAACGTGCGGGAAGACGTGTGGTTCCCACACTTGCCTCCATGGATTTCTGCGAGGAGCTCGCGACCTTCTTCCCTTGTAATGCACCGCATTAGGACACCGTTGGCACCACACCGGTAGAGATCCCCTTCTACCAGTGTGTATATTTTAGCCAATCTGACTATACGATCAGCAGATACATTGTCTTCAGGAAGTATATTGTCTTTCAAGTAGCTCTGGATGTCCGAGATCCATGCATCGGAGCTAACTTGAGCTTCTGAGTCTTGCGTGCTGGGTTGCTCGGAGCTTCCCGCAGCACCTACGACCCTTGATGGACGCCATGGTAATAGGGCCATCGAGACCGCCAGCTTCGAGGTGCTGGTCTCGCCCCCTTCGCTCAGTTCGGCAGGCTGAGCTGTTGGTCTTGACAATCTCCGGACGAAGGTTTTGTCTGGAGCCAGAGCTCCGGTTGAAGCTTTCGTCGAGAGTTCGTCAGCTTCAGCGTTGTTGAAACGCTGGACATGGCAAAGATCCAAGACTTCAAAGTCCTTCTGAAGCCTCTGGACTTCAAGAAGATAAGCAACTAATATAGAATTGTTGCAGGAGCATTCACCTTTCACTTGCTTGATGATGAGCTGTGAATCTTCCTTCACCAACAGCTGTTTGACACCATATGATAGTTCCACCTTGAGCCCATAGATTAGTGCTTCATACTCCGCCATGTTGTTGGTCGCCTTGAAGTCAAGGTGAACCATGTATTTGACCTTCTCGCTGATCGGAGCAAGGAGAAGGATTCCAGCTCCGGCCCCTTCTTCTGCACGGAGCCGTCGAAGTAGAGAGTCCATTGAGGCTCAATGAAGATCGGAACCTTAGGTTCCGGTTTCTGCTCACCGGGGCCCCTAGGATTTGATGGAGAGGGGGTCCATTCCGCCACAAAGTCTGCCAATGTTTGACTCTTGATCGCTTGTCTTGGGACGAATTCAAAATCGAACTCGGCCAATTCCACTGCCCACTTTGCAATGTTCCCAGTAGAATTGGGGTTATGCAAGATTTCACGCAGTGGATAAGAGGTTACCACTGAAATCTTGTAAGCTTGGAAGTAGTGACGAAGCTTCCTAGAGGCGTTAAGAACTGTGTAGAGCAGCTTATGCACCTCTAGGTACCGAGTCTTTGCATCATGAAGTACTTCACTCATGAAGTACACTGGGCGCTGAACTGTTTGGAACCTCCTGGAGGGGTCCGGAGCTTCCACCTCATCAACCCGGGCCCTCCCAGAGGGGTCCGGACCTTTTTCGGGGACCTCCTAGTTCTTGTTAGAGGAACTCGGAGCTTCCTCTAAAGTGACCCGGACCCTCCTGGAAGGATCCGTATCTTCTTGTTCAGCAACAGTAACTCCTTCATTTGAAGGAGGTTGATCCTCTGACTTCTTGCCTTGAGGATCCGGGTCTGGGGGCTGGGTCCCAGACTCACCTTCAGGTAGCTTCGGACATTCTCGGAGGGGTCTGGATTCCTGAACTAGAGATGGTTCTGGTCTTTCCGCAACCAGGACCATGCTAACAACTTCGTCAATTGCGGAAATGTAAAGCAGAAGTGGCTCAACGGGATTCGGAGCTACCAAAGTTGGTAGAGCGTTGAGGAGCTGCTTCAGCTCTTGGAATGCCTTTCCTGCTTCTTCTGACCATTGGAATGGCCCGGACTTCCTTAATAATTTTAAGAAGTGTAGCACCCGTTCCGCCAGTCTTGAGATGAACCAGCTAAGGGCAGCTAGACAGCCAGTCAGCTTCTGGACATCCTTGACGCGAGCTGGTGGCCGCATGTCTCCAATAGATTTAATCTTCACCGGATTTGCCTCTATTCCTCGATGGTTCACCAAGAATCCAAGAAGCTTTTCGGAGCTAACCCCAAAGACACACTTGTCTGGGTTCAGCTTTGTGCGTGTGATTCGCAACTTGTCGAAGACAGCTTGCAAGGTGTCAAGAAATGACTCCTTGTTCTTGATCTTGACGACGATGTCATCGACATACACTTCCACTACATCTCTGATGAGCTCTCCAAAAGTTTTGTATATAGCTCGCACAAATGTTGAAGCATCATTTTTGAGACCGAATGGCCTGGCAGGGTAACAGTATAATCCATCTACTGTGATGAACGCAGTATGCTCTTCATCTTCCCTAGACATTCTGATTTGATGATACCCAGAATATGCGTCTAGGAAACACAATAATTCACACCCAGAGGTGGAATCCACTATCTGATCTATTCTAGGTAGTGGAAATGGATCCTTTGGGCATGACTAATTCAGTGTTGTGTAGTCGATACACATCTGAAGTTTCCCGCCGTCCTTAGGTACAACGACTGGGTTTGCCAGCCATTTTGGATGGAAGACTTCCCGAATAAATCCAGCTTCGAGCAACTTCTTCACTTCTTGACGTATGAAGTTGTATCGCTCTATTGATTGCTTCCGAGGCTTTTGATGTACAGGCCGAGCATCAGGATAAATCTTCAGATTGTGCTCAATCACCTCCCTAGGGATCCCAGGCATTTGTGACGGTTGCTAGGCAAACACGTCGACATTAGCCGAGAGGAAAGTGATGAGTGCAAGTTCCTATTTGTCGTTCAGGCCTCCTGATATACGGGTGGTCTGAGCAGCGTTGGAACCAATTTGGACGACTTTGACGGGAATGTTAGTGTCGCCGCTTGGTTGCACACGAGGTGCGGAGGTTGAGCCTCGATGACGAATGCTCAGGGGCTTCGGAGCTTGCTCCTTTCCGGATTCGTCCTCCTATGCTGTAGCAAGCGCGTGGAGTTCTTCCAGAGCAGTAACTTCAGCGGTGCAATCTCCGCAGATCCAGAGAATGCCTGAGGGTGTTGGCATCTTCAACACCAAGTAGCCATAATGAGCAGCAGCCATGAATTTGTATAAAGCTGGCCTACCCAAGATGGCGTTGAATGGCAAGTTGATCTGTGCCACGTCGAAGACCAACTTCTCAGTCCTGTAATTCTCCCGAGTTCCGAAGATCAATGGGAGAGTAATGGCACCAAGGTTATGCCCCCTGGACCTACTCTTGAGAAAGGTCGGGAGGGGCGAAGGTTCGAAGGTCGGAGCTGAAGCTTGACGAAGGCTTTGAAGCTTATGAGGTTCAGCCCCGAACATCCGTCCACGATTACGTGGTGGAGTTGGATGTTGTTGATGGTCGGAGATACCATCAATGGAAGTTGGCCAGCTCCGATCATGTTCCGAGGGCAGTCCGAAGCATCGAAGGTGATGGCAGTATCCATTCACTTTCGATGAGGCTCCGCCCTGGCGATGGGAGCTACAGAGGCCATGTCCTGCCGCATTGTCTTGAGGAGACGACGGAAAGTGATATCCCACGAACCACCAAAGATGGTGTTCATAGTCTTTCGACGCTCGTTGTCGGAGACATCGGAGTCGTAGTCAACGGAGGTGTAAACAGCCTTCAAGACCTTCTTGGGGTCCTGAAAGCCTAACTCCTCTTCAGCTGGAGCTTCGCTGACTTTTTGTTTTCCTTCCCTTTGATGGAAAGGAGCTTCTTCCCGACGCTTGTTGTAACGCTCAACAAGGTTCTGGACCTCTCAGCAGTCTTCCAGGTTGTGGCTGTCCGTCTTGTGTATGGGACACCACATCTTGGAGCTGCTATTGTCTTCGGACGATGATCAAGGTCGTTTCTTGGGGCGTGGCCCCCGGCCACCCGGAGCTGCGGCAGTAGCGGCGGTAGGTGTGCCGGACGACGGCTTCTTCTTGCCGTTGGACTTTTTCTTCTTCTTACCACTCCCGGAGGTAGTGGCTTCACCCTTGGAGGATTTTTTGTTGGCCTCCGGAGGTGATTGGGAGTGCATTTCACGGCCCTCCACAGCCTTGGCACGCTTGTCTGCCAAGCTGAAGAGTTTCGTGACGCTGGTGACTTCCTTGGTCGCCAGCTTCTCCAGCATATTCTTATCTCGAACGCCCTGCCTGAATGCTATAATAATAGAAGCGCTTGAGATAGAAGGAATGGTATTTCGTACCTGGGAGAACCTCTGGATGATGGATCGCAAGGACTCTCCCCCTTTTTGCTTGACAGCAAAAAGATCCAGTTCCATGCCTGGTCGAGTGTATGAGCTCCCGAAATTGGTAGTAAACTTTTGGTACAACTCCGCCCAACTATTGATGGAGTTAGGCGGTAGCCTCATGAACCAAGACCTGGCGGTCCCAGTTAAAGCCACAGGAAAATAATTGGCCATCACGACCTCATTGCCCCCAGCCGCAAGGATAGCGGTGGAGTAGATTTGAAGAAATTCGGCGAGATTGACAGTCCTGTCAAATTTCTCCAGCAGGTGAGGCCAGAACTTCTGCAGCCATCTAACCATGCGTAGGTGCATGGCCAAGGCAGAACAACCTCCTCCTACTCTCTCAGGAGCAGGACTGTCCCGAGCCTCTCGCCTCTCGTGAGCTCGCTCAACGTGGACGCGACCGTCCTGTTGCCGGTAATGAAGATCGAGCTCCGCCCGGAGGTCATGAGTCGAAAGCCTTGTTACCGTGTGGGTACGTCGCGCCCCGAAAGGCAGCGACGTCACTTGTTGAGATGCAACACGCCTCCTATGCTGCGAAGCATGCAGACCGAGTCTACCTGACAAGGTCCGATGCTGCGATGGGGCCCGCCCCGAGGGGGAGGACCTTGATTGCTGATGCCATCGGCTGCTGCTGCAACCAGATGATCCACATCAGCTCTCCACTGCTCTATTGCAACCTGGGGTGCTCCTGGAGGCTGAGGACATTGGAGAAGAGCACGAGCAGCAATAAGCGCGTGTTCGGGGTTGTTGTTCGCTGATGCAGTGATCGACGCGGATGCCCCATCTCGATGTCCGGGTTCATTCACCAGAGCGGACGATGGCGGTGGTGGCATGACTCATGCTGGGGCCACAACACTTGTTGGCTGCTGCATGTTGGAGGGATTGCCTCCAGCAGGTTGCTCAGCGTGGTTACCGTTGGATGATCCAGCGGCAGAATTCACCATCTTTGAATCTCAGGCACCCCCTACCTGGCGCGCCAAATGTCAGAGTCTGGTTCCAGCAATTCCCCCAGTACTACCGTTGGCAGCCTACGGAGTTTCTTAGTTCGGTTAGGGCACGCGGAGAGTCAGAACAAGATGGTGACTTGACACGAGGATTTACGTGGTTTGGGCCGCCTGAGCGTAGTACCCTACTCCACTGGTGTGTTGTTGTTGTTATTGTATTGAGTGTATGAGCGTGTGAGAGCGTGAGCCACAGAGCCCCTCGAGCGTGTGTGTTCGCCTCTAGAGCCTCATGCCAGTCTCCAGTCCGCGTACCCTCGTGTATCGCTTGGCCAATACTTTTATAGTACAAGGGATGACCGTTACATCGTTAGCCTGGCCTGACATGTGGCCCTGGCAGTTACTGATGCCTAATACACAGTTTAATGTACTTAATTCCCCTTAATAGCGTGGTAACGCGCCTTAATAGTGGCGTTACTAGTATTAAGGGTCCTCTGATCGTGTGTCATTAAGATTGCATTAATGACACATAATCAGGTCTTGAAGCCTTTAATGTCCCTTGAAGGTCCGAGCCGTTGGAGTCCACCAATCTGCCTGTTGAGGTTGAAGGTCCGGCGGTTGGACACGTGGCAGCTTCGGAGCTTACCATCTTGGACTAGTAGATCCGGTGCCGTGGTACACGCGTCGGTACCGGAGCTTCCCTCTGTCGGGGGTTAGGTCTGGGGGTGCCACACAGGTATCCAGTCCGGAGCATTCCCATGTAGGGATTGTAGCTCCGATTTTATGATATACGTGGTGGCACTGGGACTAACCATATGAGGGAGGCAGGTTCGGTTACAATTGACACGAGGGGCCTTCGGAGGTCTTCAACTCAGATAGGTGGAGTTCCTTTGCACTCTTTGCAGTTCGAAGGGGTATCCGGTACACAAGGTATCGACATCTAGTCCCAAGTACAAATTGGGAGAGGTATGGCTCATGTATCTTTTCTTATATTTGTGACTTTATGCATAATAAAGATATTATGTTTAGTCTTCTTTTATTCATATACTTGGATGAAGTGTTTCTTGTTTGATTGTGAATTCCATGTATGTGGTAGGAATAGTCTCTATGACCATGCCTTAATGTCATTATACTATCATCATAAACACTATAAACCTCCACTATAGTCTAAGTAGTTATGATATGATCATGTTAATATGAATAACTTATGCTATGTCTCAACATTGGTTCAACGATGATTTAGTTTATTGCCTTAGGATGGCTTGTGCCCCGACTCTTAAGGTATTTACATAATATGCTAGCATGGTTCTAGGATAGTTAGGTAGCATTGGATGTCTCGTAGACCCACAGATGGAAGAGGTAGGCAGTAGGTGGTGACAGCCCTATCTGTCCTTTGTAATCCTCCACATTTGGCTATGCAACAGGCTCTTGGCGGGAGTTGTCCTAGTATTGCTAGGGGTAAACCCATGCCCGATGTATTGAACAACTTAGCATAAGGATTCACCATTGACATGCTCATCAGTATTTGACCTAGGCTACATATATGTATATTAGAAGCACTGTAGGAGCAACTCCCCAACTCTTAGTCTAATCTCCATTAGGACCCATTTACCCTTTAGAATAGATTGCTTAGGTGTGTGTCACACTACCCATATATTATCAACTTACCCCAGTCTTGATAATTCATTAGTATCCCATAGCTTGATTATAAGAGTAGTGCCTACTTTACTCCACTGCCTTCCTTTGGGATAAATACAATGCCCTTGGGAATACTCTTGGGTGAAATGCTACACGACAGTTTTCGTGCGCTTGCGAACCTCATCTCTTTCGAGAGATGATCTGTGACATAAGAAATGTCAACAAGCATTTATTGCGCCGTTGCCGGGAAGGCAAAGGAAGTGAAGGATAGCTATCACTTGTGATTAAGCTATACATACTAGTGGTTATTAGATAGGATTACCTTTTTTTGTTTCCCCTTTTATGCTAAAAACAGGGTAGTGTTGGCTAACCCATTTCATGGGATGGCCAATGAGGACGCCAGTGCTCAACTGCAAGACAATTCAAGGAGTACCTCAACAAATATCCGATAGGCAACACCATTGCCTTTTGCGGAAGAATTTCAGCTTCCAGTAGAAGCCAAAGTCATCTATCCCCAAGCTTGGGGGAGGCTCCAAGAGTCCTTCTTGATGCCTCCATCATGGGATGGATATTGGTTCTTCACCCAATGCTCATGTCATGCGTTGGCTCACCCAATCCATGACTACATTCATGCTGGAGATGATGAAATCCTATTCTCATTCATCATGGATGAGAATATGGTCTCTATTCAAGGGGTGGATTGAAGAATGCTCTAGTTCCCTTAGCTTGGCATGCACACCACTTAGCAAAGTGGACATGATAGCTATGGAACTACACCTCCCATTGAAGTATCATGAATATAAAGCCAATGAAGAAGTGTTTGGATGATCCAAGCCATGGATATTTACATGATTTGTGAAAATCCATGTCAACATGGGCCACTCGGGGAATCATTTCCCTAGGACCCATGAGGATTCTTCCTTTCAAACACAACTCCAATGGCTATCACCTATAAGGAGGTCAAGGGTGGAATCAATATCACCCTTGTAATCAAGGAGGCTATGAGGATTTCAAGGGATTTATGTGCAACTAGCCTACCTTGAAGTATCTTATCTTGTCCATGGCCAAGCAAGAAATCAAGACAACTTTTGCATGAAGCTCTTGGCCAAGGACAAGAAACTTAAAGAGCATTCAAGATCCAATATATGCCACAATCACTTGTTGGGATTCCTACCCTTCCACCAAGCCCATGCAACCTAGGGCAAGTGACATTTTGGATGAAGCGTTTTGTTTGATTGTGGAGTCCACATGTCACCATGCCCAACGAAGCTTTTGATCCATGATCAAAGTATGGGTCAACCCAAAATAACATCAAGAAGGTCGAAGTGACACCCCTAAAGAAGGACAAGCCTCACCATGCTCATAAGAGAGTATCTTCAAGAGGGAAAAGCCGTCACTACATCAACAAGTCTTCATCAAGATGGCAGAAAGGCTAGGGCCACCTTGTGGCCCACATGTCCAACTAACATGCCAAAGGAGATTTTGCATGTCAATCAAAAGAAGTTATCCACATCTTCAACTTTGGGATTAGACAACAAATCATCGCACTAAACAGGATGGAGGTAAGTCCCACT
The DNA here is from genome assembly GCA_036927565.1 of Tuctoria greenei. Lineage (NCBI taxonomy): Eukaryota > Viridiplantae > Streptophyta > Magnoliopsida > Poales > Poaceae > Tuctoria > Tuctoria greenei. Next base: position 97,087,211 of record JAYESD010000010.1, read on the forward strand.
AATCGGACTTTAAAAATTCGGTGAGTCCTTGCCAATAGTAAATTGGTATCTATCTCATATTTGATTTCCTAATTGCATATTTGAATTTCCCATCAAGCTTTGCATTTTCATGATTGAATTCTTGCATGTTGGAATGTAAAATTTCCAACCATCATAAACTTTAAATTTTTAATTATGAAATAAATTTAATTGGATATAAACCTTGGGCGTAACCACTTGAATTCAGCTTCCTAATTCAAACCAAAAATATTTCCCTTAAGTATTCGTTGCATTTGCAAGTTGTTTCAAGTTGGGCAAAACAATTTGAAAAATGGTACAACATGTTTTTTTAGCTAATGTAACCCGTTTTCGAGTTGTTTTGTTTGTTCTTGATTTTAGTGCAGCCAGGACAAAATGTGTAAAGAGGTTCGAAGGCCCCATCAAGCGTATATCCCTCCATCAATCTCATTTTGAGTTTCATGGTGGAAGAATGCTCAAGATGGTGGCCCGATAGAGGAGCAAGATGAAGCTCATTCAACTCCAACCTCAACTTGGCAAAAGACATTGAACATGAAGGCTACACAACAATCCATAGTCGTGCGTTTGTCAACAACGACCTTCAACCAGGACTACTCTCTAATTGAGGTACAAGTTTAAATTTTTCTGTTGTTGAAATTGCATTAGGATTGAATGATTTTTGCTTACTTTGATAACGAAGGTTTACACCTTCTCATCATTCAATTCTTATGCATCCTCACGGGAGTAAGTGTTGGCATTGCTCTTTTTGATTCTTCAAAAGGAATGTCACCTTACTTTGGAACAAATTTAAACAAGTACCTAGAATTCATAAGCATTGCTAAAATTGACGTAGACATTTTTCTACCTAGGTAATGCTTATGGAATGACTAATGGTTGAATTGGTATGTAGCAACCTAGCAATAGTGATGTCCATAATTTTGATTGGAAACTCAGTCACGCATGGGTCACTAAAATTCGAATTCCTAGGCAAGAAATTAAAAATTTTCAAGAGGATAAAATTGAGAATCTTGTTTGCCATGATCCAATTGATAAATATTTGCTGCTGTAAAAAAAAGCTATGATGGTTAGAAATTTTATAAGATGAAGGGATCCATATAGTGTATTTATATCACTTGCATTGCTCTGAGTAAAGGCTTTAGAACATGTGCAAATTGATTTATCCATAAAGCCCCACTACTATCAATGATTCATACATTAATACACTAGAAATTGGACCCAATGCATATTTGGTCTTGTTCTTCCCCATGCGTAAAAATGAAGATTCGGTTACCTAACCCGAAAATTCATTTGTACAAGTATTGGGAGCTAACCATCCCTCTCTATCATAGAGAGGAAGTTTGCAGGAGTAATATTACTATGCAGGCATTCAAATACCTGATTATTGGAAACCCTAAAAGGATTCCATTTCAATATCTCTTGGCTAAGGAGTCAATTAGGATGGTTGCTTGCTACCTATCGGAAATTAATCCTGAAGGTCAACCATAACTATATGAGGCCGGAGATTTGATATGGAAACCCTCTGTGAGCTACCAATGGGCTGCTACGAATATGTGAGAGCATTATGCTCTCAACTATTCTAAGCACTCATTCAAGCTCAAGGGAATTGCCACCATCATTGGGTGTAAGTTTTTCCTTTGTGGCTAAAAGTTATGATAAACCTTAACCAAGGAATGATAATATCACATCCAATGTATATTGGATGCAAGTTGTTCCTATGTGGCTAGAAGGTATTTTATACCATTGCCAAGGAACAACGGGTCACACTCAACCCATGTTGAGTGCACGTCATCCCTTTGTGGTTATAGGTATGTTGTACCTTAGCCAAGGAATAACGGATCGTACTCAACATATGTTGGGTACAAGACACTCCTTTCTGGCTAAAGGTTATCATTACCTTAGCCAAGGAATGACAGATCACACCCAATGCATAAGGGGTACAAGTTATTTTTTGATGGCAAAAAGGTATGATACACCTTAGTCAAAGAATGACGGAACACACTAAACTCATGTTGAGTGCACGTCATTTCTTTGTACCTAAGGGTTATCATTACCTTAGCCATGGAATAACCAAGTACATCCAACCTATGGGAACCTTGAGGTGTGGATGAGCGACATTGACAACACTCTACTCGACTACACTCGTGGAACCCACGGAAGGCAACCCAACATCGACACTCAACCCTCCAATGTCAAAGCCATGCTGCAATAAGGTTAGGCCAACCTAATGGCCTACATCCATCGTTAGGGTTTCAACCCCTATCGCGGACCTTGAACAAGAACAAGCTTGGTGGAGGACCCAAACTTGAGGTACCTTGTATCACATCCCATTTGCATCCCATTATTTTATTTATTTCTTTTCACCACATTTGCATCTAAAAAGAAGAAGATATTAATAATAATGTAGTATAGGTTAGGTTAATAAAATAAAAGATGTGCAATGAGAATGATTTAGAATTCACATAGATGAAATGATGAATAGTTGATCTATTTTAATTTTCCTAAGTCCCCAATTTACAACTTACTACTCTCCAACATATTGCTCTCATTGGCTAAAATTGCTTTTGCCTTGATTTAGAAATTGTGGGTAGCAAGAGCTTAATCCAATTCTATGTTATTGTGAGGTATGATATAGTGATAGGGCTGCTATTCCTAGTTTAAAAGTGAAACTTTGATTTTCGAAGAAATACTAAAAAGATTTAAGTTACTCGCATTTGATTGGAAATACCTACCAAAGCCATATGATACATTACATTGATAGACCTTATGCATATGCTATTTGTCTTCACATTGAGCTTTGTCAAACTAGTATAGACCTATGTGAGATTTCATTCATTACTTTTTGAATTCAAGACTTCACTTGCACATGGTGTACTTCGACACTAGAAGTAAGCAAATTCCCATCATATCACCATTCCACTATAAAAAGAGAAACTACATATCATTCATGCTTAGTACTCTCTTTAAATTTATTGCATAAAAAGGGAGTAGAAGAAATGGCTATAAAAAAAGAAAATGCATGCTTACATCAAAAGCATGAGAAAAAAAAAGAAAATGAAAAGAGAAAAGTAGCCATGTTTCATCCCTGCAAAATAAGAGAGTCCACTCAAAAAGGAGTCATCTCAAATAACCACATCCACCTCCATTCCATCACAAATGCACAAGTCTTGAATCAAATAGTTTTGAATTGATTTCTCCTAAGGCTTGCTTTTTCGACTTAGCAATATTATGTGTTGCAAATATGCCTACTATATTCCCTACCAAGCTCCACATACAAGCCTTATGGAGAGGTAGGATGAATATAGGCAAAATGCCTTGGTGAGGACATATTTCCACTACACATAAAGGAGAGACTTGAGAGAATCAAATTGAGATACTTAAAATCTAAATTGAACTCACCAAAATTTGAGTGGAACTTGATTTCTAGGGTATTTGTGCTCCATTTGCTATTCTATATTATAACCACCCATGAATAGAAGATGGCATAAGTCCCATAATGACTTAAGATGGGTGAAGTACCATGCTAATTTTTACAATACTAGGTAGAGTATTTTGTTGTGCACATGGTACTTTTGAAAAGTAGAACATTTTAGCAACTTCTGACATCAACCTAAAGTCTTGACTTTGCTCGTGACGAGCAAATGATATGCTTGGGGGAGTTTGTTGACGGCTGTTATATACCAATTTCAACCGTCAATATAACTCAATTATGTGAAGGAAATATCATTTCTTGCACACATCACCTTTCTATTTAACCTATTTCCACTTGTACTTGGAGAAATTGGTGCATGCAGACATTTTACACAAAATTGAAGTGAAACAAGGGGATGGATCCTATAAAATATCATCCCAGCCAATCAAGCGTCGACATGTGGCACCACATGGATCAAATGGCCCACAAACAGAAGTATTCGAGGCTATCCAACGGTGTAGCACCCATATCATGGAATGGTACCCACCTGTCAGTCACCTGGAGGAAGAACTGGTCGTTTGGAGCCAGAAACAGGTTGGCTGACCCCCCTAGTCGGCCGACTAGGTCCTGGCACCAAACGTAGTCAAACGCCACGTGTTGGCTCCTCCCGTCTTGAAGAGGTCATGGGTGATTTATTCGCGCGCTTTTGGTGGCGGGAACCGACCATTCTCGAAGCTGTAAATAGAACCCGTCACCCCTCACTTCAACACACACCACTTGAGCATCATTCTATTGTATACACTAGTTTTCTTAGTCCTTAGTGGAGTTAGGATATACAGAGGAGAGCCTCTAGGCCCAACTCCAAATTGGGAAAGGTATGACTCACATATCTTTTCTTATATTTGTGACTTTATGCACAATAAAGATATTATCTTTAGTCTTCTTTTATATATATACATGGATGAAATGTTTCTTGTTTGATTGTGGATTCCGTGTGTGTGGTAGGAATAGTCTCTATGACCATGCCTTAATGTCATTATAATATCATCACAAACACTATAAACCCCCACTATAGTCTAAGTAGTTATGATATGATCATGTTAATATGAATAACTTATGCTATGTCTCAACATTGGTTCAACGATGATTTAGTTCATTGCCTTTGGATGGCTTGTGCTGTGGCTCTTAAGGTATTTACTTAATATGCTACCATGGTGCTAGGATAGTTAGGTAGCTTTGGATGTCTTGTAGACCCACAGATGGAAGAGGTAGGCAATAGGTGGTGACAACTGTGGGGACCGGAATCCCGACATCCCAGGATCTCATTGGGTGGTGTCGTGCGATGCGACACCCAACAGTATACAAGAACAGAACGAGAATAAAATACAAGACTAAGTCTTTTATTTATCATACAGAAGAAGTTTTACAATACTAGCGGAAGGAAAGAAACTTATATATCATAGCTACTCTCTCAGCACTAGCTATGCAAAAGCAAAGTCATCCATGCCCTGGATATTTCGCACTAGCAACACCCAAATCACGGCGGCGTGCAGGGTTCCCACTCGGCTGTAAACCCTGGAGGGGGTGCAGCCTTGTCATCAAACCTGTCATCAATCGTATAACCTGCAAAAACTCATTAACTGCAAACATGAGCATAAGGCTCAGCAAGACTGACCCGTCTCACTAGACATATGCAAGGGTGAATACTAAGCATAGGTAAGGTGAAGCATAAACGACTCGCCTACAAGTGGATCCTATAATCATGTTTGAAGTAGCAAATGACATTCTCCAAGCACAACACATCATAGACTCCACAATCAAACAAGAAACGCTTTGCTGATGATATGACATGCCCAGAGCACATAATGCTATTACAGCTAAAGTATGGGGAAACTGTAAACTTTTATTTACTACGTGACGACTCAGTGAACAAGTGGTAATTTATTACCGCGAGGGACGGTGATTGCAATCAGGACACACCCAGACAACACAACACATATGCACGTTCGGAAGTGTCAGCGAGTACATCAGTACCTACGTAACACTTCAGTACTAGTCGTATATGGTCACCTTTCACAAGAAACCCGAACGCCGAACCCGTCTCACCTCCGCGAACAGAAGGTCTCTACACAGAACACCTCTGTGTCCACCGACCGATTTACACCTTACTGCCCTCAACCCAACCCTATCGATGGTGAGTTAATGGCCTCGACATCCCAGTTATCGAGTTACGTCAGTTTACTAGAGCCCATATATCCAGTATGTCCCCGGTACAAGTCAAGCTTGTTCCAAGGGGCCGCATACAGACGGGCCTTAATTGACGAGTTAGAGCTATGCGACCAAGACCACGCCTTGCCGCTTTCTATCCATCTCTGACCGGTCTCAAGTTTAGATTTAACGGTCATTCTCTATAAATGTTAACCTAGTGTAGATGAGTGTCAATTTTCTATCTCGCGAGTAGATTCCAACTACTCTACTTCTACCAGTTCACCTACAACATTAGCATAGCAGTTCTACATGTCGAGCTATCAACCTACCCAATTAACCAATGGGATTGTGGGTCATGCATCTGGAGTATTCAAGCATCCTGAACGTAATTCACAATTCATATGCTAATCAACATAGTGATAAAGCAAAACTTTATAAATGATTTAAATGCAAACCGGGGCTTGCCTGGATGCAGGTCCGAGTCTGTGTTAGTATCCGACAGGTGTACCTCCAAGGCCTTCGGTTCCTCCTCGACTTCGATCACTATACGATATGCATATAATATGTATATGAATGACTTTGAAAAATAATTACTACTAAGACCATAATCTAATCTTTGGTGATCATTATACGATAATGATCTTAATTGGCCTTGGGACTTTGATGGTAGATACTAAGTAATATGATAGAAGCTCTGGCAATGAACAGGAGATGATCAAAGTAGTTTGTTGTCTCTAAAATTATGGTAATCAATAAACTCCCAAGAATTTTAGAGAAGAAACTATAGCTTGAACATAGCTGCCAGTTGATGATCATGATAGAGGAGGTTGTCCTGGTTCTAGCAAAATTGGTTTCATAAATATCTAAGCCTTGATGAAGGAGTTATTGAATTTAAAAGTTGGCAAGAATTTCTGGAATTATTTTATAATTGAATTTTAGCTTTTCAATTAACATTCAGTTGGAAACTGAATTAGGATTAGGAGATTAAGTCAATTAAATGACAGATTTTTACAGGAACTAGTGTATGACTAAAGGAAGGTTCACTCCAAATTTGGGACATAATAAAGCAACTGAACATCTGTAATAATTCAATGACTGGAAAAGGTAATCGAAATATACAGAGGGTTATACAGGTGCAATGGATCCCAAACATGTTCTGGTAATCAAGAATAGGACAATGTATTTTATGTGAATTTTGGAGATTTTTCCAGTGGAAAGTTCACCTGGCAAAATTGTATTTGTATTTGGAAAGATTGTTTTCTACAGAATTTAAAGTAAGTTTCACAAAACCTAATTGGTACTAACAGAAACTAGAGCTCAATGGCTTTCAAACAAAATTTGTTTGAAGATTTTTGGAGCACTCTACAGAGAGATATTGATTTTTCAAGTTTGGAAATAGTTCTCCATAAATTTGTAATTTTCAGCTTTTAAATTTTGGCGCATGGGCCCACCGGATTTAAATCAGCCAACCAGGAGGCAGCCACACCGGAGGCCATAAACATTTCCACGTGGCCACACTAGATCCCCTGGCCACAGGCTCATCCTAGAAGCATTGCACCCTCTGGCAGGTGGGACCCGCGCCCCCTCTTTCTTCTTCCTCTGGCCACGGACTCGGGCGGCGGTGCCCAGGCCGGCGCGCGGCGGCGCCCACGACGGCGCGTGGCGGCGCTCTCGCCGCTGACTGTTTCCAGCCCACAAGAAGTCTCGAAACTCGTCGCCCCACCCTAGCTTCGCGCGGGAAACACGTTGGAGTACCCCCGGACGGTGATGGGTGACTGGAAATCCACTCCCAACGGCGGCGGCGGGTGCTAGGGTTCCGGTCATGTCGGAACCCTCAATTTCCTAGCGAAAGCTCTCATATGAAGGCTCAGGAAGCAACTTGGGAGCATGGGAAAGAGGTTAGGAGGGTCTAGAACTCGTGTCTTAGCCGGCAACACTAAGGTCGACGGTAAACCGAGCTCCTTCAATGGCGGAAGGGGAAAAACCGGATAACTCGAGAATTACTCGATGGTTCCTTCTGATCTTTGGAGGGAAGGTGCGCTAGGAGACGTTGATCATGTCATCTAACTGGATCAAAGAATTATTGTGCATACAATCAGAATTAAACCGACGAACTAGCTCCAAAGCTACAAAAGTGCTTTGGTTTTTCACGAAATACGTACGCTAGGATGCACGATATGAGTTCAAACTCTACCAATAGCTACACGAGATCATGGCGCACCTTTTCCAAAAGACCGCAGAGGACGAGGAAACTTGTAGCGGCAGCGAGGCTGAGCGACGTCGGGCGGAACCGAGGTGGTCATGGCGGCGAGCAACTAAACAGCGCGAGCGAGAGGGAGCCGAGAAGTGACTGCGGTCAACGGTGGAGTGAATAAAAGGTCTTCATCGCAGTAGATAAGGAGGCTGGGGTAGCTGGAGGTGACCCACAGACGAACCGGCGCGCTGGCGGCATGCAGGCGTCGCGGTGTCACGCGGAGAAGGAAAACAGAGGCGATGAAACGGTTCCCTGGCTGACATGTGGGCCCCACTGATCCCTCTTCTCTGTTTCTTTAAATTCCTTCTGAAACATTGCCCAAAAATTCCCAAAATTTACAGACAGGCTAAGAAAATTATGAGGAACCCAAATCTGTAATCAGATTTCAATCTAGACACAGTATGTTTCAAATTCAAAATCCAATTTGAATCCAAACTTGTTTATAAAACTTATTGAAATAAATAGTAACTGAGGTCCATAAATCCCCAAACTTTGAAACAAAGCTCACTGAACCATAAAGGTTCTTAGGAAAAATTGTGGGTTGATTTGGACAAGGTTAAGTGCAAAGCTAAATTTTGAGATCGACGCGAAATAAACCCTCTGTACGTGTCCAACTAAGTGGAAGACGTACTTCAAAAATCTTGAAAATTTACCGAGAAGCTATTTAACATATTCAAGAGGCCAAGGAAAAGTTTGGAGCCTTGGATTTGAATCTTTTTGTCAGGGCCAGATATATATAGCAACATAATCAAATTACATTTGTTTTGTTTTTATATTGCTGCAATATAATTTGCCCTAGCCATTTCATTCAATTAAATTCCCAACTTTGCGGAAAGGTTTAATTAAAATTGTTCTAGGATTTGTGGTGAAGTCCAATCCTCATGTTAATAAAATTAAACATGAGTAGAAAGAAAACTTTTTAGTGAGGTCAAGTTCATGTGCACAACTATATTGACCTCCATTATGTTTGATAAACAACTTGTAGCTGAACTTCACATGAAAGGAAAAAGAGAGATTTTACATTCCTCCCCCCTTAAAAGAATCTCGTCCCGAGATTACAACGAAAAGACAAAAGGTAAAGATCTATTGAACATGTGCCGCTAACAAGTCCGAATAGTTCGTTTTAAGATACTCCTCGCTTTCCCACGTGGCTTCTTCATCACTGTGGTTGCTCCACAAGACCTTGTAGAAACGCAATGTGCGGCTCTTTGTGGTGTGAGTTTTCTCATCTACGATCTGGGTTGGATGCTCAGAATAAGTAAGATCTGGTTGGAGAGCCTCCAAATCCTCAATACGTACATTCGTTGGGTCTTAAGACATTTCTGCAATAGAGAAATGTGAAACACATTGTGGACCCCTGCCAACGATGGCAGTAACTCCAATTGACATGCCACAGGTCTGCATCTTTCGATTATTGCGAACGGCCCAATGAAACGTGGAGCTAGCTTCCCTTTCACTTCGAATCGATGAATTCCCTTCATTGGGGATACCCGGAGATAAACTTGATCCCCAACCTTGAAGTGAAGAGGTCGATGTCGTTTGTCCGCATAGCTCTTCTGATGAGACTGAGGAGCTTTGAGATTTGCTTGAATAATGCGTACTTGATCTTCGGCTTCATTTACCAAGTCGATGCCGTATACCACTCGTTCACCAGATTCGCACTAGTTCAAGGGTGTGCGACACTTTCGGCCATAAAGAGCTTCATATGGCGCCATCTGGATGCTAGCCTGATAACCGTTGTTGTACGAAAACTCCGCCAATGGTAGGTGATCATCCCAGTTCCTACCATGGTGGATGGCACAGGCACGAAGCATATCCTCTAGCACTTGATTCACCCATTTGGTTTGCCCATCAGTCTTAGGATGATAAGCCGAGCTTCGAATTAGTTTGGTACCCAATGCATCGTGGAGATGCTCCCAAAATCAAGCAACGAAAATAGATCCATGATCTGAAACGATAGTGCGGGGTACTCCATTTAGGCACAAGATTCTGGAGATATAAAGTTCTGCATACCGCTTTGCATCATACTCGACACTGATCGGTATGAAACGAGCTGATTTGGTCAACCGGTCAACGATCACCCAAATTGAGTCATGCTTATGGAAAGTGGGAGGCAACCCAACAATGAAATCCATGCTGATGTCCTCCCATTTCCAAGCCGGTATGCTTAAAGGTTGAAGCTGTCCAACTGCCTTCATATGGTCGGCCTTCACTCGTCGACACGTAAATTCCGACACGTATTTTGCTACTTCTCTTTTAATCCGAGTCCACCAGAACTTCTTCCTTAAGTCGTGGTACATTTTTTACTTCCCGGATGAATGGAATACTTGGATAAATGAGCTTCATCCAGTATCTTCTTCCGAAGTTCCATGTTCCGGGGTACCACTATGCGGTTTTTAAACCAGAGGGTACCTTCATTGTCACATCAGAAACATTTCATCTCCCCCTTCTCCATTCTTTGCTGAATGTGCGACATCCCTTTGTCCTCCTTCTGAGCTGCTATAATATCCTCCCTAATAGTAGGAATGAGAGCTAGGTTGTAGAGTGCCCTATATGGAACAAAGTAGAGACTCGGTTCTTCTTCTCCTATTGAGGTGATGGAAAGATTGTTGACATGGGACTTGCGGCTCAGTGCATCTGCGACTACATTCGCCTTGCTTGGATGGTAGTGGATCTCAATCTCATAATCCTTGATTAATTCCAACCATCTACACTGTCGCATATTAAGTCCTTTTGGGTGAAGATGTACTTCAGGCTCTTCTGATCGGTGTAGAGATGTACTAGATTACCCAGTAGATAATGTCTCCACATCTTCAATGCTAGTACCACAGCAGCGAGCTCTAGATCATGAGTCGGATAGTGCTGCTCATGGTTCTGAAGCTGTCGTGATCCATAAGCGATCACTCGTCTGTCCTGCATCAACACACAACCCAAACCAATTCCTGATGCATCACAATACACGTCAAATGATTTGGTTGTGTTCGGTTGAGCTAATACTGGTGCCGTTGTGAGGTGTTTTACCAATGCCTGGAAACCTCCCTCACATGCCTCTGTCCATACATACTTCTTCCCTTTTTTCAGAAGTTCTATCATTGGTTTAGCTATTTTGGAGAAACTAGGAATGAACCTCCGGTAATACCCAGCTAAACCCAAGAAACTTCGAACTTCATGTACAAACTTTGGAGACTCCCATTTGAGTACTTGCTTTATCTTGCTTGGATTAACTGCAATCCCTTCTGCAGATATGATGTGCCCTAGAAATGGCACTTGGCTGATCCAGAATTCATACTTGCTGAACTTGGCATATAGCTGGTGGTCCCGTAATCGTTGAAGCACGATACACAAGTGTTGAGCATGTTCTTCTTCCGATTTCAAATACACAAGGATGTTTTCAATGAAGACCACGACAAACTTGTCCAATTCCAGCATGAACACCGAGTTCATGAGATACATGAAATGAGCCGGTTCGTTGGTCAATCCGAAGGACATAACAAGGTATTCATACAGCCCATACCTCGTCGAGAATGCTGTCTTGAATATATCTTCTGGCGGGATTCTAATCTGATGATAACCAGAACGAAGATCCATCTTCGAAAATACTTTAGCACCCACTAGTTGATCGAAAAGAATATCTATGCGTGGTAGTGGATCCTTGTTTTTGATAGTGACAACATTGAGTGGACGATAGTCCACACATAGTCTCAAGGTCTTATCTTTCTTCTCCACGAACAATGCAGAACAACCCCATGGTGATGAACTTGAACGAATGAAACCCTTGTTCTCGAGTTCCGTTAGCTGCTCCTTTAGTTCTGCAAGTTCCTTGGGTGCCATCTTGTAGGGCTGCCTTGAGATCGGCACTGTTCCCGGTACAAGCTCAATCTTGAACTCTATATCTCTTTCTTGTGGCATACCAGGAAGATCTTTGTGAAACACGTCCGGATACTCACATACTACCGTAATATCCTTAAGTTCAATAACATCGGTATTGTGAGTAGATGGATTCACTAGAACAGTTCTCTCAAGATTGAGGACTTGGGAAGGATGAAGTGGAGAATTTAGATATATTTTTTGAGGAACAAGATCTAGAATAGTGCCATGGTATTGTAACCACGCCATTCCCAAGATGACATCTAGCCTCTGATTCTCTAGTATCAGAAGCGAAGTAAAATATATAGTCCCCTCTAGGTTAAGTGGTATCCCAGGAACCATCTCACTTGTTACTGTCTTCCCTGCCGGAGTGCAAATCACATACGGAGTTTTGGTGGAGATAATAGGCAACTAAATTTTAATGACAAAAGACTTGCTAATGACATTGTGGGAAGCTCCGGATTCAAATAGTATAACTACAGGATGATCAAAGATAGAGAACGTACCCGTGAGTATGGGTGCGCCTTCTGGAACATCCTCAATGGCGAGGTGGTGGACGTTGCCGAGTCTGGGGACTGGCTTCTTGGGCTGGTTGCTGGGTTGGTTGGCACCCTGGTACGATAAATGTCCTCTGCTCTGCCTATTCTGCGGGCAGTCCTTGGCGAAGTGCCCCGTGCGTCCACACGTGAAACACGTGTACGGGGTTTGGCTGGTACGAATGGGAGGACGGAATCCCGGTGCACGCGGTGGAGGTGGAACTGCACGTGAGATCATCCCCTGTGCTGCTGCGGTCGGAAACCGGCGTTGCCGAACTGGCGACCACTCAACATCGATGGTCGCAATGGCGGTTGCCATTTCTGGCCGGATGGTGATCGATACACCATTCGGTACTTTTGAGGAGCACCACCTCCGCTGCCCTGCGGAGCACTCCTCTTCTTCTTGTCTGAGGTAGCTCTCAAGTAGCGTCCTCTTATACGATCGCGGCGTTGACAATGTCGTTGAAGCTGCCGCGGTTGAAAAAGGCAAGCTTGTCCTTCATCTTGGGGTTCAAAGCCCGGTAGAAGCACTCTTGCTTCTTGTCTTCCGTGTTCACTTGGTCTTGTGCATACTGGGCCAAGTGGTTGAAGGTCTTGGAGTACTCGTAAGCACTCCTTCCTCCTTGCTTCAGCTCCAAGAACTCTTGAAGCTTCTTCTTCATAATCTCGGGAGGGATATGGTAGGGGCGGAATGCCTCCCGGAATTCTGCCCAGCTAATGACATAGTCTGCGGAGCGTGCGACGAGGTAGTTTGCCCACCACGCACCAGCAGACCCCAGCAGTTGTTGAGCTGCAAACAGAGTCTTCTATTGTTCGGTTATCTCGAGTAAACCAAACTTCCCTTCAATGAAGCGGAGCCAGTTGTCCGCCTACAAAGGTTCGTCGGCCTCCCTGAAGACCGACGGATGCGTCGATGTGAAATCCGAGTAGGAACTCAGATATGGCTGACGTGGCCCATCAGCTTGTCATCCCCCATGACGCGACGAATGCTGTACAAGGGTCCGCAACAACTCGGTTTGCTCGTCGCGCGAGCCGAGCACTGCTGCGAGAACCTCCGCGAGACTTCTAGGAAGTGTAGGTGGAGGTGGTGGAGGTGGCTGCATCTGGGGCGTGTTCTGCCCCGGGGTGGGGTGTCATCCCCCTGTCCCCCACTTGAGCCTCCCAATTCCTGGGCTTTACGTGGATACATCTCATTGCCTCAAGTTCATCCTTCCATACAAATAGTAATGCTGTAGACAAAAATAGATAATGCACAACATTAACATATATTGATAAAGTACAAGCTTTATACAAGATATATTATCTCATGACCAAGTTTACAGTAGTAAACTCCAAAATGATGGACTCCCACTATGGAAATACATCTCTACCATACTTGGTCCCCCTGAGATGTCGTACACATTTTTTCATCTTAGATATAGCCACTGCTATTCTTAATATGATACAAACATGGTCACAAAAGAAAAACACGAGCAACAATTAAACTATATGTTGCCCCGTGTCAGCAGAACTGTTGCCACATCCCACTCCAATACGTCCTACTCGACGTACTCGAGTTCCTCGGGATTTTCTTCTTCCTCGTCATCCTCAGGATTGGGCACCACCAGTACGGGTGCTGAAATAGAAGCTGCTGCCTCGCCCATTATCAATGCTTTTGTGACAGCCAATGCTTGTACATCAGCCTGCACAATAAACATCCTAAAGCCGTCGAGTTCGTGCTGGGCATTTTCACAACTGGCTTTCCAGGCCTGAGCCTCTGCCCTGGACCGATCCCGATCTTCAGTCATCGTGCTCAACTGAGTACCCAGCTGGTGCACAACAAATACACTTGCCTCCAACTCAGTTTCCATCTCTTGAGTTGCTCCACGAGCCTCCAACAGATCTTGAGCAATTAGCTCATACTGCTCTTCTTTGAAGCGGAGACGTCGGTTGAGAGGACCGATCGTGGTTCTAAGCGAATCATTTTCATGCTCAAAATGATCCCCTCGAATCATGGTTTGCCTCAGATTATCCACCACTCTTTAATGCACGCCTTCTGGGTGCCATTTTCGTGACGTGATGCCGATGCATACACCGCTAAGGCTGTCACCGATGTTTCACTGCGGAGGTCATAATCTGCGATCAATCGGTTAGCCCACTCTTTAGCAGCTCTACCGCTGACCGCAAAAGAACTCATACGGAATACCCATTAGCTGACGATGGTGAAGTTTGCAGAACCTCCCCATAGAAACACTTGCGGCGAAGCACCAAGTTTCTTCCAATAGAACACCCCTTGTTTTGATAGAAAAGGGGGCCCATCCGTTGCTTGCTGGACCAGCAGGCACGTCGACATATATGACACATCTCTTCACCCTGTTGTCATAGAATTCCTTTCCCCAATAGCTAGGCACCGCCTGATATCCGCACTGGCGTATCAGCAAGACAAAAAAAATCCGGAAACCCACCTTGGCCAGTGCACGTCGTGTGCACCCAACCGTTAGGTAATTGGATCATCTCCGCTGCCGTCTTCCTGTATAAACCCCACAGTTTCATACAGGAATTTTCAGAATCAAAGGTGGAGTTGAATACCATAGTTGTAGTACACTTCACAACCTTTCCAGATTGTACCCATACAGCTACAAGTGAGCTAGAAAATAGAATTTATACAGGTTTTAAGTTGACCCATATTTTCTGGAAATTTTGACAGAACCTCACCTGTATATGTAGTTATCTCCC
This sequence comes from Tuctoria greenei, assembly GCA_036927565.1. NCBI lineage: Eukaryota > Viridiplantae > Streptophyta > Magnoliopsida > Poales > Poaceae > Tuctoria > Tuctoria greenei. The sequence continues at coordinate 97,102,218 of JAYESD010000010.1, forward strand.
ACAATTTATACAGGTATATCAAAACCATATATTGAGGTAATGACAAAATAAAATTTGTATAATATCAAGTTAACAATCCAGAAGTAAAAGAGTTATCCCCCGAAAAGTTTGTTATATAGGTATCGCGCGCGAATTCACAACCATGTGCAAACTGCTTCAAGTTCTGGACTCCCAGAACCAAGTTTGCGACAAATGTAATTAGACACCGCTATACCCAGATTCAGATCATGAATGCAAAATAAAGTTGATAGAAGACTTCCTAAGCTTTCAAAAAATGTATATATGTGATTATGTCACTATTCTGGATTAAAAGTTATAACTATCCCAACTAAACAGTTGATCTGACTGGTTTGCACCAGCAGTCCTGCAGTTCACTGTTTTGATTTCCAAATTTGATTTGACTCAATTCCGAATTAGGAAAAACTCTAAACATCAAACCTGTATATCATCTTCTGCCCTTTCCAGAAATGTATCACAATAAGGCAGAAGATGAACCTACCGTGAGTTATCACAATATTACTGGAACTGGTACAATGGGACGGTCATCTGGAGCAGTTTTAGTATACTCCAGATTTCAACAGATTATCAAACTTTTCTGCCCTGATGGTCAAAAAACAAGTTGTAGAGGTCTTCACGAACTTTCCATCCATATATTATACCCTTATGTTATCTATAAGATAACCAAGATTACAATCCGGCGAAGTCGAGCCAACTTCTACCAGAAATCAAGAATATTGATTCTATCTACTCTATCGAGTCGGAGTCCCTTTTACGAAGTCCAAACCTACCAGCATCTGACAGCCGGACTTTCCAAAACATGATGAATCCATTCTGTCGTTGGGGATGGTCAAATATCATGTTTGATACTGACGGTACTACGTACCTCACCAAAGAAAATTCTATCCGGTATATCCAGTTCCGTCTATAGGTGGTTCCTATATCGTTCTCTCACAAACGGTTTCTGCATGGTCTTCTACCATAGTCAATGCTGCAAAAGACAAAAAAATCCCCTTTCACACCTTCACACCTCAAGGGTGGTACGGAGAAACACGACAGGCAGTCACAATAATACATATGAAAATAAATGCATACGACTCTAGTGTGAGTCGCCCTCGAGCGAGGTCATGTCTCGAGGTACATGGCTGTAAATACGTCTGTACAGCAAAGACTCCCGTACGATTCGGCTTATACACGCTCGGGCATACGTGTTTCGCTTGCTCCCATAGAACATGAATGGTTCTAGAGATGCATACTATCGGGTTATACACCACCCGACAGGGGCTCCCACTAACTTTGAAGCACGCTAGGGTACCGCGTGTCATAGGTGCTCAGAAACATAGAAGCTTCAGAGACTCCTATTAACATTTCCGTGCTAAGCCACGAAAAACTTCCATGCTACCTCTCGCATGGTGAGCTTACCGCAATTGATCCGCTTACGGTGGCATACCTTACCTCTTACCTGACGACGGAGCGTCGTTGCAGAATTAATAACATATAAGTTAGTTTACCACCTTTATATCTTATACTAATAATACTCCTTATAAGGGCATATATATAATTCCTCACTCAATCCTAATTTTTGAAAATATGTTCTTTTCAAGTACACTGTTCCCAACGATGCTCTGATACCATGTCTGTGGGGACCGGAATCCCGACATCCCAGGATCTCATTGGGTGGTGTCGTGCGATGCGACACCCAACAGTATAAAAGAACAGAACGAGAATAAAATACAAGACTAAGTCTTTTATTTATCATACAGCGGAAGTTTGACAATACTAGAGGAAGGAAAGAAACTTATATATCATAGCTACACTCTCAGCACTAGCTATGCAAAACCAAAGTCATCCATGCCCTGGATACTTCGCACTAGCAACACCCAAATCATGGTGGCATGCAGGGTTCCCACTCGGCTGTAAACCCTGGAGGGGGTGCAACCTCGTCATCAAACCCATCATCAATTGTATAACCTGCAAAAACTTGTTAACTGCAAACAGGAGCATAAGGCTCAGCAAGACTGACCCATCTCACTAGACATATGCAAGGGTGAATACTAAGCATAGGTAAGGTGAAGCATAAACGACTCACCTACAAGTGTATCCTTATAATCATGTTTTAAGTAGAAAATGACATTCTCCAAGCACGGCACATCATAGACTCCACAATCAAACAAGAAACACTTTGCCGATGATATGACATGCCCAAAGCACATAATGCTATTACAGCTAAAGTATGGGGAAACTGTAAACTTTAATTTTGCTATCTCTAAGTCACACAAGGTTGCAAAGAAATTATAATTCAATACAACATATTCTCGTGGCTTCTTTAGTATTTACTACATCACGACTCAGTGAACAAGTGGTACTCTATTACCGCGAAGGACGGTGATTGCAATCAGGACACACCCGGACAACACGACACATACGCACGTTCGGAAGTGTCAGCGAGTACATCAGTACCTACGTAACACTTCAGTACTAGTTGTATATGGCCACCTTTCGCAAGAAACCCGAACGCCGAACCCGTCTCACCTCCACGAACAGAAGGTCTCCGCATGGAACACCTCTGTGTCCGCCGACCGATTTACACCTTAATGTCCTCAACCCACCCCTATTGATGGTGAGTTAATGGCCTCGACATCCCAGTTATCGAGTTACGTCAATTTACTTGAGCCCATATATCCAGTATGTCGCCAGTACAAGTCAAGCTTGTTCCAAGGGGCCGCATACAGACGGGCCTTAACTGACCAGTTAGAGCTATGCGACCAAGACCACGCCTTGCCACTTCCTATCCATCTCTGACTAGTCTCAAGTTTAGATTTAATAGTCATTCACTATAAATGTTAACCCAGTGTAGATGAGTGTCAATTTTCTATCTCGCGAGTAGATTCCAACTACTCAACTTCTACCATTTCACCTACAACATTTGCATAGCAGTTCTACACATCGAGCTATCAACCTACCCAATTAACCAATGGGATTGTGGGTCATGCATCTGGAGTATTCAAGCATCCTGAACGTAATGCACAATTCATATGCTAATCAACATATTGATAAAGCAAAACTTTATAAATGACTTAAATGCAAACCGGGGCTTGCCTGGATGCAGGTCCGAGTCTGTGTTAGTATCCGGCAGGTGTACCTCCAAGGCCTCTGGTTCCTCCTCGACTTCGGTCACTATACGATATGCATATAATATGTATATGAATGACTTTGAAAAATAATTACTACTAAGACCATAATATAATCTTTGGTGATCATTATACGATAATGATCTTAATTGGCTTTGGGACTTTGATGGTAGATACTAAGTAATATGATAGAAGCTCTGGCAAAGAACAGGAGATGATCAAAGTAGTTTGTTGTCTCTAAAATTATGGTAAGAAATAAACTCCCAAGAGTTTTAGAGAAGAAACTGTAGCTTGAACATAGCTGCTAGTTGATGATCTCGATAGAGGAGGTTGTCCTGGTTCTAGCAAAATTGGTTTCATAAATATCTAAGCCTTGATGAAGTAGTTATTGAATTTCAAAGTTGGCAAGAATTTCTGGAATTATTTTATAATTGAATTTTAGCTTTTCAATTAACATTCAGTTGAAACTGAATTAGGACTAGGATACTAAGTCAATTAAATAAAAGATTTTTACAGGAACTAGTGTATGACTAAAGGAAGGTTCAATCCAAATTTGGGACATAAAAAGAAACTAAACATCTGTAATAATTCAATGACTAAAAAAGGTAACCGAATTATATAGAGGGTTATACAGGTGCAATGGCTCCCAAACAAGTTCTGGTAATCAAGAATAGGACAATGTATTTTATGTGAATTTTGGAGATTTTTCCAGTGGAAAGTTCACCTGGAAAAAATTTATTTGTATTCGGAAAGATTGTTTTCTACAGAATTTAAAATTAAGTTTCACAAAACCTAATTGGTACTAACAGAAACTAGAGATCAAGGCTTTCAAACAAAATTTGTTTGAAGTTTTTTGGAGCAGTCTACAAAGATATATTGATTTTTCCAGTTTGGAAATGGTTCTGCATAAATTTGGAATTTTCAGCTTTTAAATTTTGGCGCCTGGGCCCACCGGATTTAAATCAGCCAACCAGGAGGCAGCCACACCGGAGGCCATAATCATTTCCACGTGGACACACTAGATCCCCTTGGCACAGGTTGATCCTAGAAGCACTGCACACTCTGGCAGGTGGGACCCGCGCCCCCTCTTTCTTCTTCCTTTGGCCACGGACTCGGGCGGCGGTGCCCACGCCGGCGCGCGGCGGTGCTCTCGCCGGCGACGGTTTCCGGCCCACGGGACGTCTTGAAACTCGCCGCCCCACCCTAGCTTCGTGTGGGAAACACATTGGAGTACCTCCCGACGGTGATGGGTGACTGGAAATCCACTCCCGACGGCGGCGGCGGGTGCTAGGGTTCCAGTCATGTCGGAACCCTCTATTTCCTAGCGAAAGCTCTCATATGAAAGCTTGAGAAGCACCTTGGGAGCATGGGAAAGAGGTTAGGAGGGTCTAGAACTCGTGTCTTAGCCGGCACCACTAAGGTCGACGGTAAACCGAGCTCCTTCAATGGCGGAAGGGGAAAAACTAGATAACTCGAGAATTACTCGATGGTTCCTTTCTGATTTTTGGAGGGAAGGTGCGCTAGGATACGTTGATCATGTCATCTAATTGGATTAAAGAATTATTGTGCATACAATTGGACTTAAACCGACGAACTAGCTCCAAAGCTACAAAAGTGCTTCGGTTTTTCACGAAATACGGACGCTAGGATGCACGATATGAGTTCAACTCCACCAGCAGCTAAACGAGATCATGGCACACCTTTTTCCTAAAGACTGCAGAGGACGAGGAAGCTTGTAGCGTCAGCGAGGCTGAGCGGCATTGGGCGGAACCGAGGTGGTCGCGGCGGCAAGCAACTGAGCAGCGCGAGCGAGAGGGAGCCGAGAAGTGACTGCAGTCGACGATAGAGTGAATAAAAGGTCTTCACCGCAGTAGATAAGGAGGATGGGGGCAGCTGGAGGTGACCCACGGCCGAACCGGCGCACTGGCGGCATGTAGGCGTCGTGGTGTCGCGCGGAGAAGGAAAACAGAGGCGGTGAAACGGTTCCCTGGCTGACATGTGGGCCCCACTGATCCCTCTTCTCAGTTCCTCTAAATTCCACCTCAAACATTGCCCACAAATTCCCAAAATTTACAGATAGTCTAAGAAAATTATGAGGAACCCAAATCTGCAATCAGATTTCAATTTGGACACAGTTTGTTTCAAATTCAGAATCCAATTTGAATCCAAACTTGTTTATAAACCTTACTGAAATAAATAGTAACTGGGGTCCATAAATCCCCAAACTTTGAAACAAAGCTCACTGAACCATAAAGGGTCTTAGGAAAAATTGTAGGTTGATTTGGACAAGGTTAAGTGCAAAGCTAAATTTTGAGATCGACGCAAAATAAACCCTTTGTACGTGTCCAACTATGTGGAAGACGTACTTCAAAAATCTTGAAAATTTACCGAGAAGCTATTTAACATATTCAAGAGGCCAAGGAAAAGTTTGGATCCTTGGATTTGAATCTTTTTGTCAGGGCCAAATATACACAGCGACATAATCAAATTACATTTGTTTTGATTTTATATTGCTGCAATATAATTTGCCCTAGCCATTTCATTCAATTAAATTCCCAACTTTGCAGAAAGGTTTAATTAAAATTGTTCTAGGATTAGTGGTGAAGTCCAATCCTCATGTTAATAAAATTAAACATGAGTAGAAAGAAAACTTTTTAGTGAGGTCAAGTTCATGTGCACAACTATATTGACATCCATTATGTTTGATAAACAACTTGTAGCTGAACTTCACATGAAAGGAAAAAGTGGGATTTTACAACAACCCTATCTGTCCTTTGTAATCCTCCACGTTCGGCTATGCCATAGGCTCTTGGCGAGAGTCGTCCTAGTATTGCTAGGGGTAAAACCATGTCCGATGTGTTGAACAACTTAGCATAAGGATTCACCATTGACATGCTCATTAGTATCTAACCTAGCTAGTCTATGTATATGCATATTAGAAGGACTGTAGGAGCAACTCCCCAACTCTTAGTCTAATCTCCATTAGGACTCATTTACCCTTTAGAATAGATTGCTTAGGTGTGTGTCACTCTACTCATATTACTAGCTTACCCCTGTCTTGATAATTGATTAGTATCTCATAGCTTGATAATAAGAGTAGTGCCTAGTTTACTCCACTGCCTTCCTTTGGGATAAATATGATACCCTTGGGAATACTCTTGGATGAAATGCTACATGACCTTTTTCGTGTGCTTGCAGACCTCATCTCTTTCGAGAGATGATCTGTGATGTAAGAAACATCAACTGTGGCTATGACTATGTTCCCTAGAGGAGATGTGAGGATAATACGTGATAATGAGCTGAAAATTTTATTTGCCATGATTAAAAAGATAAAAGTTGCTCCAGTTATTGCCATGATGACACAATGGTTATATTACATTCCAAGGGTAGGGCCAATTGAATGTACTTCATTGACTACCTGTATTAATACTAGGGTAGGAGCACTAGAATATTCTTTATTTGAGTATATTGAAAATGAAAGAGAATTAATTGATGAAGATTATTTAGTGCAAGCACATACCCTTAAGCATTATCAAGATGGCTCTTTGATATTTTATTATCCCGGCTTTGTAAATTAAATTCGGTTACCTAACCCGGATTATCATTTGTAGAAATGCTGGAGGCTAACCATTGACCTTTTTCCAATCGAGGAAGCCAGAAGAAGTAATGTCTCTGACATGGTAACTAGAAGCCGTACAAGGAGAGCGGCTATGCCTCCGACAACCTCCACGTCCATGAGTACGAAGAGGAAGAGAACCCAACGGGTGATACACCCGGATGGACTCAACCTCCATCATATGAGACCGAAGGTCCGTCTTCGCATGGATGCCAGGTGGCGAATGGGAGCCACCCCTATCCACTTCAAGCTCTAGCAGCTTGCCTCCATCGTCCATGATAATATGTCGTTCCTCTTCGGCTACAAGTCATCATTACTATAGCCAAGGAATGACGGATCTCACTAGATGCATGGATGAGCTTGGAGTGAGAACGGGTGACACATACAACATTCTCCAAGGTCATGTCCAAGGTACCTAAGACTGGCAACAACACATGGACACTTAATTCATCAACCTCAACTCCACGCTACAACAACAAGCCGATCTCACGGCATACTTCCGTCATCAAGGGTTCAACCCTCAACATAGAGGTGAGTGAAGAATAAGCTTGGGGGAGGACCCCAACTTGAGGTAAATTGTATCAACCCCTTTGCATATTTATTTTCCATTAGATCATCATTCACCTCGCATATAAAAATAATAATAATAAATTTTAGGATAGATTTGTTTTTCAATAAAATAAATGATGTGCGGTAGGAATGGTTTGGAATTCACATAGATAAAATGATGAATAGTTTCCCTATTTTAATTTTCCTAAGTCCCTAGTTTACAACTTACTACTCTCCAAAATATTGCTCTCATTGGCTAAGATTGCTTTTGCCTTGATTTAGAAATTGTTGGTAGCAAATGCTTAATCCATTCTAAGTTGTTGTGAGATATGATATAGTGATAGGGCTGCTATTCCTAGTTTGAAAGTGAAACTTAGATTTTCGGAGAAATTCTAACATGATTTAAGTTAGTCTCACTTGATTGGAAATACCTACCAAAGCCATATGATACATCACATTGATAGACCTTATGCATATGCTATTTGTCTTCACATTGAGCTTTGTCAAACTAGTATAGACCTATGTGAGATTTCATTCATTACCTTTTGAATTCAAGACTTCACTTGCACATGCTACTACACTAGAAGTAAGCAAAATTCCACCATAGGACCATTCCACAATAAAGAGAGAAACTCCATATCATTCATGCTTAGTACTCTCTCCAAAATTTCTTGCATAAAATGGGAGTAGAAGACATGGCTACAAAAAAAACGTAGCCATGTTTCATCCCTGGAAAATAAGAGAGTCCACTCAAGAAGGAGTCATCTCAAGATCCACATCCACTCCATTCCATCACACATGCACAAGTCTTGAATCAAATTGTTTTGAATTGATTTCTCCTAAGGCTTACTCTTTTGACTTAGCAATATTATGTGTTCCAAATATGCCTACTATATTCCCTATCAAGCTCCACATACAAGCCTTATGTAGTGGTAGGATGAATTTAGGCAAAATGCCTTGGTGAGGATATATTTCGAATACACACAAATGAGAGACTTGAGAGAATCAAATTGAGAAACTTAAAATCTAAATTGAACTCTCCGGAATTTGAGTGGAACTTGACTTCTAGGCTAAGTGTGCTCCATTTGCTGTTCTTTCTTTCAACCACCCATCAATAGGAGATGGCATAAGCCCCATAATGACTTAAGATGGGTGAAGTACCATCCCAATATTTTCAATACTAGGTAGAGTATTTTGTTTTGCACATGGTACTTTTGAAAAATAGAACATAGTAGCAACTCCTAATGATCAACCTAAAGTCTTGACTTTACTCGGGACAAGCAAAGGATAAGCTTGGGGAAGTTTGGTGACAACTGTTATATACCAATTTCACCCGTCAATATAACTCAATTATGTGAAGGAAATATCATTTCTTGCACACATCACCTTTCTATTTAACCTATTTCCACTTGTCATTGGAGAAAGTAGTGCATGCAGGGATTCTACGCAAAATTGAAGTGAAACAAGGGGATGGATCCTATAAAATATCATTCCAGCCAATTAGGCGATGCCACATGGCACCACCTTGATCAAATGGCGCACAAACAGAAGTATCCGAGGCCATCCAACGGTGTAGCACCAATATCAGTCATTGGGACCCATCTGGAAGAGACCTGGAGGAAGCACAACGCAAAAGGAGCCAAGACCAGGTCAGCCGACCCCTCCCTATTGGGCTGACTAGGTCTTGGCGCCAAACACAGTCAAACGCCACGTGTTGCCTCCTCCTGGCTTGAAGAGGTCATGGGTGACAGATTCAAGCATTTTTTGGTGGGAACCGACCCTTCTCCAAGCTATAAATAGGACCCCTCACTTCAACACACACCACTTTAGTATTCATCCATTGTATTCACTACACTCCATAGGTTTAGAGGAGTATATGCTGTAGAGAGGAGAGTCTCTAGTCCATAGTCCAAGTGGGAGAGGAGTAGAAGGAGTCTCTTCCCAATTTCCAATTGGGAAAGGTATGGCTCTCATATTCCTATTTGTATTTGCGACTTTATTCTTAATAAAGATGATATCTTTAGTCTTCCATTGTTCATATACTTGGATAAGCGTTTCTTGTTTGATTGTGGATTCCATGTACGTGGTAGGAGTAGTATTTATGATTATGCTATACCATTATCATAAATCATCATAAACACTATAAACCTCCACTATAGTCTAATTAGCTATGACATAATTATGTTAACATGAATCACTTATGCTATGAATTAACATTGGTTCAACTATGATTTAGTTCATTGCCTTAGGATGGCTTGTGCCTAGGCTCCTAAGGTAATTACTTAATATGCTAGCATGGTGCTAGGATAGAGAGTAGCGTTGAATGTCTCGTATGCCCACGGATTGAAGAGGTAGGCAGTAGGTGGTGACAGCCCTATTTTTCTTTTATAATCCTCCACGTTTGGCTATGCCACAGGCTCTTGGCAGGAGTCATCCTAGTATTGCTAGGGGTAAGCCCGTGCCCAATGTGTTAATCCACTTAGCATAAGAATTCATAATTGACATGATCATTAGTAACTAACCTAGGCTATGTATATGTACTTTAGAAGCTGTAGGATCGAAGAGCATGTGTAAAGCTACCAGAGGGGGTGAATGGTAGATTAAAACTTTTTAGCGGAAAAAACGAAACATCCCTCGGCAGAAAATCAATCTGTTAAAGAAATAGTGTGTGCGACTAATCTAAACGTGTTCAACTGTGACAAAACTTGTATAGATTGTAGAGAATAAAGTCACAAAGACGTCGCAACAATAATCATGAAAATCCGTCGAGAGAAACCCAAGTTACGATCGAAAGATTGAACAAAGGTCAATCTGTTCTACCCGAGAAATAGAGTTCCGTAACACTGCAAAGAAACTCGTGTAGATCAGAAACCACAAATCCAATGACCTTGAAATTTTCACAAATGATAGAAAATCAAGTTGTGAAGACAACTCAAAAAGAACATGTCAATCGGATCAGTAAAATTCGAGCTATGATAAAACCACCAAAGCAAGGTAGTGCTGTGTAGAAACTCGAAGAGAAAGACTTGAAGAAAACAAGTCGGACAAACAAGGCACAAAAGCTCGTTTAGACTATGAATTTTATTGATCAAAACATACAAGGAACAGCCCCAAAGTCGTGCACCATGATCTCTGGCTTCCCTTCCTTGTATAACTAGCCCTTAGGCCAACCCAAACTTAACTAGGACTCTAATCCTACTCAATTCACGAATCGAAACTTTCCATAGCTGCTCAAGACTCTTCTATATGCAGATAGAAGCAATCTTAAGAATTCCAAAAATCTTAGGAATGTATACCACATTCCTAAAAAGCCTCAAATTTGTGACCCGCACGAAATCCTATTATAACCAACTCAAAACTTTCCATATTTGAGTCAAACACGACTCAGCCGCTGCCTGAGTCTATAACCTAGTCACTTGGACCATTCCGACCAATTTTTTACGTCCACATCTCTTCATAACGCCTCGTAACCATGTAGCCACGTCCATGCAATCCTTGCACATGTGCAAACATCTTCCAACTACGTCCACGATACCTTCATATGCATTGTTCTTGATTCAAACATGTTGCGCAACCTCCCGATCACTCAACAACAATTCCTCTCAAACTTGGTTGTTGAACCTCATCTTCTCCTTAAGACTAGTTCAATGGATCCCATGACCATCGATGTCTTGAACTCATGAAATACCTACACATGAATAAACAACCAATACTTCTGAGCACAAGTCCACGACTTGACTCTCGTTAGTTCCGAAACCACAACACCTTACATGAGAACCTCACATAAGTATGTTCCAAACCTTAGGAAAAAAATATCAACCATAACCACCAAAACACACCAAAAACATAGTAAAAGAACTAAGAAAAATTACCATAATCCAAAAAGCAACTTCAAAACATTGCAAATTAAAAGCAGAACCACTGCGATCAAGCTCCGAACCTTGTCAAAGCTAACTGGACCATGAACCGGAGCTTACCAAAACTAACAGGATCTAGCACCGGAATTAAACAAAGCTAGCAGGACCTAGAGCCAGAGCTAACCAAAGCTAGTCAGACCTAGCGCCGGAGCTTACAAAATCTAGTCGGACCTAGAGCCAGAGCTAACAAAAGCTAGTCGGACCTAGACAAAGAAGTCAGACCTAGCCAAAGCAAGCTGAACCTTATGTTGGACCTTGCCGGAGTTACCCTAAACAAGTAGAACCTATCGTCGGACCTTGCTGGAGCTCAGTTGTAGAGTCGGACCTTGCTGATAAAGTTGTTTTGGTAGTATTCAAAACTTTTATCGTCAAAGCCATTGTATTCAGCACAAGCCAATGTATTCAACACACATAGGTCTTACAATCTCCCCCTTGACGAATGCATTGGCAACACCACTTAAAATCCGAAAATTGGCATGAAAAGTTTTGAAAACAATTTCTCCCACTTTTTGAAAATCAAATGAGATAGAAATAAATTTCTCCCCCTTGCATGCTTCTCCCCCTTTGACAATGTATTCTGCAAGGTACAAAAGAGAAATTTTAATTTCTTATGAGCACATTATAACATATACATATAAAACAAAGCTCATCCAAGTCATACTATCGAGTAACTTACACTATCACAACAATGAGATACGTAAAGTAGTGTAAGCCATGCTAGAGATCAAATGTAATTTTCAATTTTAGCAAGTCATGATCTCACAAACTTAACTATTTCAAAACTTGAAGGCATGACACTTGTTGCTGCATTTTATTATTCTTTAAAGCACAAATTTAGATCATATGATATTTGCAAGAGATTATATGCGCATCTACCTTATTCTAACCAACCGAGCCAAGCCTATGTCACTTGACAATCAGAAGCTTAAGGATCCCAAATTTGAAAGCTCCCCCTCAATTTAAGCCATGAGGATGCATAACCCCTATTTCACAATGGAAACGAGTGAAATCCAAAGGTTTTGTAAAAATGTCAGCCAATTGTCGTTCGGTATCTACATGGTGAAGCACAATGTTTCCGTTTTCAACATTATCACGGAGAAAGTGATACTTAATGTCAATGTGCTTAGTTCTAGAATGTTGCACGGGGTTTTTAGCAATGCAAATAGCACTAGTGTTATCAAAAAACAGTGGAACACTATCTAGATTAACCCCATAGTCCTTAAGTATTTGAAGAATATAAAGAATTTGTGAGCAAGCACTAGCAGCAGCTACATATTCAGATTTGACTGTGGATTGTGCAACTAAGTTTTGTTTTCTAGAGGACCAAGCAACAAGAGAATTACCAAGAAAATGACAAGAACCGAAAGTACTTTTCCTATCAATCCTACAACCCCCAAAATCAGCATCCGAAAAAGCTTTCACAGTAACGGTTGAGGAAGAAGGAAGAAAAATGCCAAATTCTTGAGTTCCATGTAAGTACCTGAGAATTCTTTTGATGGCTTGACGATGTGAAGCACGTGGGGAAGCTTGAAATCGTACACAAAGACATACAATGAATTGTATGTCCGGTCATGATGCCGTGAGGTTCAAAAGTGATCAAATCATGCTTTTATATTCTTTTTGATCCACGGGTTCACCATCTTCATCAAATTCATGTTTTATTGTTGTTCCCAATGGTGTCCAAAGAGGCTTGCTTTTGTCCATGTTGAAGCGCTTGAGAAGGTCCCTTGTATACCTCGTTTGATGCACAAAAGTACCTTCCTTGGTTTGCTTGATTTGCAGCCCCAAAAAGTAAGTGAGTTCACCCATCATACTCATTTCAAATCATGAACTCATCATAGCTGAAGACTTGGACATAAGATCATGAGAAGCACAACCAAAGATAATATCATCCACATACACTTGAACGAATAATGAGTCATTGCCACGTTAAAGCACAAAAAGAGTTTTATCAACCTTGCCATGGTAAACCCCTTTTGAAGTAAGAATGTTTTTAACCTATCATACCATGCTCTAGGAGCTTGTTTTAGACCATACAGAGCTTTAGTCAGTTTGAAAACATGATTATGAAAATCTAGATTTTCAAAACTAGGTGGTTACTTAACATAAACCTCCTGATCTATGTAGCCATTAAGAAAAGCACTCTTTACATCCATTTGATATAACTTGAAACCTTTAGATGCAACAAAAGCTAACAAAATTCTTATGGCTTCTAATCTAGCAGCAGGAGCAAAAGTTTCATCTAAATCTACACCTTCAATTTGTGTGAAACCTTGAGCAACCAATCTATGCTTATTCCTAATCACAACCCCATCCTCACGTTGTTTATTTTTAAACACCCATTTAGTTCCAATTAAAGTGTGATATTGAGGTGGAGGTACATGTTTCCAAACATTATTTCTTTCAAAATTTTCTAACTCTTCTTGCATGGCAATAATCCAAGATTCATTAGTGTGTGCGTGTGATATATCTTTAGGTTCAAAAGAAGCAACAAAAGCAGAATCAACATGAGAGTTTGGATTGCAAAACCTGGACCGTGTGACTCGTTCGTGCAAGCTTCCAATCATTTCGTGTGGAGGATGACTTTTGAGAATCCGGAGGGAAGTAGACACTTCACTAGCTTCTTCTTCTTCATGTTCATCACAAATCGATGAGCTTGTGACTTGAGGACAATCTGGATTGGCAATGATGGTTGTCGGTGCTGGTTGAGAATCAACATCCGCAGCTGAACCAAAGTCATTAGCTGCTGAATTTTTAGGCAGCAACTCCACTTCTTCCCCATCTTCAACAAAAATACTCTCCCCCTGCGAATATGGATGCGAACCTACAATGTTTGGCTAGTACCTAGCTATCTTCATCAAAAGACACCTCACAAGTCTCCACAATTTTGTTAGTGTCAAGTAAAAGCACACGGTAGCCTCTAGTATGAGATGGATAACCAAGAAACATGCCATCAATGGATTTAGGTTCAAATTTATCATGATTACCATGTTTCTTAACAAATCATTTGCATCCAAAGATCCGAAAGTGTGTAACACTAGGCCTATGTCCAAACCGAAGCTCATATGGTGTTTTACCTAGCTTAGCGCACAAGAAGACATGATTTGAGACATAACAAGCGGCTGCAATCGCATCAGCCCAAAATTTCCTAGGAGTTTGATATTCATCAAGCATAGTCCTAGCCATTTCAACTAAGGTTCTGTTCTTTCTTTCTACAACACCATTTTGTTGAGGTACATATGGTGAAGAAAATTGATGATCTATTCCATTTTTAGCACAAAGTGATCAAAAGATTGATTTTTAATTCAGATTCGTTATCACTTCTAATTGCTTTTAAAGATCCTGGCTGATGAATTGATAATCTAAGAAATGAAGTTCTAAAATGACTAAAAGCTTCATTCTTAGATGCCATAAAGTAAACCCAAGAGTATCTAGAATTATCATCAACAATCACAAGAACATACTATTTACCTCCGAAGGATTGAACATGTGAAGATCCTACAATGTCAAGGTGCAAAAGTTGACCCGGTTCAGTTGTCATGATCATTGTGAGAGGAGTATGTGAACCTGCAACCATCTTAGCATGTATACAAGAAGAGCACACAAATTCTTTGTCCCCTTTAAGCTTAGGCAGCCCACATATGCGATCAAAAGCACTAACACGCGTTAGATGATCAAAGCCTACGTGACCAAGTCTACGATGCCAAAAGTATAAGTCCTTTGAATCATTAGCAACTAGACACATATGCTTAGAGGAAGACATATCAAAATCAGCTTTAAAAACTCTTCCAAACCAAGATATGTTAAAAATAAGCTCACTATTTGAATCTACAACTTTGCAACAATTTTTATTGAAAACAATTTCCAGATTTCCATCTAGCAGTTGTGAAACAAAAAGCAAGTTCTATTTCAACATTTTAACAAGTGTCACATCCTTCAAAGTGTAGTGATCATTTACTCTAACCGAACCCTTAGCAATTATAGGAGTTGAAAAATTATCTGCAAAAGCAACATTCTCTACACGTGACAGAAAAGAGAGGGAGGAGAACAATTCTTTGTTACCGGTCATGTGGCGTGAGCAACCTGAATCCACAATACAAACATTCTCCTTCCTCAAGCGTCTAACCTACATAGAAGCACAATTCATCGATGACTCAATACTGGGGTTAGTGAATACGCATTTAGGAATCCAGTCCTAGGTCACAAGACGTCCAGTAGGAACAACAGGCGTCAGTTGAGATAAAATAGCATGTTTATGAGTCAAAGTTCGAGATTTTTTGTTATTAACTACTGACATATAAGGTGTTACTTCTGTAGCACGGAAATCAGTAGCCCCGAGGCAAAAACAAAAGGTCTGGAGGTAACAATAGAAGGTCCGGAAGTAAACTTTGAATGTTTTCGACTCATAACAGTAGGTTGCATGTTCCTGACATTTGGTTTAGTATGTGCAGCAAATTTTGCATGGGAGTTATAATATTTAGCTTGATGAGGACATCACAATAGCGGAGACACACATTGAAATGCAAGGACCAATCACAAGAGCACGAGCACGGTTAATAAATCAGCAGGTGAACTCGCTCCTAACTTCTTTTGCATGTGAGTTCGAGAATACATTGCTATGTGATGATTTAATTGTTATTAGGAATAATGGAGAAGGTAAACACGTGAAGGAAAGAGGCCTTGGGAGCATGGAGAACCAGCTGGGATGTCCACAAGTTGATGGAAGTAGTTTACAACTCGGACTCGAGTTCAACTCGGAGTCCGGGAGCAGTCCACCTTAAAACAGACGCCCAGGAGGCATACAGACTCAGTTTTTGACGTTCTACATATGAAAGGAAATAGGAGAATATAAAATTTCCAATGGTTCTGGTCCCACCTCAAAATTCCTCCGGAGTCATTGGGAATCGTCGAAACAAGTCGAGTCCAGATTTCTGTTTGGTGCTGCGCCACCGAATCGGGCCTTTGGGCCTTGTATCCCGTAAGAGTCCATTAGAGATGCGTCTAATTGTGTTTTGGCTGAACCCTAGTGATGAGGACATCACTTCTATGTATACAAACAACACTCCATTCAACATACAAGATGCAATTAATAGAATTCACACACACCAATTAATTTTAGAGGTGAGCTCGTTCTTATATGTTTCTTTATATATTTTTGAGAATAGATTGCTACCTAATGACTTAATTGTGATTAGGATCTATGGATAAGTTCAAGGAGTAATTGGAGGAATATTTAGGGGCGTGGAGGACCAAATATTACGTTCAAAGAAGATGGAAACCGACCCCAACTCTAATTCGTGTCCAACTCGGAGTCCAGGAGCAGTTGGCAATAAAACGGATGCCCAGGACGCATACGAACTCCGTTTTGGACGTTCTACATATGAACGGAAGGGGGAGAAGATAAAATTTCCAATGGTGCCGGTCCCATGTAAAAATTCTTTGGGAGTCGACGGGAATAGTCGAAACAAAATCGAATTCGGAATCTATCAGGGTGCTGCGCTACCGTATTGGGCCATCGGGTCTTGTATCAAGTCTAAGTACATTATTTTCGTGTCTTAGGGTAAGGTCACGACCCAAACACCCCCTTGAACGTCCTCCCACCTATATATACTCCATGGTAGCCTCCATAAACAATTGGGTTTTGCTTAGATTAATAATATCGCCGTTCTACGGATTGTGAGACCCCAACTTCGCGATTTCAGATCGTGTCTTCGACGTTAGGTAATTCATATATATATATTACATTATTTTTGTCTTTCATACCTAGAGTCCACAAAAAACCACAAAAAACTCGTAGTTTAGTAGATCTGTACGTTACTTTGTCCAAACCATCATTGAGCCTTTGCAACTTTCATTTTTAGTTTAGTTTAATAATATCGCCGTTCTACGGTTTGTGAGACCCCAACTTCGCGATTGCAGATTGTGTCTTCTACGGTTTTGCTTAGATTAATAATATTGGCATTCTACGGTTTGTGAGACCCCAACTTCGCGATTTCAGATCGTGTCTTCGACGTTCTTGCTCGTGTTCTCGGTTGCACTTGCAGGGATTAGCCTTCTTGGCGAGGTCAAGCAAGTGCATCATGGTTGATAACCAACGGAGCCGTGGTGTAGTGATTGCAGGGGTTTTTCGTGTTCTACTCGAGAGCCTTGGATCATCAACGTCGAGATCTCCATCAATTGACTTATCCATTACCTTTTGGAAGATCGGGACTCATCTTTTACTCATCACCTAGCCTTTAAATACTGCAGCCGCCGGTCATATTTGGTGGGTTTTGCTTATATCAATAATATCGCCGTTCTATAGTTTGTGAGACCCCAACTTCGTGATTTCAGATCGTGTCTTCAACGTTCTTGCTCGTGTTCTCGGTTGCACTTGTAGGGATTAGCCTTCTTGGCGAGGTCAAGCGTGTGCAGCACAGTTGATAACCAATGTAGCCGTGGTGTAGTGATTGCAGTGGTACTCGAACCGCTCGAGTGCCGCGGATCATTAGCGTCGAGTTCTCCACCCGAATCGGCTCACCTTTTGGAAGATCGGGCGTAAACCTACTCATCAATTGGTATCAGATTTCTAGATTGCCCATGAGGTATCATTGTTTTCCTTCCATTAGATCGATTTTGTTTCGTACCTAGAGTCCACAGAAAATCCACAAAAAAATTAGATTGTTTTTACCGCTTCCTAGACTATAGTGCCTGCAGTTTCGTTTTTCAGTTTGCATTCGTGTGATCGAGTCTTGTTGCTGGTTTAGCTTTTTGTTTTGGGTCCTAGTTATCGTGTTTTGTCCTTGTTTTCTTGATGCTCCACACCTATTCCACAATCCCTAAATAACAAACTGATCCACCACGTTCATCGGTTTGCCCTAGCTAGCCGCCTTGCATGAACTCCTACATCGCCAGCCCTAGATTAGGTGACAAACCTTTGTGCCACTCATCCTTGAATCATCACACACCATCCCATTAGTTGCTGTGCAAATTCTGATAGTTTTCATATCCAATTGTGAGTTTTGTTCTCAAACCGAGTTGGAATCAACATCCAAAAATCGTAACTCGGACAGCTTACCTTAAAACGGTCATAACTTTTGCATACGAACTTGAAATCGGGTGACTTTTTTTCAAATTCATCTACGTGAAATTTTGCATCTCATTTTCCGCCGCATAGGTGCGTTCGGCGAAATTAGATTGCCCAAATTCCCCTCGGAAGATAGGATATCCGGCCTCCGAAGTTTCAGCATGAATTTTAAAGAATCTTCTTGATTTTCTATAGGCCGCATATTACATCCAATTGAGCTGCAAATTTGTACGCGTGCTCTTGAAAGATAGTGTTGGCCATATCATTCTGTCTTTCTTTTGCCTTGATACTTCCTTGTATTGTGCTAGGCCCTAGGGCACTTGGTTGACCAGCAACAGTTTCCTACATTGAATACTTATTCAACTTTGTTTACCTGTTAACGATTTTCTGCTTATTAGCCACCATATTGTGTCATCCAAGCTCCACCTTTCTCTTGAGCATAACAGGTACCTTTGCAATCATCCCGCACTTCATTAGTTCATCTCACCGTCCACACCATCTACTATGTCGGTAAGAACATTTGTAAGAGCGTGGTAAGACGCTTGAGCGAGAGAGATTGTTTTCTTCCACCTTTCACATTGTCACTGTAGTTGATAGGGATAACGTATTTTTGTTGTCTTTTGTTTCCTAATAACAATGGCAGGAGAAAACAATGATGACGAATGTGTCCAACATGCTAAGTTACGTGATATGATGAAGACCATGATAGATATGTTCGCCAAATACAACGCAGCAACGGAGGAGCCATTGGCGAACTTGACTCGCCAACTTGATGACCTTGCTCTTCGGATGAATACATTTGAGACTCGGTTCCCTATCGTTGGAAGACATGAATACAATGCTTATGATGAACTGGAAGATCGCAATAATCAGCCAGGACTGCCACTTTATCGTCGAGGTATGGGAGGTAATAATCATAACAATTATAATCGTCCTCCTGATGATCCTTTTGCTAAAGTGAAATTTACTATACCCTATTTTTCTGGTGCTTATGATGCTTAGGCTTATCTTGATTGGGAGATGACAGTAGAGCAAAAATTTAATTCCCATCTTGTTCCTGAACAACATAGAGTTCGTCAAGCCACTAGTGAGTTTAAGGACTTTGCTATCATATGGTGGAATGAACTTGTTAAAACTAGAACTGATCTTACAACATGGGATAGATTAAAGGAAGCTATGCGTGTTCGATTTGTTCCTCCATCTTTTTAGCGGGACCTTCGCAAAAAATTGCAGCGCTTAGACCAAGGTAACATGTCCGTAGAGGAGTATTATCAAGAGTTGCAAAAGGGTATGGTGCGTTGTGGGGTAGTAGAAGACATGGATGATAAAATAGCTCGTTTTTATGGGGGGTTGAGGCGTGAAATTCAGGTTATTGTTGATTACAAGGAATATGATACTGTTAACAGATTGTTTCAGCTTTCTATGTTGGCAGAAAAAGAATTGCAGGGCCGACAACAACAACAACAACAACAACGCACAAGGAGCAACTTCACGCCAAGTTCGACTCCCACACCATCCAAAACAGCACCATCTTCGACCCCCCGTGCAGCGACTACACCATCCATTGGCGGCCAACGAATTGTACCTGCTGCTCCACCTTCTCGCGTGCCGGAGGGCAGCAAGGCGACATCATTCAAGCCTTCGTCGTCCACTCCTTCTACGGGTCGTTCTTTCAATATTAAGTGTCACCGCTGCCAGGGACTTGGTCATATGATGAGAGATTGTCTGAGCAAACGAGCATACATAGCACGCGACAATGGCGGGTATGATAGTACTTTGGATGTTGACGATGAATATTCTCTTGCTAATGACTTTACAGATCCAAATGACAAACACACCGAAGAAGAGGTACTTGGTACAGCGGCAACGGAGAACTATAGGAGCATCATTGTGCAGCGTGCCTTGAGCTCCAAAGTGGAGACCGAAGGCAAGCTACAACGACACAACCTCTTCCACATGTTTCTCATCGTCAAGGACTGCCGTGTACACACTATAATTGATGGAGGTAGCTGCAATAACTTGGTGAACACGGACGTCGTCAAGAAACATGGTTTGACAACAAGGGCATACCCTCATCCATACCATACTCAATGGTTCAACAACAGTGATAAGGTTCAGGTAACACAAACAGCGAGAATACATTTTTTCAATTGGTTCTTACCATGATTTTGCTGATTTTGATGTCGTTCCTATGGATGCTTGTTCTCTTTTATTGGGTCGTCCTTGGGAATTTGATACAGATGCTCTTCATCATGGTAGAACTAATAAATATACTCTCATGCATAAGGGAAAGAAAATCACTTTGCTCCCCATGACTCCTTCTGAAATTGTGCATTTTGAGAAGTGTAAAATTCATGATGGTAAAGCAACAAAATTAGAATCTGAAAAACAGCAAGTCATTAAGTTAAAATCACCATCGTTGCTCGCAACTAAATCTGACCTTGCTGATTTATTTGATGCTAAGGGGATGTGCTATGCTTTAGTTTGCAAAGAAGCCATGTTTTGACTTCATGATTTGTCTATTGCATTGGCCCCTGCTGTTGCTAACCTTTTGCAGGAGTTTGAGGATGTGTTTCCCTCCGAGATACCCTCTGGTTTACCATCGATGAGAGGCATTGAACACAAGATCGATTTGATTTCAGGAGCAAGTTTGCCAAATCGTGCAGTATACAGGGCGAATCCACAGGAAACTAAGGAAATTCAGCGACAAGTCCAAGATCTTTTGGACCGCGGGAACATTCGTGAAAGCCTTAGCTATTGTTCCATTCCTGTTCTTTTGGTTCCTAAGAAAGATGGTAGTTGGCGCATGTGTGTTGATTGTCGAGCAATTAATAACATCACCATTCGATATCGTTATCCTATTCCTCGCTTAGATGACATGCTTGATGAATTGAGTGGTGGTATCATCTTCACAAAAATTGACTTGCGTAGTGGTTACCACCAAATTAGAATGGCAGTAGGGGATGAACGGAAAACTGCATTTAAAACTAAGTTTGGACTTTATGAGTGGTTAGTCATGCCTTTTGGTTTAAATAATGCACCCAACACCTTTATGCGTTTAATGAACGAGGTTTTACGTGCTTTCATTGGACAATTTGTGGTGGTTTACTTCGATGATATCCTCATTTACAGCAAGTCATATGATGAGCATCTTGATCATTTACGTGCTGTTTTTACTGTTTTAAGAGATGCACGTTTGTTTGGTAACCTCGAAAAGTGCGTCTTTTGCACCAATCGAGTCTCGTTTCTTGGCTATGTCGTTTCCTCGTAGGGAATTGATATGGATGAGGCAAAAATTGAAGCAATCACCAGCTGGCCAGCCCCAACAACCGTCACGCAGGTTCGTAGTTTTCTTGGTCTTGCAGGTTTTTATCGGCGCTTTGTGCAGGATTTCAGCACCATTGCAGCACCTCTACATGAGCTAGCGAAGAAGGGAGTGCTATTTTGATGGGGCGAACAGCAGCAACAAGCTTTGAATGCTCTCAAATCGAAGCTTACACAAGCACCATTGCTACAACTTCCTGATTTTGACAAGACCTTTGAGCTAGAATGCAATGCAAGCGACATTGGTATTGGAGGCGTTCTCATACAAGGAGGTAAACCCGTTGCTTTCCTTAGTGAAAAACTTCATGGTCCTTCTTTGAATTATTCCACTTATGATAAGGAATTGTATGCCTTAGTGCGAGTATTACAAACTTGGCAACATTATCTTTGGTCTAGAGAGTTTGTCATATATTTCGATCATGAACCATTGAAGTATCTTAAGTGTCAAACCAATCTAAATAAACGACATGCTAAATGGATTGAGTTCATAGAGTCGTTTCCATACATCATTAAGCATAAGAAAGGGAAGGAAAATGTCATTGTCGATGCATTATTTAGGCATTATACCATGCTGTCCCAACTTTATCATAAAAGCTTCGGTTTGGAAACAATAAAAACATTATATCCTACTGATTTGGACTTCAAAGATGCTTTTGAAAATTGTAGATAAAGAAGAACATGGAATAAATAGGTGCTGCAAGAGGGTCTCCTCTATCGTGCTAACAAGCTATGCATTCCAGCTAGCTCCGTTCGTGTATTACTTTTGCAGGAAGCACATGGAGGAGGTTTGATGGGACATTTTGAGTGAAGAAAACTGAAGACGTGCTGTCCATACACTTCTTTTGGCAAAAGATGAGGCTTGATGTCGAGCGCTACGTGTCACGATGCACTACTTGCAATAAAGCTAAGTCTCGCATTAACCCACATGGTCTTTATATGCCTCTTCCTGTTCCTAGTGTACCTTGGGAGGATAATTCTATGGACTTTTGTCGGTGGTTTGGAACCGGCGGATCTCCCGACACTACTAAAGTGTTAGAGGAGTTTGATGTTCGGTGTGGGCACGCGGAGATTCAAGAAGGTGAATAGTAAATGACGCAGGAGACACAAGAGTTTACGTGGTTCGGGCCGCCTGAGCATAATACCCTACTCCACGGGTGTGTTGGTGTTGTATTAGCTGTATGAGCTTGTGTTGAGCGTCTATGGCGCGTGTCTAGCCCCCCTGAACGTGTCGTCGGCCTGTCCTTTTATAGTACAAGGGCAGGCCGTTACAAATTAGCCTGGCCCGACATGTGGCCCCGGCGGTTACTAGTATTGATATTCATTCAACAAGTTTAATTGCCCTTAATGACCGGGTAATGGGCTTTGACAGCACCGTTACTGGTAATTAAGGTCATCTGACCGTGTGTCATTAATATGGTATTAATGACACTTAATCAGGTCTTGAAGTCCTTGATTCCCCTTTGAAGATCCAGAGCCGTTATGTAGTCTTCCAGAGGTCAGAGGCTGAAGCTCCGACGGTTGGACACGTGGCAGCTCCGGAGCATACTGTGGGAAGCAGGAAGCTCCGGAGTTACCTGACACGTGTCAGGTCCGGAGCTTCTCTCGGTCTGGGGTTATGTCCGGAGGTTCCATCTCGATACATGGCCCGGAGCTTCCCCCTTGTGGGCGGTAGCTCTGGTTTGATAGTACATGTGGCGACCCTGGGATTAACCATGCTGGAGAAGCGGGTCCGGTTATATCTAACATGTGGGCCTCCGAAGGTCTTCAAATCAAGTAGATGACTTTCCTTTGAGATCTTTGTAACCTCAAGGGGTGTATGGTTTCCAGGGTACCGACAGTGGCCCCCTGGACCTACCTCCGGGGAAGACCACTGTGGAGAAGTCATTCGCCGGAGGTGGGTCCATCCTCACGACTTTTGAACTGAGTCTTCAAAGGTCTTTGGAGGTGCCGTTGGCGAGGATTTGGAGTTAAATCCTCGCCGCGTGGCGTATCCCGCGTGCGGCAGATGAGATCTTTGGCGTGCGGATCTCACGCAATTGAAGGTCGCCGGTCCCGATACGAAAACCGTATCGGTTCCGCGCGCCTTGTCAGGCTGCCGCTTTCGGGTTTCCTGCCTCATGATGACAACCGTTCGTCTGGGTAAGAACCTCGACTTGATCGTCGGGGTGGTCCCGGGCCCCCTTGTCATCGGCTGGGTGGAATTTTTGAATGGTATCTTCGACTTCCTTGCGGTTTCCATCCAAGTGTTGCGAGGGATTACTTAAGAAGGAAAGCGCGCGCCGTCGGGAGTTCTTTACGCCTCTCATCTGTTCTTGCGCCCAAACTCCCAACTTGTGCTTCACTTTTCCTCTCTTGCCTTGCTATGCTGCGATGGAGTTGGGTCTCCGCGAAAGCCGTTTGAAGACTGACGGCGATCTGAAGAAGGTACGGGCCCTCATGGATGGTCCTCAGACTTCTACAACTGCTCAGTTCGCACCGGGGGAGAGCTCCCGTTTGAGAAGGAGCACTCCGGCAAAATGGTGTACTTCTCCTCGTACGCCATGGTGGGGTTGATCCCACCTTTTTCTTCCTTTTTCTTGATGCTGCTCGACTTCTATGGTCTGCAGTTGTATCATCTCGGCCCCCACTCCATTCTTCTTGTGTCCATTTTCGTCCACTTTTGTGAGATGTGGGTGGGCATCCCCCCTGCATCGAACTCTTCCAGACCTTCTTCACCGTCCATACCACCGGCAGGAGCAATGAGTACCTTGGCTTCTACTACTTCGTGAAGCGCAAGAAGTGCCCATTCAAGTACCTCCAGTCATTTCCCTCTGGGAAGTGAGATGACTGGAAGAAGGACTGGATAGTCGTCCGGGTGGAGGAGCACGAGAGGCTGGAGCTGCCCGAAGGCCTTCCCAGCATCGACACGACAATCTGGAGTGAAGCTCCGGTGCTGGTGGAAGCCTTCAACCCTGCTTTGACCAGGATCCGCTAATGCGTGGAGGGAGGATTGACTCCTTAGGTGGTGTTTTGCAACTTCTTGGTCAACAGTTGGGCGCCACTGAAGAGGAGAGAGAAACTCGCATGGGCCCTCAACAGCGTGATGGACGACGACCGGGTCGAGACCGGGCTGAAGTCCAACATGGTGGGGCACCTGTCCCGGAGGTTGAAGCTCCGGGTCCTGGTGTTGAGATGATGGAAGCTCCGGCCGTTGAGCCGGAAGAAGCTGTGATTCCGGCCCTAGAGCCGGAAAGTGTCGAAGCTCCGGCGGTCGAGTCGGAGGTGATTGAAGTACCGGCGTGCGCGCCGGAAGCTGAGGAAGTTCTGGCAGTTGGGTCGGCTACCTCCGAAGCACTAGCCGCTGAGCCGGTAGATGTTGAAGATCTTCCGACTCCCGAGCCGGTTGTTGGAGAGGTGTCGGAGCCCGAGCTAAGCGTGTTTCATTTCTCGTTTGACCCAGGGTAGCTAGCCACACTTTTAGTCCTGAGAATGTGACAAGTGTTGCATGAACTTTGCGGACCTTTTGGGAAAGGTCCGGCTGCTCTCCCGGAGGAACTACTCGACTCTGTACAATGACTCTATAACATACATCTCAAGTTACTCAAGACTCACCTCTGTGGTATTAAGTGTAGAACTTACGGAGGTGCTAGATGTTCCAAGGATTTAGGAGAGGTGTCCCATCCTCGGTAGCCAAGCGAACGCTTCCGGGTCGGGATACTTTAATCACTCGGAAGGGTCCCTCCCAGCCGGGGGAGAGTTTGTTTAACCCTTCTCTGGATTGTATTCTCCGTAGCACCAGATCGCCTTCCTCGAGATGTCGGTTGTGTACATGCCGCTGATGATAACGCCGTAGGGCTTGGCGATATCGGGCATTCCGAACAACTGCTTGGCACCTTCCCTCCTCAAGGAGGTCTAGGTCTTCACGCCGGAGCTGGTCCTGCGCGGCTTCGTCGAAGGTCCGGCCCGGAGTGAACCCAAGGTGATTTCCGGAGGAAGGATTGCTTCAGCTCCGTACACCAGAAAGAAAGGTGTCTCTCCAGTTGACCAGTTTGGAGATGTCCTGTTGGTCCATAAAGTGGGCGGAAGCTCTTCAATCCAGTTAGCTCCATGTTTTTTTAAGCGCTCATATGTGCGCGTTTTGAGTCCTTTAAGGATTTTAGCATTTGCTCTCTCGGCTTGGCCATTGCTGGCTGGGTGAGCTACGGAGGCGTAGCAAACTTTAATGCTGAGGTCTTCGCAATATCCTTGAAATGCAGAGCTTGTGAATTGGGTCCCATTATCAGTGATGATTTTGTTTGGGACTCCAAATCTGCATACAATGGACTGCAAAAAGTTGATAGCTGATTGCTTGTTGATTGTCACAACTGGAGTTGCTTCCGGCCACTTGGTGAACTTATCAATGGCGACATACAGGAACTTGTAACCTCCGACGGCTCTTGGGAAAGGTCCCAAGATGTCCATCCCCCACACAGCGAAGGGCCATGTAGGAGGTATCATTTGTAGGGGCTGAGCTAGTGTGTGAATTTGCTTTGCATGAAATTGGCATGCTTCGCATTTCTTCACCAGCTTAGTTGCATCCTGGAGTGCTGTAGGCCAGTAGAAGCCATGCCGAAAGTCTTTACCAACCAGCGTGCGGGAAGACGCGTGGTTCCCACACTCGCCTCCATGGATTTCTGCGAGGAGCTCGCAGCCTTCTTCCCTTGTGATGCACCGCATTAGGATGCCGTTGGCACCGTGCTGGTAGAGATCCCGTTCTACCAACGTGTATCTTTTAGCCAATCTGACTACCCGGTCAGCGGATACATCATCGTTAGGAAGGATGTTGTCTTTCAAGTAGTTCCGGATCTCCGAGATCCATGCATCGGAACTAGCTTGAGCTTTTGAGTCTTGCGTGCTGGGTTGCTCGGAGCTCCCGGCAGCACCTACGACCCTTGATGGCTGCCATGGTAATAGGGCCATCGGGACCGTCACCTTCGGGATGCTGATCTCGCCGCCTTCGCTCAGTTCGACAGGCTGAGCTGTTGGCTTTGACAACCTTCGGACAAAAATTCCGTCAGGAGTCGGAGCTCCGGTTGACGCTTTCGTCGAGAGTTCGTCAGCTTCAGCGTTATGGGAATGCTGAACATGGTGGAGATCTAGGACTTCGAAGTCCTTCTGAAGCCTCTAGACTTCAAGGAGGTAAGCAGCTAGCTGGAGATTATTGCAGGAACATTCACCCTTCACCTGCTTAATGATGAGTTGCGAATCTCCCTTGACCAGCAGTTGCTTGACACCATATGATAGTGCCACCTTTAGTCCGTAGATGAGCGCTTCGTACTCTGCCATGTTGTTGGTCGCCTTGAAGTCAAGGTGTACCATGTATTTCACCTTCTCCCCGGTCGGTGCAAGGAGAAGGATTCCAGCTCCGGCCCCCTACTTCTGCATGGAGCCGTCAAAGTAGAGGGTCCAGTGAGGCTCGATGAAGGCTGGAGCTTGATGCTCCGTCTTTTGCTCACTTGGGCCCCCAGGGTTTGATGGAGAGGGAGTCCATTCTGCCACAAAATATGCCAATGCTTGACTCTTGACTACTTGCCTTGAAATAAATTCAAGATCAAATTCAGCCAATTCCGCTGCCCACTTTGCAATATTCCCGGTTGAGTTGGGATTATGCAAGATTGCTCGAAGTGGGTAAGAGGTCACCACTAAGACTTTGTGAGCTTGAAAGTAATGGCGAAGCTTCCTGGAGGCGATAAGAACTGCATAGAGCAGCTTATACACCTCTAGGTATCGAGTCTTGGCATCATGTAGTACTTCACTAATGAAGTACACTGGGCGTTGAATGGTCCGGACCCTCCCGGAGGGGTCCGGAGCTTCCTCTTCACTGACCCGGATCTTCTCGGAGGAATCCGTATTTTCTTCGGGGACCTCCGGGTCCTGGCTAGAGGAACCCAGAGCTTCTTCAGAGGCGACTTGGACCCTCCCGGAGGGGTCTGGGTCTCCTGAAGTGACTTCTTGTGGATTCGAGTCTGGGAGCTGGGACCCAGACTCGCTTTCAGGTACCTCCGGACCCTCCTGAAGGGGTCTGGATTCTTGAGTATGAGGTAGCTCTGGTCTCTCCGCAACTAGAACCATACTGACGACTTCATCAGTTGCTGAAATGTAAAGCAACAAAGGCTCACCAGGGTTCGGAGCTACCAGAATTGGTAGGGTGGTGAGGAACTGTTTCAGCTCTTGGAATGCCTTCTCTGCTTCTTCGGACCATTGGAATGGTCCGGACTTCCTCAATAACTTGAAGAAGGGGAGTGCCCGTTTCGCCAGTCTTGAAATGAACAGGCTGAGGGCTGCTAGACATCCAGTTAACTTTTGGACGTCTTTGATGCGGGTTGGTGACCGCATGTCCTCAATGGCCTTAATCTTCGTCGAATTAGCTTCTATGCCCCGGTGACTTACCAGGAAACCGAGAAGTTTTCCGGAGCTAACCCCGAAGACACACTTGTCTGGGTTTAGCTTTGTGTGGGTGGCCCGCAGCTTGTCGAAGACAGCCTGCAAGGTGTCAAGGAGTGACTCCTTGTCCCTGACCATGACCACGATGTCATCGACATACACTTCCACTATGTCTCTAATGAGTTCTTCAAAAGTTTTGTACATAGCTCGTACAAAAGTTGAAGCAGCATTCTTGAGACCAAAGGGCATGGCTGTATAACAGTACAATCCATCTACTGTGATGAATGAGGTATGCTCTTCATCTTCCCTAGACATCCTGATTTGATGATACCCGGAATATGTCTAGGAAACACAGTAATTCACACCTGGAGGTGGAATCCACTATCTGATCTATTCTAGGTAGTGGGAATGGATCTTTTGGACATGCCTTATTTAGTGTGGTGTAGTCGATGCACATCCGAAGCTTCCCGCCGGCCTTGGGCACAACGACTGGGTTTGCCAACCATTTTGGATGGAAGACTTCTTGGATGAATCCAGCTTCGAGTAACTTCTTCACTTGTTGTCGGATGAAGTTCTGTCGCTCTACGGATTGCTTCCGAGGTTTCTGATGTACAGGCCGGGCGTCGGGGTAGATCTTCAGATTGTGCTCAATCACTTCCCTGGGGATCCCAGGCATTTGTGACGGTTGCCAAGCAAACACGTCGACGTTAGCCCGGAGGAAAGTGATGAGCGCGAGTTCCTATTTGTCGTTCAATCCTTCCGATATACGGGTGGTCTGAGCGGCATCGAAACCAATTTGGACGACTTTGATGGGAATGTCGGTGTCGCCGCTTGGCTGCACACGAGGTGCAGAAGTCGAGCCTCGTTGACGAATGCTCGGGGGTTTTGGAGCTTGCTCTTGCCTGGAGTCCTCCTCTTGCATCGTGGTGAGTGCATGGAGTTCTTCCAGAGCAGTCACTCTGGCAGTACGATCTCCGCGGATCCGGAGAACGCCTACTGGCATTGGCATCTTCAACACCAGATAACCATAATGAGCAGCTGCCATGAATTTGTACAGGGCAGGCCTACCCAAGATGGCATTGAAGGGTAAGTTGATCTGAGCGACGTCGAAGACCAACTTCTCGGTGCGGTACTTCTCCCGTGTCCCGAAGGTAACGGGGAGAGTAATAGCTCCGAGTGGGGTAATGGCTCCCGGACCTACTCCGGAGAAAGGTCGAGAGGGGTGGAGATCCGAAGGTCGGAGTTGAAGCTTAGTAAAAGCTTCGAAGCTTATGAGGTTAAGCCCCGAACCTCCGTCTACCATGACGTGGTGGAGCTGGATGTTATTGATGGTAGGAGATACCATCAAAGGTAACTGACCTGCTCCAACCATGCTCCGAGGGCAGTTCGAAGCATCAAAAGTGATGGTTGTGTCCATCCACTTTCGGTGAGGTTCTGGCCTGACTGTAGGAGCTATAGCAGCCATGTCCCGACGCATAGTCTTGTGACGCGATGGGAGGTGATGTCCCATGATCCACCAAAAATGGTGTTCATGGTCTTCCGACGCTCGTTGTCAGAGACGTCGGAATCGTCGTCGACAGAAGTGTAGACAGCCTTTAGGACCTTTTTGGGATCCTGAAAACCTAACTCCTCCTCAGCCGGAGCTTCGTCGACTTTTTGTTTTCCTTCCCTCTGTCGGAAAGGAGATTCTTCCCAACGCTTGTTGTAGCGCTCGGCAAGGTTTTGGACCTCCCAGCAGTCTTCCAAACTGTGGCTGCCCGTTTTGTGAATTGGGCACCACACCTTGGGCTTGCTACCATCTTCAGAAGACGGTCGAGGTCGCTTTTCGGGGTGTGGCCCCCGGCCACCCGAAGCTGCAGCAGCTGCAACATTGGATGTACCGGCCGACGGCTTCTTCTTGCCGTTGGTCTTTTTCTTCTTCTTGCCGTTCCCGTAGGTAGTGGCTTCTTCTTTGGAGGATTTCTTGTGACCCTCCGGGGTTGGTTTGGAGTGCATTTCACGGCCCTCCGCAGCACTGGCACATTTGTCAGCCAAGCTGAAGAGTTTCGTGATGCTGGTGATCTCCTTGATCGCTAGTTTCTCCAACATCTTCTTGTCCCGTACACCCTGTCTGAATGCTACAATGACAGAGGCGCTAGAGATAGAAGGGATATTGTTTCGTACTTGAGAGAACCTCTGGATGAATGATCGCAGGGATTCTCCCCCTTTTTGCACGACTGCAAAAAGGTCCAGTTCAGTGCCTGGTCGGGTGTATGAACTCCCAAAGTTGGCGGTGAACTGCCAGCACAGCTCCTCCCAACTGTTGATAGAGTTGGGTGGAAGGCTCATAAACCAAGACCTAGCGGTCCCAGTTAAGTCCACTGGAAAATAATTGCCCATCACGGCCTCGTTTCCTCCAGCTGCCAAGATTGCAGTGGAGTAGATCTGAAGAATTTTGGCGGGATTGACAGTCCCGTCGAATTTTTCTGGTAGATGAGGCCAGAACTTCTGTGGCCACCTGACCATACACAGATGTATGGCCAGAGCTGAACAGCCTCCTCCTACTCCTTCAGGAGCAGAAAGGTCCTGAGCTTCCCGTCTTTCACGAGCACGCTCAATATGGACTCGGCCATCTTGTTAGCGGTATCGGCGATCAAGCTCCGCCCGGAGGTCATGAGTTGATAGCCTAGATACCGTGTGAGTGCGTCGTACCCCGAAGGGCAATGACGTCACTTGTTGTGATGCAGCACGTCTCCTGCTATTGGAAACGTGCGGACCAAGTCTACCAGACAAAGTCCACCGCTGCGACGGGACTCGTCCTGAAGGAGGAGGACCCTGGTTGCTGAGGCGTTCGGCTGCTGCTGCAACCAAATGCTCCACATCGGCCCTCCACTGTTCCAGTGCATCCCGGGATGCATCCGGAGGTGGTGGGCGTTGGAGAAGAGCACGCGCTGCATGGAGCGCGTGTTCCAGGTTGTCTTGATTTGCTGACGTAGTGATTGACGCCGACGCACCATCGTGTTGCCCAGCTTGATTTGCTGGTGGAGACGGTGGTGGTGGGAGTGTGACTCCTGCTGGTGCTGAGGCTCCTGCTGGTGGCTGCATGTTGGAGGGATTGCCCCCAACATCCTGAGCAGCAGGTTGACCGTTGGATGATCCAGCAGCTGAGTTCCCCATTCTCAAAATCTCAGGCGCCCCTACCTGGCGCGCCAACTGTCGGTGGTTTGGAACCGGCAGATCTCCCAACACTACTAAAGTGTTAGGGGAGTTTGATGTTCGGTGTGGGCGCGCGGAGATTCAAGAATGTGAATAGTAAATGACGCAGGAGACACAAGAGTTTACGTGGTTCGGGCCGCCTGAGCGTAATACCCTACTCCACGGGTGTGTTGGTATTGTATTAGCTGTATGAGCTTGTGTTGAGCGTCTATGGCGCGTGTCCAGCCCCCCTGAACGTGTCGTCGGCCTGTCCTTTTATAGTACAAGGGCAGGCCGTTACAAATTAGCCTGGCCCAACATGTGGCCCCAGCGGTTACTAGTATTGATATTCATTCAACAAGTTTAATTGCCCTTAATGACCGGGTAATGGGCTTTGACAGCATCGTTACTGGTAATTAAGGTCATCCGACCGTGTGTCATTAATATGGTATTAATGACACTTAATCAGGTCTTGAAGTCCTCGATTCCCCTTTAAAGATCCGGAGCCGTTATGGAGTCTCCCGGAGGTCAGAGGCTGAAGCTCCGACGGTTGGACACGTGGCAGCTCCGGAGCATACTGTGGGAAGCAGGAAGCTCCGGAGTTAACTGACACATGTCAGGTCCGGAGCTTCTCTCGATCTGGGGTTAAGTTCGGAGGTGCCATCTCGGTACATGGCCTGGAGCTTCCCCCTTGTGGACGGTAGCTCCGGTTTGATAGTACACGTGGTGACCCTGGGATTAACCATGCTGGAGAAGCTGGTCCGGTTATATCTGACATGTGGGCCTCCGAAGGTCATCAAATCAAGTAGATGACTTTCCTTTGAGATCTTTGTAACCTCAAGGGGTGTATGGTTTCCAGGGTACCGACAACTTTGTTTTGGGATTGTCTAGGACTAAGAGGGGGAGGGATAGTATTTTTGTAGTTGTTGAACGTTTCTCTAAAATGGCACACTTTATACCTTGTCATAAAAATGATAATGCCTCACACATTGTTCGTTTACATTGTGTGCCAAATACCATTGTTGACCATGATGCAAAATTTTTAAGTCATTTTTGGAGAACTTTGTGGTATAAATTAGGAACCAAGTTGCTGTTTCCAACTACATATCACCCACAAACGGATGGACAAACTGAGGTAGTTAATCGTACTTTATCTACTATGTTGCGGGATGTCTTGAAAACAAATTTGAAGTTGTGGGAGGAGTGTTTACCACATATATAATTTGCTTACAACAGATCTGTTCACTCCACGACAAAGGTAAGTCCATTTCAGGTAGTGTATGATTTCAATCCCCGTGCTCCTATTGATTTACTACCTTTGCCTCCTTCTGAAACTATAAATTTAGATGCTACACAACGATCTGAATTCATTCTTAAGATGCATGAAACTACAAAGAAAAATATTGAAATGATGAATGAGAAGTATATGATTGCAGGTAGTAAAGGTAGAAAAGAAGTAAAACTTGAACCGAGTGATTTGGTGTGGTTACATTTGAGAAAAGAGCGATTTCCCGACTTGAGAAAACCTAAACTTATGCCACGAGCTGCTGGTCCTTTTAAAATTGTAGAAAAGATTAATGATAATGCATATAAGCTTGAATTGACTCCCGATTTTGGGGTTAGTCCTACATTTAACATTTCAGATTTGCGACCATACTTGGGAGAAGATGATGAACTTGAGTCAAGGATGGCTCCAATTCAAGAGGGGGGATGATGAGGACATCACAACAGCGGAGACACACATTGAAATCCAAGGACCAATGACAAGAGCACGAGCACGGTTAATAAATCAGCAGGTGAACTCGCTCCTATCTTCTTTTGCATGTGAGTTCGAGAATATATTGCTATGTGATGATTTAATTGTTATTAGGAATAATGGAGAAGATCAACAAGTGAAGGAAAGAGGCCTTGGGAGCGTGGATAACTATCTGGGACGTCCACAAGTTGATGGAAGAAGTTTACAACTCGGACTCGAGTTCAACTCGGAGTCCAGGAGCAGTCCACCTTACCCAGGAAGCATACGGACTCCGTTTTTGACGTTCTACATATGCACGAAAAGAGGAGAAGATAAACTTTCCAATGGATCTTTTCCTACCTCGAAATTCCTCCGGAGTTATAGGGAATCATCGAAACAAGTCGAGTCCAGATTTCCGTCTGGTGCTGCGCCACCGAATCAGGCCTTTGGGCTTTGTATCCCATAAGAGTCCATTAGGGATGCGTCTAATTGTGTTTTGGACAAACCCTAGCCTTTAAATACTGCAGCAGCCGGTCATATACGGTGGGTTTTTCTTAGATCAATAATATCGCCGTTCTACAGTTTGTGAGACCCCAACTTCGCAATTTCAGATCGTGTCTTCGACGTTCTTGGTCGTGTTCTCGGTTGCACTTGCAGGGATTAGCCTTCTTGGCGAGGTCAAGCATGTGCAGCACGGTTGATAGCCAATGGAGCCGTGGTGTAGTGATTGCAGGGGTACTCGAACCACTCGAGTGCCGCGGATCATCAACGTTGAGTTCTCCACCCCAAATGATTTATCTTTTGGAAGATCAAGCCTAAACCTACTCATCATAGCTTGCATTCTTTCCTTTTTATGTTGTTAAGCTAGTCTATAACAAAAATCTATAAAATGATCATCTCTACCACAATAGGTACAATGAAATTTAACTTTCTGTTCATGTCTTGATGAGCATGCAGTGTGTTTATTTGAACCCAAACATGACAACACTCCTGCAGATTGAAAAACCACCTCTTTTAGTTTAGGAACTATTTTAATCAAACCACTTCCTAATGACTTTACAATTTTAGGTGGATGTGCTTTAGCATGAGCATGAGAATCAAAACCTAAACCTGTTTTATCATTGCAAGATTTGGATGAATTCAGTAGCAAGTTTAGATTTTTGTTCCCAATACAAAACTGCTCTAGTGTCCTATTCATGTCATCAAGTTTCTTAGACAATTCTAGGAAGTTTTCACATGAAGTTTTTCCTTTTAAAGCAATTAGAACAATATTTAACTTCATGAGCACGTAAAGCATTGTTCAGTATTGAAAGTTCATTCATAGCATCTTTTAGTTTCTTTTCAAGATCATTACAGGTAGACCAATGCAAATCAATTGTAGAACAAGAAGCATCTTTTAAGTTTCTGTCATTAAGTGCAGCAAGCTTATTGTTCTTTTCCATCTCTAACTAAAGTTTATCAAGAGTGGAGGAGTGTGCACTTCTTAAGGAGGACAATTGTTCATATATTAAATCGCATGAGGACCAAGAATCATCACTAGGAATCAATGTTTTCAAAAGATTAATTTTAGATTCTAGTGACTCAATTTTAACAGCATTGTCCCTAAGCTTTTTGTCCTTTTTCTTAACAATAACAGTTGCATGGGAAATAGCATCACACATTTCATCACAAGTAGGACATACCTCTTCGTTGTCACTGTTGTCTTCTGCATCCCTTCATATTTGATCTTGATTTGCCTGCCATGAAACACAAGTTTGCCAGATCGTCTTCATCTTTGTCACTTCCAATGTCTACATCACTCGAGCCAAGTTCTTGAAGTGCGGTGATGAAACTGTTTATCAGTTTGCATCCAGTAAAACCCTTCTTTTTCTTATTGATGTTGCCAGAAGAGGACTTGACTTTATTCTGTTTTTCATCGTGGGTACAAGGTCCTGAAATGATAGGAGATTTAGGCCCGATGTTCCGAAAGGTAATGGGTAAGTCGATTGATGGAGATCTCGACGTTGATGATCCGAGGCTCTCGAGTAAAACACGAAAAACCCCTGCAATCACTACACCACCGCTCCGTTGGTTATCAACCGTGCTGCACACGATTGACCTCGCCAAGAAGGCTAATCCCTACAAGTGCAACTGAGAACACAAGCAAGAACGTAGAAGACACGACCTGAAGTTGCGAAGTTGGGGTTTCACAAACTGTTGAACGGCGATATTATTGATCTAAGCAAAACCCACTGAATATGGCCGGCGGCTGCAGTATTTAAAGTCTAGGGTTCGGACAAACACGATTAGACGCGTCCCTAATGGACTTTTACGGGATACAAGGCCCAAAGGCCCGACTCGGTGGTGCAGCACCAGTCAGAAATCTGGACTCTACTTGTTTCGACGATTCCCAATGACTCCGGGGGATTTGGAGATGGGACTAGAACCATTGGAAAGTTTATCGTCTCCTATTTCCGTGCATATGAAGAACGTCAAAAACGGAGTCCGTATGCCTCTTGGGCGTCCGTTTTAAGGTGGACTGCTCCTGGACTCCGAGTTGAACTCGAGTCCGAGTTGTAAACTGTTTCCATCAACTTGTGGACGTCCCAGTTGGTTCTCCATGCTGCCAAAGCCTCTTTCCTTCATTTGTTTATCTTCTCCATTATTCCTAATAACAATTAAATCATCACATAGCAATCTATTCTCAAACTCACATGTAAAAGAAGTTAGGAACGAATTCACCTACTGATTTATTAACCGTGCTCGTGCTCTTGTGATTGGTCCTTGCAGTTCAATGTGCATCTCCGCTGTTGTGATGTCCTCATCATCCTCCTCCTCTTGAATTGGAGTCGTCCTCGACTCAAGTTCATCTTCTTCTCCCAAATACGGTCGCAAATCTGAAATGTTAAATGTAGGACTAACCCCAAAATTGGGAGGCAATTCAAGGCTATATGCATTATCATTAATATTTTCAAAAATCTTAAAAGGACCAGCAGCTCGTGGCATAAGTTTAGATTTTCTCAAGTCAGGGAATCGCTCTTTTCTCAAGTGTAACCACACCAAATCACCCGGTTCAAGTTTTACTTCCTTTCTACCTTTACTACCTGCAATCCTATACTTCTCATTCATCTTTTCAATATTTTTCTTTGTAGTTTCATGCATCTTAAGAATGAATTCAGATCGTTGTGTAGCATCCAAATTTATAGTTTCAGAAGGAGGCAAGGGTAGTAAATCAATAGGAGCACGGGGATTGAAACCATACACTACCTGAAATGGACTTACCTTTGTCGTGGAGTGAACGGATCTGTTGTAAGCAAATTCTATATGTGGTAAACACTCCTCCCACAACTTCAAATTTGTTTTCAAGACAGCCCGCAACATAGTGGATAAAGTACGATTAAGGTTTGTCCATCCGTTTGTGGGTGACATGTAGTTGAAAACAGCAACTTGGTTCCCAATTTATACCACAAAGTTCTCCAAAAATGACTTAAAAATTTTGCATCACGATCAGAAACAATGGTATTTGGCACACCATGCAAACGAATAATTTCAGTCATAAATAAATCAGCAATGTGTGAGACATTATCATTCTTATGACAAGGTATAAAGTGTGCCATTTTGGAGAAACGATCAACAACTACAAAAACACTATCCTTCCCCCTCTTAATCCTAGGAAATTCCCAAAACAAAGTCCATAGAAATATCCTCCCAAGGTACACTAGGAACAGGAAGAGGCATATAAAGACCATGTGGGTTAAGGCAAGACTTAGCTTTTTTGCAAGTAGTGCATCGTGACACGTAGCGCTCGACATCACGCCTCATCTTTGGCCAAAAGAAGTGTGTGGACAGCACTTCTTCAGTTTTCTTCACTCCAAAATGTCCCATCAAACCTCCTCCATGTGCTTCCTGCAAAAGTAATAAATGAACGGAGCTAGCTGGAACGCATAGCTTGTTAGCATGATAGAAGAGACGCTCTCGCAGCACATATTTATTCCAAGTTCTTCCTTCTCTACAAATTTCAAAAGCATTTTTGATGTCCATATCAGTAGGATTTAATGCTTCTATTGTTTCCAAACCAAAGATTTTATGATCAAGTTGGGACAGCATGGTATAACGCCTAGATAATGCATCGGCAATGACATTTTCCTTCCCTTTCTTATGCCTAATGATGTATGGAAACGACTCTATGAACTCAATCCATTTAGCATGTCGTTTATTCAGATTGGTTTGACACTTAAGATACTTCAATAATTCATGATCGGAATGTATGACAAACTCCTTAGACCAAAGATAATGTTGCCAAGTTTGTAATACTCGCACTAAGGCATACAATTCCTTATCATAAGTGGAATAATTCGTAGAAGGACCATGAAGTTTTCACTAAAGAAAGCAACGGGTCTACCTCCTTGTATGAGAACGCCTCCAATGCTAATGTCGCTTGCATCGCATTCTAGCTCAAAGGTCTTGTCAAAATCAGGAAGCTGTAGCAATGGTGCTTGTGTAAGCTTCGATTTGATAGCATCAAAAGCTTGTTGCTGCTGTTCGCCCCATCGAAATGGCACTCCCTTCTATGTTAGCTCATGTAGAGGTGCTGCGATGTTGCTGAAATCCCGCACAAAGCGCCGATAAAAACCTGCAAGACCAAGAAAACTACGAACCTGCGTGACGGTTGTTGGGGCTGGCCAGCTGGTGATTGCTTCAATTTTTGCCTCATCCATATCAATTCCCTATGAGGAAATGACATAGCCAAGAAACGAGACTCGATTGGTGCAGAAGACGCACTTTTCGAGGTTACCAAACAAACGTGCATCTCTTAAAACAGTAAAAACAGCACGTAAATGATCAAGATGCTCATCATATGACTTGCTGTAAATGAGGATATCATCGAAGTAAACCACCAAAAATTGTCCAATGAAAGCACGTAAAACCTCGTTCATTAAACGCATAAAGGTGTTGGGTGCATTAGTTAAACCAAAAGGCATGACTAACCACTCATAAAGTCCAAACTTAGTTTTAAATGCAGTTTTCCGTTCATCCCCTACTGCCATTCTAATTTGGTGGTAACCACTACGCAAGTCAATTTTTGTGAAGATGATAGCACCACTCAATTCATCAAGCATGTCATCTAAGCGAGGAATAGGATAACGATATCGAATGGTGATGTTATTAATTGCTCGACAATCAACCAAAAGAACAGGAACGGAACAAGGGCTAAGGCTTTCACAAATGTTCCCGCGGTCCAAAAGATCTTGGACTTGTCGCTGAATTTCCTTAGTTTCCTGTGGATTCGCCCTGTATGCTGCACGATTTGGCAAACTTGCTCCTGAAATCAAATCGATCTTGTGTTCAATGCCTCTCATCGATGGTAAACCAGAGGGTATCTTGGAGGGAAACACATCCTCAAACTCCTGCAAAAGGTTAGCAACAGCAGGGGACAATGCAATAAACAAATCATGAAGTCAAAACATGGCTTCTTTGCAAACTAAAGCATAGCACATCCCC
Organism: Tuctoria greenei; assembly: GCA_036927565.1. Classification (NCBI taxonomy): domain Eukaryota; kingdom Viridiplantae; phylum Streptophyta; class Magnoliopsida; order Poales; family Poaceae; genus Tuctoria; species Tuctoria greenei. The sequence continues at coordinate 97,140,610 of JAYESD010000010.1, forward strand.
TTAGCATCAAATAAATCAGCAAGGTCAGATTTAGTTGCGAGCAACGATGGTGATTTTAACTTAATGACTTGCTGTTTTTCAGATTCTAATTTTGTTGCTTTACCATCATGAATTTTACACTTCTCAAAATGCACAATTTCAGCAGGAGTCATGGGGAGCAAAGTGATTTTCTTTCCCTTATGCATGAGAGTATATTTATTAGTTCTACCACGATGAAGAGCATCTGTATCAAATTCCCAAGGACGACCCAATAAAAGAGAACAAGCATCCATAGGAACGACATCAAGATCAGCAAAATCATGGTAAGAACCAATTGAAAAATGTATTCTCGCTGTTTGTGTTACCCGAACCTTACCACTGTTGTTGAACCATTGAGTATGGTATGGATTCACCCTGTATGCTGTACAATTTGGCAAACTTGCTCCTGGAATCAAATCGATCTTGTGTTCAATGCCTCTCATTGGTGGTAAACCAGGGGGTATCTCAGAGGGAAACACATCCTCAAACTCCTGCAAAAGGTTAGCAATAGCAGGGGGCAATTCAATAGACAATTCATGAATTGAAGACATGGCTTCTTTGCAAATTAAAGCATAGAACATCCCCTTAGCATCGAATAAATCAGCAAGGTCAGATTTAGTTGCGAGCAACGATGGTGATTTTAACTTAATGACTTGCTGTTTTTCAGATTCTAATTTTGTTGCTTTGCCATCACGAATTTTACTCTTCTCAAAATGCACAATTTCAGCAGGAGTCATGGGGAGCAAAGTGATTTTCTTTCCATTATGCGTGAGAGTATATTTATTAGTTCTATCATGATAAATAGCGTTTGTATCAAATTCCCAAGGACGACCCAATAAAAGAGAACAAGCATCCATAGGCACGACATCAAAATCAGCAAAGTCATGGTAAGAACCAATAGAAAAATGTATTCTCGCTGTTTGTTTTACCCGAACCTTACCGCTGTTGTTGAACCATTGAATGTGGTAAGGATGAGGGTGTGCTCTTGTTGTCAAACCAAGTTTCCTGATGATGTCCGTGTTTACCAAGTTATTGCAGCTACCTCCATCAATTATAGTGTGTAAACGGCAGTCCTTGACGATGAGAAGCATGTGGAAGAGGTTGTGTCGTTGTAGCTTGTCGTCGGTCTCCACTTTGAGCTCAAGGCACGCTGCACAATGATTCTCCTATAGTTCTCCGTTGCCGCTGTACCAAGTACCTCTTCTTCAATGTGTTTGTCATTTGGATCTGTAAAGTCATTAGCAAGAGAATATTCATCGTCAACATCCGAAGTACTATCATACCCGCCATTGTCGTGTGCTATGTATGCTCGTTTGCTCTGACAATCTCTCATCATATGACCAAGTCCCTGGCAGCGGTGACACTTAATGTTGAAAGAATGACCCGTAGAAGGAGTGGATGATGAAGGCTTGAATGATGCCGCCTTGCTGCCCTCCGGCACGCGAGAAGGTGGAGCAGCAAGTACAGTCCGTTGGCTGCCATTGGATGGTGTAGTCGCTGCACGGGGGGTCGAAGATGGTGCTGTTTTGGATGGTGTGGGAGTCGAATGTGGCGTGAAGTTGCTCCTTGTGCGTTGTTGCTGTTTTTGTCAGCCCTGCAATTCTTTTTCTGCCAACATAGCAAGCTGAAACAATCTGTTAACAGTATCATATTCTTGTAATCAACAATGTCTTGAATTTCACGCCTCAACCCCCATAAAAACAAGCTATTTTATCATCCATGTCTTCTACTACCCCACAACGCACCATACCCTTTTGCAACTCTTGATAATACTCCTCTACGGACATGTTACCTTGGTCTAAGCGCTGCAATTTTTTGCGAAGGTCCCGCTGAAATGATGGAGGAACAAATCGAACATGCATAGCGTCCTTTAATCTATCCCATGTTGTAGGATCAGTTCTAGTTTTAACAAGTTCATTCCACCATATGATAGCAAAGTCCTTAAACTAACTAGTGGATTGACGAACTCTATGTTGTTCAGGAACAAGATGGGAATTAAATTTTTTCTCTATTGTCATCTCCCAATCAAGATAAGTCTCAGCATCATAAGCACCAGAAAAAGAGGGTATAGTAAATTTCTCTTTAGCAAGAGGATCATCAGGAGGACGATTATAATTGTTATGATTATTACCTCCCATACCTCGATGATAGAGTGGCAATCTTGGCTGATTATTGTGATCTTCCAGTTCATCATAAGCACTGTCTTCTTGTCTTCCAGCGAGAGGCAACCGAGCCTCAAAAGTATTCATCCAAAGAGCAAGGTCATCAAGTTTGCGAGTCAAGTTAGCAATGACTCCTCTGTTGCTGCGTTCATGGTCTTCATCATATCACGTAACTCAACATGTTGAAAACATTCGTCATCATCGTCTTCTCCTGCCATTGTTAGTAGGAAAACAAAAAACAACAAGAATATGTTATCCCTATCAACTACAGTGACAATGTGAAAGGTGGAAGAAAACAATCTCTCTCGCTCAAGTGTCTTACCACGCTCTTACAAGTGTTCTTATCGACACAGCAGGTGGTGTGGACGGTGAGATGAACCAATGAAGCGTGGGGTGATTGCAAAGGTACCTGTTATGCTCAAGAGAAATGTGGAGCTTGGATGGCACAATATGGTGGCTAATAAGCAGAAAATCGTTAACAGGTAAACAAAGTTGAATAAGTATTCATTGTAGGAAACTGTTGCTGGTCAACCAAGTGCCCTAGGGCCTAGCACAAACAAGGAAGTATCAAGGCAAAAGAAAAGACACAATGATATAGCCAACAAAACAACACCAAGTGGTATAGGCCAATTGCTTTAATATGCGTGCTCTTCACTATTTTTTTCTTTTTTTTGTAATATTTTTTTGATATTTTTTCTTTACTCAGTAGCACAAATATAGGAAGCACGCAAATTTGCATCTCAATTGGATGTAATACGCGGCCTATAGAAAATCAAGAATATTATTTAAAATTCATGCTGAAACTTCGGAGGCCGGATAACCTATCTTCCGAAGGGAATTTGGGCAATCTAATTTCACCGAAAGCGGCTATGCGGCAGAAAATCAGATGCGAAATTTCGCGTAGATGATTTTGAAAAAAAAATTCGCCCGATTTCGAGTTGGTATGCGAACGTTATGGCCATTTAAAGGTAGGTTGTCCGAGTTACGATTTTGGATGCTGGTTCCAACTCGGTTTGGGAACAAAACTCGCAATTGGATATGAAAACGATCGGAAATTTGCACAGCAACTAATGGGGTGGTGTGTGATGATTCAAGGATGAGTGGCACAAAGGTTTGTCACCTAATCTAGGGCTGGCGGTGCAGGAGTTCACGCAAGGCGGCTAGCTAGGGTAAACTGATGAACGTGGTGGATCGGTTTGTTATTTAGGGATTGCAGAATAGGTGTCGAGCGGTAAGAAAACAAGGACGAAACACAATAACTAGGACCCAAAACACAAAGCTATACCAGCAAAAAGACTCGACCACACGAATGCGAACTCGACAATGCAAACTGAAAAACGAAACTGAAGGCACTATAGTCTAGGAAGCGGTAAAAGCGATCTAATTTTTTGTGGCTTTTCTGTGGACTCTAGGTATGAAACCAAATCGATCTAATGGAAGGAAAACAATGATACCTCACGGGCAACCTGGAAATCTGATACCAATTGATAGGAGATTTAGGCCCAATCTTCCGAAAGGTAATGGGTAAGTCGATTGATGGAGATCTCAACGTTGATGATCCGAGGCTCTCGAGTAGAACACGAAAAACCCCTGCAATCACTACACCACCGCTCCGTTGGTTATCAACCGTGTTGCACATGATTGACCTCGCCAAGAAGGCTAATCCCTGCAAGTGCAACCGAGAACACAAGCAAGAACGTAGAAGACACGACCTGAAATCGCGAAGTTGGGGTTTCACAAACCGTAGAACGGCGATATTATTGATCTAAGCAAAACCCACGGAATATGGCCGGTGGCTGCAGTTTTTAAAGGCTAGGGTTCGGACAAACACGATTAGACGCGTCCCTAATGGACTCTTACGGGATACAAGGCCCAAAGGCCCGACTCGGTGGTGCAGCACCAGTCAGAAATCTGGACTCTACTTGTTTCGACGATTCCCAATGACTCCTCTTTCCGTGCATATGTAGAACATCGAAAACGGAGTCCGTATGCCTCCTGGGCGTCCGTTTTAAGGTGGACTGCTCCTGGACTCTGAGTTGAACTCGAGTCCGAGTTGTAAACTATTTCCATCAACTTGTGGACGTCCCAGCTGGTTCTCCACGCTCCCAAGGCCTCTTTCCTTCACTTGTTAATCTTCTCCACTATTCCTAATAACAATTAAATCATCACATAGCAATCTATTCTCAAACTCACATGCAAAAGAAGTTAGTAACGAATTCACGTGCTGATTTATTAACCGTGCTCGTGCTCTTGTGATTGGTCCTTGCAGTTCAATGTGAATTTCCGCTGTTGTGATGTCCTCGTCATGAAAGGTTAGGGCAATCCGTATGAAAGTGTCCTGTCTTACCACATTCAAAGCATCGTTGAGGTCTGGAGCTTCCTCTCCTTCTAGTTCTCACATTTTGCAATACTTTTGAAAACCGAGTAGAGATAAGTGCTAGCTCCTCTTCTGGAAATTCTTCAATTTGTTCCAGAGTTAGTGAAGACAGCAAAGCAAGTGTATTGCTAGATGAAGATTGGTCGGAGCTAGGCATATCACGTTGAGAAACAAACGCAAGAGACATGTTAGGGTTCTGACGTGAGATTATGTCAATTTCATGAGTTCTCAATTCAGAATATAGCACATCTAATGTAAGTGTATTTATGATAGTATATTCACTAATAGATGTGATTTTCATCTCCCAAATTAACATGTCTAATGCACTTAACAATTGCCTAGCATTTTCAACATCTGAAAAATTAACATTGACACTATGCAAGTTGCTGAGAATTTTATTAAAGCGAGCAAAAAGGTCATCAATGGACTCACTGGGTTGCATCTCGAAGCGCATGTATTCTTTCTTGAACATATCCTGCTGTACCTCCCTGATCATGTTGGATCCTTCGTGGTAGTCACAAAGTGCTCTCCACAGATCGTACGTCAATCGGAGGTGTGCAACATGGTCGAAGTAGCTCTGAGTTAGTCCTTGGATTATCAAGTTGCAGGATTTGTTGTTGTTGTCGATAGCTCTTAAGTTTGTAGTCGTGACTTGATCGTTCGGCGGCACGTCGTAAGGCTTGTACACTTTTTCCTATATTGCGAAGCCTTGCACCTGGATAAAAGCTTCCATGCGTGCCTTTCAAACATGAAAATCAATACCAACAAACACACAAGGTTTTGCTGAGTATTTCTCCATGAGTGTTAGTCAAAAGCATGGGAAAACACAAAGATTATAGCACCATGGCTCTGATACCAATTGTAGGATTGAAGAGCACGTGCAAAGCTACTAGAGGGAGGGGTGAATGGTAGATTAAAACTTTTCAGCGGAAGCAACAAAACACCCCTCGGCAGAAAACCGATTTATTAAAGAAACCATGTATAAGACTAATATAAACGTGTTCACCCATAAAAAACTAGAATATATTGTATAGAATCAAGTCACGAAGACGTCACAACAAGAATCACACAAATCCATCGAGAGAAACTCAAGTTACGATCGAAAGATCGAACAAAGGTCAATCTGTCCTACCCGAGAAAAACAGTTCTGGAACACTGCAAAGAAACTCGTGTAGATCAGAAACCACAAATCCAATGATCGTGAAATTTTAACAAATGATAGAAAATCAATTTTTGAATACAACCCAAAAAGAATCACGTCAATCGGATCTGTAAAACTCGAGTTATGATAAAACCACCGAAGCAAGGTAGTGCTGTGCAGAAACACGACGAGAAAGACTTGAAGAAAACAAGTCGAACGAAAAAGGCACAAAAGATCCTTTAGACACGAATTTTATTGATCAAAACTTTCAAGGAACAGCTCCAAAGTCATGCACCATGAGCTCTGGCCTCACTTGCTTATATAACCAGCCCTTAGGCCAACTCAAACTTAACTAGGACTCTAATCCTACTCAATTCACGAATCGAAACTTTCCATAACTGCTCAAGACTCTTCTATACGCAGATAGAAGAAAACTTAAGACTTCCAAACATCTTAGGAATGTATCCCACACTCCTAAAACAACTCAAATTTGTGACCCACATGAAATTCTATCATAACCAACTCAAAACTTTCCATACTTGAGTCAAACACGACTCAGTCGCAGCCTGAGTCCATAACCTTGTCGTTTGGACCTTTCTGACCAATTTTTTACGTCTGCATCTTCATCACACCTCGGAACCATGTAGTCACGTCCATGCACTCCTTGCACACGTGCAAACATCTTCCAATGACGTCCAGAATACCTTCATATGCATTGTTCTTGATTCAAACATGTTGCGCAACCTCCCGATCAACTCAACCACAATTCCTCCCGAACTTGGTTGTTGAACCTCATCTTCTCCTTAAGACTAGTTCAATGGATCCCGTCACCAGCCATGTCTTGAACTCAAGTAACACCTGCACATGAATAAAACAACCAATACTTCCGAGCACAAGTCCATGACTTGACTCTCGTTAGTTCCGAAACCACAACACCTTATGTGAGAACCTCACATAAGTATGTTGCAAACCTTAGAAAAAAGATATCAACCATAACCACCAAAATACACCAAAAACTTAGTAAAAGGAAAACTAAGCAAACATACCATAATCCAAAAGGCAAATTTGAAACATTACAAAATTAAAAGCAGAATCACTGCGATCAAGCTCCGAACCTTGTCAAAGCTAACTGGACCTTGAACCGGAGCTTACCAAAACTAACAGGATTCAGCGCCGAAGCTAACCAAAGCTAGTAGGACCTAGCGCCGGAGCTAACCAAAGCTTGTCGGACCTAGCACCAGAGCTTACCAAAGCTAGTCGGACCTAGAGCCGGAGCTAACCAAAGCTAGTCGGACCTAGACAAAGAAGTCGAACCTAGCCAAAGCAAGTAGGACCTTACGTCAGACCGTGCCGGAGCTACTCAAAAAACGTCGGACCTATCGTCGGACTTTGCTGGAGAACGGACCTGGAGTCGAACCTTGATGATAAATGTGTTTTGGTAGTATTCAAAACATTTATCGTCAAAGTCAATGTATTCAACACAAGCGAATGTATTCAGCACACATAGGTCTCACATAAGCATTGTAGGAGTCTCTACCTAGTTCTCAGCGTGATCCCACTTTACCCCATATTACCCCCTTAGGATAGAATGCTCTTGTGTGTGTCACACTACCTCAGTTACCCTTTATCCATCCTTGCTATAACCATACCTAGGCCAACCTAGCCTCTCCATAGGATGATTGCTTTACTTACATCTAGCCTTCATTTGGGAGAATATAAATGACATCCTTTGGGAATACTCTTAGAGGGGAAATGCTACATCGACAATTTTTATACGCTTGCAGATTTACATGTATAATCTAAAATCTATTAACAAGCATTTCTGCCACTGCTAGAAATGAATTGTTAGTAGTGTGTAGGAACCGTCAACAACCATCTATAAGAAAACATGAGAATATTAGAGGAAAGCGTAAATATCAGTTCTGAAATTGCAGCAGCCATAAATTAAGATGAGAGGATGTGCATTTGCTCAAAAAGATGGAAAAGTGGCAAAAATTACAGCAGCAGTAAAGTGCAAATTTTTCCCACATTATATAGCTAGTGGAGGGCAAAATAATGCAAAATACCAAATTTTGAATAGGGAAGAAGTCCTAACTGATTTGTGGTGTCCATTCTACCTAGGAACGCATCCTACGGTCAAACACGGCTCTGATACCAATTTGTGACACCCAGTTCTGGAAAATGAACCAAGCGTGATGCATATGTGTGCCCAGGATGTTTAACACACATACACAAGTGATTCACAAACGATAACCATATTATAACGATGTCTCGAATAATAACACTATTAATAGTACCTTATTAGAAACCAAATAGTCTTGAATACAAGATCTAAAGATTGCAGTGGAAAACACAAAACACTAAAGGCACCAACTCCACAGGCAAGCTTGATGGTAACACGCGCGCCTAGAACTCCTCAAAGACCTCTAGGTACTCCACATTGTCGCCTACGACTGAATTTGTTGGGGGAATAGCAAGGGTGAGCACATGTCGTACTCAGCAAGTGTGGGAAAGTATAACATGTAGCTTTAACAAGAAATTATAATTAAAAGGCTAATTGCATAAAAGTACATTCAAAAAAGTTTAAAATGTAATAATATGATCATTAAGTGTGGTCCTTCCCAAAATAACCCAAATAATATTAATTTCAACTTAAGTAACCAATACCAGCAATAATAATCCATAATCAACTCATAACTGCTCATTTGTCTTAATTTCATCAATTCCATATACCAAAGCCAATTACTGAATCAATACTAACTCCTAATTCCAACCATTAAACCATGTTCAAGGTCCAAAACTCTAATCACGTGAGGGTCCAGGTTTTGCTCATAACCGGGAGCACGGTTTCACCAGTGGTGATGTCTCCAACTGAGCACATCCATCCAAGGGCCCACTCTTGCACCACTCGGATCCCAGGGCAGTCCCACCATCACTACAAACCAATCCGACTAACCCTTCCTAGAGCTTTCCAAATGGTCCCAACAATACTGGCAACACACTAATTAGTTAGCTAAGATGCACCCATACTTGGCCCTGTGGTGGCACTGTAAAACCTGGGTTGTCGCTCCACAAACCGATCCTTAGATCTAAAGCAAGCAAAACCACCAAAACAGTCCAACCCATTCCACGTAACCGGCTTTCTTAGATCCCTAGGCACCATGTTGCTACAAGGTCATTGTTATCAATTCTCATCATTCAAGTGTTCAATAGTTCATAATTAAGCAATATGATCATTTCTCAAACCCAATTGAGTATAGCAAAGCAAAAAGTGTAAAAGACCCTTCTCGAATATCTACTTTGTTTTCAAGTGACAAGGGTGGTCATAAAAAACTAGTAAACTCCTATAATCGGGTTTCCCATCAATTTGACACAACCATACAATTTTGCAAACAAAACATTTAAAAACTTGGATCAAAATGATCAAAGACACTTGCCTTGCTCTTGAGTTTGGTTTGGATCGAAAGCTTTGAGGTTCTGGTTCTGCAAGCCCTTGAAAGCACTCTCTACAGCGATACCTTCTATTCCGCGTGACAAACATAAGGTAAAACTGGTTAATGAGTTGCAATTAATGTTTACTAACTAGTTACAATGGTTTTTAACAAGTTTGAACGAGTTTCGAGTTTATTTGAGTCAATTTGGATTCAATTTAGCGATAACAGATTCAGAGGCCGGAAAAGTCCGGTATCAGGGCCGGACTAGTCCGCCCTATCCAGAACTGCAGGAATAGGGTTTTTTTGGACAGCGAGATCAAGGAATAAATTCACGTAAGAAACTAGATATAAAGGGTGTACCGTGTGTTTAGAGATCCAAAGGTCGAGAATTGGGTACAACACTTGATTCTTCATGCTAGGGTTTGACAATGAGGTTTTGAGGATGATTTGATGATGAAGATTATCGATGTCGAAAAGTTGATGAAGATCGCACTTGCTTGATCCTTCTCCTTCTTCTCCTCCTTCTCCTCGCTTCTGACCCTTCTCTTAATGACAGAGCATGGCAAAAGACGGCAACAAGGGTTTTTCTCAAAGGGTTGGAGAGGTTGACGTGGCTGTCATACCAATTTTAGGATCGAAGAGCACGTATAAAGCTACCATAGGGGGCGGGGTGAATTGTATATTAAAACGTTTCAGCGGAAGCAACAAAACACCCCTCGGCACAAAAATCGATCTGTTAAAGAAACCATGTGTGCGAATAATCTAAACGTGCTCAACTGTGACAAAACAAGTATGAATTGTAGAGAATCAGGTCACGAAGACGTCACAACAAGAATCACGACCGTCGAGAGAAACTCAAGTTATGATCCAAAGATCGAACAAAGGTCAATCTGTCCTATCCGAGAAAAATAGTTCTAGGACACTGCAAAGAAACACGTGTAGATCAGAAACCACAAATCCAATGACAGTGAAATTTTCATAGATGATAGAAAATCAAGTTGTGAAGACTACCCAAAAATAATCATGTCAATCGGATCTCTAAAACTCGAGTTATGATAAAACCACCAAAGAAAGGTAGTGTTGTGTACAAACTTGACGAGAAAAGTTGTATGATATAAGTCGGACGAACAAGGCACAAAAGTTCCATCAAACTACGAATTTTATTGATCAAAACACAAGAGGAGAAACCCCAAAGTCGTCTACCACGAGCTTTGGCCTCCCTTGCTTATATAACCAGCCCTTTGGCCAACCCAAACCTAACTAGGACTCTAATCCTACTCAATTCACAAATCGAAACTTTCCATAACTGCTCAAGACTCTTCTATACGCAGACAGAAGCAATCTTAAGACTTCCAAACACCTTATGAACGTATCCCACATTCCTAAAGCAAGTCAAATTCGTGACCCTCACGAGATCCTATCATAACCAACTCAAAACTTTCCATATTTGAGTCAAACTCGACTCAGCCGCAGCTTGAGTCTATAACCTAGTCAGTTAGATCTTTCTGACCAATTTTTTATGTCCACATCTCTTCATCACACCTTGGAACCATGTATCCACGTCCATGCACTCCTTGCACTCGTGCAAATATATTCCAATGACATCTACGATACCTTTATATGCATTGTTCTTGATTCAAACACGCTGCGCAATCTCCCGATCAACTCAACCACAATTCCTCCCGAACATGGTTGTTGAACCTCATCTTCTCCATAAGACTAGTTCAATGGATCCCGTCACCAGTCATGTCTTGAACTCAAGCAACACCTGCAAATTAATAAACAAATGATACTTCTGAGCACAAGTCCTCGACTTGATTCTCATTAGTTCTGAAACCACAACACCTTACATGAGCACCCCACATAATTATGTTGCAAACCATAGAAAAAAGATATTAACCATAACCATCAAAACACACCAAAGACTTAGTAAAAGAAAACTAAGCAAACTTTCCATAATCCAAAAAGCAAGTTCTAAACATTGCAAATTAAAAGTAGAACCATTGAGATCAAGCTCGGAACCTTGCCAAAGCTAACCGGACCTTGAACCGGAGCTTACCAAAACTAACAGAATCTAGCGTTGAAACTTACCAAAGCTAGCAGGACCTAGCGCCGGAGCTAACCAAAGATAGTCGGACCTAGCGCCAGAGCTTACCAAAGCTAGTCGGACCTAGAGCTAGAGCTAACCAAAGCTAGTCGAACCTAGAGCCGGAGCTAACCAAAGCTAGTCGGACCTTAGCCAAAGTAAGTCGGACCTTACGTCGGACCTTGCTAGAGCTACCCAAAAAGCCGGACCTAGAGTCGGACCTTGCTGGAGCTCGGACCTAGAGTCGGACCTTGATGATAAAGGTGTTTTGGTAGTATTCAAAACTTTTATCGCCATAGCCAATGTATTCAGCACATATAGGTCTCACAATCTTCCCCTTGATGAATGCATTGGCAACACCACTTAAAATCCGAACGTTGGCTTATTCACATGAAAAGTTTGAAAACAATTTCTCCCCCTTTTTGAAAATCAAATGAGATAGAAATAAATTTCTCCCCCTATACATATTTCTCCCCCTTGCATACTTCTCCCCCCTTTGACAGTGTATTCAGCAAGGTACAAAAGAGAAATTTTAATTTGTTATGAGCACATTATAACATATACATATATAACAAAGCCCATCCAAGTCATACTATCAAGTAACTTACACTATCATAATAATGAGATACATAAAGTAGTGTAAGCCATGCTAGAGATCAAATGTAATTTTCAATTTTAGCAAGTCATGATCTACAAACTTAACTATTTCAAAACCTGAAAGCATGACACTTGTTGCTGCATTTTATTATTTTTCAAAGCACAAATTTAGATCATATTATATTTGCAAGAGATTATATGCGATCTGCCTTATACTAACTAACCAAGCTAAGCCTATGTCATTTGACAATCAGAAGCTTAAGCACACGGTTTCAGTCATACATAACTTCTTCCAAGTTCATATCTAAGTGCAATGATAAGCCATCACAAAAGAAGAAGTGTGATGAATGCATATTCTCTTGATCTTTACTCAATTTATATTTGTTCATAAAACTCAATATGTGAGTTGATTACTTGATTAATTCACTATGATTAAAAGAACTTGTGATGATGCAACCAGTTCAAAACAGCAAGAAAGTTCGACCATGACCAGATTTAGTGTAAGTAATTATTCTAATTACTACTCATGGCAAAAACTTCAAAATGTATAACATAAGTAATGTAGTGAGAACTTTCAGCATGTAAAAGGAATCACAAAGTCATATTTGTATGAAATACTATGCTCATATTATTTCAAGTTTAGATTCACATAGACTTCCCAAGTTTCAAATCCCCCTCAATTTAAGCCATGAGGATGCATAACCCCTATTTCACTACGAATGTAACAAAAACAAGTGAAATCCAAAGGTTTTGTGAAAATGTTAGTCAATTGTTGTTCGATATATACATGGTGAAGCACAATGTTTCCTTTTTCAACATTATCACGGACAAAGTGATACCTAATATCAATGTGCTTAGTTCTAGAATGTTGCACGGGGTTTTTAGCAATGCAAATGGCATTAGTGTTATCACTAAACAGTGGAACACTATCTACATCAACCCCATAGTCCTTAAGTGTTTGAACAATCCAAAGAATTTGTGAGCAAGCACTAGCAGCAGCTACATATTCAGATCCGGTTGTGGATTGTGCAACTGAGTTTTGTTTTTTAAAGGACCAAGCAACAAGTGAACTACCAAGAAAATGACAAGCACCGGAAGTATTTTTCCTATCAATCCTACAACTCCCAAAATCAGCATTCGAAAAATCTTTCAAAGTAACGGTTGAGGAAGAAGGAAGAAAAATGCCAAATTCTTGAATTCCATGTAAGTACTTGAGAATCCTTTTGACGGCTTGACGATGTGAAGCACGTGGGGAAGTTTGAAACTGTGAACAAAGACAGACACTGAATTGTATATCCGGTCTTGATGCCGTAAGGTACAAAAGTGATTCGATCATGCTTTCATATTCTTTTTGATCCACGGGTTCACTATATTCATCAAGTTCAAGTGTTGGTGTTGTTCCCATTGGTGTCCGAAGAGGCTTTCTTTTGTCCATGTTGAGACGCTTGAGAAGGTCCCTTGTATACTTTGTTTGATGCACAAAAGTACCTTCCTCGGTTTGCTTGATTTGCAGCCCCCAAAAGTAAGTGAGTTCACCCATCATACTCATTCATAGTTCTGAACTCATCATTGCTGAAAACTTGGACACAAGATCTTGAGAAGCACAACCAAAGATAATATCATCCACATACACTTGAACGAATAATGAGTTATTGCCATGCTTAAGCATAAAAAGAGTTCTATTAACCTTGCCCATGGTAAATCCATTTTCAAGTAAGAATGATTTTAACGTATCATACCATGCTCCAGGGGTTTTTTCGAGACCGTACAAGGCTTTGGACAGTTTGTAAACATGATTAGGAAAATCTGATTTTCAAAACCTGGTGGTTGCTTGACATAAACCTCCTCATCTATATAGCCATTAAAAAAAATCACTTTTAACATCCATTTGATATAACATGAAACCTTTAGGTGAAGCAAAAGCTAACAAAATTCTTATTGCTTCTAATCTAGCGAGCAAAAGTTTCATCAAAATCTAAACCTTCAATTTGTGTGAAACCTTGAGCATCCAACCTAGCCTTATTCCTAACCACAACCCCATCCTCACTTTGTTTATTTTTAAACACCCGTTTAGGTTCAATTAAAGTATTACCTTGAGGTGGAGGTACAAGTTTTCAAACATTATTTCTTTTAGAATTTTCTAACTCTTCTTGCATGGCAATAATCCAAGATGCATTAGTAAGTGCGTGTGATATATTTTTGGGTTCAAAAGAAGCAACAAAAGCAGAATGAGCATGAGAATTGGGGTCGGAAAATCTGGATCTTGTAACTCGTTCGTGCAAGCTTCCAATTATCTGTTTCGGGGGATGATTCATGTAAATCCGTAGGGGAACAGATCTCTCACAAGCTTCTACTTCATCAGGTTCATCGCAGATTGATGAGCTTGTGGCTTGTGGACGATCAGGACCAGCTGAGATGGTAGTTGGAGCTTGTTCAAACTCACGTGTCAGCTTTGGAACTATCAGGCAATATCACCAACTCTTCTTCTTCTTCAAAAATACCCTCCCCATGATGATATGGATCCGAACCTGCAATGTTTGAGCTAGTACCTGGGCTAGCTTCATCAAAAGACACTTCACAAGTCTCCACAATTTTGTTAGTGTCAAGTAAAAGCACACGGTAGCCTCTAGTATGAGATGGATAACCAAGAAACATGCCATCAATGGATCTAGGTTCAAATTTATCAAGATTACCATGTTTCTTAACAAAGCATTTGCAACCAAAGACCCGAAAGTGTGTAACACTAGGCCTATGTCCAAACCAGAGCTCATATGGTGTTTTACCTAGCTTAGCACGCAAGAAAATACGATTTGAGACATAACAAGCGGTTGCCAACGCATCAGCCCAAAATTTTGTAGGTTTGATATTCATCAAGCATAGTCCTAGCCATCTCAACTAAGGTTCTGTTCTTTCTTTCTACAACACCATTTTGTTGAGGTACATATGGTGAAGAACATTAATGATCTATTCCATTTTCAGCACTAAAGTGATCAAAATATTGATTTTTAAATTCAGTTCTGTTATCACTTCTAATTGCCTTTAAAGGTCATGGGTGATCAATTGATAATCTAAGAAATAAAGTCCTAAAGTGACTAAAAGTTTCATTCTTAGATGCCATAAAGTAAACCCAAGAGTATCTAGAATAATCATCAACAATAACAAGAACATACCATTTACCTTCGAAGGATTGAACACGTGAAGGTCCTATGGTGTCAAGGTGCAAAAGTTGACCCGGTTCAGTTGTCATGATCATTGTGAGAGGAGTATGTGAACCTGCAACCATCTTAGCATGTCTACAAGAAGAGCACACAATTTCTTTGTCCCCTTTAAGCTTAGGCAGCCCACGTATGCAATCAAGAGCACTAACACGTGTTAGATGATAAAAGCCTACGTGACCAAGTCTACGATGCCAAAAATATAAGTCCTTTGAATCATTAGCAACTAGACACCTATGCTTAGAGAAAGACATATCGAAATCAGCTTTAAAAACTCTTCCAAACCGAGACATGTTAAAAATAAGCTCACTATTTGAACTTACAACTTTGCAGCAGTTTTTATTGAGAATAATTTCTAGATTTTCATCTAGCAATTGTGAAACAAAAAGCAAGTTGTATTTCAAATTTTTGACAAGTGCCACATCCTTCAAAGTGTAGTGATCATTTACTCTAACCGAACCCTTAGCAATTATAGGAGTTGAGGAATTATCGGCAAAAGTAATATTCTCTACACGTGACACAAAAATGAGGGAGGAGAACCAATCTTTGTTACCGGTCATGTGGCGTGAGCAACCTGAATCCACAATCCAAATGTTCTCATTCCTCAAACGTGTAACCTACATAGAAGCACAATACGTCGATGACTCAATACTTGGGTTAGTCAAAAGGCATTTAGGATCTCCTAACTTTCATGCAAAATTTGCTGCACATATTAAACCGAATGCCAGGAACATGCAACCTGCTGTTATGAGTTAAAAACATTCAAAGTTTACCTTCGGACCTTCTGTTTTTGCCTTCGGAGCTACTGATTTTTTGTGCTACACAAGTAACATCTTATAGGTCAGTAGTTAAGAATAAAAAACCTCAAACTTTGACTCATAAACCTCCTATGTTGTCTTAGCTTTCGCGTGTTTTTCCTGCTGCACGTCGTGTGACTCAATACTGGATACCTAAATGTCTTTTGACTAACCCCAGTATTGAGTCATCGACGTATTGTGCTTCTGTGTAGGCTACACGTTTGAGGAAGGAGAACATTTGGATTGTGGATTCAGGTTGCTCACGCCACATGACCGGTAACAAAGATTGGTTCTCCTCCCTCTCTTTTGTGTCACGTGTAGAGAATGTTACTTTTGCCGATAATTCTTCAACTCCTATAATTGCTAAGGGTTCGGTTAGAGTAAATGATCACTACACTTTGAAGGATGTGGCACTTGTCTAAAATTTGAGATACAACTTTCTTTTTGTTTCACAATTGCTAGATGAAAATCTGGAAATTATTTTCAATAAAAACTGCTACAAAGTTGTAGGTTCAAATAGTGAGCTTATTTTTAACATGTCTCGATTTGGAAGAGTTTTTAAAGCTGATTTTGATATGTCTTCCTCTAAGCATAGGTGTCTAGTTGCTAATGATTCAAAGGACTTATATTTTTGGCATCGTAGACTTGGTCACGTAGGCTATGATCACCTAACGCGTGTTAGTGCTCTTGATCGCATACGTGGGCTGCCTAAGCTTAAAGGGGACAAAGAAATTGTATGATCTTCTTGTAGACATGCTAAGATGGTTGCAGGTTCACATACTCCTCTCGCAATGATCATGACAACTGAACCGGGTCAACTTTTACACCTTGGCACCGTAGGACCTTCACGTGTTCAATCCTTCGGAGGTAAATGGTATGTTCTTGTTATTGTTGATGATTATTCTACATACTCTTGGGTTTACTTTATGGCGTCTAGGAATGAAGCTTTTGGTCACTTTAGAACTTTATTTCTTAGATTATCAATTGATCACCCAGAATCTTTAAAAGCAATTAGAAGTGATAACGGAACAGAATTTAAAAATCAATCTTTTGATCACTTTTGTGCTGAAAATGGAATAGATCATCAATTTTCTTCACCATATGTACCTCAACAAAACCGTGTTGTAGAAAGAAAGAACAGAACCTTAGTTGAGATAGCTAGGACTATGCTTGATGAATATCAAACTCCTAGGAAATTATGGGCTGATGCGATTGCAACCGCTTGATATGTCTCAAATCGTGTTCTCGTGCGCGCTAAGCTAGGTAAAACCCCATATGAGTTCCGGTTTGGACATAGGCCTAGTGTTACGCACTTTCGGGTCTTTGGTTGCAAATGCTTTGTTAAGAAACATGGTAATCTTGATAAATTTGAACCTATATCCATTGATGGCATATTTCTTGGTTATCCATCTCATACTAGAGGCTACCGTGTGCTTTTACTTGACACTAACAAAATTATGGAGACTTGTGAAGTGTCTTTTGATGAATCTAGCCCAGGTACTAGCTCAAACGTTGCAGGTCCAGATCCATATCCGCAGGGGGAGAGCATTTTCTTTGAAGATGAGGAAGAGGTGGAGCTGCTGCCCGAAAATTCAGCAGCTAATGATATTGTTCGAGCTCCTGATTTTGATTCACAGCTAGCACCAACGACCATCATTGCTGGTCCAGATCCTCCTGAAGTCACAAGCTCATCGATTTGTGATGAACATGAAGAAGAAGAATCTTGTGAAGTGTCCACTTCCCTCCGGGTTCTCAAAATTCATCCTCTACAACAGATTATTGGAAGCTTGCACGAACGAGTTACACGGTCAAGGTTTTACGATCCAAACTATCATGCTCATTCTGCTTTTGTTGCTTCTTTTGAACCCAAAGATATATTACACGCACTCACTAATGAATCTTGGATTATTGCCATGCAAGAAGAGTTAGAAAATTTTGAAAATAATGTTTGGAAACTTATACCTCCTCCTCAAGGTCACACTTTAATTGGAACCAAATGGGTGTTTAAAAGTAAACAAAGTGAGGATGGGGTTGTGGATAGTAATAAGGCTAGGTTGGTTGCTCAAGGTTTCACTCAAGTTGAAGGTCTAGATTTTGATGAAACTTTTGCTCCTGTTGCTAGATTAGAAGCCATAAGAATTTTGTTAGATTTTGCCGCATCTAATGGTTTTAATCTATATCAAATGGATGTTAAAAGTGCTTTTCTTAATGGCTACATAGATGAGGTTTATGTCAAACAAGCACCGGGTTTTGAAAATTCAGATTTTCCTAATCATGTTTACAAACTGTCCAAAGCCTTGTATGGTCTCAAACAAGCCCCTAGAGCATGGTTGATAGGTTAAAAACAATCTTACTTGAAAAAGGGTTTACCATGGGCAAGGTTGATAAAACTCTTTTTGTTCTTAAGCATGACAATTACTCATTATTCGTTCAAGTGTATGTGGATGATATTATCTTTGGTTGTGCTTCTCATGATCTTGTGTCCAAGTTTTCAGCTATGAGGAGTTCAGAATTTGAGATGAGTATGATGGGAGAACTCACGCACTTTTTGGGCTGCAAATCAAGCAAACCAAGGAGGGTACCTTTGTGCATCAAACGAAGTATACAAAAGACCTACTAAGGTGCTTCAATATGGACAAAAGCAAGCCTCTTCCTACACCAATGGGAACAACAACAACACTTGAACTTGATGAAGATGGTGAACCCGTGGATCAAAAAGAATATAGAAGCATGATCGGATCACTTTTGTACCTCAAGGCATCAAGACTGGACATACAATTCAGCGTATGTCTTTGTGCACAGTTTCAAGTCTCCCCACGTGCTTCACATCGTCAAGCCATCAAAAGGATTCTCAGGTACTTACATGGAACTCAAGAATTTGGCATTTTTCTTCCTTCTTCCTCAACCGTTACTTTGAAAGCTTTTTCCGATGCTGATTTTGGAGGTTGTAGGATTTATAGGAAAAGTACTGTCGGTGCTTGTCATTTTCTTGGTAATTCACTTGTTGCATGGTTCTCTAGAAAACAAAATTCAGTTGCACAATCCACAACCGAATCTAAATATGTAGCTGCTGCTAGTGCTTGCTCACAAATTCTTTGGATTGTTCAAACACCTAAGGACTATGGGGTTGATCTAGATAGTGTTCCACGATTTTGTGATAACACTCGTGCCATTTGCATTGCTAAAAACCCCGTGCAACATTCTAGAAGTAAGCACATTGACATTAGGTATCACTTTCTCCGTGATAATGTTGAAAAAGGAAACATTGTGCTTCACCATGTAAATACCGAACAACAATTGGCTGACATTTTTACAAAACCTTTGGATTGCACTCGTTTTTGTTATATTCGTAGTGAAATAGGGGTTATGCATCCTCATGGCTTAAATTGAGGGGGAGTTTTGCAACTTGGGAAGTCTATGTGTGAATGTGAACTTAAAATAATATGAGCATAGTATTTTCATACATATATGACTTTGTGATTCCTTTTACATGCTGAAAGTTCTTACTACATTACTCATGTTATACATTTTGTAGTTTTTACCATGACTAGTAATTGGAATAATTACTTACACTAAATCCGGTCATGGTTGAACTTTCTTTCTATTTGAACTGTTGCATGCTCACAAGTGCTTTTAATCATAAATAATTAATCAAGTAATCAACTCACATGTTGAGTTTTTATGAACAAATATAAATTGAGAAAAGATCAAGAGAATATGCATGCATCGCACTTCTTCTTTTGAGATGGCTTATCATTGCACTTAGATATGAACTTCGAAGAAGTTGTGTATGACTAAAACCATGTCCTTAAGCTTCTGATTGTCAAATGACATAGGCTTGGCTTGGTTGGTTAGAATAAGGCAGATGTGCATATAATCTCTTGCAAATATCATATGATCTAAATCTGTGCTTTGAAAAATAATAAAATGCAGCAACAACTGTCATGCTTTCAGGTTTTGAAATAGTTAAGTTTGTGAGATCATGACCTGCTAAAATTGAAAGTTACACTTGATCTCTAGCATGGCTTACACTACTTTATGTATCTCATTGATGTGATAGTGTAAGTTACTTGATAGTATGACTTGGATGAGCTTTTTTTATATGTATATTTTATAATATGCTCATAACATTTTGAAAATTCTCTTTTGTACCTTGCTGAATACATTGTCAAAGGTGGAGAGACAATATGTGAATTTTAAGAAAAAAGATAAGTATGCAAGGGGGAGAATTTATTACACATTGCACATATTCACAATTGTTGTTGGCACGATTCTTCTCAGGGGGAGAATTTCTTTTTCTGATTTTATTTCTGTTTTACAAAGGGGGAGAAATTGTTTTCAAAACTTTTAATGTGAATAAGCCAATGTTCGGATCTTAACTGGTGTTGCCAATGCATTCATCAAGGGGGAGATTGTGAGACCTATGTGTGCTGAATACATTGGCTTTGACAATAGAAGTTTTGAATGCTGCCATAACATCTTTTTAGCAAGGTCCGACTCTAGCCCCGAGTTTTTGCAAGGTCCGACAATAGGTCCGACTTTCTTTGTCTAGGTCTGACATGTTTTTGGGTAGCTCCGGTGAGCTTTGTCTTTAGCTCCGGCATGTCTTTGATAGCTCCGGCATGTCTTTTTTAAGCTCCGATATGTTCTGCTAGGTCCGACTTATGTTGGTTAGCTCCGACATGTTTTTATAGCTTTGACTTTTGGGATGACTAGTTCCGACTAGTTTTGGTTAGCTCCAGCGCTAGGTCCGACTAGCTTTGGTAAGCTCCGGCGCTAGGTCCGACTAGCTTTGGTAAGCTCCGGTGCTAGGTTGTACTAGCTTTGGTAAGCTCCGACGCTAGGTTGTACTAGCTTTGGTAAGCTCTGACTTAAGCTTCGATTATCTTTGGCAAGGTCCGGTGCTTGATTGCAATGTTCCGACTTTTAATGTGAAATGTTTTGAACATGCTTTATATTCTTAGAAAGATTGCTTAGTATTCATTTGCTAAGTTTTTGGTGTGTTTTGGTTGATATGGCTGATATCGTTTTGATATTCTTTGCAACATGCTTATGTGAGGTGCTCACGTAGGGTGTTGTGTTCGGAACTGACTTGAGTCAAGTCGCGGACTTGGGCTCGTACGCATTGGTTGTTTGTTCATTTGTAGGTGTTGCTTGAGTTCAAGTCATGGCTGGTGACAGGATACTTTGGACTAGTCTCATGGAGGAGATGAGGTTCCAACAATCAAATTCAGGAGGAATTGTGGTTGAGCGGGTCAGGAGGTCGCGCTGGATGATTGAATCAAAGGCAGTGCATATGAAGGTTAATGGACGTCTAAGGAAGGTGTTTGTACGTATGCATGCGGTGCATGACGTGGCAACATGGTTCCAAAGATGGTTTATGGATGGGAAGATCTGGTTGGAAGGATCGGATCGTATCGGTTGATGACTTTGGCTGCGGCGGAGTCGGTTACGGCTCGGTATGGAAAGTATCGAGTTGGTTATGATAGGATTTCGTGTGGGTCACGAATTTGAATTGTTTTAGGGATATGGGATATGTTCCTAAGGTGTTTGGAAGTCTTAAGATTGCTTCTATCTGCGTATAGAAGAGTCCTAAGTAGTTATGGAAAGTTTTGATTCGTGATCTGAGTAGGATTAGAGTCCTGATTTGAGTTGAGTTGGCTTTCGAGCTGGTTATATAAGCAAGGGAGGCTAAAGCTCATGGTGCACGACTTTGGGGCTGTTCATCCTGTGTTATATTGAATAAAATTCATAGTTTGAAGGAACTTTTGTGCCTTGTTCGTCCGACTTGATCAAGACAAGTTTCACTCGTCGAGTTTCTGGACAGCACTACCTTTCGTCGGTGGTTTTATCATAACTCGAGTTTTACAGATCCAATTGACGTGATTCTTTTTGGGTTGTCTTCACAACTTGATTATCTATCATCTATCAAAATTTCACGGTCATTGGATTTGTGTTTCTGATCTACACGAGTTTCTTTTCAGCATTCCAGAGCTATTTTTCTCGGGTAGGACAGATTGACCTTTGTTCGATCTTTCAATCGTAACTTGAGTTTATCTTGACAGATTTGAGTGATTCTTGTTGTGTTGTCTTCATGACTTGATTCTCTCTGATATAATTCACTTTTGTCACGGTGAAACACGTTTAGATTAGTTTCACACACGATTTATTTAACTGATTGTTTTTATGCCGAAGGGGTAGGGATTTAATTGTTTCCGCTGCGTAAGATTTTTAAATCTACCATTCACCCCCCCCCTCTGGTAGATTTTTCACGTGCTCTTCGATCCTAGACTTGTCAAGATCATCACAACTAGAACAATGCAAATCAATTGTAGAGCTTTTCTGCAGCAGCAGAAAAGCGCACATTGGCGACGACCCCGGTGGCTGCATTGTCGTGCCTAGATCCACTAGCCGCCGGCCCCCCAACCCAACCCCCATGCCCTCCCCCCACCGACGCCCTCACCCTCTTCCCTCGCACCAGCACCCACCCCGCTGACCCGCCTTCTCCAGCCTGTGGCCTAGATGCAGTAGATTGGGGAACCTCCGATTAAGAGGTTGACGTTGCTGACGAAGAGGACCAAGAAGGTCAACATCTGTTGCCGGAACATCCACTCGAAGGTCAGGAAATTCTTCTCTCCCACACTCTGCCAACCTGTGCCCCCCCTTGCTCAGTAGATCAGATCTGCAACTCTCAATCAAATGAGGAAAGGGGGAACCACGGTGCTCTCGGCAGTCTGAAGCAAGTATGGAAGAGAATCGCGAAGCATCCCAATGGCACATCCTTGACCCGGTTGATTGGAGAATCTAGTGGTACGGAGGTCTCACCAAAAGCTCTCAGTAATGGGAAAGGCTGTCAGGAAGATGCTCCAACAAGGCAAGCAACCTCCTCCAGTCGACCTCAACTGTAAATTCAAAGGACAACCACCGGAAGAGATTCCTACAGGGATGCTCTGATCTTTGGGAAATGTCAGCAGAGTCAACATGTTGATGGGTGGAAATTCAAACCAAAGGAGCAGCAGGACTGGAAAAATCCCTCACGAAGCAGAGACCCCCTGAAAACACGCCCAACCTGCAGCGTATAAGGCTATCAACATCCCTACCAGGGACCACCTATGATGTATTGGTGCACTTGGTGCTGGTTGAAGATTTGAGGCACCTAAATAGAGATGAAAGACCCATGTCCTATCCTGTGTTCTGGGACTATGGCATGGAGGACAGTGCTACCCAACCCCAGGTCCTAGCTCCTAGACACGAGCTAACCAGATCGGTCACAAGGACATTTGAAAGGGGAAATTTCCAGCCACCCAGACTCTCCTGTAGTGAAGATTTTTGGGCAGGTGGAAGGAGATTTGAAGAGGATGATGAAGAAGACAGAGGGGGGGACCATAACCATGAACCCCCAAGAAGGAGATCGCTCCTGCAAAGACTTGGATGGAAAAATGATACAGGAAAACGAGGGAGAGGTCTCCCAGGAGACAGGGAGAAGGCTCCTCTTGGTATGGTGGCAAACAAAGGGCTGAGGACAAATTCCAAAGTTCTAGAATCAGAAGGTCAAGGGAGAGGTCCCTTGAAATGTTCACCTTCAGACTTAACAGAGAGGACCTAAAGAAGCAAGAGGCTGCAAAGGCAAAGGACCTGAAAAAAGGATCCAAGGAAGAAGTATGCAATCCCAACGAACATAAGGAGGATAACCCTGAGGAAACACCACCATCTGTTCCAACATTAACTGAAAAGGTAATCATTATTGGAACTGCTGAACCTCAAGCACCATCTCCATTGGGGAAACAGACTACCAAGGACATAGTGCATTTCCACTTGGCTTCACTCATCGAGTCAGACATAAGGAGCCAGGAGATAGGAGGGAAGCAGGCAAACCCAATGGTTGATGAAGCACTTCTGCAAGTCAATAAGCCTAATACAACACCTGAAGCACATTTGCAAGTCAATGAAACCCAACCAGAAAATAGAGTTGGGACCCAAAGCGAAGATGTCATGGCTACCATCCCTCTACAGATCATTGCCGTCAACACAGACCGCCAAGAAGGTGAGATTGGTGCTGGAAACTTAAATGAAGTCTCTTCCTTCCTGGAAAAGCTTAGCAAGAAGACTGTCCCTGGGATACTGCACAATCCCATGGTGAAATTGGGGAACAAGAATGGAGAAGGAACAACTGAACCTGCAACTGCCAGAAGAAGTAGTCGTATTGCTGTGAAGAGGAGTGGAAAAGAGACAAAATCCTCTAAAAAAACTTGCCCATGAACTTCTGACCAAGAAATTGGGGCTCAAAGCAAGTGAAGTCTCCCTTAGCAAGGAGGTCAAAAACTGTCGGATTAAAGTATTCAAGTTGCCTCTTGCTATGGAGCAGATCTTAGCGATGGAGGAATTACTCCGTGCCATGAGAATCAATACTTCTAAGTGGGCCAAGCGCCCACTGAAAGCCAAGGCAAGAGATGCCTAGTAAGAAAGAATGGAAGACCAAACTAGTAGGTTCTCTTCCTGTTTAATTATGTTAGAAAGCTTTGATTGTGCTTTGGTTTGTGAGTCCCTATCTCTGTTGCATGGGACCTTGTTTCCCATTTGTCTACTGTCAGCAGAGACCATCAATTGTGTTAAAGTGGTAATCAATTTTAACATCATTCCAGCTCTAGGAGACGGCGGTCTAATGGATCCTGACCCTCCTATTGTTATTGAGCTGAAGCATAATGTTGTAGATGCGGCCCCAGAGCCCACAGTCACCCATGATGTGCGCTTCAGATCATTTGGAAGAATCTATGTGCTGTTTTCCGCTTTGTCAGTTGTTTTTTATCCACGACATGGCCCAACACAATGTTAAAATTCTCAACTAGAACATCAGAGGCCTAAATGCACCAATAAAGCGTCACGCAGTAAAGAACATGATACAACAAGCTAATCCCACCATTGTCTGCCTACAGGAGACCAAGATAGCAAAATTTGACGATTTCATAATCATGCAAACTTTGGGTCAACAGTTTTTACAGCACTATTCTTACAAACCAGCGGTGGGCACAAGGGGGGAATTCTTATTGCAGTTGCAGATAACTACTTCAAGATTCTTGAATCATCACAAACCAAAAATACGTTAACAATAGTGATCCAAATGCAAGCAGAAAATATTGAGTGGATGCTTACTGGGGTCTATGGACCACAGGATCTGCCGGAGAAATTTGCTTTCCTTGATGAAATTAAATTGCAAAAACAGCAGGTAGATGATAAATGGCTCATCATTGGGGATTTTAACATGATATACAGAAATGAAGACAAAAATGGGGGGGGGGGGGGGGGCTACAAAAGGGGTATCATGGATAAATTCAGGAACACATTAAATGATTTTGAGAAAAAAGAGATGAGACTAATGGGCAGAAAATACACTTTGTCTAACCAGCAGGCTGTGCCTTTTCTTACAAAGATTGATTGCTTCTTCCACTCAGTTCAGTGGGAAGATCTATTCCAAGAACATGCCTACAAGCCCTCCTAAATGGAATCTCAGACCAGTCCCCCTTGATCATGCAGGGAGATATTTCCCTCCCCAAAATGAAACTTTTCAGGTTCGAGGACTATTGGCCAACCATGCCAGGCTTCCAAGAGACAATAGCACAAGCCTGGAGAAAACCGGTCTGAAACACAAATGCAATTAGAAGGTTGCATATCAAGCTCTCTAGAACCGCAAAAGCACTTAAAAACTGGGAGAAAAATTCGATTGGCAATATTAAAGTACAAATTGAAATAGCCAAACAGATAATTGAAGGGCTAGAGTTGGCACAGGAGATTAGAATCTTACCCAACTAGAGAATGAATTCAAAGACAAGATTAAAGAAAAATTACTAGGTTTGATAGCTATAGACAAGATCAGAATGAAACAGAGAGCTAGACTGACCAATATTAAAGCAATGGATGCCAACACAAAGTTTTTCCACTTGAGAGCAAATGGAAGGAGGACCAAGAACTTTATCCAAATGCTAAAAACAGAAGATGGTTTTGCCCTTAGCCACGAGGAAAAGAAGTCACTAATTCAAGATCATTTCATGCAACAAATAGGAATGACTTCAGAACGTCCAGTAACTCTAAACTGGGATGAGCTCCATTATGAAAATGAAATGCTCCAAGGATTAGACATGGACATAGGAGAGGAGGAGGTGAAAAAAGCTGTAATGGACCTACCAAGAGACAAGGCACCATGCCCTGATGGATACACATCACTTTTCTTCAAAGAATGTTGGCACACAATTAAAGCTGATGTCCTCCTATCTCAACTATGGGGCAACTGTCTCAACCTTATCAACACTGCCAATATCGTCCTCATTCCAAAAAAGGAAAAACCGGAGCAGATCTTAGAATACAAGCCCATAAGCCTAGTGCATAGCATTGCCAAGATTTTCACAAAAATCCTGGCCAACCGTCTAGCTCCACATCTAAATAAAATGGTGGGAAAAACCAGAGTGCTTTTATCGGAAAAAGATGCATACATGACAATTTCCTTTATGTGCAAAATATAGTCCAGGGCCTTAAGGGAAAAAGAATAAGACTGTGTTCCTAAAATTGGACATCAAAAAGGCTTTTGACTCGGTACACTGGTCATACTTGCTGGAATTGTTGCAGGCAAGGGGTTTTGGTCTGCGATGGAGAGAATGGATCTCATTGGCTTTATCTACGTCTTCTACCAGGATACTCTTAAATGGCCAATCAGGAAACCCCATAATGCATAGAAAAGGGCTACGCCAAGGAGACCCCCTCTCCCCCTACTCTTCATATTGGCTATGGATCCACTCCAACGAATCCTGCAGATGGCCATCAGGCAGAGGATGGTCACCCAAATGACCCCAAGAATAGATATGGGAAACATCTCTATATTTGCAGATGATGCGGCGATTTTTATTAACCCAACTAAGACAGACCTGAGTTTGACAACGGACATTGTCCTGTTTTTCGGGCAGGCCTCAGGGCTTGAATTAAACATGGCAAATAGAAATACACCCTATTAATTTACAGCCACAAGATGTGCAGGAAGTAATAGCAGAATTCCCAAGGAAATTCGAAAGCTTCCTCTGCACTTACCTCGGCATTCCCTTACACATCTCAAAGTTAAAACGCAGGGAATTACAACCTTTGGCAAACAAAGAGGGAAACAAACAGCAAAAGTGGAAAGGGAAGCTATTAAACAAAGTAGGCCGACTCACCTTGGTCAAGTCAGTGCTCACTAGCACTGTCTCCTACCATGCACAAGTTCTCACCCTACCAAAACAGTTGATAAAGAGCATCGACTCAAGAATGAAGCATTTCATATGGTCAGGGGAAACAGGGGAAGGAAACAAAAGGGGGGCCAACCTTGTTAAATGGGATATGGTCTGTCGCCCCAAGAACCTCGGAGGTCTGGGAGTCCTCAACCTGAAGAAATTTGCATCGGCTTTGAGACTTCGATGGTTGTGGCAAGGCTGGGCCGACGATGATAAGCCATGCAATGGAATGCAAATTCCATACAATGAAAGAGATAAGGCCATTTTCACAACATCAGTCGACATACATGTGGGAAACGGAGCAAAGACTCTGTTTTGGCAAGACAAGTGGAAAGGGAACTTACCTTTCAAGGATCTTTGACCAGACCTTTTTGTCCTGTCATCTCATAAGAACCGAAAGGTAGTGAAGGAGATGCAGGACATGTCCTGGTTCAGAGGCCTAAGAACCCTGACAAATACACAGCAAGTGCAGCAACTAATCCTGTTATGGGAGATGATCAAAGACTTTGTAGTGCAGAGCCAGCAGGAGGACACCATTGTTTGCAAATGGACTGCAAACAAGACCTACTCGACAAAATCAGCTTATGAAATTCAATTTGCAGGTTCAACAGCCCCCTTTGCGACACAACACCTGGCGAGCAAAGGTGGAACCGAAAGTGCAATTCTTTGGTTGGATGATCTTGCATGAATGCATACTCACAGCTGAAAACCTTGAAGCTAGGGGATGGAACGGTAACATCATATGTCCTCTGTGCCTAGATGAGCTTGAAACAGTGCACCATCTTTTCCTTGACTGCCCATACACCCAGCAGGTGGCGGCCCACATAGAGAGATGGTACAGATTGCCACTTTTTTCCCTCCTGACCAACGAGCATACGCTAGCTCTGAGTTTCAACAACGCGGTTTCAAGCGCACCAAAGGAACGGAGACGACACAGAGGGGCACTCTTGTTGTACCTATGGTGGAACACATGGAAGGAAAGGAACCGAAGGATTTTCTAGGGGCTGGCAGAGGAGCCTGAGAGGGCCGCACATCTCACAAAGGAGGATTATGACTGGAAGCTACGAGCTGATGCGGGGAGAGATCTATGGCCAATACTCCTGCTGCGATCTTAGCAAATCCTTTATGACTTTTACATGCGTGTCTGTTTACCTTTACTTTCGATCTGGGCAACCATTTGCTGCCCTGTGTAATTTTCCTTTAATCTGAACTTTTTCTCCTTTTTTAATGAATAGGCAGAACACCTGCCACCTTTTCCTCAAAAAAAAAATCAATTGTAGAACAAGAAGTATCTTTTAAGTTTCCAATATTAAGTGCAGCAAGCTTTTTGTTCTTTTCAATTTCAAGTTCAAGTTTATCAAGTGTGGAGGTATGTGCACTTCTTAGGGAGGACAATTGTTGATATATTAAGTCACATGAGGAACAAGAATCATCACTAGGAATCAAGGTTTTCAAACGATTAATTTCATATTCTAGTGACTCAATTTTAACAGCATTGTCCCTAAGATTTTTGTCCTTTTTCTTAACAATAACAGTGGCATGAGAAATAGCATCACACATTTCTTCGCAAGTAGGACATACCCCTTCATTGTCACAGTTGTGTTCTACCTCCTCCATACTTGATCTTGACTTACCTGCCATGAAGCACAAGTTTTCCAAATCATCTTCATCTTTGTCACTTCCAATGTCCACGTCGCTTGAGCCAAGTTCCTGGAGTGCAGAGATAAAATTGTTCACCAGTTGGCGACCTGTAAAGCCCTTCTCCTCCCCCTGAGGATATGGATCCGGACCTAGCTAGTACCTGGGCTAGCTTCATCAAAGGACACCTCACAAGTCTCCACAATTTTGTTAGTGTCAAGTAAAAGCACACGGTAGCCTCTACTATGAGATGGATACCGTTTGTTGAGGAGTGCTTTGTCCTTGATTGTTTTTCTTCCTGGGAAGTAGGATATGAAAGGATGGGACAATCTGTACAAAAGTGTCCTGTCTTACCACATTTGAAGCATCATTAAGGTTCGGAGCTTCCTCTCGTTCTAGTTCTCACATTTGGCAATGCTTTTGAGAACCTAGTAGAGAGAAGTGCTAGCTCTTCCTCTGGAAACTCCTTAATCTGTTCAAGGGTTAGAGAGGACAACAAAGAAAGTGTACCACAAGATGAAGATTGATCGGAGCTAGGCATGTCACGTTGACAAACAAAAGCAATAGACTTGTTGGGGTTCTTACGTGATATTGTGTCAATTTCATGAGTTTTTAACTTGGAATATAGCACATCTAATGTAAGTGTACTTATGACAATAGATTCACGAATAGATGTGACTTTCATCTCTAAGATTGACATATCTAATTCACTTAACAATTGCCTAGTATTTTTAGCATCTGAAAAATTAACATTGACACCACGCAAGTTGCTGAGAATTTTATTAAAGCGAGAAAAAAGGTCATCAATGGACTCACCGGGTTGCATATCGAAGCACATGTATTCTTTCTTGAACATATCCTTCTTTACCTTCTTGATCGTATTGGATCCTTCATGGTAATCACAAAGTGCTCTCCACACATCGTATGCCGATCGGAGGTGTGCAACACGGTCCAAGTTGCCCTGACTTAGTCCTTGGATTATCAAGTTACAGGCTTTATTGTTGTTGTCAACATCTCTTAAGTTTGTAGTCATGACTTGATTGTTCGATGGCACGTAGTAAGGATTGTACACTTTTTCCCATATTACGAAGCCTTGCGCCTGGATAAAAGCTTCCATGCGTGCCTTCCAAACCCGAAAATCAATACCAACAAACACAATGTTTTTCCGAGTATTTCTTCATGAGTATTAGTCAAAAGCACGTGCAAACACAAATATTAGAGCACCGTGGCTCTGATACCAATTGTAGGATCGAAGAGCACGTGTAAAGCTACCAGAGGGGGGTGAATGGTAGATTAAAACTTTTCAGCAGAAGCAACAAAACATCCCTCAGCAGAAAAGCCAATCTGTTAAAGAAACCGTGTGTGCAACTAATCTAAACATGTTCAACTGTGAAAAAACTAGTATAGATTGTAGAGAATCAAGTCACAAATATGTCACAACAATAATCATGAAAATCTGTTGAGAGAAACTTAAGTTACGATCCAAAGATCGAACAAAGGTCAATCTGTCCTACCCGAGACAAACAATTCTGGAACACTGCAAAGAAACTCGTGTAGCTCAGAAACCACAAATCCAATAACCGTGAAATTTTCGTAGATGGTAGAAAATCAAGT
Organism: Tuctoria greenei; assembly: GCA_036927565.1. Taxonomy (NCBI): domain Eukaryota; kingdom Viridiplantae; phylum Streptophyta; class Magnoliopsida; order Poales; family Poaceae; genus Tuctoria; species Tuctoria greenei. Next base: position 97,170,941 of record JAYESD010000010.1, read on the forward strand.
TTTGAAAACAACCAAAAAAGAATCACGTCAATCGAATCTGTAAAACTTGAGTTATGATAGAACCACCAAAGCAAGGTTGTGTTGTGCAGAAACTCGACAAGAAAAACTTGTCTGAAACAAGTCGAACGAACAAGGCACAAAAGTTCCTTCGAACTACAAATTTTATTGATCAAAACACAGGAACAGCCCCAAAGTCATCTACCACGAGCTCTGGCCTTCCTTGCTTATATAACCAGCCCTTTGGCCAACCCAAACCTAACTAGGACTCTAATCCTACTCAATTCACGAATCAAAACTTTCCATAGCTGCTCGAGACTCTTCTATATGCAGATAGAAGCAATCTTAAGACTTTCAAACACCTTGGGAATGTATCCCACATTTCTAAAATAACTCAAATTCGTGACCCACACGAGATCCTATCATAACCTACTCAAAACTTTCTATATTTGAGTCAAACACGACTCAGCCGCAGCCTAAGTTCATAACCTAGTCGGTTGGACCTCTCTGACGAATTTTTTATGTCCACATCTCTTCATCACGCCTCGGAATCATGTAGCCACGTCAATGCACTCCTTGCACACGTGCAAACATCTTCCAACGACGTTCACGATAACTTCATATGCATTGTTATTGATTCAAACATGCTGCACAACCTCACGATCAACTCAACCACAATTCCTCCCGAACTTGGTTGTTGAACCTCATCTTCACCCAAAGACTAGTTCAATGGATCCCGTCACTAGCCATGTCTTGAACTCAAGCAACACTTGCACATGAATAAACAACCGATACTTCCGAGCACAAGTCCTCGACTTGACTCTCATTAGTTCTGAAACCACAACACCTTACGTGAGCACCTCACATAAACATGTTGCAAACCATAGCAAAAAGATATTAACCATAACCATCAAAACACACCAAAAACTTAGTAAAAGAAAACTAAGCAAACTTTCCATAATCCAAAAAGCAAGTTCAAAACATCGTAAATTAAAAGTAGAACCATTGCGATCAAGCTTCGAACCTTGCCAAAGCTAACCGGACCTTGAACCGGAGCTTATGAAAACTAACAAAATCTAGCACTGGAACTTACCAAAGCTAGCAGGACCTAGCGCCGGAGCAAACCAAAGCTAGTCGGACCTAGCGTTGGAGCTTACCAAAGCTAGTCGGACCTAGAGCCAGAGCTAACCAAAGCTAGTCGGACCTAGAGCGGGAGCTAACCAAAGCTAGTCAGACCTATACAAAGAAGTCAAACCTTAGCCAAAGCAAGTCAAACCTTACATCGGACCTTGCTGGAGCTAGCCAAAACAAGTCGAACCTATCATCGGACCTTGCTGGAGCTTGGACCTAGAGTTAGACCTTGATCATAAAGGTGTTTTGGAAGTATTCAAAACTTTTATCGACATAGCCAATACATTCAGCACACATAGGTCTCACAAGAACTGTTGCAGTGAACCTGCTACACATGTGGCCGTCAGGGTCACTTCGCCGGAGACTGCCCACAAGCTCATTAGGACAGTGGAAAACTGCCAATACGAGGTGCGAATCAACCCCATGCTCCACCTAAGAGGCCAGCTCCAAAATGAGGCAACATTTATAATACCACTCTGGATGACATAACGGAAGGAGAACATGTGCTTGCAGATACGTTCACACTCAACGAACTACCCCTCTGTTCTATTTGATTCTGGAGCCACACATAATTTCATCAGTGCTTCATTTGTGTGCAATGTTTTGTTACATACTACTACTGCAAGTAATCACTACCTCATTAGCTATCCTGGAGGCATTATAGCCCCTAGTGGAGTGGTAGTCAAAGCATCTTTATGCTTAAGTGGAAAGATATATCCTACCACACTTATTATCTTGGAAGGACAACAAATTGATGTTATTCTTGGAATGGCATGGTTGAAGTACCATGGCGCTATTCTTGACATCAATCCTTGAAGTATTCAGTTAGACTCTCCTATCCATAATCTTCATACTCTCAATCTTAAAGATCTTGATTCTAAAATTCCAGCCACATATCATTCAGAGGCCACTAAACTTGTAGACATTTCGGTAGTCCGGGAATATTCAGATGTGTTTCCCGATGATCTCTCAGGTATGCCGCCTGAGTGAGATGTGGAGTTCAAGATAGAATTGATACAGGAACCACCCCAATATCTCGTCAGCCATACAAAATGGGACCAAAGGAATTAGCTGAGCTTAAGGAACAATCAAATGAACTTCTAGACAAAGGATTCATCCGACCAAGTTCATCACCATGGGGCTGCTCAGCTTTGTTTGTGGAGAAGAAAGATAAGACACTAAGGCTCTGTGTGGTTTATCGTCCGTTGAATGTTGTGACTATCAAGGACAAGTATCCACTGCCCCGCATCGACATATTATTCGTTCAATTAGTTGTTGCTAGCGTGTTTTCGAAGGTGGATCTAAGGTCAGGGTATCATTAGATTAAGATTTGTGAAGAAGATATTCCAAAGACAACATTCTCAACCCGATATGGTCTTTATGAGTATCTGGTCATGTCGTTTGGTCTTACGAATGCACCAACACACTTCATGTACCTAATGAATTCAGTATTCATGCCAGAGTTAGATTGGTTTGTTGTGGTTTTCATTGACGACATACTCGTTTACTCAAAATCAGAGGAAGAGCATGCTGAACATCTCCATACCATACTCCAACGATTATGAGAGCATAAATTATATGCTAAATTCAGCAAATGTGAGTTTTGTATTAACAAAGTACCTATTCTTGAACATATTATTTCAGCGGATGGTGTGGCTGTGGATCCAAGTAAGGTTGTACAAGTACTAAAGTGGGAATCTCTGAAGTCAGTCCATCAGATTCGTGGTTTCTTGGGACTAGCTGGATATTATCGGAGGTTTGTTTTGAGATTCTCCAAGATTGCTAAGCCAATGACGGAGTTACTAAAGAAAGACAACCAACATGTATGGTCTGCAGATTGTCAAGAATCCTTCCAGATTTTGAAGAAACATCTCACCACGACACCAGTATTAGCTCAACTGGATACAACCAAGTCATTTGATGTTTTTTGTGATGCACCAGGTACTGGTTTGGGATGTGTTCTGATGCATGATAGACGTGTGATTGCATATGGATCAAGACAACTCCGTAATCATGAGCAGAAATATCCAACACATGATCTTGAGTTAGATGTAGTAGTTCTTGCATTGAAGATGTGGAGACACTACCTACTAGGAAATTTAGTGCATCTCTACACCGACCATAAGAGTCTCAAATACCTATTCACTTCGAAGGACATAAACATGAGGCAATGGAGATGGTTGGAGCTGATTAAGGACTATGAAATTGAGATCCATTACTATCCTGGAAAAGCAAACATAGTTGCTGATGCGCTTAGTCAGAAGGCTCACGTTCATAACTTGATATTTACTATAGAAGAGGAGGAAGAACAAAGTGTACGCATAATCCCCTATGGTGCATTGTATAATCTTGCTCTCATTCCCACTATTTGAGAGGGGGTTGTAAAGGCTCAGAAAAGTGATGATGCAATGTTAAAGCTTCATAAAAAAATTGATGAAGGGGAAAGAATGTGTTTTTGGAAAGATGAGGAAGGAACTATATGGTTCAAAGACCGGATAGTGGTGCCCTGAAATCCAGAACTAAGGAAAAAGATCTTGGATGAAGCACACTTGTCCAAGTATTCGATACACCCAGGCAGCAACAAGATATATCAAGATCTCAGAACAAGATTTTGGTGGACGAGGATGAAGCGAGAAATTGATAAATACATATATGAGTGTGATACGTGTCGAAGAGTTAAAGGATCATATGACGAAAGCGGGAGTACTACAACCCTTAAGCGTTCCAACATGGAAATGGGAGGGCAACAACATGGACTTTATCGTTGGACTACCTCTCACGTTCCATAAGCATGATTATATTTGGATAATCATGGATCGGCTAACAAAGTAGGCAGACTTCATTCAAGTCAGTATTGCTTATGTTGCTAAGTAATACGCAGAGTTGTACATTTCAAGGATTGTGTGTTTACAAGTGTTCCTCGCACTATTATATCGGATCGAGGCTCATTTTTTGTATCTCATTTCGGGGAGCAACTACATGAGTCTTTGGGACTATTTTACTTCAAAGTTTAGCATACGATCCGTAGACTTATGGTCAAACTAACAAGGTTAATCAGATTTTGGAGGATATGCTAAGAGCTTGTGCTATTGACCATGGAAAGAATTGGGATTACCATCTATCATTACCAGAATTCTCTTAAAATAATAGTTATCAATCAAGCATTAAGATGGCACATTATGAAGCGATCTATGGAAGTAAGTGCCGCACACCTCTTAACTGGTGTGAATCAGGCGAGAGGGTTATATTAGAGATTGATATTGTCAAAGAAGTCGAAGAGCAGGTCAAGCTGATTCAGGCCAACCTTAAAGTAGCTCAGTCTCGTTAGAAAAGTTATGTGGACAAGCGACAATGTCCTTTGTACTTTGAAGTTGGAGATCAAGTTTATCTACGTGTTTCTCTGATTAAAGGATTCATCAATTCAGAGTGAAAGGGAAGCTAGCTCCTCGCTTTGTGGGTATGTTCCCCATCACTAAAAGATGCTGACCTTTTGCATATCGCTTGGAATTGCCAGCACCATTGTCTGGAATTCATGATAACTTTCACGTATCACAACTAAAGAAGTGTTTGAAGAAGCCGATGGAAATTCTTACAGAAGGAATGGAGACTTTGCAACCAGATCTCACTTATATTGAACTACCGGTGCAAATCATCGATGAGAAGGCTCGTACTACAAGGAACCGGATGTTGTGGTTCTACAAGGTATTATTGAATAACCACACAGCCGATGAAGCAACATGGGAAAGCGAAGGATTCCTTCTAATCAATCACCCGGAACTATTATCATCATACCTCCGGTAACGTTCCTTGTCCATCTTGTTCATTTCTTAATCTCGGGACGAGATTCCATTAAGGGGGGAGGATTATGAATGTTCACTTTTACGGTACAATGTTCAGCATGATCAAGTAACCACAAACTCAATTAACAATTTGAACTACTTAGAAATTCAAAAGAGGAGGGAATGAGCACTGAAAAATTTAGAGATATTTTGCAGAACGTTAGTGACAAATCTGAGACCACCATGATGTTCCTCATGTTCAAATTAGGGCCTCTGTAAAATTTGGACATTTATGGACTTGATTGCTATTTCAAACTGAATTTTGAAGTCTATGTGAGGATATGTCCCTTACAAGTGGGGCCCACATGCAGTCCAGCACATCAGCCAAGCTTTCTTCTCTCCCTCGCTGCTTGCCACGGCACAGTGCATGCGCCACCTCCCTTGCCGACTTATTCCACCGCCTCTTCTCTGGTCCCAGCTGCACCATGCCCTATCCTCACCTCTCTCGGCCTATTTAAATCCTTGAGGGCTCGTTTGGCAGCCCCAATTCCCGGAGGGATCCCGGCCCATTCTGTGACGTCTGGTTTCGAAAAGGACCAAGCTAACGCATATGTGTGCCTAGGATGTTCAACACACATACACGAGTGCATTCACAAAAGAGTATACAGAAAATTACCACAGAACAAGATTAATTAAGTACTTTTATTACACAAACCATATTATCCTCGAATACAAGATCCAATGTATATTTATGACAAGTTCAACTAATGCAGCGAAATAAACTAAATAAGCAACTAAGCAAACTAAGCATAAGGGATAGCGCAGCTCCAATAACACCACAGGCAAAGCAGACGGTAGACACGGCCTAGAAATCCGCATTATCGCCATTAGACTCCCAATCCTGACCTGCAACTATTGGGGGGAATTGCAAAAGTGAGTACATGTCGTACTCAGCAAGTGTGGAAAGTATGACATGTGGCTGATTCAAATGACGACAATAATAATGGCAAAGTGCTGAAAAGTACATTAAAACATTTGAAAAGCAATATATTATATGTATGTGAAGTAAACCCATCATAATCATAAGTAATACCATAATACCAGTCTGAATTCACTACCATCATCAATAATTCCATATTTTTCCATTGCCAATAACCATATTCAGTACCAGAAATAAATCCATAACCAGACATAACCATTACAAAACCATAACCATCCCAAATACCATCCCAATACTGAGTTCCCTCTAATCATGGAAGTTGTCCAGGTGCTCATAGCCGGGAGCACGGCTATCATGATAGTTTTAATTAACTCTGCAGAGTTTGTACCACTTTACCCACGTGTTTGTGATTTCATCACCTTTCGATGACTAGAACCTCTATTATGCCGTCTCACACTTCCATCGGTGTGTGGCCTAGAGATCACAAAATAGCCTTTACAAAGGGATTACTAGCCTATTTAGACCCCACTAAGGTTTCACCGGTGGCGATGCCTCCAACTGAGCACATCTTCAACCAAGGTCCCCCTCTTGAGCTATTCGGTTCCCAGGGTAGTCCCACCAATCATCAACAAACCCAATCCGACTACCCCTTCCCCGAGCATCCACAATGGTCCAAACAGCACTAGCAAAGCCCTAATTAATCAGCTACGCCGCACCCATACTTGGCCTCGTGGTGGCACTGTAGTCCTGGCTTATTCTCGCATGAACCGGTCCTTAGATCTAAAGCAAGCAAACCAGCATAACATCCAACCCATCCACATACCAGGCTTGCTTAGATCACCCATTACCATATCATGTTATCCAATTCATGTTAATTATAATCTCATCCATGCATAATTAAATTGAGTGGTATAGTTGGTTTCCCATCCCAGTCAATTAAGCGAAGCAAAAGGGTAAAAATCCCTTCCCGACTCTCTACCATAAATTCCAGGTGACAAGGGTGGTTAAACAATTCTAGTAAACTTCCTATCATAGGATTCCCATCAAATTGACACAGCATGCAGTTTTGCAAACAAACATTTATTTTAAAACAGGATCAATATGCTTCAAGGACACTTGCCTTGCTCTTGTTGTTGATTAGAGTCAAAGCCTTCAAACTCTTGGTGTTGTAGATCCTCCGCGGCACTCTCTAGCGCAACTCCGTCTAACCCACACAATAACATACAAAACAAGAAACACAATCAAATAGTGCACAAATATTACTCAATATGACATGACATGCATGATTAATGCAAATGCAAGGAAGAACTTGTTACTAGATTGTATTTAATGGTAACTAACTAGTTCTAATAGATTTTAATAAGTTTATACAGGTTTGGATTCGATTAGATCAAATTTTAGAATCAATTTTACCCAATTTAACCAGGAAGATTGTACTAGCCCGCTAGGGATCGGACAAGTCCGCACTTTGCAAGATCAGCAGATTAGGGTTTTCTAGATCGACGTAAATTCAGAGATTAGAGGTTGAATTCACGTAAGGAAAAGAGAATAGAAGGTATACCAGGTGTTTAGGACTCCAATGAATCAAGAAACTTGGAGGTAACACTTGGATCTTGGTGATCTAGGGTTGGTGATGAACTTGGAGATGAATTGGTGATGAAGAACAAAACTTGGTGGAGATCTTGGTCCTCTTTTGTTTCCTCCTCTTCTTCTTCTTGCTTGGGATCTTCTCCTCCCTCCTTGATGGTGGCTCCCCACGAACTAGGGTTTGGGCAGGGAGGAAAAGTGACAAATAGATGTCAAACCAAGCGGTGGGGCTGTTTATATAGAGGTGGAGGCTAGGGTTAGATGGATTTAGAGTTTGGGAGGAGTAGAGGCCGGTTTAGAGTACCACACAGGCTCTAAAAGAGTTAGGCACGACGCCCCTAGGCCCACTTAACGTGAAACCCAAGAAACAAGTCGTAAAACAAAAGATATCCTTGGAGTCACGAAATATCGGACAAGTCCGGAAAGGACCGGACTAGTCCGAATTCATCCAGAGAGAAAATCGGACAACTCTGGCAAAAAATCGGACAAGTCTGACTTTAAATAGAGAGGAAAACGGACAAGTCCGCTGGAACACCGGACTAGTCCGGAAAAGTCCAGGGACTTAGCAAATTTTCAAGGATTCTTGGAATATCGGACTAGTCCGCACAAAATCGGACAAGTCCAAAAGTTTCCAGTGCCAAAAATCGGACTAGTCCATAGCAAAAACGGACAAGTTTGTTTTTAGTCAGAGAGAAATCAGACTAGTCCTCAGTAAAATCGGACTAGTCCGCACTTTCCTGCGTTTTAAGTGCAGTTTTGTTCCAAATCAATTTTAAATGCTCCGAATCAATTTTAAACTCATTCCTCTTTATGTGGGTTAATGTTAAACATGTATATGAGCGTATGTAGGGCATGATGCATGAAAATGAGGGTGTTACAAACCTACCCCCCTTAAAATGAATCTCGCCCTCGAGATTCGACGCGGTAGAGAAGAGATAGGGAAATTCCTTCTTGAGATCATCCTCCAATTCCCACGTTGCTTCTTTTTCGGTGTGGTGCTTCCATTGAACTTTACACCATCTAATGACCTTGTTCCTTGTGACCCTCTCCTTAGTTTCTAAGATTTTGACCGGTTGCTCGGCATAAGTCAAATCTTCCTCTAATTCCAATTCTTCCATTGGCACTTGTTCTTCCGGTACTTTCAAGCACTTCTTGAGCTGGGAAACATGAAAGACATCATGTACATCTGAAAGATGAGCTGGCATCTCCAACTTATATGCTACTTCTCCTCTTTTGTCCAAAATCTTGAACGGTCCAATATAGCGAGGTGCTAGCTTTCCTCTTATGTTAAACCTCTTATGACCCCTCATTGGTGGCACCTTGAGGTAAACAAAATCTCCCACTTCAAAGGCTAATTTCGTTCTTCTATTGTCCGCATAGCCTTTTTGCCTTGATTGGGCAGCCCTCAAGTTTTCACAAATTATTTGGACTTGCTTTTCGGCTTCTTGCAACACATCCGATCCAAATACTTGAGTTTCTCCTGCCTCATTCCAGAATAAAGGTGTCCTACACTTCCTCCCATAAAGTGCTTCATATGGTGACATCTTCAAACTTGCTTGGTAACTATTGTTGTATGAAAATTCCGCGTATGGCAAGCTTTTGTCCCAACTTTTCCCATGCTTTAAAGCGCAAGCTCTTAACATGTCCTCCAAAATCTGATTGGTTCTTTCGGTTTGCCCATCCGTTTGTGGGTGATACACTGAACTAAAATTCAACCTCGTTCCCAAAGCTTCATGCAATTTTTGCCAAAATCTGGAGGTAAATTGAGAACCTCTATCCGAGACTATCTTCTTCGGTACTCCGTGTTGACACACAATATGCTCCATGTATATTTCGGCCAATCGTGCAGCTGTATATTTGGTCTCCACAGGGACAAAATGAGCTGACTTGGTTAAGCGATCCACAATTACCCAGATTGAGTCATACCCGGACTGAGTACGTGGTAACCCAACTATGAAGTCCATTCCAATTTCTTCCCACTTCCATTCCGGAATCTTCAACGGTTGCAATTTTCCAGCTGGCCTTTGATGTTCCGCCTTGACTCATTGGCACACATCACACAATGCTACGTATTCAGCTATGTCCTTCTTCACGCTATCCCACCAATTGCAAGTCTTCAAGTCTTTGTACATCTTTTTACAACCAAGGTGAATTGACTAAGGCGAGTCATGTGCCTCCTTTAATATTGTCTCCCGAATATGCTTTACATTAGGCACAACGATCCTCTTTCCCAGCCATAAGGTACCATCTTTGTCTTCATCAAATCTTAATTATCTCCCTTCCTCGATCCTTTCCTTGATTTCCTTGATCTCCTAATCTACGGTTTGTGCCTCTCGAATTTCTTGCTCCAAGGTTAGGTTTAACTCCATCATCTCCATCTCATTTACAAACCAGAGGTTCAACCGTTCAAACTCCTTACATAACTCGAATGGTAACTCTCGAACCGTGAGTTGATGACTTACTCCTTTTCTACTCAATGCATCGGCCACTACATTGGCTTTTCTCGAATGATAGTTGATCCCCAAATCATAATCTTTGATGAGCTCCAACCATCTTTGTTGCCTCAAGTTCAGATCCATTTGTGTGAAAATATACTTCAAACTCTTATGATCCGTATAAATTTCACACCTATGTCCAAGAATATAGTGCCTCCAAATCTTCAATGTGTGTACCACGGCCGCGAGTTCCGAATCGTGTGTGGGGTAATTCTGCTCATGTTTCTTCAATTGTCTTGATGCATAGGCGACCACTTGACCTTCTTGCATCAATACACATCCAAGTCCTTGTCTCGATGCGTCGCAAAAAATATCAAAACTCTTGGTCACGTCTGGCAATACCAAAACTGGGGCTGTTGTCAACCTCTTCTTCAACTCCTCAAAACTATTTTGACAAGCTTGAGTCCATTGGAAAGCCTTTCCATTCATTAGCAACTCCGTCATAGGCTTGGCTATCTTGGAAAAGTCCTTGATGGATCTACGGTAATATCTAGCCATCCCAAGAAAACTCCTTATTTCCTTGACATTTTGCAGCGGTTCCCACTTGAACACGTCTCTCACTTTTCCGGGGTCAACCGATACTCCTACTCCTGAAATTATATGACCCAAAAATGACACCTCTCTCAACAAAAACTGACACTTGTTGAACTTGGCATACAATTGATGCTCCCTCAATTTCTGCAATGTAAGCCTCAAGTGTTCCTCATGTTCCTTCTCATCCTTCGAGTAGATCATAATGTCATCAATGAACACCACGACAAACTTATCCAAGTACTCCATGAAGACCTTATTCATGAGGTACATAAAGTATGCAGGTGCATTTGTCAATCCAAAGGACATCACGGTGTACTCATAAGATCCATACCGTGTCCTAAAAGCTGTCTTGGGTATGTCCGATGGTCTAATCTTCATTTGAAAGTATCCCGACCTCAAATCAATCTTAGAGAAGACACAAGCACCCTTTATCTGATCAAACAAGTCCTCTATACGTGGAAAGGTGTGCCTGTTCTTGATTGTTACCTCGTTGAGAGCTCGGTAATCCACACACATCCTTTGGGATCCATCCTTCTTGTCCACAAATAGAACGGGCGCTCCCCAAGGTGAAGAGCTAGGGTGAATAAAACCCTTTTCTAGTTGCTCTTGAATTTGCTTCTTGAGCTCCGCTAATTCCATAGGAGGCATCCTATACGGCCTCTTAGCTATAGGTGCAGTTCCAGGTATTAAATCAATAACAAACTCAATGTCTCGATCAGGTGGCATACCTGGAAACTCGTCCGGAAAAACATCCAAAAATTTACACACCACCGGAATCTCCTCAATTGCGGCACCGTCCATATGTTTCAGCTTCAATTGCTTTGGTGCGGTTTGAGATGCTTCAAATTCTACGGTGGTCCCTTCTTCATTGGTCAACTTCACCGTCTTTGTGGCACACTCAATAACTCCATTGGGCTTCCTCAACCAGTCCATACCAAGTATAATGTCCAACCCTTGAGAATCCAAAACAATGAGGTTGGCGGAGAAGTCTACCCCCCTTATTCTAAGGCTTACTTTTGGACATACTATATTTGTCCTCATCTCTCCTTCAAGAGACTTAACCAATAGAGTAAACTTCATATGAGAGATAGGCAAACTATACTTGGCAACATACTTTGACGTAATGAATGAATGCGATGCTACAGAATCAAATAACATAGTCGCGGGGTTGGAGTTGGCGAGAAACATACTGTCGGTACCCTAGAAACCGTACACCCCTTGAGGTTACAAAGGTCTCAAAGGAAAGTCATCTACTTGAGTTGAAGACCTTCGAAGGCCCACATGTCAGATATAACCGGACCCGCTTCTCCAACATGGTTAATCCCAGGGTCACCATGTGTACTATCAAACCGGAGCTACCACCCACAAGGGGGAAGCTCCGGGCTATGTACCGAAATGGCACCTCCGGACTTAACCCCAGACCGAGAGAAGCTCCAGATCTGACACGTGTCAGGTAGCTCCGGAGCTACCTATTTCTCACAGTATGCTCCGGAGCTACCACGTGTCCAACCGTCGGATCTTCAGTCTTTAACCTTCGGAAGACTCCACAACGGCTCCGGATCTTCAAAGGGGAATCAAGGACTTCAAGACCCGATTAAGTGTCATTAATACCATATTAATGACACACGATCGGATGACCTTAATTACTAGTAACGATGCTGTCAAAGCCCATTACCCGGTCGTTAAGGACAATTAAATGTGTTGAATAAGTGTCAATACTAGTAACCGTCGGGGCCACATGTCGGGCTAGGCTAACTTGTAACGGCCTGCCCTTGTACTATAAAAGGACAAGCCGACGACGGACTCTGGACGTTTAGTGACGCTACACACGCGCCCTAGACGCTCGACACAAGCTCATACGGCTAATACAACACCAACACACCCGTGGAGTAGGGTATTACGCTCAGGCGGCCCGAACCACGTAAACCAATGTGTCTCCTGTGCTATTCATAATTCACCTTCTTGAATCTCCGCGCGCCCACACCGAACATCAAACTCCTCTAACACTTTAGTAGTGTCGGGAGAACTGTCGGATCCAAACCACCAACAGTTGGCGCGGCAGGTAGGGGTGCCTGAGATTTCGAGAATGGTGAACTCAGCTGCTGGATCATTCAACGGTCATCCTGCTGCTCAAGCTGCTGGGGGCAATCCCTCCAATATGCAGCCACCAGCAGGAGCCTCAGCGCCAGCAGGAGTCACACTGCCACCACCGCCACCTCCACCAGCAAATCAAGCTGGACAACGCAATGGTGCCCCGGCGTCAGTCACTGCGTCGGGAAATCATGACAACCCAGAACACGCGCTCCATGCAACGGGTGCTCTTCTCCAATGCCCATCACCTCCGGATGCATCCCGGGATGCACTGGAGCAGTGGAGGGCGGATGTGGAACATTTGGTTGCAGCAGCAGCCGACCGCATCAGTAACCAGGGTTCTCCTCCTTCAGGACGGGCCCCGTCGCAGCGATAGACCTTGTCTGGTAGACTTAGTCCGCACGTCTCCAACAACAGGAGACGAGCTGCATCACAGCAGGTGACGTCGTTGCCCTCCGGGGCACGATGCACCCACACGGTATCCAGGCTTTCGACTCATGACCTCCGGGCGGAGCTTGATCGCTGATACCGCCAACAGAACGGCGGAGTCTATATTGAGCATGCTCATGAAAGACGAGAAGCTCAGGACGTTCTTGCTCCTGAAGGAGTGGGAGGAGGCTGTTCAGCCCTGGCCATGCATCTGCGTATTGTCAGGTGGCCACAGAAGTTCCGGCCTCACCTGCCAGAGATGTTCGATGGGACCGTCAATCCTGTTGAATTTCTTCAGATCTACTCCACTGCTATCTTGGCAGCTGGAGGAAATGAGGCTGTGATGGCCAACTATTTCCCAGTGGCTTTAACTGGGACCGCCAGGTCCTGGTTTATGAGCCTTCTACCCAACTCTATCAACAGTTGGGAGGAGCTGTGCCAGCAGTTCACCGCCAACTTCGAGAGTTCATACACCCGACCAGACACTGAACTGGACCTTTTTGCAGTCGTGCAGAAAGGGGGAGAATCCCTGCGATCATTCATCCAGAGGTTCTCTCAGGTACGAAACACTATCCCTTCTATCTCTAGCGCCTCTGTCATTGTGGCATTCAGACAGGGTGTACGGGATAAGAAGATGCTAGAGAAACTGGCGATCAAGGAGATCACCAGTGTCACGGAACTCTTCAGTTTGGCCGACAAATGTGCCAGAGCTGCGGAGGGCCGTGAAATGCACTCCAAACCAACTCCGGAGGATCACAAAAAATCCTCCAAAGAAGAAGCCGCTACCTCCGGGGGTGGCAAGAAGAAAAAGAAGACCAACGGCAAGAAGAAGCCGTCGGCCAGCACATCCAACGTTGCAGCTGCTGCAGCTCCGGGTGGCCGGGGGCCACGCCCCGAGAAGCGACCTCGACCATCTTCTGAAGACGGTGGCAAACCCAAAGTGTGGTGTCCCATTCACAAAATGGGCAGCCACAGTTTGGAAGACTGCCGGGAGGTCCAAAACCTTGCTGAGCGCTACAGCAAGCGCCAGGAAGAAGCTCCTTTCCGACAGAGGGAAGGAAAACAAAAAGTCGACGAAGCTTCGGCTGAGGAGGAGTTAGGTTTTCAGGATCCCAAAAAGGTCCTGAAGGCTGTCTACACCTCCATCGATGACGATTCTGACGTCTCTGACAACGAGCATCGGAAGACCATGAACACCATCTTTGGTGGATCATGGGACATCACCTCCCGCCGCATCATCAAGACTATGCGTCGGGACATGGCTGCTGTAGCCCCTACAGCCAGACCGGAGCCTCATCGGAAGTGGATGGACACAACCATCACTTTTGATGCTTCGGACTATCCTCAAAGCATGGTTGGAGCAGGTCAACTACCTTTGATGGTATCTCCTACCATCAATAATATCCAGCTCCACCATGTCATGGTAGACGGAGGTTCGGGGCTTAACCTCATAAGCTTCGAAGCTTTCACCAAGCTTCAGCTCTGACCTTTGGATCTTCACCCCTCCCGACCTTTCTCCGGAGTAGGTCCGGGGGCCATTACCCCACTCGAAGCTATTACTCTCCCATTTACCTTCGGGACACGGGAGAAGTATCGCACCAAAAAGTTGGTCTTTGACGTCGCTCAGATCCACTTACCCTTCAACGCCATTTTGGGTAGGCCTGCCCTGTACAAATTCATGGCAGCCGCTCATTATGGCTATCTGGTGTTAAAGATGCCAACACCAGTAGGCGTTCTCTGGATCCGCGGAGATCGTACTGCTGGAGTAACTACTCTGGAAGAACTCCATGCACTTACCACAGCGCAAGAGGAGGACTCCAGGCAGGAGCAAGCTCCAAAACCCCCGAGCATTCGTCAACGAAGCTCGACATCTGCACCTCGTGTGCAGCCAAGCGGAGACACCGACATTCCCGTCAAAGTCGTCCAAATCGGTTCTGATGTCACTCAGACCACCCGTATATCGGGGGGATTGAACGACAAATAGGAACTCGCGCTCATCGCTTTCCTCCGGGCTAATGTCGACGTGTTTGCCTGGCAACCGTCACAAATGCCTGGGATCCCCAGAGAAGTGATTGAGCACAATCTGAAGATCTACCTAGATGCCCGGCCTGTGCATCAGAAGCCTCGGAAGCAATCTGTGGAGCGACAGAACTTCATTCGACAAGAAGTGAAGAGTTGCTCGAAGCTGGATTCATCCGAGAAGTCTTCCATCCAAAATGGCTGGCAAACCCAGTCGTTGTGCCCAAGGCTGGCGGGAAGCTTCAGATGTGTATCGACTACACCACACTAAATAAGGCATGTCCAAAAGATCCATTCCCACTGCCTAGAACAGATCAGATAGTGGATTCCACCTCCGGGTGCGAATTACTGTGTTTCCTAGACGCATATTCTGGGTATCATCAAATCAAAATGTCTAGGGAGGATGAAGAGGATACCTCTTTCATCACAGTAGATGGATTGTACTGTTATACAGCCATGCCATTTGGTCTCAAGAATGCAGCTTCAACTTTTGTACGAGCTATGTACAAAACCTTTGAAGATCTCATTAGATACATAGTGGAAGTGTACGTTGATGACATCGTGGTCAAGGTCAAGAACAAGGAGTCACTTCTCGACACCTTGAAGGCTGTCTTCGATAAGATGTGGGCTACCCACACAAAGTTAAACCCAGACAAGTGTGTCTTCGGGGTTAGCTCCGGAAAACTTCTTGGTTTCCTGGTAAGTCATCGGGGCATAGAAGCTAATCCGGCGAAGATCAAGGCCATTGAAGACATGCGGCCACCAGCCCGCATCAAAGATGTCCAAAAGCTAACTAGATGTCTAGCAGCCCTCAGCCGGTTCATTTCAAGACTGGCGGAACGGGCACTCCCCTTCTTCAAGTTATTGAAGAAGTCCGGACCATTCCAATGGTCTGAAGAAGTAGAAAAGGCGTTCCAGGAGCTAAAACAGTTCCTCACCACCCTACCAACTCTGGTAGCTCCGAACCCTGGTGAGCCTTTGTTGCTTTATATTTCAGCTACTGACGAAGTCATCAGTATGGTTCTGGTTGCGGAGAGACCAGAACTACCCCATACTCAGGAATCCAGACCCCTTCGGGAGGGTCCGGAGGTTCCTGAAAAGCGAGTCTGGGTCCTAGCTCCCAGATTCGAATCCACAAGAAACCACTCCAGAAGACCCAGACCCCTTCGGGAGGGCCCAGGTCACTTCTGAAGAAGCTCCGGGTTCCTCCAGCCAGAACCCAGAGGTCCCTGAAGAAACTCCGGATCCCTCTGGAAGGATCCGGGTCAGTGAAGAGGAAGCTCCGGGCCCCTCTGGGAGGGTCCGGACCATTCAGCGCCCAGTATACTTCATTAGTGAAGTACTACATGATGCCAAGACTCGATACCTAGAGGTGCATAAGCTGCTCTATGCAGTTCTTATTGCCTCCAGGAAGCTTCGCCATTATTTCCAAGCTCACAAAATCTCAGTGGTGACCTCTTACCCACTTCGAGCAATTTTGCATAATCCCAATTCAACTGGGAATACTGCAAAGTGGGCAGCGGAATTGGCTGAATTCGATCTCGAATTCATTTCAAGGCAAGCCGTGAAGAGTCAAGCATTGGCAGACTTCGTGGCAGAATGGACTCCCTCTCCATCAAACCCAGGGGCCCCAGTGAGCAGAAGCCGGAACACGAAGCTCTGGTCTTAACTGAGCCTCATTGGACCCTCTACTTCGACGGCTCCATGCAAAAGCAGGGGGCCGGAGCTGGAGTCCTTCTCCTCGCACCAACCGGGGAGAAGGTGAAATACATGGTACACCTTGACTTCAAGGCGACCAACAACATGGCGGAGTACGAAGCACTCATCTACGAACTAAAGGCGGCGCTGTCATACGGTGTCAAGCAACTGCTGGTCAAGGGAGATTCACAGCTCATCATTAAGCAAGTGAAGGGTGAATGCTCCTGCAACAATCCCTAGCTAGCTGCTTACCTCCTTGAAGTCCAGAGGCTTTAGAAGGACTTCGAAGTCCTAGATCTCCACCATGTCCAGCGTGCCCACAACGCTGAAGCCGACGAACTCTCGGCGAAAGCGTCAACCGGAGCTCTAGCTCCTGACGGAACTTTTGTCCGGAAGTTGTCAAAACCCACAGCTCAGCCAGCCGAACTGAGCGAAGGGGGCGAGATCAGCATCCCGAAGCTGACGGTCCCGATGGCCCTGTTACCATGGCAGCCATCAAGGGTCGTAGGTGCTGCCGGAAGCTCCGAGCAACCCAGCACGCAAGACTCAAATGCTCAAGTTAGTTCCGATGCATGGATCTCGGAGATCCGGAACTACTTGAAAGACAACATCCTTCCTGACGATGATGTGTCCGCTGACCGGGTAGTCAGATTGGCTAAAAGATACACGTTGGTAGAAGGGGATCTCTACCGGCGAGGTGCCAACGGCATCCTAATGCGGTGCATCACAAAGGAAGAAGGCTGCGAGCTCCTCGTAGAAATCCATGGAGGCGAGTGTGGGAACCACGCGTCTTCCCGCACGCTGGTTGGTAAAGCCTTTTGGCATGGCTTCTACTGGCCTACAGCACTCCAAAATGCAACTAAACTGGTGAAGAAATGCGAAGCATGCCAATTTCATGCAAAGCAAATTCACACACCGGCTCAGCCCCTACAAATGATACCTCCTACATGGCCCTTCGTTGTGTGGGGGATGGACATCTTGGGACCTTTCCCAAGAGCCGTCAGAGGTAATAAGTTCCTGTACGTCGCCATTGACAAGTTCACCAAGTGGCCGGAAGCAACTCCAGTTGTGACAATCAACAAGCAATCAGCTATCAACTTTTTGCAGTCCATTGTATGCAGATTTGGAGTCCCAAACAATATCATCACTGATAATGGGACCCAATTCACAAGCTCTGCATTTCAAGGATATTGCGAAGACCTCGGCATTCAAGTTTGCTACGCCTCCGTAGCTCACCCAGCAAGCAATGGCCAAGCCGAGAGAGCAAATGCTGAAATCCTTAAGGGACTCAAAACGCGCACCTATGAGCACTTGAAAAAACATGGTGCCAACTGGATTGAAGAGCTTCCGCCCACTCTCTGGGCCAACAGGACATCTCCAAACCGGTCAACTGGAGAGACACCCTTCTTCCTGGTGTATGGAGCTGAAGCAATACTTCCTCCAGAAATCACCTTGGGGTCACTTCGGGTCCGAACCTTTGACGAAGCCGCGCAGGACCAGCTCCGGCGTGAAGACCTAGACCTGCTTTAGGAGGGAAGGTGCCAAGCAGTTGTTCGGAATGCCCGATATCGCCAAGCCCTTCGGCGCTATCATTAGCGGCAAGTACACAACCGACAACTCGAGGAAGGCGACCTGGTGCTACGGAGAATACAATCCAGAGAAGGGTTAAACAAACTCTCCCCCAGCTGGGAGGGACCCTTCCGAGTGATTAAAGTATCCCGTCCCGGGAGCGTTCGCTTGGCTACCGAGGATGGGACACCTCTCCCAAATCCTTGGAACATTGAGCACCTCCGTAAGTTCTATGCTTAATATCACGGAGGTGAGTCTGTAGTAACTTGAGGTGTATGTTATAGAGTCATTGTACAGAGTCGGGTAGTTCCTCCGAAAGAACAGATGGACCTTTCCCGAAAGGTCCGCAAAGTTCATGCAACACTTGTCACAGTCTCAGGACTAAAAGTGTGTCTAGCTACCCTGGGTCAAATGAGAAATAAAACACGCTCAGCCTGGTTCCGTACCCTAAGAGTGTACTTGTTTCCCCTGTACCCCGGACCTATAATGATAGACATCTTCATGTGAAACAGACTCCATGTGCATTTATTTTGTACAGGCTCAACATTTTTTATTTTTCTCTTTCTTGTCTATAACAAAGACGCGCAATTCTTAAGAAATTTTAGTTCGACCGGTTTATATACGATACGAGTTGTATTGTCAATTCTTTTGGATTCAAATGTTGTTCATGGCCAACTCACCTGAAAGCCGCCATGCCAATCTAGGGCTGGAGTGTGCTATCGATTTAGCCTGGTCAAGCACCCTAAGTACGCCACTCTACCTACACCCCGGCAGGCCGAAGTAAGGCGGGTCCATGTACAGTTGGATCTGGAAGAAAAGACAACGCATTCGGTTGTATTTAGAATCGCGTTTGACTTAAAATCTTCTTGAGAATCGTAAGCCGCGATGAAGTTATAGACAAGAAACGAATTTTACTATTTTTCTTGGCTTAAGTGTGCAGGAAAAATAAAATCTACGTTGATGGAGAAAAGACAGAGCTAACAAAGCTCCGACTCCCCTAGGTGGCTTGTAATTGATGTTACGCATTGAAAACGAGCATCACCAGAGTAATCAAGCTCCGGTAAAGCTAGGGGGGCCAGCCGTCGACGCTGAATAAAAGATGGTGAGAAGACCCTGCAAACGGAGTCTGCTGCCAACAAACTAAGTGTTGGCAAAGGTCACTGCCGGAGCTACTAAGCTCCGACACCCCGGAGGACTAACTATCGATGCTCTACGCGTTGATAGAGACTATTGCCGGAGCTACTAAGTTCCGACGATAGACAATGCCGGAGCTTCTAAGCTCCAATAACCTCAGGGGGCCTTCACTATCGAAGACTTCGGACCTAAATTCTACAAGTTCGGAGCAAATGAGTCTTCAACAAAACGCAATATCCTCTTGGTACATGTTCACAATCAAATTGTGTACATCTAACAGGGGGCCAAGTGAAGACAAAAGTGTTGAAGACAAAATGTGAAATTCACAAAAATTTGGGGATTTCATTTATCTAGAGACAAGGGATTACATCTGGAGACAAGGGATTACAAAATTGAGGAAGAAGTAGAGAAAGTACAAATGAGAACTACAGAGATGGTCCTAGACCCCATGGAAGAACTGGGCGACCTTCTGGGCAACCTCCGATACGTTGGCTCAGGCAGCTTCGCCTTCTCCTTCAACCGGACCTTCAAGCACCGGGTCCAGAGGAAATTGGGAGTTCCGGCTGGTGTAGCACGTCAGCACATATTCTGCGACGTACTTTGCCAGGGATTGCCCCTCAACCTCCAATTGGTCCGCGATGACATCGCCCACCTTGGAGAGTTTGCTGCCTGCCGAGCTCAATGCCTGCAACGCCAGGTCCGGCTCCGGCTCCGGATCATCCGGGCGCACGGGGCTGAAGCCCATCGGTGTTAGCGCGTCGTTGGCCTTGCCCAGGAACTCCCAAATCTGTATGGAGTCCGCAGTCCTCAAGCCCTTTATTTCTTCCAGGGATCTTCTGGCCGCCACCAGTTCAGAATTCTCGCGGGCGACGCGCTCAACTTCTTTGGCGTTTTGCTGAATCTTCTCAGCAACCCGCTTTTCGAGTTTTCCGAGCTCTTCCTCCCGGAGGTGGATCTTGTTCTGGTGGTCGACCAGGTCCTTCTCTCTGCCCCTCACTTTCTTCTCCCTGGCAGTAAGGGAACACTCTTGCTCGTAGAGTTCCTGCCCTCGCACCCAGGCCTTCTCCTCTTCCTCATGGCAGCGCTCTTCCAATTTCTTGGCGCGCTCCTCGAGGCCCTTGTCAGCCAGAGCCACCTTCTCGGCGAGCTCCTCCTCCCTCCTCAGGACGTCATCCCGCAGCTCTAGGAGTTTCTGCTCTTCATCCTCGAGTCGTTTCTCCCTCTCCTCAAGTGCCTCCCGGCGCTTGATGAGTGTAGTGTTAATAGCCTCAAGCCTTTCTTAGCGTTCATCGGCTGCACTGTTAGCTGCTTTGGTCTGCTCGTAGATCTCCCGGGATTGAGCGTCGAGGGCACGAGTCATACTCTCCCTATCATCCAGTAACTTGCCCCAGTACTCCAGGCGGATCTTCTCCCGCTTGATCCACTTTTTGTCATCCGCTAGCCTCGACTGCGCCAGCTTGGTCTCGAAGTAGAGCCGGTTACGCCACCGCCTAAGGGTTTGGCGCTCCTCTTCAAGAGCCTTACTATCATGGAAGAAGGCTAGTTGGACTTGACGCAGACTAGAACATGCGTTGTCAATAGACAGTGACAACGGGATAGGTTCCGGACCTGCTGGGGTCTTCTCTGCTGGTTCCAGTGGGTTTTCAGATACAAAAATTGGGTCCCACTCCACAAGAGTGGTCCCCTGAGTCTCCATGGCACTAGGGCCGTCCTCCAGGATGGCCTTAGTCGCCATCGAGAAAGGCCCCGCCGCCAGGTCTTCGTTCACCCCCTCAGGCAGGGGGCCAGTGACTTCGCTTGGGCACTCCGGCTCGACCGCGGGTACCTCCGATGTCGTCACTTCCGGAGCAGGGGCCGCTGCTGGCTCCGGTCTGGGCACCTCCTCCGATGGGAGCTCGGGCTCCGACACCTCTCCAACAACCAGCTCGAGAACCGGAAGATCTTCAACATCGACCGGCCCTGCGGCCGGAGCTCCAACAATGACCGGCTCTGCGGCCGATGCTTCAAAGGTAGCCGGCCCAACTGCCAAAACTTCCTCAGCTTCCAGCGCGCACGCCAGGGCTTCAATCACCTCCGGCTCAACCGTCGGGGCTTCGACAATTTCCGGCTCAGAGGCCGGAATTACTGCTTCATCCGGCTCAACAGCCGGAGCTTCCATCATCTCAGCACCAGGACCCGGAGCTTCAACCTCCGGGACAAGTGCCGCTGGCGCATCTTCTCTCCTGCGGTATGGCGCTACCACAGGAGTCTCTGGGGATGAGTCGAGGTCCATGACCACGACAGCTGGCGCCGGAGCTGTCGCAGCTTCAGCCACCACTTGGGGTGGCACCGGGACAGGAGCAGAAGCTTCCGCCCTCACAGCTTCAGTTGCTGTGGCTGAGGGTGGAGCCTCACTCCTCTTCTTGGGAACGCTGCAGATGATGGACGAAGAAACTTAAAAAAGCAATCACTACAACAAAAAAAACTGTCCAAGGTAAAGATTAAAAATTACCTTGGGAGGCTTCCGCACCAGCTTGCGCGGAACCTCTTTCCCGGGCGTTCTGGGCTGGTCATAGCCGGCGTGGAAGCTCCGGAAGGCCCCCCGGAACTCGTAGCAGCCACGGGCGTTTCCCTGGTCGAGGCTCCCCTCGACCGGGAAGAACTCCTAGACCTGGAGGCCTCAACCGGCCCCGGTGCTGGAGTCGCATGCCCGGAGCTAGCCCCCCGGGAGGATCCCACTGCGGATACAGTCGCCGCGGTCGAAGAAGACCTCCTGCTTCGGTGAGAAGGAGCTGATGCAGAGGTGGCAGCCCTGACGGACCTTCCATCGGCATGCTACAGCTTCCTCTTCCGGCTCAAGGGTTCGTCCGCCGGCTCCTTGCCCTTGCCGACGACTTCGACCCTCGGCTTCGGGGCATGGCCACCTTCGGGCACTTCGGGGATCGCCACCCTGGTGGTTGATCTTCTCTCGATGACGCCAAGGTCGTCAAGCACGGGCATCTTCCGTCGGAGCTCCCTACCAAACTCAACTTCGACGTTCAGAGGAAGAAAAGCCTATGGCGGAGTCAAGTCGTCACCCTCGACGCCGATGCCGTGCTGGAACTTCTTGAGGTGGAACTCCAAGGTTGTCCCCACCATGTTGGACTTCAGCCCGGTCTCGACCCGGTCGTCGTCCATCATGCTGTTGAGGGCCCAAGAGAGTTTCTCTCTCTTCTTCAGCGGTGCCCACCTGTTGACCAGGAAGTTACAAAACACCGCTTGAGGGGTTAATCCCCCCTCCATGCACTGGCGAATCCTGGTCAGAACAGGGTCGAAGGCGTCCGCCAGCACCGGAGCTTCACTCCAGATCGTCGTGTCAATGTTGGGGAGGCCTTCGGGCAGCTCCAGCCTCTCGTGCTTCTCCACCCGGATGACTATCCAGTCCTTCTTCCAGTCATCCTAGTTCCCAGAGGGAAACGACCGGAGGTACTTGAATGGGCACTTCTTGTGCTTCACGAAGTAGTAGAAGCCAAGGTACTCATTGCTCCTACCGGTGGTGTGGACGGTGAAGAAGGCCCGGAAGAGTTCAATGCAGGAGGGATGCCCACCCACATCTCACAGAAGTGGACAAAGATACACACGAGGAGAATGGATTGAGGGACAAGGTGGTATAGCTGCAGACCATAAAAGTCCAGCAGCATCAGGAAAAAGGAAGAAAAAGGTGGGATCAACCCCACCATGGCGTACAAGGAGAAGTACACCATTTCGTCGGCGTGCTCCTTCTCAAACGGGAGCTCTCCCCCGGTGTGGACCGAGCGGTTGTAGAAGTCCGAGGACCATCCCATGAGGGTCCGGACCTTCATCAGATCGCCGTCGGTCTTCAAACGGCTTTCGCGGAGACCCAACTCCATCGCGGCCTAGCAAGGCAAGAGAGGAAAAGTGAAGCACAAGTTGGGAGTTTGAGTGCAAGAACAGATGAGAGGCGTAAAGAACTCCCGACGGTGCGCGCTTTCCTTCTTAAGTAAGCCCTCGCAACGCTTGGATGGAAACCGCAAGGAAGTCGAAGATACCATTCAAAAATTCCACCCAGCCGATGACAAGGGGGCCCGGGACCACCCCGACGATCAAGTTGAGGTTCTTACCTAGGCGAACAGTTGTCATCATGAGGCGGGAAACCCGAAGGCGGCGGCCTAACAAGGCGCGCGGAACTGATACGGTTTTCGTATCGGGAACCGGCGACCTTCAATTGCGTGAGATCCGCACGCCAAAGATCTCATCTGCCGCATGCGGGATACGCCACGCGGCGAGGATTTAACTCCAAACCCTCGCCAACGGCACCTCTGAAGACCTTTGAAGACTCAGTTCAAAATTCACGAGGATGGACCCACCTCCGGCGGAATGACTTCACCCAAGGGGTCTTCCCCAGAGGTGGGCCCAGGGGGCCACTGTCGGTACCCTAGAAACCGTACACCCCTTGAGGTTACAAAGATCTCAAAGGAAAGTCATCTACTTGATTTGAAGACCTTCGGAGGCCCACATGTCAGATATAACCGGACCCGCTTCTCCAACATGGTTAATCCCAGGGTCACCATGTGTACTATCAAACCGGAGCTACCACCCACAAGGGGGAAGCTCCGGGCTATGTACCGAACTGGCACCTCCGGACTTAACCCCAAACCGAGAGAAGCTCCGGATCTGACACGTGTCAGGTAGCTCCGAAGCTACCTGTTTCCCACAGTATGCTCCAGAGCTACCATGTGTCCAACCGTCGGATCTTCAGTCTTTAACCTCCGTAAGACTCCACAATGGCTCCGGATCTTCAAAGGGGAATCAAGGACTTCAAGACCCGATTAAGTGTCATTAATACCATATTAATGACACACGATCGGATGACCTTAATTACCAGTAACGGTGCTGTCAAAGCCCATTACCCGGTCGTTAAGGACAATTAAATGTGTTGAATAAGTGTCAATACTAGTAACCACCAGGGCCACATGTCGGGCCAGGCTAACTTGTAACGGCCTGCCCTTGTACTATAAAAGTACAGGTCGACGACGGACTTTGGACGTTCAGTGACGCTACACACGCGCCTTAGACGCTCGACACAAGCTCATACGGCTAATACAACACCAACACACCCGTGGAGTAGGGTATTATGCTCAGGCGGCCCGAACCATGTAAACCTCTGTGTCTCCTGTGCTATCATAATTCACCTTCTTGAATCTCCGTGCGCCCACACCGAACATCAAACTCCTCTAACACTTTAGTAGTGTCGGGAGATCTGCCGGATCCAAACCACCAACACATACCAATGACCACGTCATCTGCTTGTTGAGCATCCTCCGTTGAGACATGGTTCACGTTGCCACGAGCGAAATTCTGTTGTCCACGGTTCCCTTGTGGTTGTCCTCCATTGGGTCTTGGGTTTTGCCTCAGCGCATTGCTTCCTTGACCAAGGCCTGACTTAGGACATTGATGCGCAATCTGTCCAGCTTCTCCACAATTATAGCACTTCTTAACTCCACCAGAATTGTTGGGACGAGCTTGGTTTTGAACATTAGCACCAGGAAAATTAGCATGAGACGCATAAGGCATTGGAGGCCTAGGTGCTTGCGTGACAGGGCATGCACAAACTGAGTTGGGCGTGGTGCATAACCAGGGCGTTGAGCAGGAATAGAAGAGCTTAAATGAGGCGCATTGGGCGGTGCAAAGCGAGGGCGCACATTAATTCCTTGTTGTTGTCCTTGATATGGCGCCTTCCTCTTGATTTCTTGCTCCATCTCATGGACCTTGTTCTCAACCACGATTGCTTTGTCCACAAGCTTCTAGAAATTTGCATAGTCACAATTCAGCAATTGCACTTTAATTTCATTGTTCAAGCCTCTCATGAACAAATATTGCTTTCGGCTGTCCCGACTAACATCCTCGGGCGCATACCTTGAGAGTTGTGTGAACTTATTGAGATATTCACTCACGCTCGATCTTCCTTGCCTTAAGTTCTCAAATTCTTGCCTTTTCAAAATCATAACACCCTCGGGCACATAATGAGAACAAAAATTCTCCTTGAATTCGGCCCAAGTAATTCTCTCTTTGTTCTCATGAGCATTGCAATAAGCATCCCACCAATCCGCAGCTGCTCCAACTAGTTGATGAGAAGCAAACAAGACCTTCTCCCGGTCACTGCATTGGACAATAGCTAGCTTCTTCTCCACGGACTTGAGCCAATCATCCGCATCCATAGGGTCGGCAGCTTGAGCAAAGGTTGGTGCCTAGTCCTCATAAACTCTCCCAATCAGTTATGAGGAGGCGGGGGTGGCGGTGGAGGCATGTGGGGCTGATTGTTGATATTGTCAGCCTGCAAATGTCCCATTGTTTGTATCATGGTCTGCATGAGCTGGTTTTGCATAGCCAATAGCTTCTCAATGTTGATAGCTCCATGAGCAGGTCATTGCCCATTGTTGTTATGAGGTACTCCATTGTTCTCCTCCTCATCATTGCCATCCCTCTGGTTGCGAGTCCTCACCATATGAAGAAAAGCAATAGGTAAGAATTAGAAAACGTCCCCAACTATATGCATCAAGGGATATGAAGCTAACCAACGAGCTATACTAGCCTAGGTGGACATGGCAATGCTATGACATCCCAAAATCCTCTATTAAGCACACAAGCAAGCAATATATATAGCAAACAGCACTCCAAGCAAAAACACATTGATTCCTGAGTGCTCCTATGTGCTCTAAAGTGTCCATTCTATCTAGGCTGCATCCTACGGTCAGCCTATGGCTCTGACACCAATCTGTGATGCCCGGTTCCAAAAAGAACCAAGCTAACGCATATGTGTGCCCAGGATGTTCAACACACATACACGAGTGCATTCGCAAAAGAGTATACAGAAAATTACCACATAACAAGATTAATTAAGTACTTTTATTACACAAACCATATTATCCTCGAATACAAGCTCCAATGTATATTTATGACAAGTTCAACTAATGCTGCGGAAATAAACTAAATAAGCAACTAAGCAAACTAAGCATAAGGGATAGCGCAGCTCCAATAACACCACAGGCAAAGCTGACGGTAGACACGGCCTAGAACTCCGCATTATCTCCATTAAACTCCCAATCCTGACCTGCAACTGTTGGGGGTAATTGCAAGAGTGAGTACATGTCGTACTCAGCAAGTGTGGAAAGTATGACATGTGGCTGATTCAAATGACGACAATAATAATGACAAAGTGCTGAAAAGTACATTAAAACATTTGAAAAGCAATATATTATATGTATGTGAAGTAAACCCATCATAATCATAAGTAATACCATAATACCAATCTGAATTCACTACCATCATCAATAATTGCAGATTTTGCCATTGCCAATAACCATATTCAATACCAGAAATAAATCCATAACCAGACATAACCATTACCAAACCATAACCATCCCAAATACCATCCCAATACCGAGTTCCCTCTAATCATGGAAGTTGTCCGGGTGCTCATAACCAGGAGCACGGCTATCATGATAATTTTAATTAACTCTGCAGAGTTTGTACCACTTTACCCACGTGTTTGTGATTTCATCACCTTTCGATGACTAGAACCTCTATTATGCCGTCTCACACTTCCATCGGTGTGTGGCCAAAAGATCACAAAATAGCCTTTACAAAGGGATTACTAGCCTATTTAAACCCCACTGAGGTTTCACCGCTGGCGATGCCTCCAACTAAGCACATATTCAACCAAGGGCCCCCTCTTGAGCCATTCGGATCCCAGGGTAGTCACACCAATCATCAACAAACCCAATCCGACTACCCCTTTCTCGAGCATCCACAATGGTCCAAATAGCACTAGCAAAGCCCTAATTAATCAGCCACGCCACACCAATACTTGGCCTCATGGTGGCACTATAGTCCTGGCTTATTCTCGCATGAACCGGTCCTTAGATCTAAAGCAAGCAAACCACCATAACATCCAACCCATCCACATACCAGGCTTGCTTAGATCACCCATTACCATATCATGTTATCCAGTTCATGTTAATTATAATCTCATCCATGCATAGTTAAATTGAGTGGTATAGTTGGTTTCCCATCCCAGTTAATTAAGCGAAGCAAAAGGGTAAAAATCCCTTCCCGACTCTCTATCATAAATTCCAGGTGACAAGGGTGGTTAAACAATTCTAGTAAACTTCCTATCATAGGATTCTCATCAAATTCACACAGCATGCAGTTTTGCAAACAAACATTTATTTTAAAACAGGATCAATATGCTTCAAGGACACTTGCCTTGCTCTTGCTGTTGATTAGGGTCAAAGCCTTCAAACTCTTGGTGCTGTAGATCCTCCGCGGCACTCTCTAGCGCAACTCCGTCTAACCCACACAATAACATACAAGACAAGAAACACAATCAAAGAGTGCACAAATATTACTCAATATGATATGACATGCATGATTAATGCAAATGCAAGGTAGAACTTGTTACTAGATTGCCTTTAATCGTAACTATCTAGTTCTAATAGCTTTTAATAAGTTTATACAAGTTTGGATTCGATTAGATCAAATTTTAGAATCAATTTAACCCAATTTAACCAGGAAGATCGGACTAGTCCGCTAGGGACCAGACAAGTCCGCACTTTGCGAGATCAGCAGATTAGGGTTTTCTAGATTGACGTAAATTCAGAGATTAGGGGTTGAATTCACGTAAGGAAAATAGAATAGTAGGTATACCATGTGTTTAGGACTCCAATTAATCAATAAACTTGGAGGTAACACTTGGATCTTGGTGATCTAGAGTTGGTGATGAACTTGGAGATGAATTGGTGATGAAGAACGAAACTTGGTGGAGATCTTGGTCCTCTTTCGTTTCCTCCTCTTCTTCTTCTTGCTTGGGATCTTCTCCTCCCTCCTTGATGGTGGCTCCCCACGAACTAGGGCTTGGGTGGGGAGGAAAAGTGGCAAATAGATGTCAAACCAAGCGGTGGGGCTGTTTATATAGAGGTGGAGGCTAGGGTTAGATGAATTTCGAGTTTGGGAGGAGTAGAGGCCGGTTTAGAGTCCCACACGGGCTCTAAAAGAGTTAGGCACGATGCCCCTAGGCCCACTTAACGTGAAACCTAAGAAACAAGTCGTAAAACAAAAAATCAACTCGGAGTCACGAAATATCGGACAAGTCCGGAAAGGACCGGACTAGTCCGAATTCGTCAAGAGAGAAAATCGGAGAAGTCTGGTAAAAAATCAGACAAGTCTGACTTTAAAAAGAGAGGAAAACAAACAAGTCTGCTGGAACACCGGACTAGTCTGGAAAAGTCCAAGTACTTAGCAAATTTTCAAGGATTCTTGGAATATCGGACTAGTCCGCAAAAAATCGGACAAGTCCGAAAGTTTCCAGTGCCAAAAATCGCACTAGTCCGCAGCAATAACGGACAAGTCTATTTTTAGTCAGAGAGAAATCGGACTAGTCCTCAGTAAAATCGGACTAGTCCGCACTTTCCTGCGTTTTAAGTGCGGTTTTGTTCCAAATCAATTTTAAATGCTCTGAATCAATTTTAAACTCATTCCTCTTTATGTGGGTTAATGTTAAACATGTATATGAGTGTATGTAGGGCATGATGCATGAAAATGAGGTGTTACACGTTCCCTGGTCCAAAAAAACCCGAGCCAAAATATCCTCTAAGCACGTTTGGCAGCCCAATATCCTGGCTCGATCCGCGGGGGGGGGGGGGGGGGGCACGGGCTTTTCCGGCCCGTCCTTGTGAGGTCGGGAAGTAAAACCTTGCCTTCTTCACGTGACCTCCATGCCGCTCCCACTCCTCCACGTCTGCCTCACGCCGCCACACTCGTCGTACCCGCCTTGCCTCGTGCCCGTTGCGTTCTCCCCTGGTCGACTTCCTCCCACTCCTGATTCGCTCCGCCGTGCTCGTATCCTTCCTCCCCGGTTGTGCAAAGCTAGCAGTCACGCGAGCCGAGTGGAGCGAAGCGTTCGTGCTCGTATCATTCGTCCCCGGCGCACGCGAGGACAGCTAGCTCAGATCCTGGCCAGCCGCGGCACGATGGCCAGTTGCGCTGTCACTTGGCTGTGTGTTGTCCGTGGGTTAGTTCTCTTGTTCGATGCATGCTAGCTAGCTGCTGCATTTCTGTCCGGCTTCCTCCTGCTGCATCTGTGACTTGCACACATGCATCGTTCTTGTGGCTTCTCTTTTTTTCTAATTTATTTTGGTTTGGATTCATAGAGATATTCTTCCCGCTTGATCCCATTGATCTGTCACTAGTGAAGAGCAGAGGCAGGTATGGGCGCCTCTCCCCTTCACACAAACTTCATCCTCCTCTAAAAAATTACGTCCCTAAACAATGAGCATTTTCCTCCTTTTTGCAAAAGGAAAGGGGATTTGGTGCTTGCATCCGTTACTATAGCAAAGAAAGGTAGAACTGAAATCCTTCTCTGTTAGATCTGAAATCCCCTTATTTATACTGTTCTGTGCTCTGTTTCCCTGTAATTTCCTTGTGTTTTACATTCTATGACTGCGATCCTGATGTATTCAAGTTCTTGTATTTCTGTAAAAGTCTAATTTATGAAATTACATTATGATCTGTGAAAATCTAATTTATGAAAGTTCTTGTACTTGTTGTGAAATGTGTGGACTGGAGTGATTTGCAGAGCTTCTGTCTGACAAATAATGCACACCTAGTGGGACATAGTGTCTGATAATCAGGTTATGGTTACATCACTTGGGATTAAATTGCGCGTTTTCTGGATATCACCTTATTGATGTTGTAGCTGTCAGGATTTTTGTATCTCGCCTTCTCTCTCTCTGTGATTTGTGGTTATATGTTTTAGAAGAGCCAGTGTTGCCTTAGTTTCATCTGGATGCATCACTACTACCAAACTTGAAGCTTTCTTACAAATGCCAGGTTTTGTATAAAAAAAAAAAGAAACTCTTGTTCACGTACCTCTGATTCAAATCTCCTGATGAGGTTTCGTATATATTAGTCGACAATCTATACTTATCAAGGTGAATAATAAGCTGTACAGCTAATAACCAATTGTACATACCGATGGTCAATTACCAATGCCAGCAATAGTTAGTAATTATATACTATTTCAACAGGAATCAGGAATCTCATGTGCCAGTTTGTCGTACCTGCTTTTGTCAGTACTTATCAGCTACAAATATAGTCAAACTCTAAATTTGTCTCTTGTTTATTCTGTAGCTTTTCGTTCTAATTAAACAGGACCATTAGTATATTCAAATGTGCATATTTTTGTCTGATATGTTTCTTTTTC
Organism: Tuctoria greenei; assembly: GCA_036927565.1. Classification (NCBI taxonomy): domain Eukaryota; kingdom Viridiplantae; phylum Streptophyta; class Magnoliopsida; order Poales; family Poaceae; genus Tuctoria; species Tuctoria greenei. The sequence continues at coordinate 97,201,583 of JAYESD010000010.1, forward strand.
TACAGGAAAGAGTATTTTGGTGCTTGGATCCATTATCTTCTTGAAAGCAAGGTATAGACCCAAATCCCTCTATGATTAATATATGTACCATAGGGATCAAATCCATTATATCCTTCAAAGTATGTGCATGGTTGTTGCCTGTTCTCTGGTTGTTTAAATCTAATCTTGGAATCTTCCCATGGGGTCTTTAAACTGTTTAACTGGAGCATATTTAGCACTTAGCATGCATCAAAATCAGAGGACTATAATTTTATTTACTGAGTACAGATTTTATGCTGATCGGCTTGCTTGATTTCACTTGTATATAAAAGTGACTATCTTCTGCCCTCTATTTTATTTAGTTAAGATGTGAATTACATGGTTGATTTTTTGTTACTATTACTATTAATTCAGCCCATTGTAATTGATAATGACTGTCCTTATGTTGTACATTATGTTTTAATTTATATTATGCTATCTAGTTGATTATGTCATTATGCTCTGCTATCTAGTTATCTTTTGCTTTTTATCTCATCTTGTACATTATGCTTTGCTTGATATCTCATTTGCTGCTGCATGGGCATGTTCTTTTTATCCTTCTTTTTTTTGGATTGGAGGTGGTCGAGCTAGATCGATCATTATATGTAATATGTATTCCTCCAAATTTTTGTAGATGAACATAGTTTTGTTCCTTCTACTTTTCTTCTTCTCTTCTACTACTTTTGTCCCTCTCTTTTTTCTCCTAATCTTGTTTCTCTACTTTCCTGCTAGTTCCTTACAATCCACAATCCATATTTCTTTCTTTTCTTCTTAAACATGTGCTGTTAAGGGACTATATTATAATACATAACATAAATTTATTATGTTGTAGGGATATTATTAAATGCATTCTAGAAATGAGTTAATAAAGAAAATTATGGAGGAAGATGATGACGAGTTATTTCTTGTGTTAGTTCCAGCTTTATATTCATCGCTTCATACTGAAAAAAGGCCAATACACAGTTCTTGTCGTAGTGGTGCACAGAAGGTTAGGGAAATTTTGGATGCACATGAGAGTTGGTGTAAAGTTCAGTTTCGAACGGGGCTAGAGATATTTAGAGTTGTAGGAAGTTATCTTAGAAGGGAACTATTGTTGAAAGAAACTCCAAAAATTAGCATTGAAGAGCTTCTTGGGATTTTCATGTATATGAGATCTCAAAACACTAGCAAAGCAATCCTACAAAAAGAATTTCAGCACAACGGTGAAACCATTCATAGAAAGATAAATGAGTTTTTTGATATAATTCCTACTCTAACTCAGAGATTTGTGAAGCTCCCAAGTCTTGACCAACCCCATGTGAGAATTGTGTCCAATCCTAGGTTTTAGCCTTATTTTCAGAATTTCATAGGCGCAATTGATGGTACACACATTCCCATCACTATAAGTGAAGAGAAAGCTCCTCCGTACAGAAAACAAAAAGGAACTTTGTCCCAAAATGTAATGCTAGCATGTGATTTGGATCTGAACTTCACATTCATCTCTTGTGGGTGGGTCTGCATCAGATGCAGGGATTCTTCAATCTGCTCTAAGAAAGGGTTTTAGCGTGCCGGATGGTAAATTCTATCTTGTAGATGGAGGATATGCAAACACACCCTCTTTTATTGCCCCGTATCGAGGAGTTCGGTATCATCTTAGTGAATTTCAGAGACGCGGATCAAGAATTGAGTATGCTGATTATAAAGAGTTGTTTAACCATTCTCATGCACTCCTTCGCAATCATATTGAAAGAGCCATTGGTGTCTTGAAGAAGCGATTTCCTATACTCAAATTGGGCACATTTTATCCTATAAAGTCTCAAACTTTAATTGTAGCAACAGCAACATCTTTTCATAATATCATTAGAGGTCTAAATGGTGAAGATGGATGGTTGGATCAACACCCAAATACCATTGACTCTGATAAGTTTTTTGAATTACCAGAGGGGGATAGCAACTATCAACATGCTATTTAGTCCAATGCTAGAAATGTTCTTAGAGATCAAATTGCTATGCAGATGTGGAATGACTATATTAGTCATTAGTATTATTCATATATAATAAATGGCTATTTTATAATATGTAGCCATGGCAAGGGCTTCATGGAATATAAATTATGTGAAGACTCTAGTTGACATCCTCCATGAGCACAACAATCCGAGATTTAGAGGTCAGAATGGTTGGATACCTGAAGGGCGGCGTAGTATAACTCAAATGTTCAATGAAACCCAAATTTTCAATGAAAACTTCCCGTTGGCTAATTTTTCAAAGGTACAAATTCAAGAGAAAGAAAAAGAACTTAAATCAAACTACAAAGTTATAAATAAAGCTTGCAAGCAAAGTCGTTCTGGATTGAACGAATCACTTGGTATGATAATTGCGGAGCCACCGATATGGGAAAGAATAGTTAAAGTAAGACATTTTTCTGAAAAAATTCTAATGCTTTAAAGCATTTATTTATATCTGATCTTAATACTTACTTTTTTGCTGAAAAAACAGAATCATACCAAGGTGAATAAATTTCGATGGAAGCCATTCCCCCTATTTAATCAATTGGCAACACTGTAAAAGCCCTAGTTTTCATAATGCAAACTTCAGTTAGAAGGACTAAAATATTTGAATGATAAAAAGAAATAAAAATGAAATGAGAAAAACAAAGTAATTCAAACTCCAAAAGAGGGAATTCAAAAAATAAATTTAGCTACTGTTCAAATGAGGTTAACATGAAGATTTGAGTTGACCATTGTATTCCTAATAATTCAAATGAAGATAAGGATGAATCTAGGTGGGGAGATTGATTGTCCAGTGAAGATAAGGATGAAAGTAGTGGGACCCACCTGTCATGGACTTCTCCTCTGTTTTTTCTCTGTTTCATCATAGAGCAACACCTCACGGCATGCAAAATCCACCCATCTGCCTGTGTGCTTGCTTCATGCCTAGGTTAGGAAATTCTCACAGGAAAAATGACTATCTGACTTTTCATGATCAAACAGAGAGTTTGTCATGAGTGAAACTTTGTTTTCTGGATAGGGAAGTTCATGTAGAGTCTAGAAAAACTTATTTCACAATTTTATAGGATTTTACAGGGAGATATGATTTTTACAAGTTTCTATAAAATGCTGATAAGTTTCTGTTGTTTTTGGGCATTCTATGACCAGTTAGGAAAATCTCCAGATTGAACTAATTTAATAAATTCCAATGAAGCTGAAATTTCTACAGGCATTCAGAAACTTACTATAGAACATTTTGGCAAAATTTCAGATTTTTCTAAGAAGTGAATAATCAGATAAAAATCAAACATGATTTTGCTTTAAAGGGCTCTACATGAAAATCTAGTGACTTTCATGAAGATTGGGTTGTAGTTCTGATTAGTGCATATAAAGCGAAAACCAAAAAATATAGTTTGACAATTTTTGAAGCTTAATACTGAGAGATATTCAATTTAGAAGCTTGCACAAGTTTCTGTACAAATTCTAAATGAATTTGTCTATTTTTATGTGCATAGAGGATACACAGGTGATCAGACCATGTAAATGAAGTCTAATGACCCTGAAATTTTTACTGGAGTTCAAGGATAATCACATGAAGGTTCTGTAAATATTTGGTAATTTTCCCAAGAGTAGAACTATAGGAATTAATTCTATAAACATTTTGATTATTTTAATTATGGAGAAATTCATATAGACTTTCAGACAACTACAAGGGCACTGCTGGAAATTATTCTTCATGCTGGTTCTAACAAAAATTATTTGGGAATTTTTGGACAATTCTACTAGGAGATATGGATTTTTGAAGTGGGAACTAAATCTGGTATTTAATTTACATGGGGAAATTTGAATAAGGCAGGGACCCACGGGTTTTTAAATGGGCCAATCGGAAGCAAGCCACACGGGGCTATAAATTTAACGGGCATAGCCACATTTGATCACCAGGCCGTAGCTGATCTGAGGTGTGCGCGTAGTAGGTTGACGTCTGGGCCCCACGAGGTCTTCTTCCACCTCGCACCAGCGGCGCTCGGGCGGCGCCCGATGGCAGCCTCTCGCCGGCGTCTCCCTGCAGCTCGCCCTAGGGCATGGTGGCCCTGCAAACTTGCCGCACCCACCTAGAATCCAGTGTAGAACACGACGGTAAGTCCCCCGACGGCGATTGGCGGCCGTAGATGGCGGTGCGACGGCGGCGGGCGGAGCTAGGGTTCCGGCGATGTCGGCAAGCCTCAAACAATGCCCGAACAAGTTGGAAAATGACCGGGAAGCTTCCTGGAAGCCTGGGGAGGATGATTCAGGGACGCAAATTGAGTGGAAAAGCTGGCAACGCTGAGTTTGTCGATGAGCCGTCGGAATTTTCAAAAGGCGGCTACGAAAACTTGACTCTCGGCTAAATTACTCAATGGGTTGCTCTGAAATTTTGTCTTAAGCTGCATATGAAGGTTTAGTCCCTAATCCTTAACTGGATTAAATAATGTTTGCACGTACAAACTGAATTAAACAAAAAACCTTGCATCATCGCTCATACTCAGCCGAAAAGAAAAATGGAATTTCTACTTCGAGGAGGAATGAAAATGGATGAGGTTTTCACCTTGATCAAGAGGGTGGACAGGAGCTTATTTTTGCTGTGGGGATCAGCTCGTGACTTGGTAGATATCGGCGGCGCCACGGTTGCAGAGAGGCCGCAAAGCAGGGGAGCACGCTGGCGGCCCGAAATTCGTCCAATCCGTCGATGGGGAGGCCCTGACTTGCACCAAAACTACTCAGGGGCTGCACAATCAAGCAAGTGAGTTTAAAACGTCAAAGACAAAGCTAAAATGCACCGTGCGTCGATGAATTTGCTCAGAGCAGAGAAAGGTGCTGATCGTCGGTTTCTTGCGCCAGGGATGAAACAACAATGAAGGACTGGACTTGGAGGGGGGGGGGGGGATGATAAGGAGGAGCTTGGGGTGGGCTGTAGGCAGCTGGAGGCGACTTAAGCGAGCAGGGTGATCGGTGGTGTTTGCATGCCGGGAGGTGGCGCCACGGTTAGAACAGGGGCGAAAATGACCCACTGACTAGTGGGTCCCACCTCTCCCTTCAAGCCTATCTTCTCTGGACACTGAAATATTCCACCAAATTGTGTCCAAAAATTCTAGATATTTAATAGTATACTAAATTGAAGGTGTCGAAATTGATTCTGAAATCAGATTTTTGATTTGACAAAGTTTCATTTGAATTCAAATTTGAATTTGAATATGGCTCGAATTTGCTATGTGTCTGAAATAAAATAGAAAATGAAGTTCAAAAATCTTGGAACTTTGAAGTTAATTATTTTGAACCAAAAGAGACCTCTGGAGAAATTTGGAATTGATTTGGACAAAGTTAAGTACATGTCAACTTTTCAAGTCGGCGTGGAATTAAACTTTAAGTGCGTGTCTAAGTCAATGGCAACTTGCTTCAAAATTCTTGAAACTTTGCAGAGAGTCTAGTTAGAGTATTCTAACACCATTGGTGAAGTCCAATTGTCATGTTAACAAAGTCTGAGCATGAGGTAGAAAAAAAGATTTTTAAGTTCACCTCATTATAACATGTTCATCATTGTATGTGAATATAATTCTTTCTTTACTTGCATTTGATCCTCAACTGCTATTCACATTGGAAACATGTGGGATTTTACATCCCCCCTTAAAAGAATCTCGTCCGAGATTAAAAAGATGGAGAGAAACGGTGGAGGAATTACTGGACATGAGACGATAAGAAAACCAGAAAATGTGAGCGGAGAAATTCTTCGCTCTCCCATGTCGCTTCCTCGGCAGTATGGTTACTCCACACCACTTTATAAAACCACAGCGAGCGACTTCATGTGGTTCGATTCTTCTTGTCGATAATTGCAATCGGATGCTTGGTGTAAGTGAGATCCGGTTGTAGTTCTTCGATATCTTCGGTACGAACCTTTGCTGTGTGATTGAGACATTTTTGCAGCTGGGATATGTGGAACACATCGTGCACACCAGCAAGGGATGCTGGCAATGCCAAACGATATGCCATAGGTCCGTATCATTCAGTAATCGCGAATGGTCCAGTAAATCAGGGAGCTAACTTCCCTTTCACCAGGAATCGGTGAACACCTTTTATTGGAGAGACACGTAGATACACGTGGTCTCAGATGTTGAAGTAGAGAGGACATTATCATTTGTCCACATAATTCTTCTGACGAGATTGGGCAGCCTTGAGGTTGGCTTCAATTACCCGCACTCGTTCTTCGGCGTTGTTGACAAGGTCAATCCCGAAGGTTACTCTTTCACCGAATTCACATCAATTTAATGGTGTGCGACATTTCTGACCATAGAGAGTTTCGTACGGCGCCATCTTGATACTCACTTGATAACCATTGTTGTACGAGAATTCTGCCAACAGTAAATGATCATCCCAGTTTTTACCGTGGTGGATGGCGCAAGCACATAACATGTCCTCCGAGAATTGATTCACCCGCTCAGTTTGTCCGTCTGTTTGTGGATGATAAGCTGAACTTCGAAACAGCCGAGTCTCCAAGGATGCGTGCAGCTGCTCCAAAAATTGAGAGATGAACAGCGCACGGCGATCCAAAATAATAGTGTGGGGCACTCTGTGCAAGCATATAATGCGAGCGATGAATAGGTCTGCATTTTTCTTTGCAATAAACTTAGTATGGACAGGAATGAAGTGTGCCGGTTTGGTGAGTCGGTTGACGATCACCAAAATTGAGTCATGCTTGTGGAACGTGAGAGGCAAGCCGACAATGAAATCCATACTAATATCATCCCATTTCCATGCTGGAATTTTTAATGGCTGCAACATCCCTGCTTTCCTCACGTGATCAGCTTTGACACACCGACACGTATCACATTCGGATACGTACTTCGCAATTTCTCGCTTCATCCGTGTCCACCAAAACTTTGTTTTCAAATATTGGTACATTTTTTTGCTGCCCGGATGAATGGAGTATTTGGACATGTGAGCCTCATCAAGAATTATCTTCCGAAGATCCATGTCACAGGGCACGACGATATGGTTTCTAAACCCTATCGTACTATGATCATCCTTTCGAAAACATTTTATGTCACCGCTGTCCAATCTTCGTCGAATATGTGCCATACCTTTATCTTCCATTTGAGCCTCAACAATCTCATCTCGAATAGTAGGAACGAGAGCAAGATCATGTAAAGCTCCATATGGCAGCACATATAAACTTGATCCTTCTTCTATTGAAGTAATGATCAGAGTATTTACATGTGACTTGCGGCTAAGCGCATCGGCCACTACGTTTGCTTTGCCTAGATGATAATGGATCTCAATTTCATAATCCTTTGTCAGCTCTAACAACCTCCTTTGCCTCATGTTCATCTCCTTCTGAGTGAAAATATATTTGAGACTCTTCTGATCGGTCTAGAGGGGTACTAGATTTCCTAGTAAATAATGCCTCCACATTTTGAGAGCAAGCACTACGGCAGCGAGCTCGAGATCATAAGTGGGATAATTATGGTCATGATTACGGAGCTGTCGGGACCCATATGCGATAACACGTCTGTCTTGCATAAGCACGCAGCCAAGACCAATACCCGTTGCATCACAATAAACGTCGAACGGTTTGGTCGTATCCGGTTGGGCTAACACCGGGGCTGCTGTGAGATGGTTCTTCAACACCTGTAATGCTTCCTCGCATGCAGCAGTCCAAGTATACTTCATACTCTTCTTCAACAGTTCCGTCATTGGTTTAGCATTTTTTGAGAAACTCGGGATGAACCTCCGATAATATCCCGCTAAACCGAGAAAAACTACGAACTTCATGGACAGATTTAGGAGATTTCCATTTCAGCACTTGTGTAATTTTGCTTGGGTCAACCGCGATACCTTCCGCAGAAATAATATACCCAAGAAATGGTACGCTGCTGATCCAATTTCGGCTATCATTGATCCCGACAAGACATTATGCGCGTTATCATATGACTACACACTTTTATCTTCAATATGACACAAACATGGCCATAAAAAGAGGTTCGAGTGGGTCAAACTCTCAGATCGATTGGTAAATGGTTTAATCGACAACTGGTCTGTTACGATACTTCTTGAAGTGAATCGAGGACCAGATTCATAACAAGACCAATTTATACCAAACCGATGAAGTTTCTGTTGAAACCTGACCCGCTTGTACTCAAATATAAATTTAACCCAGTAAATTGCAGAATCAGAACTTGAGGCAAACTACAAAGTTTAATTACACTTCAAGAACTTTCCAAAAATTATTGTTTTGCCTCCAGATCATTTCTGGTTGAGGAGATATGGCATTGTAAACCTTATAGTTTTTCTGGAAATTTTGACAGCATCTCCTTTGGTTATGCTGATTTTGGGCCACAATTTCCAGATATAAAACAGCAGAATTTACAAAGCCACAATTTACAGATTTGTAATATATATTACAGGATTGCAGAAATGTCTTGCACGACCCGGTTCGAATTTTCTAGAGTGAGATATGGTGAAAACAATCCGGAGTCCAGAGAGGGTTCCAATTTCTGTCTAGCTGGAAAGATTTTTGAACTTTGAAATTTTGAACCGGTTACATGGGAATTTAGTTCTGGAGTTGAACATAACAGTTTTAAAGGACTTCCTAATGTTTCTATCCATGTATGATAAAACTTCATTGGAGTTTTCTACTGGGATATATGGTTTCTCAAAGTAAGGTCTTTTTCTGGCAGAAACAGAACACTCTGTTTTTAAATTGGTGACTTCAAAACCTACACCAAATTCGAAAACTTAGTTCAAACTCAGTGCTCGATGGCCAATATAAGTAGTTTTACATCTTCTAAGTTCCATTTTACATAAAAGTAGTTGATGCATCAATAGAGTATATGTCGGTACTACGTGCCTCACAAAGTAAAAATTCTAAGCCGGTATTCCGGCATACGTCTCAACGGTGACCTTAATGACGTTCACTCGCAAACGGTTTCTAAGCGCAATACGATCACGTGGTCTGTGTACCTGACACTACACACAAACTACTGATCAATCATATGGTGTCATATGACACAGTCCGCACGAGCAAACATTTCACAATAATATATGTGAAAGTAAAAACTTTTGTCCCGTATCATTCCATACGGGCCGCCCTGAGTTAAGCCACGTCTCGAGGTACATGACCGGGTTTTCTACCATCCGACGGGGTCCCACGTCTTTGCATAGGGCTGCACCGGTAGGAGGCACATTGGGTTATGTCCCACTCGACGGGGGCTCCCGATAACTTTGAAGTAGGTTGGTCTACCGCGTGTCATATGTTCTCAGAAACATGAAAAGTTTCAGAGACTCATATTTACATTTCCGTGCCAAGCCACAAAAACAATCACATGCTACCTCTCGCATGGTGAGCTTACCGCAATGGATCTGCTTGCGGTAGCATACCTTACATCTTACCTGATGTCGGAGCGTCGTTACAGAATATAATAACACATAGGTTAGATGTGCCACCGTTAATAACTTATGCTAATATAGTCCTTATGTGGGCCTAGTACCATATCCTCACCGTATCCTATGTTTTTATTTTAATACAATCCTTATTTAGTGTGCTATTCCCAATGCGGCTCTGATACCAGGCTGTGAGGACTGGAGTCCACACTTTCCAGGAATCGCATTGGGTGGTGCCGTGCGATGCGACACCCAACAACACACATGTAAAGGAACACATATTACAAAAATCATTTGCTGAAATTCACAAAGATGTTCAGTTTATAAATAGTTTATAAAAATAAACTACAGCGGAAGATAGGATTACAACTCTCGTACTCAGGTCTGATAAGCAAAAGAGAAGCCGTCCAGCCCTCGGATGCTCCTCACTAGCCACGAAGATCAAACAGCAGCAGCATGGTTTCCCATGAGTATACCGCTCTGAGAAATCCGAGTCTCATCGGAGAACAATAATCATAAGCTTAGAGGTCAGTACCTGCAAAACAACTAATATAGCAAACATGAGCACGAAGGCTCAGAAAGACTTAACTGTCTCACCTAAATATGAAACTCTACATGAGGGTAAAGACATAAACATATAATGACAGATTTGCATAATGGACTTGCCTAAATGTGGTTCCTTATTTTCAGATTTATAGCAGCAGCTTAAACCTTGTGCGGGGCAACATCGTAACTCCAAAATCAAGCAAGAAACGATTCATCACGATGCTGCATGCCCAAGGTAGAAAAATAAATTTAGTGAGCACTATACTAATACATACAAAATATCAATACAATGACAATATAATGTTCATAACAGCAGTAATTTATTATCATCTCAAATGCAAGTATTACTTCGTCACAACTCAGTGAACAAGTGGTACTCATATCCGCGAGGGACAGTGATTCGAATCAATGATACCCGGAATACACGACACGTATGCCCATACTGGAAGTCACATAGGTGCACTCCACGGACGTCGTACGCAGCCACCTTTCTCAAGTTCCGCCCAAGTTGAATCGATTCAATCGTCTAGGACAATATTCCCACTCATGGTGCACCTTTATGCCGTGAAGATGTCGTGAGCGAGTTTCCGTCTACTGTGCTGCGGCTGAAAGCCTGAGGCGATCGAAAAAGTCTCAACAAAGGTTCCCAAGGTACAACGGTTTCCTGGACCCCATATATCCAGTATGACTCCAGTACAGTTCAAACTTGATCAACAGGGCGGCATACAGATCGGTCCTTAACCGACACAGGCAGGGCTACGCACCCAAGACCACCTCTTGCTGCATCCTACGCCCCTGCCCGGTCTCATATTCAGATTACTACACCATTTCTTTGAACCAATCCCGTGTGAAAAAGTCTTAGCCATGCGAGTAGATTCCAACTTTTCGACTTCTACCGAATCCTATACAACATTTAGCATAGCATAGTCTACACGATGACTTAACAACTAACCAAAAACTCCATGGGTTGATCTGGTCAAGCAAGTGGATTTTCAATCACCTTAGCCCTAATGCACATAACTCACCCTAGACATAGGTGATACAAGTCAAAATTCAAACCAGGGTTTGCCTTTGGTTTTGAATCGATAAATGTTAAGGTCAGGCTTGGCCTTTTCCTGGAGGTTCCTCCACGAAGACTTTGTGATGGAGTTTCTTGCCTTCTCCTAGTGAAGTTCCTCGTTGACGTTCGTCGTCGCTTATCCTATTGACATGAATATGCATAGAACATGAATGCAGTTTTAGCAAATGACAATATAATATTGTTCCAGACTTATACAGGAACAAAACTAGCTGGAGATAAAGTTTTGGTTGCTGGAGTGTACAGCAACAAAGAGGACCAAGATTGAAGTTGTGAACCTATGAAGTGATATCGACGTAGTGTTGGTTTAGAGATATGAAACTGAATTATCTCTGACAAACAGTGCCAATGACCTGTAAACTTTTACAGTGGTTTCCAATGGTGATATAGAATCAACCATAAAAGCTTCAGCTATAACAATTAAATACTATGCGTTTCAAAAAAACAATTAAATATTATAGCCTACAAAATTCCCACAAGAAAAATGACTATCTGAATTTTCATGATCAAACAGAGAGTTTGTCATGAGTGAAACTTTGTTTTCTGGATAGGGGAGTTCATGTAGAGTCTATCAAGACTTATCTCACAATTTTATAAGCTTTATACAGGAAGATATGATTTTTATAAGTTTCTAGAAAATGCTGAAAAGTTTCTGTTGTTTTTGGGCATTTTATGACCAGTTAGGAAAATCTCCAGATTGAACTAGGTTAATAAAGTCCAATGAAGCTTAAATTTTTACAGGAATTCAGAAACTTACGATAGAACATTTTGGCAAAATTTCAGATTTTTCTAAGAAGCGAACAATCAGATAAAAATCAAACATGATTTTAGTTTAAAGGGCTCTACGAGAAAATCTAGGGACTTTCATGAAGATTAAGTTGTAGTTCTGGTTAGTATAGATAAATAGCAAACCAAGAAATTTAGTTTTTCAATTCTTGAAGCTTTCTACTGAGATATATTCAATTTAGAAGCTTGCACAAGTTTCTATACAAATTCTAAACGAATTTGGCTATTTTTATGTGCATTGAGGATACTTAGGTGATCAGACCATGTAAATGAAGTATAATGACCCTGGAATTTTTAATGGAGTTCAAGGATATTAAAATGAAGGTTCTGGAAAAATTTGATAATTTTCCAAAGAGCAGAACTATAGGAATTAATTCTATAAGAATTTTTTTATTTGAATTATAGAGCAATTCCTATGGACTTTCATACAACTCCAAGTGCACCACTATAAATTATTCTTTATGATGGTTCTAACAAAATTTATTTGGGAATTGTTGCACAATTCTACTGGGAGATATGGATTTTTAAGTGGGAACTAAATCTGGAATTTAATTTACATGGGGAAATTTGAATAAGGAAGGGGCCCACGGGTTTTACAATGGGCCAATCGGAAGCAAGCCACACGGGGCTAAAAAGTTAACGGGCATAGCCACATGTGATCACCGGGCTGCAGCTGATCTGAGGTGCGCGCGTATTAGGTTGACATCTCGGCCCCATGGGGTCTTCTTCCACCTCACGCCAGCGGCACTCGGGCGGCGCCCGACGGCGGCCTCTCGCCGGTGCCTTGCCGCAGCTCGCCCTAGGGCATGGTGGCCCTCCAAACTTGCCACCCCCACCTAGAATACGACATAGAACACGACAGTAAGGCCCCCGACGGCGATTGGCGGCCGGAGATGGCGGTGCTACGATGGCGGGCGGAGCTAGGGTTCCGGCGATGTCGGCAAGCCTCAAAAAATGCCCGAACAAGCTGGAAAATGACCGGGAAGATCCTGGAATCCCGGGGAGGATGATTAGGGGACGGAAATTGAATGGAAAAGCTGGCAATGCCGAGTTCGTCGGTGAGCCATCGGAATTTTCAAAAGGCGGCTACAAAAACTTGACTCTCGGCTAAATTACTCGATGGGTTGCTCTGAAATTTGGTCTTAAGCTGCGTATGGAGGTTTAGTCCCTAATCCTTAACTGGACTGAAAAATGTTTGCACGTACAAACCGAATTAAAGTCAAAACCTATCATCATCGCTCGTACTCGGCCGAAATGAAAAATGGAATTTCTACTTCGAGGAGGAATGAAAATAGATGAGGTTTTCACCTTGATCAAGAGGGTGGACAGGTGCTTCTTTTTTGCCGCGGGGAGCAGCTCGTGACTTGGTAGATATCGGCGGCGCCACGGTTGCAGAGGGGCGGCAAAGCAGGGGAGCACACCGGCGGCCCGAAATTCGTCCAATCCGTCAATGAGGAGGCCCTGACTGGCACCAAAACTACTCAGGGGGATGCACGATCAACCATGTGAGCTGAAAACGTTGAAGACAAAAGCTAAAATGCACCGTGCGTCGATGAATTCGCTTAGATCAGAGAAAGGTGCTGATTGTCGGTTTTTTGCGCCAGGGATTAAACAACGATGAAGGACACGACTTGGGGGCGGGGAAAATGATGAGGAACCTGGGGTGGGCTGTAGGCAGCTGGAGGCGACTTAAGCGAGCAGGGTGATCGGTGACATTTGCATGCCGGGAGGTAGCGCCACGGTAAGAACAGGGGCGAAAATGACCCACTGACCAGTGGGTCCCACCTCTCCCTTCAAGCCTATCTTCTCTGGACACTGAAATATCCCACCAACTTGTGTCCAAAAATTCTAGATATTTTATAGTAGACTGAATTGAAGGTGTAGAAATAGATACTGAAATCAGATTGTTGATTTGACAAAGTTTCATTTGAATTCAAATTAGAATTTGAATATGGCTCAAATTTGCTATGCGTCTCAAATAAAATAGCAAATGAAGTTCAAAAATCTTGGAACTTTGAAGTTAATTATTTTGAACCTAAATAGACCTCTGGAAAAATTTGGAATTGATTTGGACAAAGTTAAGTACACGTCAACTTTTCAAGTCAGCATGAAATTAAACTTTAAGTGCGTGTCTAAGTCAATGGAAACTTGCTTCAAAATTCTTGAAACTTTGCAGAGAATCTAGTTAGAATATTATAAGATCATTGGTGAAGTCCAATTGTGATGTTAAAAAAGTCTGAGCATGAGGTAGAAAAAAGATTTTTAAGTTCACCTCATTATAACATGTTCATCATTGTATGTGAATATAATTCTATCTTTCTTTACTTGCATTTAATCCTCAACTGCTATTCACAACGGAAACATGTGGGATTTTACATTTATATGCCCACCCTTCAGTTGGTCCAGTAGAGATGCAATTTGATACTTTTTTCTTATAAGAACCTCTATTATTGTTCAGAAGCCTCTTTTTAACTTCTTTATTTTCATTATCAGTTGTATGTGTTGTACCTAGCTGCTACCACTCGCCTTGAGGACATTTCATGAGTGTCTTGCCTAATAGATCAATAGGTGTTCCATGTAGTTTTTGGACTTTTGGACAATTATGTATCTTGTAAGACCTATCCTTCAAAAAGCACTAATCATGTTTAGGTTCTAATATTCTAGGCAGCAACTAATATGAGGGTAGCCATGCATGTATTTCATCAAATGGGCTTAGAGCATTACCATTTTCTAGTTTCTTATAACATGGAATTATGCTACCTGCAGCTTTATGTGATTATAAATACATTTGAACTGTTATAACTAGATTTAAATATTCTTTATCTTCTGCAGGTTCCTGATGTTGCTGCGATATTAATGCCACTATGCGAAGCTTCTGTATCAATAGCACCCCCACCTAACCACAAGTCTGCCATTTTTTGTGGAACTTCTGTGCATTCTGTGTTATCTTGCGCATTTCTTTCTTTTCTTCGCTCGTGGAAGTTCTATAGACCTCAAGAACATTGTACTATTTTTTTATTAACAAGAACATTGTACTGTTGGTGGTGGAGGCTCAAATAAGGAACATATTGTGGACTATTTGCAATCTTTAATCTAATTCTTGTAGTTGTGTTAGTGTTACTGGAATGATCGTGCTGTTGCAATTGAGATAGTACCTAATATATTTTGAAGTGTTTTGAGTTGGTGCGTATCTTATGTATTGAATCTACTGCAATTGAAACGATGATAATTGTTGTCGGTGGTTTTGATCCGGCAGATCTCCCGACACTACTAAAGTGTTAGAGGAGTTTGAGGTTCGGTGTGGGCGCGCGGAGATTCAAGAAGGTGAAGTGTTAAGTGACTCAAGAGACACGAAGATTTACGTGGTTCGGGCCGCCTGAGCATAATACCCTACTCCACGGGGTGTGTTGGTGTTGTATTGGATGTATGAGCTCAACGTCAGTTGAGAATGTAGAGTGAGCGCGTCTCCCGAGAGTCCCCTCTATGTATCGTCGGCCTGTCCTTTTATAGTACAAGGGTAGGCCGTTACAAGTTAGCCTGGCACGACATGTGGCCCTGGCGGTTACTGATATTGATACACATTCAACACGTTTAATTGCCCTTAATGATCGAGTTATGGGCTCTGACAGCACCGTTACAGGTAATTAAGGTCGTCCGATCGTGTGTCATTAATATAGTATTAATGACACTTAATCGGGTCTTGAAGTCCTTGATTCCTCTTTGAAGATCCGGAGCCGTTGTGAAGTCTTCCGGAGGTTGGAGGCTGAAGATCCGACGGTTGGACACGTGGCAGCTCTGGTGCGTACCGAGGGAAACAGATAGGTCCGGTGCCACCTAACACGTGTCAGTTCCAGAGCTTCCCTCGGTCTGGGGTTAGGTCCGGGGGTGCCACTACGATACATAGCCCGGAGCTTCCCCCTTGTGGGCGGTAGCTCCGGTTTGATAGTACATGTGGAGACCCTGGGACTAACCATGTTGGGGAAGCGGGTCTGATCATGTCTGACATGTGGGCCTCCGAAGGTCTTCAAATAAAGTAGAAGATATTCCCTTGAGATCTTTGCAATCCCAAGGGGTATATGGTACCCAGGGTACCGACAGTGGCCCTCTGGGCCCACCTCTGGGGAAGGCCCCTTGGGTGAAGTCATTCCGCTGGAGGTGGGTCCATCCTTCGACTTTTGAACTGAGTCTTCAAAGGTCTTTGGATGTGTCGCTGGTGATAGTTTGGAGTTAAATTCTCGCCGCGTGGCATATCCAGTGTGCGGCAAATGAGATCATTGGCGTGCGGATCTCATGCAATTGAAGGTCGCCGATTCCCGATATGAAAATCATATCGGTTCCGCGCGCCTTGTCAGGCCGCCGCCTTCGGGCTTCCCGCCTCATGATGACAACCGATCGCCTGCGTATGAACCTCGACTTGATCGTCGGGGTGGTCCCGGGCCCTCTTGTCATCAGCTGGGTGGAATTTTTGAGTAGTATCTTCGATTTCCTTGTGGTTTCCTTCCAAGCGTTGCGAGGGCTTACTCAAGAAGGAAAGCGCGCACCGTCTGGGGTTCTTTACGCCTCTCATCTGATCTTGCGTTCAAACTCCCAACTTGTGCTTGCTTTTCCTCTCTTGCCTTGCTGTGCCGCGATGGAGTTGGGTCTCCGCGAGAGCCGTTTGAAGATCGAAGGTGACCTGAAGAAGGTCCGGGCCCTCATGGGATGGTCCCTGGACTTCTTCAACTGTCTGGTCCGCGTCGGAGGAGAGCTCCCATTCGAGAAGGAGCACGCCGGCGAGATGGTGTACTTCTCTTCGTACGCCATGGTGGGGTTGATCCCACCTTTTTCCTCCTTTTTCTTGTTGCTGCTAGACTTTTATGGTCTGCAGCTGTATCACCTTGGCCCCCACTCCATTCTTCTTGTGTCTATTTTTGTCCACTTCTGTGAAATGTGGGTGGGCATCCCCCCCTGCATTGAACTTTTCCGGACCTTCTTCACCGTCCATACCACCGGTAGGAGTAATGAGTACCTTGGCTTCTACTACTTCGTGAAGCGCAAGAAGTGCCCATTCAAGTACCTCCGGTCGTTTCCCTATGGAAAGTGGGATGACTGGAAGAAGGACTGGATAGTCATCCGGGTGGAGGAGCACGAGAAGCTGGAGCTGCCCGAAGGCCTCCCCAACATCGACACTACAGTCTGGAGTGAAGCTCCGGTGCTGTCGGATGCCTTCAACCCTGCTCTGACCAGGATCCGCCATTGCGTGGAGGGAGGATTAACTCCTCAGGTGGTATTTTGCAATTTCCTGGTCAACAGGTGGGCACCGCTGAAGAGGAGAGAAAAACTCGCTTGGGCCCTCAACAGCGTGATGGACGATGACCGGGTCGAGACCGGACTAAAGTCCAACATGGCGGGGGCAACCTTGGAGTTACATCTCAAGAAGTTCTAGCACGGCATCGACGTCGTGGGAGATGACTTGACCCCGCCATCAGCCTTTCTCCCTCTGAACGTGGAAGTAGAGTTCAGCAGGGAGCTCCGACGGACGATGTCGGTGCTTGACGACCTTGGTGTCGTCGAGAGAAGATCGACCTCCACGGTGGTGATCCCTGGGGCTTCCGAAGGTGGCTGCGACCCTGCCCCGAAGCCAAGGATCGAAGTCGTTGGCAAGGGCAAGGAGCCAGCAGACGAACCCTTGAGCCGGAAGAGGAAGCTGCAGCATGCTGACGGAAGGTCCGTCAGGCCTGCAACCTCTGCATCATCTCCTTCTCCCCGGAGGGGGAGGTCTTCTACAACTGCGGAGACTGTACCCACAGCAGCGTCTTCCCGGGGTGCTAGCTCCGTGTATGCGACTCCATCACCAAGGCCAGTTGAGGCCTCTAGGTCCGGAGGTCCTTCCCGGTCGAGGAGGGCCTCGACTAAGGAAGTGCCCGTGGCTGCAACGAGTTCCGGGGGGCCTTCCGGAGCTTCCACGCCGGCGGCGGCTATGGTTAGCCTAGAACGCCCGGGAAAGAGGTTCCGCGCAAGCTGGTGCGGAAGCCTCCCGAGGTAATTTTTAATCTTTACCTCAGATAGTTATTTTGTTGTTGTAACTATTTTTTAAGTTTCTTCATCCATCATCTGCAGCGTTCCCAAGAAGAGGAGTGAAGCTCCACCCTCAGCCACAGCAGCTGAAGCTGTGAGGGCGGAAGCTTCTGATCCTGTCCCGGCGCCGCCCCAAGTGGTGGCTGAAGCTGCGACAACTCCGGCGTCAGCTGTCGTGGTCATGGACCTCGACTCATCCCCCGAGACTCCCGTGGTAGCGCTGGACCGCGGGAGAGAAGATGCGCCAACAGCACCTGCCCCAGAGGTTGAAGCTCCGGGTCTTGATGCTGAGATGACGGAAGCTCCAGCCGTTGAGCTGGAGGAAGCAGTAATTCCGGCCCCAGAGCAAGAAATTGTCGAAGCCCCAGCGGTTGAGCCGGAGGTTATTGAAGTCCCAGCATGTGCGCCGGATGTTGAGGAAGTCCCTACGGTTGGGTCGGCTACCTCTGAAGCACTGGCCGCAGAGCCGGTCGTTGCTGGAGCTCCGGCCGCAGGGCCGGTTGATGTTGAAGACCTTCCGGCTCCCGAGCCGGTTGCCGTTGAAGCTCTGGCCCCAGGGCCAGTTATTGCGGAGGCATCAGCACTCGAACCCGTGGTGGTTGAGATGCCAACAGCCGAGCCATCAGCGGAGGAGGGGCCCCGGCCGGAGCCGGAAGCAGCACCTGCTCCGGAAGTGTTGTCGGCGGAGGTGCATGCCACTGAGCCAGAATGCCCAGATGGAGCCTCTGGCCCCCTGCCTGAGGGGGGCAAATGAAGACCTGGTGACGGAGCCTTCGGAACCACTTCCGGAAGTCGGAACTTCTTCCACGGGACCCTCCTCAATGGCGACTGGGGGTATCCCGGAGGACGGCCCTAGTGCCGTGGAGGCTCAGGGAACCACTCTGGTAGAGTGGGACCCAATTTTTGTAAGCGAGAATCCGCCGGAACCAGCAGAGGAGACCCGAGCAGGTCCGGAACCTATTCCTCTGTCGTTGTCAATTGACAACGCTTGCTCCAGCCTACGTCAAGTTCAGCTGGCATTCTACCACGACAGCAAGGCTCTTGAAGAGGAGCGCCAAACCCTTAGGCGGTGGCGTAACCTGCTCTACTTCGAGACTAAGCTGGCACAGTCGAGGCTAGCTCATGACAAGGAATGAATCAAGCAGGAGAAGGTCCGCCTGGAATACTGGGGCAAACTATTGGATGACAGGCATAGCTTGACTCGCGCCCTCGATGCTCAATCCCCGGCCATTTATGAGCAGACCAAGGCAGCTAATAGTGCGGCTGATGAACGCCTAGAAAGGCTGGAAGCCATTAACACTACTCTCATCAAGCGCTGGGAGGCACTTGAGGAGAGGGAGAAGAGGCTCGAAGATGAAGAGAAAAACCTCCTAGAGCTGTGGGATGACGTCCTGAGGAGGGAGGAGGAGCTCGCCGAAAAGGTGGCTCTGGTTGACAAGGGTCTCGAGGAACGCACCAAAAAGTTGGAGGAGCGTTGCCTTAAGGAGGAGGAGAAGGCCTGGGTGCGAGGGCAGGAACTCTACGAGCAAGAGTGTGCCATCGCTGCTAGGGAGAAGAAAGTAAGGGGCAGGGAGAAGGACCTGGTTGACCGCCGGAACAAGATCTACCTACAAGAGGAGGAGCTCGGAAAACTCGAGAAGCGGGTTGCTGAAAAGATTCAGCAAAATGCCAAAGAAGTTGAGCGCCTCACTCGCGAGAATTCTGAACTGGCGGCGGCCAAAAGATCCTTGGAAGAACTGAAGGGCTTGAGGGTTGCGTACTCCCTACAGGTTTGGGAGTTCCTGGGCAAGGCCAACGACGCGCTGACACCGATGGGCTTCAGTCCCGTGCGTCCGGATGATCCGGAGCCAGAGCCGGACCTGGCGTTGCAGGCGTTGAGCTCGGCAGGTAGCAAACTCTCAAAGGTGGGCGACGTCATCGCGGACCAGTTGGAGGTTGAGGGGCAATCCCTGGCGAAGAACGTCGCAGAGTATGTGCTGACGTGCTACACCAGTCAGGATCCCCAATTCTCTCTGGACCCGATGCTTGAAGGTCCCGTTGAAGGAGAAGGTGAAGCCACCCGAGCCAACGTGTCGGAGGTTGCTCAGAAGGTTGCCTAGTTCTTCCATAGGTTCTAGGACCATCTCTGTAGCTCCCACTTGTATTCTCTCTTTTTCTTCCCCAATTTTGTAATCCCTTGTCTCCAGATGAATGAAATCCCCAATTTTTTGTGAATTCATTTTTTGTCTTCAACACTTTTGTCTTCACTTGGCCCCCTGGTAGATGTACACAATTTGATTCTGAACATGTACCAAGAGGATATTGTGTTTTGTTGAAGACTCGTTTGCTTCGAACTTGTAGAATGTATGTCCGAAGTCTTGGATATTGAAGGCCCCCTGAGGTTGTCGGAGCTCAGTAGCTCTGGCAGTAGTTCCTATCAACGCGTAGAGCATCGATAGTTAGACCTTCGGCGTGTTGGAGCTTAGTAGCTCCGGCAGTGACCTTTGTCAACGCGTAGTTTGTCAGCAGCAGACTCCATTTGTGGAATCTTCTCCCCATCTTTTATTCTGCGTCGACAGCTGGCCCCCCTAGCTTTACCGGAGCTTGGTTGCTCCGGTGATGCTCGTTTTCAATGTTTAACATTGATTATAAGCCACCCAGGGGGAGTCGGAGCCTTGTTAGCTCCGTCTTTTCTCCATCAACGTGGATTTTTTATTTTTCCTACACACTGAAGCCAAGAAAAATAGTAAAATTTGTTCTTTGCCTATAACTTCGTCGCGGCTTACGATTCTCAAGAGAGTTTTAGGTCAAGCGCGATTCTGAATACAACCGAATGCGTTGTCTTTTCTTCCAGATCCAATTGTACTTGGACCCGCCTTACTTCAGCCTGTCCGGGTGTAGGTAGAGTGGCGTACTTAGGGTGCTTGACCAGGCTAAACCAATAGCACAATCCGGCCCTAGATTGGCTTGGCGGCATTCGGGCGAGTGAGTCATGAAGAATATTTGAATCCAAAAGAATTGACAATACAGCTCGAATCGTATATGAACCGGTCGGACTAAAATTTCTTAAGAATTGCACAACTTTGTTATAGACAAGAAAGAGAAAAATAAAAAATATTGAGCTTGTACAAAATAAATGCACGTGGAGTCTGTTTCACATGAAGATGTCTTTCATTATAGGTCCGGGGTACAGGGGAAACAAGTACACTCTTAGCGTACGGAACCAGGCTAAGTGTGTTTCATTTCTCGTTTGACCCAGGGTAGCTAGCTACACTTTTAGTCCTGAGACTGTGACAAGTGTTGCATGAACTTTGCGGACCTTCCGGGAAAGGTCCGGCTGTTCTCCCGGAGGAACTACCCAACTCTGTACAATGACTCTATAACATACACTTCAAGCTACTGCAGACTCACCTCCGTGATATTAAGTGTAGAACTTACGAAGGTGCTCAATGTTCCAAGGATTTGGGAGAGGTGTCCCATCCTCGGTAGCCAAGCGAACGCTTCCAGGACGGGATAATTTAATCACTCGGAAGGGTCCCTCCCAGCTGGGGGAGAGTTTGTTTAACCCTTCTCTGGATTGTATTCTCCGTAGCACCAGATCGCCTTCCTCAAGCTGTCGGTTGTGTACATGCCGCTGATGATAGCGCCGAAGGGCTTGGCGGTATCGGGCATTCCAAACAGCTGCTTGGCACCTTCCCTCCTCAAGGAGGTCTAGGTCTTCACGCTGGAGTTGGTCCTGCGTGGCTTCGTCGAAGGTCCGGACCCTGAGTGACCCCAAGGTGATTTCCAGAAGAAGGATTGCTTCAGCTCCGTACACCAGGAAGAAGGGTGTCGGTGTCTCTCCAGTTGACTGGTTTGGAGTTGTCCTGTTGGCCCATAGAGTGGGCGGAAGCTCTTCAATCCAGTTGGATCCATGTTTTTTCAAGCGCTCATAGGTGCGCATTTTGAGTCCTTTCAGGATTTCTGCATTTGCTCTTTTGGCTTGGCCATTGCTTGCCGGATGAGCTACGGAGGTGTAGCAAACATGAATGTCGAGGTCTTTGCAATATCCTTGAAATGCAGAGATTGTGAATTGGTTCCCATTATCAGTGATGATTTTGTTTGGGACTCCAAATCTGCATATAGTGGACTGCAAAAAGTTGATAGCGGACTGCTTGTTGATTGTCACAACTGGAGTTGCTTCCGGCCACTTGGTGAACTTGTCAATGGCGACGTACAGGAATTTGTAACCTCCGACGGCTCTTGGGAAAGGTCCCAAGATGTCCATCCCCCACACAGCGAAGGCCATGTAGGAGTATCATTTGTAAGGGCTGATCTGGTGTGTGAATTTGCTTTGCATGAAATTGGCATGCTTCGCATTTCTTCACCAGCTCAGTTGCATCCTGGAGTGCTGTAGGCCAGTAGAAGCCATGCCGAAAGGCTTTACCGACCAGCGTGCGGGAAGACGCGTGGTTCCCACACTCGCCTCCATGGATTTCTATGAGGAGCTCGCAGCCTTCTTCCCTTGTGATGCACCGCATTAGGATGCCATTGGCACCGCGCCAGTAGAGATCCCCTTCTACCAACGTGTATCTTTTAGCCAATCTGACTATCTGGTCAGCGGATACATCATCGTCAGGAAGGATGTTGTCTTTCAAGTAGCTCCGGATCTCTGAGATCCATGCATCGGAGCTAACTTGAGCATTTGAGTCTTGCATGCTGGGTTGCTCGGAGCTTCCGGCAGCACCTACGACCCTTGATGGCTGCCATGGTAACAGGGCCATTGGGACCGTCAGCTTCGGGATGCTGATCTCGCCCCCTTCGCTCAGTTCGGCAGGCTGAGCTGTGGGTTTAGACAACCTCCGGACAAAAGTTCCGTCTGGAGCCAGAGCTCCAGTTGACGCTTTCGTCCAGAGTTCGTCGGCTTCAGCGTTGTGGGCACGCTGGACATGGTGGAGATCTAGGACTTCGAAGTCCTTCTGAAGCCTCTGGACTTCAAGGAGGTAAGCAGCTAGCTGGAGATTATTGCAGGAGCATTCACCCTTCACTTGCTTAATGATGAGCTGTGAATCTCCCTTGACCAGTAGCTGTTTGACACCATATGACAGTGCCACCTTTAGTCCGTAGATGAGTACTTCGTACTCCGCCATGTTGTTGGTCGCCTTGAAGTCAAGGTGTACCATGTATTTTACCTTCTCTCCGGTTGGTGCGAGGAGAAGGATTCCAGCTCCGGCCCCCTGCTTTTGCATGGAGCCGTCGAAGTAGAGGGTCCAGTGAGGCTCGGTGAAGACTGGAGCCCTGTGTTCCGGCTTCTGCTCACTGGGCCCCCCAGGCTTTGATGGAGAGGGAGTCCATTCCGCCACGAAATCCGCCAATGCTTGACTCTTGATTGCTTGTCTTGAAATGAATTCGAGATCGAGTTCGGCCAATTCTGCTGCCCACTTTGCAATATTCCCAGTTGAATTGGGATTATGCAAGATTGCTCTAAGTGGGTAGGAAGTCACCACTAAGATTTTATGAGCTTGGAAATAATGGTGAAGCTTCCTGGAGGCAATAAGAACTGCATAGAGCAGCTTATGCACCTCTAGGTATCGAGTCTTGGCATCATGAAGTACTTCACTGATGAAGTACACTAGGCGCTAAATGGTCCATACCCTCCCGGAGGGGCCCGGAGCTTCCTCTTCATTGACCCGGATCCTCCCGGAGGGACCGGATTTTCTTCGAGGACCTCCGGGTCCTTGCTGGAGGAACTCGGAGCTTCTTCAGGAGCGACCTGGACCCTCCGGGAGGGGTCTGGGTCTTCTGAAGTAACTTCTTGTGGGGTCAAGTCTGGGAGCTGGGACCCAGACTCGCTTTTAGGAACCTCCGGAGCCTCCCGAAGGGGTCTGGATTCCTGAGTATGTGATAGTTCTGGTCTCTCCGCAACCAGGACCATGCTGACGACTTCATCAGTAGCTGAAATGTAAAGCAGCAAAGGCTCACCAGGGTTCGGAGCTACCAGAGTTGGTAGGGTGGGGAGGAACTGTTTTAGCTCCTGGAATGCGTTTTCTGCTTCTTCAGACCATTGGAATGGTCCGGACTTCCTCAATAACTTGAAGAAGGGAAGTGCCCGTTCTGGTAGTCTTGAAATGAACCCGCTAAGAGCTGCTAGACATCCAGTCAGCTTTTGGACATCCTTGATGTGGGTTGGTGGCCGCATGTCTTCAATGGCTTTGATCTTCGCCGGATTAGCTTCTATGCCCCGGTGACTTACCAGGAAACCAAGAAGTTTTCTGGAGCTAACCCCGAAGACACACTTGTCTGGGTTTAGCTTTGTGCGTGTGGCCCGCAGCTTTGTGCGTCTCGGTATGCTCTTCATCTTCCCTAGACATTCTGATTTGATGATACCCAGAATATGCATTCAGGAAACACAGTAATTCACACCCGGAGGTGGAATCCACTATCTGATCTATTCTAGGTAGTGGGAATAGATCTTTTGGACATGCCTTATTTAGTGTTGTATAGTCGATACACATCCAAAGCATCCCGCCGGCCTTGGGCACAACTACTGGGTTTGCTAGCCATTTTGGATGGAAGACTTCTCTGATGAATCCAGCTTCGAGCAACTTCTTCACTTCTTGTCGATTGAAGTTCTATTGCTCCGCGAATTGCTTCCGAGGCTTCTGATGCACAGGTCGAGCGTCGGGGTTGATCTTCAGATTGTGCTCAATCACTTCCCTGGGGATCCTAGGCATTTGTGATGGTTGCCAGGCAAACACGTCGACATTAGCCCGGAGGAAAGCGATGAGCGCGAGTTCCTATTTGTCATTCAGTCCTCCCAATATAAGGGTGGTCTAATCGGCATCGGAACCGATTTGGACGACTTTGACGGGAATGTCGGTGTCGCCGCTTGGCGGCACACGAGGTGCAGAAGTCGAGCCTCGCTGACGAATGCTCGGGGGTTATGGAGCTTGCTCCTGTCTGGAGTCCTCCTCTTGCGCCTTAGTAAGCGCATGGAGTTCTTCCAGAGCAGTTACTCCGGCAGTGCGATCTCCGCAGATCCGGAGAACACCTACTGGTGTTGGCATCTTCAACACCAGGTATCCATAATGAGCAGCTGCCATGAATTTGTACAAGGCAGGCCTACCCAAGATGGCATTGAAGGGTAAGTTGATTTGAGCTACGTCAAAGACCAACTTCTCAGTGCGATACTTCTCCCGGGTCCCGAAGGTGATGGGGAGGGTAATAGCACCAAGTGGGGTAATGGCTCCCGGACCTAATCCGGAGAAAGGTCGGGAGGGGTGGAGATCCGAAGGTCAGAGCTGAAGCTTGGTAAAAGCTTCGAAGCTTATGAGGTTGAGCCCCGAACCTCCGTCTACCATGACATGGTGGAGCTGGATGTTATTGATGGTAGGAGATACCATCAAAGGTAACTGACCTACTCCAACCATGCTTCGAGGGCAGTCCGAAGCATCAAAAGTGATGGCTGTGTCCATCCACTTCCGATGAGGCTCCGCCCTGGCTATAGGAGCTACAGCAGCCATGTCCCGACACATAGTCTTGATGACGCGACGGGAGGTGATGTCCCATGATCCACCAAAAATGGTGTTCATGGTCTTCCGACATTCGTTGTCAGAGACGTCAGAATCGTCATCGATGGAGGTGTAGACGGCCTTTAGGACCTTTTTGGGATCCTGAAAACCTACCTCCTCTTCAACCAGAGCTTGGTCAACTTTTTGTTTTCCTTCCCTCTGTCGGAAAGGAGCTTCTTCCCGGCGCTTGTTGTAGCGCTCGGCAAGGTTTTGGACCTCCCGGCAATCTTCCAAACTGTGGCTGTCCGTTTTGTGAATTGGACACCACAACTTGGTTTTGCCACCGTCTTCAGAAGACGGTCGAGGTCGCTTCTCATGGCGTGGCCCCCGGCCACCCGGAGCTACAACAGCTGCAGCATTGGATGCAACGGCCGACGGCTTCTTCTTGTCGTTGGTCTTTTTCTTCTTCTTGCCACTCCCGGAGGTAGTGGCTTCGCCTTTGGAGGATTTTTTGTGATCCTCCAGAGGTGGTTTGGAGTACATTTCACGGCCCTCCGCAGCTCTGGCACACTTGTCAGCCAAGCTGAAGAGTTCCGTGACACTGATAATCTCCTTGATCGCCAGTTTCTCCAGCATCTTCTTATCCCGCACTCCCTGTCTAAATGCCACAATGACAGAGGTGCTAGAGATAGAAGGTATAGTGTTTCATACCTGAATCTCTGGATGAATGACCGCAGGGATTCTCCTCCTTTTTGCACGACTAGAAAAAGGTCCAGTTCGGTGCCTGGTCAGGTGTATGAACTCCCAAAGTTGGTGGTGAACTGCCGACACAACTCCTCCCAACTGTTGATGGAGTTGGGTGGAAGTCTCATAAACCAGGACCGGGCGGTCCCAGTTAAAGCCACTGGAAAATAATTGGCCATTACGGCCTCATTTCCTCCAGCTGCCAAGATAGCTGTGGAGTAAATCTGAAGAAATTTGACAGGATTAACGGTCCCGTCAAACTTCTCAGGCAGGTGAGGCCGGAACTTTTGTGGACACCCGTCCATACGCAGATGCATGGCCAGGGCTGAGCAGCCTCCTCCTACTCCTTCAGGAGCAGGAATGTCCTGAGCTTCCCGTCTTTCACGAGCACGCTCAATATGGACTCGGCCATCTTGTTGACGGTATCGGCGATCAAGCTCCGCCTGGAGGTCATGAGTTGAAAGCCTTGATACCGTGTGAGTGTGTCGTGCCCCGGAGGGCAACGACGTCACCTGCTGTGACGCAGCACGTCTCCTGTTGTTGGAAACGTGCGAACCAAGTCTGCCATACAAGGTCCATCGCTGCAACGGGGCCCGTCCTGAAGGAGGAGGACCCTGGTTGCTGATGCGGTCAGCTGCTGCTGCAGCCAAATGTTCC
The DNA here is from genome assembly GCA_036927565.1 of Tuctoria greenei. Classification (NCBI taxonomy): domain Eukaryota; kingdom Viridiplantae; phylum Streptophyta; class Magnoliopsida; order Poales; family Poaceae; genus Tuctoria; species Tuctoria greenei. Next base: position 97,228,315 of record JAYESD010000010.1, read on the forward strand.
ACATCGGCCCTCCACTGCTCCATGGCATCCCGGTATGCATCCGAAGGTGGTGGGCGTTGAAGGAGAGCACGTGCTGCATGAAGAGCGTGTTCCGGGTTGTCAAGATTCGCTGACGCAGTGATTGACGCCGGTGCACCATCACGCTGACCAACTTGATTTGCTGGTGGAGGTGGCGGTGGTGGAAGTGTGACTCCTGCTGGAACCGTGGTTCCTGCTGGTGGCTGCATATTGGAGGGATTGCCCCCAACAGCTTGAACAGCGGGATGACCATTGGATTATCCAGCGGCTGAGTTCACCGTTCTTGAAATCTCAGGCTCCCCCTACCTGGCGCGCCAACTATCGGTGGTTTTGATCCGGCAGATCTCCCGAACCCTACTAAAGTGTTAGAGGAGTTTGAGGTCCGGTGTGAGTGCGCGGAGATTCAAGAAGGTGAAGTATTAAGTGACTCAATAGACACGAAGATTTACGTGGTTCGGGCCGCCTGAGCGTAATACCCTACTCCACGGGGTGTGTTGGTGTTGTATTGGATGTATGAGCTCAACTCAGTTGAGAATGTAGAGTGAGCGCGTCTCCCGAGAGTCCCCTCTATGTATCGTCGGTCTATCCTTTTATAGTACAAGTGCAGGCCGTTACAAGTTAGCCTGGCCCGACATGTGGCCCTGGCGGTTACTGGTATTGATACACATTCAACATGTTTAATTGCCCTTAATGACTGAGTTATGGGCTCTGACAGCACCGTTACTGGTAATTAAGGTCGTCCGATTGTGTGTCATTAATATAGTATTAATGACACTTAATCGGGTCTTGAAGTCCTTGATTCCTCTTTGAAGATCTGGAGCCTTTGTGAAGTCTTCCAGAGGTTGGAGGCTGAAGATCCGACGGTTGGATACGTGGCAGCTCTGGAGCGTACCGAGGGAAACAGATAGGTCTGGTGCCACCTAACACGTGTCAGTTCTGGAGCTTCCCTCGGTCTGGAGTTAGGTCCGGGGGTGCCACTACGGTACATAGCCCGGAGCTTCCCCCTTGTGGGCGGTAGCTCTGGTTTGATAGTACACGTGGCGACCCTGGGACTAACCATGTTGGGGAAGAGGGTCTGATCATGTCTGACATGTGGGCCTCCGAAGGTCTTCAAATCAAGTAGAAGATATTCTCTTGAGATCTTTGCAATCCGAAGGGGTATATGGTACCCAGGGTACCGACAAATGTATTATCATATTATGGTGATGACTTTGTACAAGATGGAGAAAGATTTTATTATATTGGTGCATTGTTTTTTCGGATGTTTTTGTAATGTACAAATAGTTTTAATGATATTGTAGTAATGATGGAATTCTAATTTGCATGATATTATATTGTTTATGGCTTTTGTTACAAGTTTTTCATTAAATAGATTTTTCTGATTTTTTGAGTTTTTTGCAGTGTTTTTTTTCTGATTTTCTATATATTTTCAATGTTTTTTGTTTTTTTAAATCCCTGGTATTTTCTCCCCAACTTACCAAGTGAATAAAATCAGGGGCGCGCGTGGAATTCCACAAGGGATTTTCTTCCCTGGGTTATCCCTCCCTTGCTGCCAAATGAGGCTTGAGGGCTAGTTTGGCAGCCCAAATTTCCGGAGGGATCCTGGCCCATTTCCTGGTCCAAAAAACTTGGGCCAAAATTTTCTCTAAGCGCATTTGGCAGCCCAATATCCTGGCTCGATCTGCGTGGGAGCATGGGCTTTTGTGGCCCGACCTCGCGAGGTCGGGCAAGAAAACCCTGCCTTCCTCGCGTGCCTTCCACACCGCTCCCACTCCACGTCTGCCTCGCGCCGCCGCACTCACCTCCCACTCCCGATCCGCTCCACCGTACCAGCCTTGGCTCGTACATGCCGCGTTCGCCCCTGGTCGACTTCCTCCCACTCCCGATTTGCTCCGCCGTGCTCGTATCCTTCCTCCCTGGCGGTGCAAATGTAATGAACTCAACAAGTGCAGACAATGATCACAGAGAAGCACCTCAATGCTCAGAGCAAATCACAACAAAATGATGAAAAATCACTTCATATCGATAAAACACCCAAGAGCAGAATTAATGGGGAACATAGTTCTCTTCATTCACCCAATTTAAACCACTGTCTACTCCATGGTAGAGTATTACATCAGATAGCTAGAATTTTGAAGGAGAAGAAAAGGAACAGAGATTAGAAGACGGAAGTGGAAAGGAACAGAGAATAGGAGACGTAGTGGTTGGGAAAGAAACAGAAACGCAACTGACTAACTGCCCTCCTCTCCTTTGCTTCACGTATTTAAATAGCTGAGTGTTTCAGTTGGGCTTCTGGGCCGCAGCGATACAACATCCTCCTTGAGTGGGCCTTAATCTCTCTACTTCTCTTCGGTCGTAGCCTGGGATATGACACGAAAGCTAGCGGTCGCGCGAGCCGAGTGGAGCAAAGCGGCAGTGTCTTGGATAGCTACGAGCGGAGCGAAGCGGTCGTGCTCTTATCCTCGTCCCCGAGGCACGCGAGGACAGCTAGCTCAGATCCTGGCCGGCCGCGGTACGATGGCCAGGTGCGCCGTCACTTGGCTGTGTGCTGTCCGTGGGTTAGTTCTCTTGTTCGATGCATGTTAGCTTGCTGCTGCATTTCTGTCCGGCTTCCTCCTGCTGTATCTGTGACTTGCACACATGCACCGTTCTTGCGGCTTCTCTTTTTTTTGTCTAATTTATTGGTTTGGATCAATAGAGATATTCTTCCCGCTTGATCCCGTTGATCTGTCGCCAGTGAAGAGCAGAGGCAGGTACGGGCGCCTTTTCCCCTCACACAAACTTCATCCTCCCCTAACAAATCATGTCCCTCAACAATGAGCATTTTCCTCCTTTTTGCAACAGGAAAGGGGATTTGGTGCTTGCATCCGTTATTTATAGCAAAGAAAGGTAGAACTGAAATCCTCCTCTGTTAGATCTGAAATCCCTTTATTTATACTGCTCTATGCTCTGTTTCTTTGTCTTTTCCTTGTGTTTTACATTCTACGACTGCTATCCTGATGTATTCAAGTTCTTGTATTGCTGTAAAAGTCTAATTTATGAAAATAGATTATGATCTGTGAAAATCTAATTTATGAAAGTTTTGTCTTTGTTGTTAAATGTGTGGACTGGAGTGATTTGCAGAACTTTTGTCTGACAAATAATGCACATCTAGTGGAACATAGTGTCTGATAATCAGGTTATGGTTACATCACTTGGGATTAAATTGCGGGTTTTCTGGATAACACCTTATTCATGTTGTAGCTGTCAGGATTTTTGTATCTCGCTTTCTTTCTCTCTATGATCTGTGGTTATATGTTTTAGAAGAGCCAGTGTTGCCTTAGTTTTCATCTCGATGCATCGCTACTACCAAACTTGAAGCTTCTTACAAATGCCAGGTTTCGTATAAAAAAGAAACTCTTGTTCATATACCTCTGATTCAAATCTCCTGATCAGGTTTCATATGTATTAGTCGACAATCTATACTTTTCAAGGTGAATAATAAGCTGTACAGCTAATAACCAATTATACATACCGATGATCAATTACCAATGCCAGCAATAGTGAGTAATTATATACTATTTCAACAGGAATAAAGAATCTCGTGTGCCAGTTTGTCGTACCTGCTTTTGTCAGTACTTATCAGCTGCAAATATAGTCAAACTCTTAATTTGTCTCTTGTTTATTCTGTAGCTTTTCGTTCTAATTAAACAAGACCATTAGTATATTCAAAGAAGGGGAGCCTTGGCGCAGCGGAAAAGATGCTGCCTTGTGACCATGAGGTCACGGGTTCACCTCCTGGAAACAGCCTCTTAAAGAAATGTAGGGAAAGGCTGCGTACAAAAGACCCAAATGGGTCGGACCCTTCCCCGGACCCTGCGCAAGCGGGAGCTACATGGACCGGGCAACCCTTTCTTTTCATTAGTACTCTTGTTTGATATGTTTCTTTTTTCTACAGAAAAGAGTATTTTGGTGCTTGGATCCATTATCTTCTTGAAAGCAAGGTATTTCTCTCTGATTAATATATGTACCATAGGGATCAAATCCATTATATCCTTCAAAGTATGTACATGGTTGTTGCCTGTTCTCTAGATGTTTAAACCTAATCTAGGAATCTTCCCATGGGGTCTTTAAACTGTTTATCTGGAGCATATTTAGCACTTAGCATGCATCAAAATCGGAGGACTATAATTTTATTTATAGAGTACATATTTTATGGTGATCGGCTTGCTTGATTTCACTTGTATATGAGAGTGACTATCTTCTGCCCTCTATTTTATATAGTTAAGATGTGAAGATTTTTGTTACTATTACTACTAATTCAGCCCATTGTAATTGATAATGACTGTCCTTATGTTGTACATTATGTTTTACTTTATATTTCTGCTATCTAGTCGATTATTTCATTATGCTTTGCTATCTTGTTCCCTTTTGCTTTATATCTCATCTTGCACATTATGCTTTGCTTGATATCTCATTTGCTGCTATATGAGCTTGTTCTTTTTATCCTTTTGTTTGGATTGGAGGTGGTCAAGTTAGATCGATCATTATATGTATTATGTATTCCTACAAATTTCTGTAGATGAACATAGTTTTGTTATTGCTACTTTTCTTCTTCTCTTCTACTACTTTTGTCCCTCTCTTTTTTCTCCTAATCTTGTTTCTCTACTTTCCTGTTACATCCGTACAATCTACAATCCATATTTCTTTCTTTTCTTCCTAAACATGTGCTGTTAAGGGACTATATTATAATACATAACATAAATTTATTATGTTGTAGGGATATTATTAAATAGATTCTATAAATGAGTTAATACGGAAATTTATGGAGGAAGAGGAGGAAGATGATGATGAGTTATTTCTTGTGTTAGTTCCAGCTTTATATTCATCGCTTTCATACTGAAAAAAGGCCAATACACACTTCTTGTCGTAGTGGTGCACAAAAAGTTAAGGAAATTTTGGATGGACATGAGAGTTGGTGTAAAGTTGAGTTTCGAATGGAGCCAGAGATATTTAAAGTTGTAGCAAGTTATCTTAGAAGGGAACAATTGTTGCAAGAAACTCCAAAAATTAGCATTGAAGAGCTTCTTTGGATTTTCATGTATATGATATCTCAAAATGCTAGCAACGCAATCCTACAAAAAGAATTTCAGCACAGCGGTGAAACCGTTCATAGAAATATAAATGAGTTTTTTGATATAATTCCTACTCTAACTCAGAGATTTGTGAAGCTCCCAAGTCTTGACCAACCCCATGTGAGAATTGTGTCCAATCCTAGGTTTTGGCCTTCTTTTCAGAATTGCATCGGTGCAATTGATGATACACACATTCCTATCACTATAAGTGAAGAGAAAGCTCCTCCATACAAAAAGGAACTTTGTCCCAAAATGTAATGCTAGCATGTGATTTTGATCTGAACTACACATTCATCTCTTTTGGGTGGTAAGGATTTGCATCAGATGCAGGGGTTCTTCAATCCACTGTAAGAAAGCATTTTAGTGTGCCTGATGGTAAATTCTATCTTGTAGATGGAGGACATGCAAACACACCCTCTTTTATTGCCCCATATCAAGGAGTTCGGTATCATCTTAGTGAATTTCGGAGACGGGGATCAAGAATTGAGTATGCTGATTATAAAGAGTTGTTTAACCATTCTCAAGCACTCGATCGCAATCATATCAAAAGAGCCATTGGTGTCTTGAAGAATCAATTTCTTATATTCAATGTGGGCACATTTTATCCTATAAAGTCTCAAACTTTAATTGTAGAAATAGCAACATCTTTTCATAATATCATTAGAGGTGTAAATGGTGAAGAAGGATGGTTAGATAAACACCCAACTACTATTGATCCAGATTAGTTTGTTGAATTACCAGAGGGGGATATCAACTATCAACATGCTATTAAGTCCAATGCTGGAAATGTTCTTAGAGATCAAATTGATATGCAGATGTGGAATGACTATATTAGTCATTAGTATTATTCATATATAATAAATGGCTATTTTATATTATGTAGCCATGGCAAGGGCTTCGTGGAATATGAATTACGAGAAAACTCTAGTTGACATCCTCCATGAGCACAACAATCCGAGATTTAGAGGTCGGAATGGTTGGATACCTAAAGGGTGGCATAGTATAACCCAAATGTTCAATGAAAAGTTCCCGTTGGCTATTTTTTCATAGGCACAAATTCAAGAGAAATAAAAAGAACTTAAATCAAACTACAAAGTTATAAAGGAAGTGTAGGATCGAAGAGCACGTGAAAAGCTACCAGAGGGGGGGTGAATGGTAGATTAAAACTTTTTAAGCAGAAGCAATGAAAACCCCTCGGCAGAAAAACAATGTGTTAAAGAAACCGTGTGTGCGACTAATCTAAATGTGTTAAACTGTGACAAATCTAGTATAGATTGTAGAGAATCAAGTCACGAAGACGTCACAACAAGAATCACAAAAATCCATCGAGAGAAACTCAAGTTACGATCGAAAGATCAAACAAAGGTCAATCTGTCCTACTTGAGAAAAACAGTTATGGAACACTACAAAGAAACTCATGTAGATCAGAAACCACAAATCCAATGACGACCACGATACCTTCATATGCATTGTTCTTGATTCAAACAAGCTGTGCAACCTCCCAATCAACTCAACCACAATTCCTCCCGAACTTGATTGTTGAACCTCATCTTCTCCCTAAGACTAGTTCAATGGATCCCGTCACCAGTCATGTCTTGAACTCAAGCAACACCTGCACATGAATAAACAAATAATACTTCTGAGCACAAGTCCTCGACTTAACTCTCATTAGTTCCGAAACCACAACACCTTACGTGAGCACCTCACATAATTATGTTGCAAACCATAGCAAAAAGATATTAACCATAACCATCAAAACACACCAAAAACTTAGTAAAAGAAAACTAAACAAACTTTCCATAATCCAAAAAGCAAGTTTGAAACATTGCAAATTAAAAGTAGAACCATTGAGATCAAGCTCCGAACCTTGCCAAAGCTAATCGGACCTTGAACTGGAGCTTACCAAAACTAACAGAATCTAGCGCTGACACTTACCGAAGCTAGCATGCAGGACCTAGCGCCGGAGCTAACCAAAGCTAGTCGGACCTAGCTTCGGAGCTTACCAAAGCTAGTCATACATAGAGCTGGAGCTAACCAAAGCTAGTCGGACCTAGAGCCAGAGCTAACCAAAGCTAGTCTGACCTTAGCCAAAGCAAGTCGAACCTTACATCGGACCTTGCCAGAGCTACCCAAACAAGCCGGACCTAGAGTCGGACCTTGCTGGAGCTCGTATCTAGAGTCGGACCTTGATGATAAAGGTGTTTTGGTAGTATTCAAAACTTTTATCGACATAGCCAATGTATTCAGCACACATAGGTCTCACAATCTCCCCCTTGATGAATGCATTGGCAACACCACTTAAAATCCGAACATTGGCTTATTCACATGAAAAGTTTTGAAAACAATTTCTCCCCCTTTTATAAAATCAAATGAGATAGAAATAAATTTCTCCACCTATACATATTTCTCCCCCTTGTGTACTTCTCCCCCCTTTGACAATGTATTCAGAAAGGTACAAAAGAGAATTTTTAGTTTGTTATGAGCACATTATAACATATACATATATAACAAAGCTCATCCAAGTCATACTATCAAGTAACTTACACTATCACAATAATGAGATACATAAAGTAGTGTATGCCATGCTAGAGATCAAATGTAATTTTCAATTTTAGCAAGTCATGATCTCACAAACTTAACTATTTCAAAACCTGAAAGCATGACACTTGTTGCTGCATTTTATTATTTTTCAAAGCACAGATCTGGATCATATGATATTTGTAAGAGATTATATGCGCATTTGCCTTATACTAACCAACCAAGCTAAGCTTATGTCATTTGACAATCAGAAGCTTAAGCAAACGGTTTCAGTCATACATAACTTCTTCCAAGTTCATATCTAAGTGCAATGATAAGCCATATCAAAAGAAGAAGTGTGATGAATGCATATTCTCTTGATCTTTACTCAATTTATATTTGTTCATAAAACTCAACATGTGAGTTGATTACTTGATTAATTCATTATGATTAAAAGCACTTGTGATGATGCAACAAGTTCAAAACAGCAAGAAAGTTTGATCATGACCAGATTTAGTGTAAGTAATTATTCTATTTACTACTGATGGCAAAAACTGCAAAATGTTAACATGAGTAATATAGTGAGAACTTTCAGCATGTAAAAGGAATCACAAAGTCATATATGTATGAAATACTATGCTCATATTATTTTAAGTTCAGATTCACACATAGACTTCCCAAGTTTCAAAAATCCCCCTCAATTTAATCCATGAGGATGCATAACCCCTATTTCACTACGAATGTAACAAAAACGAGTGAAATCCAAAGGTTTTGTGAAAATGTCAGCCAATTGTTTTTCAATATGTACATGGTGAAGCACAATGTTTCCTTTTTCAACATTATCACAGACAATGTGATACCTAATATCAATGGGCTTAGTTCTAGAAAGTTGCACGGGGTTTTTAGCATTGCAAATGGCATTAGTGTTATCACTAAACTGTGGAACACTATCTAGATCAACCCCATAGTCCTTAAGTGTTTGAACAATCCAAATAATTTGTGAGCAAGCACTAGCAGCAGCTACATATTCAGATCTGGCTGTGGATTGTGCAACTGAGTTTTGTTTTCTAAAGGACCAAGCAACAAGTGAATTACCAAGAAAATGACAAGCACCGAAAGTATTTTTCCTATCAATCCTACAACCCCCAAAATCAGCATTCGAAAAGCTTTCAAGGTAACAGTTGAGGAAGAAGGAAGAAAAATGCCAAATTCTTGAGTTCCATGTAAGTACTTGAGAATCCTTTTTACGGCTTGACGATGTGAAGCACGTGGGGAAGTTTGAAACCGTGAACAAAGACAGACGCTGAATTGTATGTCCGGTCTTGATGCCGTGAGGTACAAAAGTGATCCAATCATGCTTCTATATTCTTTTTGATCCACGGGTTCACCATCTTCGTCATGTTCAAGTGTTGATGTTGTTCCCATTGGTGTCCGAAGAGGCTTTCTTTTGTCCATGTTGAAGCGCTTGAGAAGGTCCCTTGTATAATTTGTTTGATGCACAAAGGTACCTTCCTCGGTTTGCTTGATTTGGAGCCCCAAAAAGTAAGTGAGTTCACCCATCATACTCATTTCAGGGTTCTGAACTCATCATTGCTGAAAACTTGGACACAAGATCATGAGAAGCACAACCAAAGATAATATCATCCACATACACTTGAACGAATAATAAGTCATTGCCATGCTTAAGCACAAAAAGAGTTTTATTAACCTTGCCCATGGTAAAACCCTTTTCATGTAATAATGTTAACATATCATACCGTGCTCTAGGGGCTTTTTTTGAGACCATACAAGGCTTTGGACAGTTTGTAAACATGATTAGGAAAATCTGGATTTTCGAAACCTGGTGGTTGCTTGACATAAACCTCCTCATCTATATAGCCATTAAGAAAATCACTTTTAACATCCATTTGATATAACTTGAAACCTTTAGATGCAGCAAAGGCTAACAAAATTCTTATTGCTTCTAATCTAGCAACTGGAGCAAAAGTTTCATCAAAATCTAGACCTTCAATTTGTGTGAAACCTTGAGCAACCAACCTAGCCTTATTCCTAACCACAACCCCATCCTCACTTTGTTTATTTTTAAACACCCATTTAGGTTCAATTAAAGTGTTGCCTTGAGGTGGAGGTACAAGTTTTCAAACATTATTTCTTTCAGAATTTTCTAACTCTTCTTGCATGGCAATAATCCAAGACTCATTAGTGAGTGCATGTGATATATCTTTTGGGTTCAAAAGAAGCAACAAAAGCAGAATGAGCATGAGAATTGGGGTCAGAAAATCTGGATCTTGTAACTCGTTCATGCAAGCTTCCAATAATCTATTTCGGGGGATGATTCATGTAAATTCGTAGGGGAACAGATGTCTCACAAGCTTCTTCTTCATCAAGTTCATCGCAGATTGATGAGCTTGTGGCTTGTGGACGATCAGGACCAGCTGAGATGGTAGTCGGAGCTTGTTCAAACTTCAGAGCTGGACACGTGTCAGCTTCGGAACTATTAGGCAATATCACCAACTCTTTGTCTTCTTCGATGAAAATACTATCCCACTGCAGATATGAATATGGACCTGCAATATTAGAGCTAGTACCTGGGCTAGCTTCATCAAAAGACACTTCACAAGTCTCCACAATTTTGTTATTGTCAAGTAAAAGCACACAGTAGCTTCTAGTATGAGATGGATAGCCAAGAAACATGCCATCAATGGATCTAGGTTCATATTTATCAAGATTACCGTTTCTTAACAAAGCATTTGCAACCAAAGACCCGAAAGTGTGTAACACTAGTCCTATGTCCAAACCGGAGCTCATATGGTGTTTTACCTAGCTTAGCTCGCATGAAAACATGATTTGAGACATAAGAAGCGGTTGCAATCGCATCAGACCAAAATTTCTTTGGAGTTTGATATTCATCAAGCATATTCCTAGCCATGTCAACTAAGGTTCTGTTCTTTATTTCTACAACACCGTTTTGTTGAGGTACATATGATGAAGAAATTGATGATCTATTACATTTTCAGCACAAAAGTGATCAAAAGATTGATTTTTAAATTCGGTTCAGTTATCACTTCTAATCGCTTTTAAAGATCTCAGGTGATCAATTCATAATCTAAGAAATAAAGTTCTAAAGTGACTAAAAGCTTCATTCTTAGATGTCATAAAGTAAAACCAAGAGTATCTAGAATAATCATCAACAATCACAAGAACATACCATTTACCTCCGAAGGATTGAACACGTGAAGGTCCTACGGTGTCAAGCTGCAAAAGTTGACCCGGTTCAGTTGACATGATCATTGTGAGAGAAGTATGTGGACCTGCAACCATCTTAGCATGTCTACAAGAAGATCACACAATTTCTTTGTCCCCTTTAGGCTTAGGCAGCCCACGTATGCGATCAAGAGCACTAACACACGTTAGATGATCAATGCCTACGTGACCAAGTCTATGATGCTAAAAATATATGTCCTTTGAATCATTAACAACTAGACACCCATGCTTAGAGGAAAACATATCAAAATCATCTTGAAAAACTCTTCCAAACCGGGACACGTTAAAAATAAGATCACCATTTGAATTTACAACTTTGCAGCAATTTTTAGTGAAAACAATTTCCAGATTTTCATCTAGTGGTTGTGAAACAGAAAGCAAGTTGTATTTCAAATTTTTAACAAGTGCCACACCCTTCAAAGTGTAGTGATCATTTACTCTAACCAAACCCTTAGCAATTATAGGAGTTGAAGAACTATCAACAAAAGTAACATTCTCTACACGTTACACAAAAGAGATGGAGGAGAACCATTCTTTGTTACTAGTCATGTGGCGTGAGCAACCTGAATCCACAATCCAAATGTTCTCGTTCCTCAAGAGTGTAACCTACATAGAAGAACAATACATCAATGACTCAATATTGGGGTTAGTCAAAAGGCATTTAGGAATCCAGTACTGAGTCACACGACGTGCAACTGCAAAAACGTGCGAAAGTTGAGATAAAACAGCAGGTTTATGAGTCAAAGTGTGAGATTTTTTGTTCTTAACTACTGAAATATAAGGTTTTACTTGTGTTTCACAAAAGTCAGTAGCTCCGGAGGTAAACTTTGAATGTTTTTAACTCATAACAGCAGGTTGCATGTTCCTGACATTCAGTCTAGTATGTGCAACAAACTTTGCATAAGAGTTATAAGATCTAGTTTGCACTCTTTACTTTTATGTTGTTTAGCTAGTCTATAACAAAAATATATGACATGACCATCTCTACCACAATAGGTACAATGAAATTTAATTTTGTGTTCATGTCCAGATGAGCATGCAACATGTTTATTAGATCTCGAATGAGACAACACTCCTGTAGATTTAAAAACCACTTCTTTTTATTTAGGAACTGTTTTAATCAAACCACTTCCTAATGACTTTATAATTTTGGTTGGATGTGCTTTAGCATGAGCATGGGAATCAAAACCTAAACCAGTTTTATCATTGCAAGATTTGGATGAATTAAGCAGCAAGTTTAGATTTTTGTTCCCAATACAAAACTGCTCTAGTGTCCTATTCATGTCATCAAGTTTCTTAGACAATTCTAGGCAGTTTTCACATGAAGTTTTTCCTTTTAGTTTGCAAATAGAACAATATTTAACTTCATGAGCACGTAAAGCATTGTTCAAAAAAAAGAAATCTCTTTCATAGCATCTTGTAGTTTCTTATCAAGATCATCACAACTAGAACAATGCAAGTCAATTGTAGAGATTTTCTGCAGCAGCAGAAAAGCATACATTGGCGACGGCCCTGGTGACTGCATTGCCGTGCCTAGATCCACCCACCGCCGACCCCCCAACCGAACCCCCATGCCCTCCCCCCATCGACGCCCTCACCCCCTTCCCTCGCACCAGCACCCACCCCGCTGACCCGCCTTCTCTAGCCTGCGGCCTAGATGCAGTAGATTGGGGAACCTCCGATGAAGAGGCTGACGTTGCTGAGGAAGAGGACCAAGAAGGTCAACATCTGTTGCCAGAATAGCCAATCGAAGGTCAGGAAATTCTTCTCTCCCACACTCTGCCAACCTCTGCCCCCCCCCCCCCCCTTGCTCAGTAGATCAGATCTACAACTCTCAATCAAATGAGGAAAGGGGGAACCCCGATGCTCCCGACGATCTGAAGCGGGTATGGAAGAGAATTGTGAATCATCCCAATGGCACATCCTTGACCCGGTTTATTGGAGAATCTAGTGGTTCAAAGGTCTCACCAAAAGCTCTTAGTAATGGGAAAGGCTGTCAGGAAGATGCTCCAACAAGGCAAGCAACCTCCTCCACGACCTCAACTAAAAAATCAAAGGACAACAGCCGGAAGAGATTCCTACAGGGATGCTCTGATCTTTGGGAAACGTCAGCAGAGTCAGCATGTTGATGGGCGGAAATTCAAACCAAAGGAGCAGAAGGACTGGAAAAATTCCTCACGAAGCAGAGACCCCCTGAAAACACGCCCAGCCAACCAGATACTGATGAAGGATGGCAAGTTGTTAGATACCAGAGGAAAAAGCGCAGTAGCCTGCTCAGAAAATGGCAGAGTTCACGGGATGCCTACAACCCCAGCGAGGAGAGAAGATCTGCCTATTTGAAGCACATGAGAGGCAAGTGCTTCAACTGCCTTTCTACTGGACGTTGGGTTGCTACTTGCTCAAACCTGACCAGGTGCTGCAGGTGTGGCCTCACTGGGCACATCTCACGGAAGTGCTCTACACCAAACCACCCGAGGAAAAATATCCCAGAGAATACAACACCAAAGTTGGAGGAGCTCAAGTTCACCACGAGACCGGAATTGGAGAGATGCAACATTCCACTCTCTGGTGAAATCCACTAGCGCATCATTTTCTTCCAGTCTAGGTCACTCCTGATCTGGATGGGTGCCAATAGGCCACACACGGAGACTGGACAAGTCACTGTTGCATTGGTTAGGGAGTTCAGTTTTGACCCTGCACTGTTCCAGGTATCCATACACTTCCCAGAAGACTTCCTTGTGACCTTCACTCGTCGTGAAGACTTTGAGGAGTTCAATCGCTACGATGAGTTTGAAAGCTAGGGTAGGGTTTTTGGGATTCGTCGCTGGGGACCAGACACCCGTGCGATTAGAGGTAACACTCGCTTCCATGTTAAGCTCTGCTTGGAAAACTTACCCCTCCACCTGTGGACACATGAGCACGTGGCTTGGATAATTAGCAGATCCTGTTCCTTCCATTATGCTGAAGAAAGTAGCTTAAGGAGAGAAGAGACAAGGGGCTTTGAGTGTTGGGCATACACCCCTAATCCCAGACGCATTCCAAGAAGGATTTGGGTTACTATGACCGATGGTGGTACAGTATACGGAGGGACCAACCTACAGCGTGCAAGGCTATCAACATCCCGGCCAGGGACCACCTATGATGTATTGGTGAACTTGGTGCTGGTTGAAGATTTGAGGCACCTAAACATAGATGGAAGACCCATGTCCTATCCTGTGTTCTGGGAGTATAGCATGGAGGACAGTGCTACCCAACCCCACGTCCTATCTCCTAGACACGAGCTAACCAGATCGGTCACAAGGACATTTGAAAGGGGAAATTTCCAGCCACCCAGACTCCCCTGCAGTGAAGATATTTGGGCAGGCATAAGGAGATTTGAAGAGGATGATGAAGAAGACAAAGGGGGGGCCATAACCATGAACCCCCAAGAAGGAGATCGCTCCTGCAAACACTTGGATGGAAAAATGATAGAGGAAGAACGAGGGCGAGGTCCCCCAAGAGACAGGGAGAAGGGTCCTCTCGGTATGATGGCAGACAAAGGGTTGAGGACAAATCCCAAAGTTCTAGAATCAGAAGGTCAAGGGAGAGGTCCCTTGAAAGGTTCACCTTCAGACTTAACAGAGAGGACCTAAAGAAGCAAGAGGCTGCAGAGGCAAAGGACCTAAAAAAAGGATCCAAGGAAGAAGTATGCAACCTCCACGAACCTAAGGAGGATAACCCTGAGGAACCACCACCATCTGTTCCAACATTAACTGAAAAGGTAATCATTATTGGAACTACTGAACCTCAAGCACCATCTCCATTGGGGAAACAAACTACCAAAGACATAGTGGATTTCCACTTGGCTTCACTCATCAAGTCAGACATAAGGAGCCAGGAGATAGGAGGGAAGCAGGCAGACCCAATGGTTGATGAAGCACTTCTGCAAGTCAATAAGCCTAATACAACAGCTGAAGCACATTTGCAGGTCAATGAAACCCATCCAGAAAATAGAGTTGGGACCCAAAGCAAAGATGTCATGGCTACCATCCCACTGCAGATCATTGCCGTCAACATAGACCCCCAAGAAGGTGAGATTGGTGCTGGAAACTTAAACGAAGCCTCTTTCTTCCTGGACAAGCTTAGCAAGAAGATTGTCCCTGAGATACTGCATAATCCCATGGTGAAATTGGGGAACAAGAATGTAGAAGGAACAACTGAACCTGCAACTGCCAGAAGAAGTGGTCGTATCACTGTGAAGAGGAGTGGAAAAGAGACAAAATCTGCTGAAAAACTTGCCCATGAACTCCTGACCAAGAAATTGGGGCTCAAAGCAACTGAAGGCTCCCTTACCAAGGAGGTCAAAAACTGTCTGATTAAAGTATTCAAGTTGCCTCTTGCTATGGAGCAGATCTCAGCGATGGAGGAATTACTCCGTTCCATGAGCATCGATACTTCTAAGTGGGCCAAGCGCCCACTGAAAGCCAAGGCAAGAGATGCCTAGTAAGAAAGAATGGAAGACCAGACTAGTAGTTCTGTTCCAGTTTAATTATGTTAGAAAGCTTTGGTTGTGCATTGGTTTGTAAGTCCCTATCTCTGTTGCATGGGACCTTGTTTCCCATTTGTCTACTGTCTACAGAGACCATCAATTGTGTTAAAGTGGTAATAAATTTTAGCATCATTCCAACTCTAGGAGATGACGGCCTGGTGGATCCTGACCCTCCTATTGTTCTTGAGCTGAAGCCTAATGTTGTAGATGCAGCCCCAGAGCCCACAGTCACCCATGATGTACGCTTCACATCATTTGGAAGAATCTATGTGCTGTTGTCCGCTTTGTCAGTTGTTTTTTATCCATGATATGGCCCAACACAATGTTAAAATTCTGAACTGGAACATCAGAGGCCTAAATGCACCAATAAAGCATCACACAGTAAAGAACATGATACAACAAGCTAAGCCCAACATTGTCTGCCTACAGGAGACCAAGATAGCAAAATTTGATGATTTCATAATCATGCAAACTTTGGGTCAACAGTTTTTCAGCACTATTCTTACAAACCAGCGATGGGCACAAGGGGGGGAATCCTTATTGCAGTTGCAGATAACTACTTCAAGATTCTTGCATCATCACAAACCAAAAATATATTAACAGTAGTGATCCAAATGCAAGCAAAAAATACCGAGTGGATGCTTGCTGGGGTCTATGGACCACAGGAGCTGCCGGAGAAATTAGCTTTCCTTGATGAAATTAAATTGCAAAAACAGCAGGTAGATGATAAATGGCTCATCATTGGGGATTTAAACATGATATACAGAAATGAAGACAAAAATGGGGGGCCCTACAACAGGGGTATCATGGATAAATTCAGGAACACATTAAATGATCTTGAGCTAAAAGAGATGAGACTAATAGGCAAAAAAATACACTTGGTCTAACCAGCAGGCTGTGCCTATTCTTACAAGGATTGATTGCTTCTTCCACTCGGTTCAGTGGGAAGATCTATTCCCAAGAACATGCCTACAGGCCCTCTCAAATGGCATCTCGGACCACTCCCCCTTGATCATGCAAGGAGATATTTCCCTCCCCAAAATGAAACTTTTCAGGTTCGAGGACTATTGGCCAACCATGTCAGGCTTCCAAGAGACAGTAGCACAAGCCTGGATAAAATCGGTCCAAAACACAAATGCAATTAGAAGGTTGCATATCAAGCTCTCAAGAACCGCAAAATCGCTTAAAAACTGGGAGAAAAATTCGATTGGCAATATTAAAGTACAAATTGAAATAGCCAAACAGATAATTGAAGGGCTAGAGTTGGCACAGGAGAGTAGAATCTTAACCCAACCAGAGAATGAATTCAAAGACAGGATTAAAGAAAAATTACTAGGTTTGATAGCTATAGACAAGATCAGAATGAAACAGAGAGCTAGACTGGCCAATATTAAAGCCATGGATGCCAACACAAAGTTTTTCCACTTGAGAGCAAATGGAAGGAGGACCAATAAGTTTATCCAAATGCTAAAAAAAGAAGATGGTTTTGCCCTTAGCCACGAGGAAAAGAAGTCACTAATTCAAGATCATTTCATGCAACAAATAGGAATGACTTCAGAACGTCCAATAACTCTAAACTGGGATGAGCTCCATTACGAAAATGAAATGCTCCAAGGATTAGAGATGGACATAGGAGAGGAGGAGGTGAAAAAAGCTGTAATGGACCTACCAAGAGACAAGGCACCAGGCCCTGATGGATTTACATCACTTTTCTTCAAAGAATGTTGGCACACTATTAGAGCTGATGTTGTTGGAGTTTTCCACCTCCTATCTCAACTAAGGGGCAACTGTCTCAACCTTATCAACACTGCCGATATCGTCCTCATTCCAAAAAAGGAAAAACTGGAGCAGATCTCAGAATACATGCCCATAAGCCTAGTGCAAAGCATTGCCAAGATTTTCACAAAAATCCTGGCCAACCATCTAGCTCCACATCTAAATAAAATGGTGGGAAAAAACCAGAGTGCTTTTATCAAAAAAAGATGCATACATGACAATTTCCTTTATGTGCAAAATATAGTCCAGGGCCTTAAGGCAAAAAGGAATAAGACTGTGTTCCTAAAATTGGACATCAAAAAGGCTTTTGACTCGGTACACTGGTCATACTTGCTGGAATTGTTGTAGGCAAGGGGTTTTGGTCCGCGATGGAGAGAATGGATCTCATTGGCTTTATCTACGTCTTCTACCAGGATACACTTAAATGGCAAACCAGGAAACCCCATAATGCATATAAAAGGGATACGCCAAGGAGGCCCCCTCTCCCCCCTACTCTTCATATTGGCTATGGATCCACTCCAACGAATCCTGCAAATGGCCATCAGGCAGGGGATGATCACCCAAATGACCCCAAGAATAGATATGGGAAACATCTCTATATTTGCAGATGATGCGGCGATTTTTATTAACCCAACTAAGACAAACCTGAGTTTGACAAAGGACATTGTCCTATTTTTCGAGCAGGCCTCATGGATTGAATTAAACATGGCAAAAATAGAAATATACCCTATTAATTTACGGCCACAAGATGTGCAGGAAGTAATAGCAGAATTCCCATGCAAATTGGAAAGCTTCCCCTGCACTTACCTCGGCCTTCCCTTACACATCCCAAAGTTAAAACGCAGGGACTTACAACCTTTGGCAGACAAAGTGGGAAACAAACTGCAAAAGTGGAAAGGGAAGCTATTAAACAAAGCAGGCGGACTCACCTTGGTCAAGTCAGTGCTCACTAGCACTGTCTCCTACCATGCACAAGTTCTCACCCTACCAAAATGGTTGATAAAGAGCATTGACTCAAGAAGGAAGCACTTCATATGGTCAGGGGAAACAGGGGAAGGAAACAAAAGGGGGGGGGGCAACCTTGTTAAATGGGATATGGTCTGTCGCCCCATGAACCTCAGAGGTCTGGGAGTCCTCAACCTGAAGACATTTGCATCATCTTTGAGACTTCGATGGTAGTGGCAACGCTGGGCCGACTATGATAAGCCATGGCATGGAATGCAAATTCCATGTAATGAAAGAGATAAGGCCATTTTCACAACATCAGTCAACATACAAGTGGGAAATAGAGCAAAGACTCTGTTTTGGCAAGACAAGTGGAAATGAAACTTACCTTTCAAGAATCTTTTACCAGACCTTTTTGCCCTGTCATCTCATTTGAACCGAAAAGTAGTGAAGGAGATGCAGGACATGGCCTGGTTCAGAGGCCTAAGAACCCTGACAAATACACAGCAAGTGCAGCAACTAATCCTGTTATGGGAGATGATCAAAGACTTTTTTGTGCAGAGCCAGCAGTATGACACCATTGTTTGGAAATGGACTGCAAACAAGACCTACTCGGCAAAATCAGCTTGTGAAAATCAATTTGCAGGTTCAACAGCCCCCTTTGCGACACAACACCTCTGGTGAGCGAAGGTGGAACCAAAAGTGCAATTCTTCAGTTGGACGCTCTTGCATGAATGTGTACTCACAGCGGAAAACCTTGAAGCTAGGGGATGGAACGGTAACATCATATGTCCTCTGTGCCTAGATGAGCTTGAAACAGTGCACCATCTTTTCCTTGACTGCCCATACACCCAACAGGTGGCCGCCCACATAGAGAGATGGTATAGATTGCCACTTTTTTCCCTCCTGACCAACGAGCATACGCTAGCTCTGAGTTTCAACAACGCGGTTTCAGGCGCACCAAAGGAAAGAAGACGACGCAGAGGGGCACTCTTGTTGTACCTATGGTGGAACACATGGAAGGAAAGGAGCTGAAGGATTTTCCAGGGGCTGGCAGAGGAGCCTGAGAGGACCGCACATCTCACAAAGGACGATTATGTCTGGAAGCTACGAGCTGATGCGGGGAGAGATCCATGGCCAACACTCCTGCTTCCCTCTTAGCAAATCCTTTATGACTTACAAGCGTGTCTGTTTACCTTTAATTTCTATCTTGGCAACCATTTGCTACCCTGTGTAATTTTCCTTTAATCTGAACTTTTTCTCCTCCTTTAATGAATAGGCAGAACACCTGCCACCTTTTCCTAAAAAAATCAATTGTAGAACAAGAAGCATCTTTTAAGTTTCCAATATTAACTGCAGCAAGCTTTTTGTTCTTTTTAATTTCAAGTTCAAGTTTATCAAGTGTGGAGGTATGTGCACTTCTTAGGGAGGACAATTGTTCATATATTAAGTCACATGAGGAACAAGAATCATCACTTGGAATCAAGGATTTCAAACGATTAATTTCAGATTCTAGTGACTCAATTTTAACAGTATTGTCCCTAAGATTTTTGTCCTTTTTCTTAACAATAACAGTGGCACGAGAAATAGCATCACACATTTCTTCGCAAGTAGGATATACCTCTTCATTGTCACTGTTGTGTTCTGCCTCCTCCATACTTGATCTTGACTTTCCCGCCATGAAGCACAAGTTTGCCAAATCATCTTCATCTTCGTCACTCCCAATGTCCACGTCGCTTGAGCCAAGTTCCTGGAGTGCAGAGATAAAATTGTTCACCAGTTGGTGACCCGTAAGCTTCCCGGGAAGTAGGACTTGAAAGGATAGGACAATCTGTACGAAAGTGTCCTGTCTTACCACATTTGAAGCATTGTTAAGGTCTGGAGCTTCCTCTCCTTCTAGTTCTCACATTTGGCAATGCTTTTGAGAAACTAGTAGAGAGAAGTGCTAGCTCTTCCTCTGGAAACTCCTCAATCTGTTCAAGGGTTAGAGAGCAAAAAAAGCAAGTGTACCACAGGATGAAGATTCATCGGAGCTAGGCATGTCACGTTGAGAAACAAAAGCAATAGACTTTGTCGACTGTTGGAGTCGGCAGATCTCCTGACACTATGAAAGTGTTGGAGGAGTTTGTAGTTCGGTGTGGGTGCGCGGAGACTCAAGAAGGTGAAACGCGATTGGACACGAGTGACACAGTGGTTTACGTGGTTCGGGCCGCCTGAGCGTAATACCCTACTCCACGGGTGTGTGTGTGTTGTATTAACTTGTGAGCTTGAGTGTGTTTCAGAGCCCTCTCTCTGTGTATCGTCGGGTTGTCCTTTTATAGTACAAGGACAAACCGTTACAAGTCAGCCTGGCCCGACATGTGGCCCTGGCGGTTACTAGCATTGATACACGAGATTAATTGTTGTTAATAACCCTGTAACGGCTCCGACAGTGCCGTTACAGGTGTTAAGATCGTCCGATTAAGTATCATTAACGTGGAATTAATGATAATTAATCGGGTCTTGAAGTCCGCGGCTGTCCTTTGGAGATCCGGAGCCGTTACAATGTCTCTCGGAGGTTTGAAGCGGCCAGCTCCGACGTATGGACACGTGGCAGCTCCGGAGCTTGCTTGTGGGAAGCGGGAAGCTCCGGGGTGGCCTGGCACGTGTCAGGTCCGGAGATTCTCTCGGTCAGGGGTTAAGTCTGGAGGTGCCGTTTCAGTACCTAGCCCGGAGCTTCACCCTTGCGGGTAATAGCTCCGGTCTGGCGGTACACGTGGCAACCTAGGGGTTAACCATGTTGGAGAAGCAGGTCCGGTTATGCCTGACAAGTGGGCCCCCGAGGGTCTTCAATTTGAGTAGATGTCCTTCCCTTGAGATCTTTGTAACCTCAGGGGGTGTATGGTTTTTAGGGTACCGACAGTGGCCCCCTGGACCTACCTCCGGGGAAAGTCACCGGGGTGAAGTCATTCCGTCGGAGGTGGGTCCATACTCGCGACTCTTGAACTGGGCCTTCAAGGGTCTTCGGAGGTGCCTTTGGCGGGACTTTACGGTTAAATCCCGACGCGTGGCGCACCTCAGGCGGCAGATAAGATCTTTGACGTGCGGATCTCTCGCAATTGAAGATCGCCGGTTCCCGATACGAAAACCGTATCGGTTCCGCGCGCCTTGTCAGTCCGCCGCCTTTGGGTTTCCCGCCTCGTGATGACAACCGTTCGCCTGGGTAAGAACCTCGACTTGATCGTCAGGGTGGTCCCGGGCCCTCTTGTCATCGGCAGGGTTGAATTCTTGAGTAGTATCCTTGACTCTCCTGCAGTTTCCATCCAAGCGTTGCGAGGGCTTACTTAAGAAGGAAAGCGCACCGTCGGGAGTTCTTTACGCTTTCCATCTGTTCTTGCGCTCAAACTCCCAACTCGTGCTTTGCTCCTCTTCTCTTGCCTAGCTGTGCTGCGATGGAGTTGGGTCTGCGTGAGAGTCGTTTGAAGACGGAAAGCGATCTAAAGAAGGTCCGAGCCCTCATGGGGTGGTCGTCGGACTTCTTCAATCGTTCGGTCCGCGCCGGCGGAGAGCTTCCCTTTAAAAAGGAGCACTCCGGCGAGATGGTGTACTTTTCATCGTACGCCATGGTGGGGCTGATCCCACCGTTTTCTTCTTTCTTCTTGATGCTGGTGGACTTCTATGGTCTGCAGCTATACCACCTTGGCCCTCACTCCATTCTCCTTGTGTCCATCTTTGTCCACTTCTGCGAGATGTGGGTGGGCATCCCTCCCTGCATCGAGCTCTTCCGAACCTTCTTCACCGTCCAAACCACCGGCCGAAGCGACGAGTACCTTGGCTTCTACTACTTTGTGAAGCGCAAGAAGTGTCCGTTCAAGTACCTCCGGTCATTCCCTTCCGGTAAGTGGGATGACTGGAAGAAAGATTGGGTAGTCGTCCGGGTGGTGGAGCATGAGCGGTTGGAGTTGCCAGACGGTCTGCCCGGCATTGACACGTCGGTGTGGAGCGAAGTTCCGGTGCTGGCGGCAGCCTTCGACTCCGTCCTGACCAGGATCCGTCAATGTGTGGAGGGAGGATTGACTCCCCAGGCAGTGTTCTGCAACTTCCTGTCCAACAGGTGGGCACCGCTGAAGAGGAGGGAGAAGCTCGCCTGGGCCCTCAACAGCGTGATGGACGAGGACCGGGTTGAGACCGGGTTGAAGTCCAGCATGGTGGGGAAGTCCTTGGAGTTTCACCTCAAGAAATTCCAGCACGGCATCGATGTTGACGGAGAGTACTTGACTCCGCCGCCGGCTTTCCTCCCCCTGAACGTGGAAGTTGAGTTCAGCAGGGAGCTCCGGCGGAAAATGCCCGCACTTGACGACCTTGGCGTCGTCGAGAGAAGATCAACCGCCCGGTTGGCGATCCCCGGGTTGTCCGAAGGCGGCTCCGCCCCTGTCTCTCAGCCAAGAGCTGAGGTCATCGGCAAGGGCAAGGAGCTGGCGGAGGAGCCGGAGAGCCGGAAGAGAAAGCTGCGACATGCTGACGGAAGGTCCGTCGGGCTTGCCACCTCCCCCCCAGTTCCCCGTCCTCAGGAAGGGAGATCCTCCGCCGCCGTGGCGGCTGTCCCCGTGGTGGGGTCTTTTCGTAGCGCTACTGTTCCGGCGGTGGGATCCTCCCGGAGTGCGACTGTCCCCGTGGTGGATCCCTCCGGAGGTGCTAGCTCCGGGCAGGCGACTCCGGCACGTGAAGCAGTGAGGGCCTCCAGGTCCAGGAGTTCCTCCCGATCAAGGAGAGCTCCGACCCGGGAAACGCCCGCGGCCACGGCAAGTCCTGGGAGTCCTCCCGGAGCTCCTACACCGACCGTGGCCAGCCCGGAACGTCCGGGAAAGAGGTTCCGCGCAAGCTGGTGCGTGAGCCTGCCAAGGTAATTTTTCTTTCTTACCTCGATTAACTTTTAATTGTAGCATCTATTTGCTCAATTTCTTCGTTCTTTATCTGCAGCGTTCCCAAGAAGGGGAGTGAAGCTCCGCCCTCAGCCACAGTGTCTGAGGCTGCGGGGGCTTCTGCTCCAGCTCCGGTGCCGCCCCAAGCGGAGGCTACGACAGCTCCGGCGCCGGCTGTCGTGGTCATGGACCTCGACTCATCTCCAGAAGTTCCCGTGGTAGCGCCGGACCACGGGATTGAAGATGCGCCAGCGGCACCCGCTCCGGAGGTTGAAGCTCCGGGTCCTGGTGCTGCAGAAGTAGAAGCTCCGGCTGTTGAGTCGGAGGAAGTAGCGGTCCCGGCTTCGGAGCCGAAAAGTGCTGAAGCCCCGGCGGTTGAGCAGGAGGTAGCTGAAGCCCCGGCACACGAGCCGGAAGTTGAAGTAGTTCCGGTAGTTGAGCTGGTTACTTCCGAAACTCCGGTCGCAGAGCCGGTAATTATTGGAGCGCCGGCTGCAGAGCCGGTGATTGAAGAGGCGAGGGAGCTTGAGCCTCCCTCAGAAGAAGTGTCCCGGCCGGAGCCAGTGGAGGCGACGACGTCGATGGTACCCGTGGCGGAGCCAGAGTGCCTGAACGAAGTCGCCGGCCCCCAGCCTGAGGGGGCAAATGAAGACTTGGTGGCGGGACCTTCTTCGGTGGCGACTGAGGCCATCCCGGAGGAGTGCCCTAGTGCTTTGGAAGCTCGGGGTTCCACTCTCGTAGAGTGGGACCCAATTTTTGTTAATGAAAACCCGCTGGAACCAGCGGAGGAGATCCCAGAAGGTCCGGAGCCCATCTCGCTGTCGATGTCCATCGACAACGCCTGCTCCAGTCTACGTCAAGTCCAACTAGCCTTCTTCCACGACAGCAAGGCTCTTGAAGAGGAGCGCCAAACCCTTAGGCGGTGGCGTAATCGACTCCAATTCGAGACCAAGCTGGCGCAGTCTAGGCTTGCGGATGACAAGGAATGGATTAGGCGGGAGAAGATCCGCCTAGAGCTCTGGAGTGAGCTGCTGGATGGGAGGGAGAGCATGACTCACGCCCTCGACGCTCAATCCCGGGAGTTCCATGACCAAGCTAAGGCTGCTAACGATGCGGCCAACGCTCGGTTCGATCAACTCGAGGCCATCAGCACCGCACTCATCAAGCGCCGAGAGGCACTTGAAGGAAGGGAAAGGCGGCTCGAGGATGAGGAGCAAAAACTCCTGGAGCTACGGGATGACGTCTTGCGACGGGAGGAAGAGCTCGCCGAGAAAACAACTCTGGCGGACAAGGGCCTCGAGGAGCGCACTAAAAAATTGGAAGAGCGCTGCCTCGAGGAGGAGGAGAAGACCTGGGTGCGGGGGCAGGAACTCTACGAGTATGAGTGTGCCCTTATCGCCCGGGAGAAGAAAGCGGAGGCTAGGGAGAAGGACCTGGTTGACCGCCGGAACAAGATCCACCTCCGGGAGGAGGAGCTCGGAAGACTTGAGAAGCGGGTTGCTGCGAAAATCCAGCAGAACGCCAAAGAAGTTGAGCGCCTCTCCCGCGAGAATTCGGAGCTGACGGCGGCCCGAAGATCCCTGGAAGAGATAAAGGGCCTGAGGAAGACAGACTCCCTGCAAATTTGGGAGTTCCTGAGCAAGGCCGACGATGCGCTGGCACCAATGGGTTTCAGCCCCGTGCTCCCGGATGATCCGGAGCCGGAGCCGGACCTTGCGTTGCAAGCGTTGAGCGCTGCGGGCAGCAAGCTCTCCAAGGTGGGCGACGTCATCGCGGACCAGTTGGAGGTCGAGGGGCAATCCCTGGCTAGGAACGTCACAGAGTATGTGCTGACGTGCTACACTAGCCAGAACCCTTGATTCCCTCTGGACCCGGTGCTTGAAGGCCCCGTCGAAGGAGAAGGCGAAGCTACCCGAGCCAGCGTGTCGGAGGTCGCCCAGAAGGTTGCCGAGTTCTTCCATAAGGTCTAGGACCATCTCTCTTAGCCTTTACTTGTATCTTCTCTTCTTCCTCAATTTTGTAATCCCTTGTCTCCAGATGTAATCTCTGGTCTTCTGATGAAATGAAATCCTCAATTTTTCGTGAATTTCATTTTTTTGTCTTCAACATCTTTGTCTTCACTTGGCCCCCTGGTAGATGTGCACAATTTGATTGTGGACATGTACCAAAAGGATGTTGAGTTTTGTTGAAGACGAATTTGCTTCGAACTTGTGGAATCTATGTCCGAAGTTTTTGATAGTGAAGGTCCCCTGAAGTTGTCGGAGCTTAGAAACTCCGACACTGTCCATCGCCGGAGCTTAGTAGCTCCGGCAATAGCCTCTACCAACACGCTGAGCGTCGATAGTTAATACTCCAAGGTGTCGGAGCTTAGTAGCTCCGACAATGACCCTTGCCACGCCTGGTTTGTTGGCAACAGACTCTAGTGATAGGGTCTTTTCACCATCTTTAAGTCAACGCCGACTGTTGACGCCCTGGTAGGAGTCGGAGCTTGGTTAGCTCCGGTTTTTCTCCATCAACATAGGGTTCATTTTTCCTGCACACTTAAGCCAAGAAAAATAGTAAAATTCGTTCCTTATCTATAACTTCGTCGTGGCTTACGGTTCTCAAGAGAATTTTAAGTTGAACACGATTTTTAGTACGACTGGACGAATTGTCTTTTCTTTTAGATCCAATTGTCCATGGACTCACCTTACTTTGGCCTACCGGGATTTAGGTAGAGTGGCGTACTTAGGGTGCTTGACCAGGCTAAGTCGATAGCGCACTCCGGCCCTAGAATGGCTTGGCGGCTTTCAGGCGAGTTGGCCACAGACGATATTTAAATCTAAAAAATCCGACAATTCGACTCGAATCGTACGTAAACCAGTCAAACTAGAATTTCTTAAGAATTGCACGTTTCTGTTATAGACAAGAAAGAGAAAAATAAAAATGTCGAGCCTGCGCAAAAATGAATGCACGTGGAGTCTATTTCACATGAAGATGTCTTTCATTATAGGTCCGGGGTACAGGGGAAACAAGTACACTCTTAGGGTACGGAACGAGGCTAAGTGTGTTTGGTTTCTCGTTTGACCCAGGGTAGTTAGCCACACTTCTAGTCCGGAGACTGTATCAAGTGTTGCATGAGCTTTTCAAACCTTTCGGGAAAGGTCCGGCTGCTCTCCCGGAGGAACTACCCGACTCTGTACAATGACTCTATAACATACATTTCAAGTTACTTAAGACTCACCTCCGTGGAATTAAGTGTAGAACTTACGGAGGTGCTCGATGTTCCAAGGATTTGGGAGAGGTGTCCCATCCTCGGTAGCCAAGCGAACGCTTCCGGGACGGGATACTTTGATCACTCGGAAGGGCCCTTCCCAGCCGGGGGAAAGTTTGTTTTGCCCTTCTCTGGATAGTATTCTCCGTAGCACCAGATCGCCTTCCTCGAGCTGTCGGTTGTGTACATGCCGCTGGTGATAGCGCCGTAGAGCTTGGCGGTATCGGGCATTCCGAACAGCTGCTTGGCACCTTCCCTCCTCGAGGAGGTCCAGGTCTTCACGCCGGAGCTGATCCTGCGCGGCTTCGTCGAAGGTCCGGACTCGGAGGGAACCCAAGGTGATTTCCGGAGGAAGGATTGCTTCAGCTCCGTACACCAGGAAGAAGGGTGTTTCTCCGGTTGCCCGACTTGGAGAAGTCCTGTTGGCCCATAGAGTGGGCGGATGCTCTTCGATCCAATTGGCTTCGTGCTTTTTCAAACGCTCATAAGTGCGCGTTTTGAGTCCTTCCAGAGTAGAAAGGTCTTGAGCATCTCGTCTTTCTCGAGCTCGCTCGATGTGGACACGGCCATCCTGTTGGCGGTATCGGCGATCAAGCTCCGCCCGGAGGTCGTGTGTCGAAAGCCGAGATGCGGTATGGGTGCGTCGTGCCCCAGAGGGCAACGACGTCACTTGCTGTGACGCAGCTCGTCTCTGGTTGTTGGAGACATGTGGACCAAGTCTTCCAGACAACGTCCGTCGCTGCGACGGGGCCCGCCCTGAAGGAGGTGGACCCTGGTTGTTGAGGCGTTCGGCCGCTGCTGCGACCAAATGCTCAACATCAGCCCTCCATTGCTCCATGGCACCCTGAGATGCATCCGGAGGTGGTGGTCGCTGGAGAAGAGCACGCGCTGCATGAAGCGCGTGTTCTGGGTTGTCATGACTTGCCGGCGTAGTATGTGACGCCGGTGCACCATCATGTTGCTCGGCACGTCTTGCCGGAGAAGATGGTGGTGGTGGGAGTGTGACTCCTGCTGGTGCTGAGGCTCCTGCCGGTAGCTGCATGTTGGAGGGATTGCCTCCGACAGCCTGAGCAGCAGGTTGCCCGTTGGATGATCCAGCCGCAGAATTCACCATTCTTGAAGATCTCAGGCGCCCCTACCTGGCGCGCCAACTGTCGACTGTTGGAGTCGGCAAATCTCCTGACACTATGAAAGTGTTGGAGGAGTTTGTAGTTCGGTGTGGGCGTGCGGAGACTCAAGAAGGTGAAACGCGATTGGACACGAGTGACACAGTGGTTTACGTGGTTCGGGCCGCCTGAGCGTAATACCCTACTCCACGGGTGTGTGTGTGTTGTATTAACTTGTGAGCTTGAGTGTGTTTCAGAGCCCTCTCTCTGTGTATCGTCGGGTTGTCCTTTTATAGTACAAGGACAAACCGTTACAAGTCAGCCTGGCCCGACATGTGGCCCTGGCGGTTACTAGCATTGATACACGAGATTAATTGTTGTTAATAACCCTGTAACGGCTCCGACAGTGCCGTTACAGGTGTTAAGATCGTCCGATTAAGTATCATTAATGTGGAATTAATGATAATTAATCGGGTCTTGAAGTCCGCGGCTGTCCTTTGGAGATCCGGAGCCGTTACAATGTCTCTCGGAGGTTTGAAGCGGCCAGCTCCGACGTATGGACACGTGGCAGCTCCGGAGCTTGCTTGTGGGAAGCGGGAAGCTCCGGGGTGGCCTGGCACGTGTCAGGTCCGGAGATTCTCTCGGTCAGGGGTTAAGTCCGGAGGTGCCGTTTCAGTACCTAGCCCGGAGCTTCACCCTTGCGGGTAATAGCTCCGGTCTGGCGGTACACGTGGCAACCTAGGGGTTAACCATGTTGGAGAAGCAGGTCCGGTTATGCCTGACAAGTGGGCCCCCGAGGGTCTTCAATTTGAGTAGATGTCCTTCCCTTGAGATCTTTGTAACCTCAGGGGGTGTATGGTTTTTAGGGTACCGACAGACTTGTTGGGGTTCTTATGTGATATTATGTCAATTTCATGAGTTTTTAACTTGGAATATAGCACATATAATGTAAGTGTACTTATGATAGTAGATTCACGAATAGATGTGACTTTCATCTCCAAGATTGACATATCTAATTCACTTAACAATTGCCTAGTATTTTCAGCATCTGAAAAATTAACATTAACACTACGCAAGTTGCTGAAAATTTTATTAAAGCGAGCAAAAACGTCATCAATGGACTCACCGGGTTGTATATCGAAGCGCATGTATTCTTTCTTGAACATATCCTGCTTTACCTTCTTGATCGTGTTGGATCCTTCGTGTTAATCACAAAGTTCCCTCCACACATCGTATGCCGATCGAAGGTGTGCAACATGGTCGAAGTCGCTCTGACTTACTCCTTCGATTATCAAGTTGCGGGCTTTGTTGTTGTTGTCAACATCTCTTAAGTTTGTAGTCATGATGATGAGTAGGTTTAGGCTCGATCTTCCAAAAGGTATGTCGATTGGGATGGAGAACTCGACGTTGATGATCTGCGGCACTCGAGCGGTTCGAGTACCCCTGCAATCACTACACCACGGCTCCGTTGGTTATCAACCGTGCCATACACGCTTGACCTCGCCAAGAAGGCTAATCCCTACAAGTGCAACCGAGAACACGAGCAAGAACGTCGAAGACACGATCAGGAAATCACGAAGTTGGGGTCTCACAAACCGTAGAACGGTGATATTATTGATCTAAGCAAAACCCACCGAATATGACCGGTGGCTGCTGTATTTATAGGCTAGGGTTCGACCAAAACACGATTAGATGCGTCCTTAATGGACTCTTACGGGATACAAGGCCCAAAGGCCCGATTCGGTGGCGCAGCACCGGACAGAAATCTGGACTCAAATGTTTCGACGATTCCCAATGACTCCGGAGGAATTTTGAGGTGGGACCGGAACCATTGGAAATTTTATCTTCTCCTCTTTCTGTGCATATGTAGAATGTCGAAAACGGAGTCCGTATGCCTCCTGGGCGTCTGTTTTAAGGTGGACTGCTCCTGGACTCCAAGTTGAACTCGAGTCCGAGTTGTAAACTGTTTCCATCAACTTGTGGACGTCCCAGCTGGTTCTCCACGCTCCCAAGGCCTCCTTCCTTCACTTGTTGATCTTCTCCATTATTCCTAATAACAATTAAATCATCACATAGCAATCTATTCTCAAACTCACATGCTAAAGAAGTTAGGAACCAATTCACCTGCTGATTTAATAACCGTGCTCGTGCTCTTGTGATTGGTCCTTGCAGTTCAATGTGCGTCACCGCTGTTTTGATGTCCTCATCATCCTCTCCCTCTTGAATTGGAGTCATCCTCGACTCAGGTTCATCTTCTTCTCCCAAATACGGTCGCAAATCAGAAATGTTAAATGTAGGACTAACCCCAAAATTTGGAGGCAATTCAAGCTTATATGCATTATCATTAATCTTTTCAACGATCTTAAAAGGACCATCAGCTCGTGGCATAAGTTTAGATTTTCTCAAGTCAGGAAATCGCTCTTTTCTCAAATGTAACCACACCAAATCACCCGGTTCAAGTTTTACTTCTTTTCTACCTTTACTACATGCAATCCTATACTTCTCATTCATCATTTAAATATTTTTTTTTGTAGTTTCATGCATCTTAAGAATGAATTCAGATCGTTGTGTAGCATCCAAATTTATAGTTTTAGAAGGAGGCAAAGGTAGTAAATCAATAGGAGCACGGGGATTAAAACCATACACTACCTGGAATGGACTTACCTTTGTCGTGGAGTGAACGGATCTGTTGTAAGCAAATTCTATATGTGGTAAACACTCCTCCCACAACTTCAAATTTGTTTTCAAGAAAGCCCACAACATAGTGGATAAAGTACGATTAACTACCTCGGTCTATCCATCCGTTTGTGGGTGACATGTAGTTGAAAACAGCAACTTGGTTCCCAATTTATACCACAAAGTTCTCCAAAAATGACATAAAAATTTTGCATCACGATTAGAAACAATGTTATTTGGCACACCATGTAAACGAACAATTTCCGTCATAAATAAATCAGCAATGTGTGAGGCATTATCATTCTTATGACAAGGTATAAAGTGTGCCATTTTGGAAAAACGATCAACAACTACAAAAATACTATCCCTCCCCCTCTTAGTCCTAGGCAATCCCAAAACAAAGTCCATAGAAATATCCTCCAAAGGTGCACTAGGAACAGGAAGAGGCATATAAAGACCATGTGGGTTAAGGCGAGACTTAGCTTTGTTGCAAGTAGTGCATCGTGACACGTAGCGCTCGACATCACGCCTCATCTTTGGCCAAAAGAAGTGTGTGGACAGCACGTCTTCAGTTTTCTTCACTCCAAAATGTCCCATCAAACCTCCTCCATGTGCTTTCTACAAAAGTAATAGACGAACGGAGCTAGCTGGAACGCATAGCTTGTTAGCACGATAGAGGAGACCCTCTCGCATCACATATTTATTCCAAGTTCTTCTTTTCTACAATTTTCAAAAGCATATTTGAAGTCCAAATCAATAGGATATAATGATTTTATTGTTTCCAAACCAAAGATTTTATGATCAAGTTGGGACAGCATGGTATAACGCCTAGATAATGCATCATCAATGATATTTTCCTTCCCTTTCTTATGCTTAATGATGTATGGAAACAATTCTATGAACTCAATCCATTTAGCATGTCTTTTACTCAGATTAGTTTGACACTTAAGATACTTCAATGATTCATGATCGGAATGTATGACAAACTCCTTAGACCAAAGATAATGTTGCCAAGTTTGTAATAATACACGCACTAAGGCATACAATTCCTTATCATAAGTAGAATAATTCAGAGAAGGACCATGAAGTTTTTCACTAAAGAAAGCAACGGGTTTACCTCCTTGTATGAGAATGCCTCCAATACCAATGCCGCTTGCATCACATTCTAGCTCAAAGGTCTTGTCAAAATCAGGAAGTTGTAGCAATGGTGCTTGTGTAAGCTTCAATTTGAGAGCATCAAAAGCGTGTTGCTGCTGTTCTCCCCATCGAAATGGAACTCCCTTCTTTGTTAGCTCATGTATAGGTGCTGCAATGGTGCTGAAATCCCGCACAAAGCGCCGATAAAAACCTGCAAGACCAAGAAAACTACGAACCTGTGTGACGGTTGTTGGGGCTGGCCAGCTGGTGATTGCTTCAATTTTTGCCTCATCCATCTCAATTCCCTGCGAGGAAATGTCATAGCCAAGAAGCAAGACTCGATTGGTGCAAAAGACGCACTTTTCAAGGTTACCAAACAAACGTGCATCTCTCAAAACAGTAAAAACAGCACGTAAATGATCAAGATGTTCATCATATGACCTGCTAAATGAGGATATCATCAAAGTAAACATCCACAAATTTTCCAATGAAAGCACGTAAAACCTCGTTCATTAATCGCATAAAGGTGTTGGGTGCATTAGTTAAACCAAAAGGCATGACTAACCAGTCATAAAGTCCAAACTTGGTTTTAAATGCAGTTTTCCATTCATCTCCTAGTGCCATTCTAATTTGGTGGTAACCACTACGCAAGTCAATTTTTGTGAAGATGATAGCACCACTCAATTCATCAAGCATGTCATCTAATAATCTAATCGAGGAATAGGATAATGATATCGAATAGTGATGTTATTAATCGCTCGACAATCAACACACATGCGCTAACTACCATCTTTCTTAGGAACCAAAAGAACAGGAATGGAACAAGGGCTAAGGCTATCACGAATGTACCCACGGTCCAAAAGATCTTGGACTTGTAGCTGAATTTCCTTAGTTTCTTGTGCATTCGCCCTGTATGCTGCACGATTTGTCAAACTTGCTCCTGGAATCAAATCGATCTTGTGTTCAATGCCTCTCATCGGTGGTAAACCAGGGGGTATCTCGGAGGGAAACACATCCTCAAACTCCTACAAAAGGTTAGCAACAGCAGGGGGCAATGCAATAGACAATTCATGAAGTGAAAACATGGCTTCATTGCAAACTAAAGCATAGCACATCCCCTTAGCATCGAATAAATCAGCAAGTTCAGATTTAGTTGCGAGCAACGATGGTGATTTTAACTTAATAACTTGCTGTTTTTCATATTCTAATTTTGTTGCTTTGCCCTCACGGATTTTACTCTTCTCAAAATGCACAATTTCAGCAGGAGTCATGGGGAGCAAAGTAATTTTCTTTCCCTTATGCATGAGAGTATATTTATTGGTTCTACCATGATGAATAGCATTTGTATCAAATTCCCAAGGACGACCTAATAAAAGAGAACAAGCATCCATAGGAACAACATCAAAATCAGCAAAATCATGGTATGAACCAATTGAAAAATGTATTCTCGCTGTTTGTGTTACCCGAACCTTACCGCTATTGTTGAACCATTGAATGTGGTACGGATGAGGGTGTGCTCTTGTTGTCAAACCGAGTTTCTTGACAACGTCCGTGTTTACCAAGTTATTGCAGCTACCTTCATCAATTATAGTGTGTACACGGTAGTCCTTGAAAACGAGAATCATGTGGAAGAGGTTGTGTCGTTGTAGCTTGTCGTCGGTCTCCACTTTGGAGCTCAAGGCATGCTGCACAATGATGCTCCTATAGCTCTCCTTCGCCGCTGTACCAAGTACCTCTTCTTTGGTGTGTTCGTCATTTGGATATGTAAAGTCAGTAGCAAGAGAATATTCATCTTCAACATCTGAAGTACTACCATACCCGCCATCGTCGCGTGCTATGAATGCTCGTTTGCTCGGGCAATCTCTCATCATATGACCAAGTCCCCGGTAGCGGTGACACTTAATGTCGGAAGTACGACCCGTAGAAGGAGTGGACGAAGAAGGCTTGAATGATGTCGCCTTGCTGCCTTCCGGCACGCGAGAAGGTGGAGCAGCAGGTATAGTTCGTTGGCCGCCATTGGGTGGTGTAGTCGCTGCACGGGGGGTCGAAGATGGTGCTGTTTTGGATGTTGTGGTCGTTGCACGCGGTGTGAAGTTGCTCCTCGTGCGTTGTTGCTGTTGTTGTCGGCCCTGTAATTCTTTTTGCTGCCAACATAGCGAGCTGAAACAATCTGTTAACAGTATCATATTCCTTGTAATCAACAATGTCCTGAATTTCACGCCTCAACCCCCCATAAAAACGAGCTATTTTATCATCCATGTCCTCTACTACCCCACAACACAGCATACCTTTTTGTAACTCTTGATAATACTCCTCTACGGACATGTTACCTTGGTCTAAACGTTGCAATTTTTTGCGAAGGTCCCACTGAAAAGATGGAGGAACAAATCGAACACGCATAGCTTCCTTTAATCTATCTCATGTTGGAGGATCAGTTCTAGTTTTAACAAGTTCATTCCACCATATGATAGCAAAGTCCTTAAACTCACTAGTGGCTTGATGAACTCTATGTTGTTTAGGAACAAGATGGGAATTAAATTTTTGCTCTACTGTCATCTCCCAATCAAGATAAGCCTCAGCATCATAAGCACCAGAAAAAGAGGGTATAGTAAATTTCACTTTAGCAAAAGGATCATCAGGAGGGCGATTATAATTGTTATGATTATTACCTCCCATACCTCGACGATAAAGTGTCAGTCTTGGCTGATTATTGTGATCTTCCAGTTCATCATAAGCATTGTCTTCTTGTCTTCCAGCGAGAGGCAACTGAGCCTCAAAAGTATTCATCCGGAGAGCAAGGTCATCCAGTTGGCGAGTCAAGTTCGCCAATGACTCCTCTGTTGCTGCGTTGTATTTGGTGAACATATTCGTCATGGTCTTCATCATGTCATGTAACTCAGCATGTTGAACACATTCGTCATCATTGTCTTCTCATGCCATTGTTAGTAGGAAACAAAAGACAACAAAATAATATGTTATCCCTATCAACTACAGTGACAATGTGGAAGGTGGAAGAAAACAATCTCTCTCGCTCAAGCGTCTTACCACGCTCTTACAAGTGTTCTTACCAACACAACAGGTGGTGTGGATGGTGAGATGAACCAATAAAGCGTGGGGTGATTGCAAAGGTACCTGTTATGCTCAAGAGAAAGGTGGAGCTTGGATGGCACAATATGGTGGCTAATAAGCAGAAAATCGTTAACAGCTAAACAAAGTTGAATAAGTATTCAATGTAGGAAACTGTTGCTGGTCAACCGAGTGCCCTAGAGCCTAGCACAACACAAGGAAGTATCAAGGCAAAAGAAAGACAGAATGATATAACCAACAAAACAGCACCAAGTGGTATAGGCCAATTGCTTTAATATGCGTGCTCTTCACTATTTTTTTCTTTTTTGTAATATTTTTTTGATATTTTTTCTTTACTCAGGAGCACAAATATAGTAAGCACACAAATTTTCAGCTCAATTGGATGTAATATGCGGCCTATATAAAATAAAGAAGATTCTTTAAAATTTGTGCTGAAACTTCCGAGGCCGGATAGCCTATCTTCCGAGGGGAATTTGGGCAATCTAATTTCGCCGAACGCGGCTATTCCGGGGAAAATCGGATGCGAAATTTCGCGTAGATGAATTTGAAAAAAAAATCGCCCGATTTCGAGTTCGTATGCGAAAGTTATGGCCGTTTTATGGTAGACTGTCCGAGTTACGTTTTTTTGGATGTTGATTCCAACTCGGTTTGAGAACAGAACTCGCAATCGGATATGAAAATGATCGGGAATTTGCACAGCAACTAATGGAGTGGTGTGTGATGATTCAAGGATGAGTGGTACAAAGGTTTGTCACCTAATCTAGGGCTGGCGATGCGGGAGTTCACGCAAGGCGGCTAGCTAGGGCAAACCGATGAACGTGGTGGATGGTTTGTTATTTAGGGATTGTGGAATAGGTGTCGAACAGCAAGAAAACAAGGACGAAACACGATAACTAGGACCCAAAACACAAAGGTAAACTAGCAACAAGACTCAACCACACGAATGCAAACTCAACAATGCAAACTGAAAAACGAAACTGCAGGAACTGTAGTCTGGGAAGCGGTAAAAACGATCTAATTTTTTATTGTGGCTTTTCTGTGCACTCTAGCTACGAAAAAAAATTGATCTAATGGAATGAAAAACAAAGATACCTCACGGGCAACCTGGAAATCTGATACCAATTGATGAGTTGGTTTAGGCCCGATCTTTCGAAAGGTATGTCGATTGGGATGGAGAACTCGACGTTGATGATCCGCGGCACTCGAGCGGTTTGAGTACCCATGCAATCACTACACCACGGCTCCGTTGGTTATCAACCATGCCGCACACGCTTGACCTCGTCAAGAAGGCTAATCCCTGCAAGTGCAACTGAGAACACGAGCAAGAACGTCGAAGCCACGATCAGGAAATCGCGAAGTTGGGGTCTCACAAATCGTAGAACGGCGATATTATTGATCTAAGCAAAACCCACCAAATATGACCGGTGGCTGCAGTATTTATAGGCTAGGGTTGGACCAAAACACAATTAGAACCGTCCCTAATGGACTCTTACGGGATACAAAGGCCCGAAGACCCGATTCGTTGGCGCAGCAACGGACAGAAATCTGGACTCGACTTGTTTTGACGATTCCGGATGACTCCGTAAGAATTTTGAGGTGGGACCAGAACCATTGGAAAGTTTATCTTCTCCTCTTTCCGTGCATATGTAGAACGTCAAAAACAGAGTCCGTATGCCTCTTGGGCGTCTGTTTTAAGATAGACTGCTCCTGGACTTTGAGTTGAACTCGAGTCCGAGTTGTAAACTGTTTCCATCAACTTGTGGATGTCCCAGCTAGTTCTCCACGCTCCCGAGGCCTCCTTATTTCACTTGTTGATCTTTTCCATTATTCCTAATAACAATTAAATCATCACATAGCAATCTATTCTCAAACTCACATGCAAAAGAAGTTAGGAACGAATTCACCTGCTGATTTAATAACCGTGCTCGTGCTCTTGTGATTGGTCCTTACAGTTCAATGTGCGTCTCCGCTGTTGTGATGTCCTCATCACATGACTTGATAGTTCAACGACACGTCGTAAGGATTGTACACTTTTTCCCATATCGCGAAGCCTTGCGCCTGGATAAAAGCTTCCATGTGTGCCTTCCAAACCTAAAAATCAATACCAACAAACACACAATGTTTTGCCGAGTATTTCTTCATGAGGATTAGTCAAAAGCACGTGCAAACACAAAGATTAGAGCACCGTGGCTCTGATACCAATTGTAGGATCGAAGAGCATGTGTAAAGGTACCAGAGGGGGGTGAATGGTAGATTAAAACTTTTCAGTAGAAGCAACAAAACATCCCTCGGCAGAAAAGTCAATCTGTTAAAGAAACCGTGTGTGCGACTAATCTAAACGTTTTCAACTGTGACAAAACTAGTATAGATTGTAGAGAATCAAGTCACAAATACGTCACAACAAGAATCATGAAAATCCGTTGAGAGGAACTCAAATTACGGTTGGAAGATCGAACAAATGTCAATCTAACCTACCCGAGACAAACAATTCTAGAACACTGCAAAGAAACTCGTGTAGATCAGAAACCACAAATCCAATAACCGTGAAATTTTCATAGATGGTAGAAAAACAAGTTTTAAGACAACCAAAAAAGAATCATGTCAATCGAATCTGTAAAACTAAAGTTATGATAGAACCACCGAAGCAAGGTAGTGCTATGCAGAAACTCGACGAGAAAAACTTGTCTGAAACAAGTCGGACGAACAACGCACAAAAGTTCCTTCAAACTACAAATTTTATTGATCAAAACACAAGAGGAACAGCCCCAAAGTCGTCTACCACAAGCTCTGGCCTCCCTTGCTTATATAACCAGCCCTTTGGCCAACCCAAACCTAACTAGGACTCTAATCTTACTCAGTTCACAAATCAAAACTTTCCATAACTGCTCAAGACTCTTCTATACACAGTTAGAAGCAATGTTAAGACTTTCAAACACCTTGCGAATGTATCCCACATTCCTAAAATAACTCAAATTCGTGACCCACACGAGATCCTATCATAACCAACTCAAAACATTAGATATTTGAGTCAAACACGACTCAGCCGCAGCCTATGTTCATAACCTAGTCAGTTGGACCTTTCTGACGAATTTTTTACATCCACATCTCTTCATCACGCCTTAGAATCATGTAGCCACATCAATGCACTCCTTGCACACGTGCAAACATCTTCCAACGACATCGACGATACCTTCATATGCATTGTTCTTGATTCAAACATGTTGCAGAACCTCCCGATCAACTCAACCATAATTCCTCCCGAATTTGGTTGTTGAACCTCATCTTCTCCCTGAGACTAGTTCAATGGAATCCCGTCACTAGCCATGTCTTGAACTCAAGCAACACCTGCACATGAATAAACAACCAATACTTCCGAGCACAAGTCCTCGACTTGACTCTCATTAGTTCCGAAACCGCAACACCTTACGTGAGCACCTCACATAAGCATGTTGCAAACCATAGCAAAAAGATATTAACCATAACCATCAAAACACACCAAAAACATAGTAAAATAAAACCAAGAAATTTTTCCATAATCCAAAAAAGCAAGTTCAAAACATAGCAAATTAAAAGTAGAACCATTGCGATCAAGCTCCGAACCTTGCCAAAAGCTAACCAGACCTTGAACCAGAGCTTATGAAAACTAACAAAATCTAGCGCCGGAACTTACCAAAGATAGCAGGACCTAGCACCGGAGCAAAACAAAGCTAGTCGGACCTAGCGTTCGAGCTTACCAAAGCTAGTCGGACCTAGAGACGGAGCTAACCAAAGCTAGTCGAACCTAGAGCGGGAGCTAACCAAAGCTAGTCGGATCTATACAAAGAAGTCAAACCTTAGCCAAAGAAAGTCAAACCTTACGTCGGACTTTGCCGGAGCTAGCCAAAACAAGTCGAACCTATC
Organism: Tuctoria greenei; assembly: GCA_036927565.1. Lineage (NCBI taxonomy): Eukaryota > Viridiplantae > Streptophyta > Magnoliopsida > Poales > Poaceae > Tuctoria > Tuctoria greenei. The sequence continues at coordinate 97,266,537 of JAYESD010000010.1, forward strand.
GTCGGACCTTGCTGGAGCTTGGACCTAGAGTTAGACCTTGATGATAAAGGTGTTTTGGAAGTATTCAAAACTTTTATCGACATAGCCAATGCATTCAACACACATAGGTTTCAAAAGAACCGATGCGGTGAACCTGCTACACATGTGGCCGTCAGGGTCACTTCACCGGAGACTGCCCACAAGCTCAGTAGGACAATGGAAAAGCGCCAATACAAGGTGCGAATTAACCCCACGCTCCACCTAAGAGGCCATCACCAAAATGAGGCAACGTTTTAATACCACTCTGGACAACATAACGGAAGGAGAACATGTGCTTGCGGATACGTTCACTCTGAACGAACTACCCCTCTGTTCTATTTGAATGTGGAGCCACACATAATTTCATCAGTGCTTCAGTTGTGTGCAATGTTGTGTTACATACTACTACTGCAAGTATTCACTACCTCATTAGCTATCCTGGAGGCATTATAGCCCCTAGTGGAGTTGTAGTCAAAGAACCTTTATCCTTAAGTGGAAAGATATATCCTACCGCACTTATTGTCTTGGAAGGACAATAGATTGATGTTATTCTTGGAATGGCATGGTTGAAGTACCATGGCGCTATTCTTGGCATCAATCCTTGAAGTATTCAGTTAGACTCTCCTATCCATAATCTTCATACTCTCAATCTTCAAGATCTTGATTCTAAAATTCCAGCCACATATCATTCAGAGGCCACTAAACTTGAAGACATTTCGGTAGTCCAGGAATATTCAGATGTGTTTCCTGATGATCTCTCAGGTATGCTGTGGGGACCTGAGTCCACACATCCGAGGATCTCATTGGGTGGTACCGTGCGATGCGGCACCTAACAGCACACACAAAAAGGATACCAAAACATATAAAGTTTTCATTTCATAATAAGAAGAGTTTACAAAAGAGTGTACAATAGAAGTACACAAGCAGCGGAAAATACATACCCATAACCTCACTTAATTAAGAAGGAGAGAAGACGTCCAGGCCCTAGGACGCTTCTCACTAGCAACATGAAGAACATTCAGCAGCAGCGTGGTTCACATGAGATTTATCTCGACACCTCAGTCTCATGTACAACCTGAACAGCAGAAATAAAACTAATACCTGCAAAAATCCTTAAAGCGCAAACGTGAGCATAAGGCTCAGCAAGACTAACCCGTCTCACTAGACATATGCAGGGGTAAGTTCTAAGCATAGGTAAGGAATAGCATAAATAGACTCGCCTACAAGTGGATCCTTATATTCATATTTTAAGTAGCAAATGACATTCTTCAGGCACGGCACATCATGGACTCCACAATCAAACAAGAAAAGCTTTGCCGATGATATGACATGCCCGAAGCACATAATGCTATTACAGGTAAAGTACGGGGAAACTGTAAACTTTTAATTGTACTATCTCTAAGCCATACAAGGTTGCAAAGCAATTATAATTCAATACAATATATTTTTCTGGCTTCTTTAGTATTTACTACGTCACGGCGTAGTGAACAAGTGGTACTCTATTACTGCGAGGGACGGTGATTGCAATCAGGAAACACCCGGACAACACGACACATACGTCGTTCGGAAATGTCAGCGAGTACACCTGTACCTACATAACACTTCAGTACTAGGCGTATATGGCCACCTTTCACAAGAAACGCGAACGCCGAGCCCATGTCACCTCCGCAAACAGAAGGTCTCCGCACGGAACACCTCATGTGTCCGCCGACCGATTTACACCTTACTGTCCTCAACCCACCCCTATCGATGGTGAGTTAATGGGCCTCGACACCCCAGTTATCGAGTTACATCGGTTTACTGGATTCCATATGTCCATTATGTTGCCGGTACAATTCAAGCTTGTCTAAAGAGTACGCATACAAACGGGCCTTAATCGACACAGGCAGGGCTATGCGACCGAGACTCAATTCTCACAGCTTCCTATCCATCCCCTGCCCGGTCTCAGTTTTATTATATTAAGCCATTAACCAATCCTGTGAGATATGTCCTACATTTCTCGCGAGTAGATTCCAACTACTCGACTTCTACCGGATTTCCTATACATTAGCAAGGCAGTTACTACAGGTCAAACTGTAACCCGTTCCAACCAATCCCTAGGACTTTTGGTCATGCAAGTGGAGTATCAATCATCCTAAACGTAATGCACAATTCATATGCTACTCATCATAGTGATAAAGCAAAATTTTATAAACGACTTAAATGCAAACTGGGGCTTGCCTTCATTTGCGACTCGAATAAATGTCAATTGTTAGTGATCCTTCTCTGCAGACTCTGCCAAGGACTTTAAGTAGACACCCCGGCCTTCTCCTCCAAGCGAAACTTCTCGTCGATCACCTATCATCACGTTCCTATCGACATGATATGCATATAAGTAATTAAGTAGTTTGATAATAGACTCCATGGTGTTGGGTAAACTTTAAGAACGAGGAGTTTGACTAGGAAGGACAGATATGCCTCTGTTGTGTGGGTAACCAGAGGATGAGTCAAGGTGGACATAGTAGTGTCAGTATGAACTGAAAGGTACAACATAAAGCTACATTGCAACTTAGCATACCACACTTCAAGCTATGCCACGTGAGATTGACAATTCTGAATGGTGAAGAAGTGTTGGGCGGAGAAGTGTAAGGATGACACAAAAATCAAGGTGGGACATCGAAAGCTTGAGTATGAGTGGAGTGTACAAGACGAAGGTCGCAATTTAGGAGTCGACCAATGAACTTGACTTAACTCATAAAGGAGTAAACCTAGTTAAGTGAGCAGTGCTGTCGTAGGGTCCCGACTTAGGATGAACCATGATGGAACCTAACGACACTTGGGTCTTAATTGAGACCAACATGGCTTGGACTTAAGAAGTCATTACAAGCACTATTAACCTACATGAGTACCAAGACAACGTTCAAATGACTTTTAGGTAAAGTAGTTTCTACGGCAATCTTCTCGAGCCTCGTTCAAGTCCTTACATGAGACTATTGCAGTGTCCTTTGCAAGATTGTCCAGATGAGCTCGGTGAACTCCGGGAACTCGAACACGATGCGAGACCTTGTCGTGACGGTCATTCATTGCCATCATGAGAAGATTGGATTAGCGAGGTCCACATTGACCCGGACTCGTCAATGGGGTGAGCAAAATCCCGAACACCACCTTATGAGTCACAAGTTTAGTGATGTTGACTCGATCGTCGGCAAGCGACTCGACGAACCTGTCGTCGAAGAAATGGCACACCTAGTTAACCAATTTTGTGATCGGTTAGGGAACATCCTCGACACAACCAAGGAACTCTTATCCAAGGTTCCCCTTGGTCAAGTTCTCCTTGTTGGTTGCAACGTTCTTGCATACCTTTACCCAAGGTCATCAGTGATCACCGACCCACCTGGTTTGACCTAGAAGGCATTTCATCGAGCATCTAGATTACACCTAGGACTCGATCACTCTTACATCGACTAAAACCTAAATTGGCTCGACAACTATTGTCCAACGAGTCATGCTTGTGTTCCAGCACCACACACATCACGAGCATCCTTCATCTCGATGCCAGGGCACGATAATGGCTCAGAGCGCCACGACGACGTCATGTGGTCAACGACGTCGACGCGGCTCATGGTGCAGCATCATGAGCACGCACGGACAAGTTAACGCGATTCAAAAGACAAAGAAGGTCAACTTGGGGATTTCTAAAGGAATGATATCATGGCGGAAACTGGACGTACGGCTTGACGACACATGAGTACCATTAGGGGTCACGACGAACGGACTTTGATGATGTCAAGCAAGGTATTTCAGGGCAAGGCTCACCTTGTAGGCATTTTGCCGAACATCTTGGGTGTGTACTTGATTTTCGTCGCTTCATCATCATTCAAAGGGGATCTTGGCACATATCTTGGTCGATTGCCAACCCACAGTAAACCTGCATCCATAGACCAGCATTGAACAACAACACACTTAGTTTCGCCTCGTAACCATTTCGTCGAACACCTTGGCTACAGTCACTAATCTAATCAATCTTGCACAATCAGAGCTAACCTTGGACCAGTGGTCGATACTAGTGTGTCAACGACGTGTTCCCGAATGCTGTGCATCTCATTCATAACTTGGTTTGCTTCAAGGACCTAGCCATAGCGCGGAACGCCGCGACAACACGATCAAGGTGACGGCGTTGGCTGGAGCAGCCGTCGAAGCAATACAAGCACCCACATGGACTTGCCAGTGACGCAGCGGTGGTGAGGCATGGTGTCGAGGGTGGTGCAGTACCCACAAGGCACTAACGAGTTGAGGAGGTGGCGGCACGGACATGGAGAGCACACATGCTGTGGCTTGCCTGGCGAGGCACAGCAAGGCAGGCGTGGCCGGCGCCGCGGCTGGCTTGGAGCAGACGGCAAACATCAGGACGGCGCTGGGAGGCGACAGCTCGGCGAGCAGTGGAGAGTCGACAGCGGCCGCCAGACTGAGCAAGGGTGGAGCGAGCTGGCGTCGGCGTGGGGCGACGCTGCAGGCGGTCGGGGCAGCTGGTGTGGGGCGGTGCCGGTGAGGAGGCGGAGCGCTGGGGCGAGGTGCAGCCGGCAGCGGTGAGCGGCGCTGGCGCGGCAGTGGGGGGGGGGGGGGCAGCCTGGGAGACTAGGAGGCGGCTGGCGGGGGAGGTGCGAGGGCCAGCGGCAAGGCGAGCGGCGCGACAGGAAGGCGGACAGCGAGGTGCTAGGGCGACGCACGCGGCCGGCGGCGTGCAGAGGCTGGGGACGCGGCGACGGAGCGAGAGAGCGCGCGGCTGGCAGGAAAGACGTGCGGCAGGGAGGAGCTGGCGGCCGTGGCTGTCGGACGCTCGCGTCGGGCGGCGCACTCGCGCGCGGTTGGAGCTCTCGTGGGCAGCGCCTGCGGAACGAGCAGGGGCGTAGCGCCATCGGGCGTCGAAAGCAGAGGTGCTGCGGGTAGAGGCGAGCTGGGGCGCGGCCAGGCCGGGAGAGGAGCGCAGGAGGCGAGCGGTGTTGTGGATAGGAAGGAGTCGGGAGCTGGGATAAGGACCGACGTTGTCCATCGCGGTGGCGCATGCAGCGCGTCTGTGTGGAGGCAGGGGAGGAAAGAGAAAGGAGGTGCCGACCTAACATGTGGGGACCACTTGTGGGACCCACCTCCCTCATTCCTCTTTCTAATTTCAATTAGGGCTATCAAACCTGCTTCAAAAATTGTCAACTTTGGCCCAGTGACTAAATAAAATGTGAAGAATTTTATGGTGCAATCCGATTTCAAAACTGAGCAAGTTGAATTTCGAACTCAGGTTTGAATTTAAATTCAAGCGGTGATACTTGATTCAATGAAATAAATGGTAGATTAAGTTCAAAAATCTTGAAACTTTGAAGTTACCATTTTTGAACCATAAGGGACATCAGAAAAAATTTGGAATGGATTTGGACAAAGTTAAGTACAAAGTTTAAATTTGAAGTCGACTCTGATTAAACTCTCAGTACGTGTCCAATAAATGAAAAACGTGCTTCAAAAATTTTGAAACTTTACCGAGAGTCTATTTGGAATATTATAATGTCATGGAAAAATTTACAGCCTTGGATTTGAATTTTTGTGAATGTTCCATTTTAGGGTTAGAATAATTCCTTTTTCTTTCTCTCTATTTTGTTTTCTTTTCTCCTTTAATTTTTCATTGAAAATGTGAATACTTGGAAATTAAAGATTTTACACCTTAAGTTCCAAATACATTAGCAACCATGTTCCATATGTAAAATTTTAACAGTTCCTATTTTTAGAGAACATGGGTTACTCATATGGTTCATGTGAGTTTGGATTTCCAAGTCCACTTTCAAAAAATTTTAAGTTTGCATTTTTGCGTTTTTGTTCTTCCGAAAAGCGGGCTTTTACAATCCTTCCCCCTTAAGGGAATCTCGTCCCGAGATTCTAACAAGTAGAATAACAGAAACGATGAAGGAACGATCCGTAAAAGAGGGTCATTGACTAAGGAAAATGACAATGCCCTTAAAGACTTGGGTTCTACGAAATAGTGATTATCTTCAAGCATCTTAAGAAATTCCAAAGTTTGCTTCAAGTGATTCTAGTCTTTAGGTTGAAAATCTTGACAGGATGCTTCACATGACAATATCACGTCGTAAAACTCTCACGTCTGGTACTGATCCTTTATTGTTGTACTCTTACACTGACATGACATCTTGTCCTGTCCTAGTCTTGACTAGAAGAATCAAGACTTGTTCCTTGCTTCTCTAGGTCACCTCGATAGTTTGAAACTATCCTTGCATGGATTCTTGGTTGCTTGCTTGGTTTTGCGTAGGTCCTTATAACTTAATGTGGTATTTCCCCTGACATGAGTTAAGATAGGTTACGAGGTTAAACTACAATTACTAACCTCGCTTGATGTTTAGCCAACCATAGGATTCCTTAGCTGTAGCATAAGAGTAGCAAAGCACTCAACATTCTTATGTGGGCAAAACAGCAGGAATACTGAAGATATGGCGACTACAAGATTTTTGGGTATATCAACATCTTCAAACAATAGAAATAGAAGATGAGGACCCTTTGCGGTGGCACACAAGGATTTAAGAATTCAGCATCCTCATATGTTTCAACACAGCAGGGAACTCAATCATATGGTAACTACAAGGTTCTTGGAGTATCAAGGTTACCATATACCAACGCAAGATCTTAGATGGACCCGAAGAGTTTCACGAGGTTGACAATTGAACGGTATCCTCGCGAGGAAGGAGATTTCATGGATTTTACAAGGTTGATCATCGAACTGATGACCACTCGATGACGAACGGTATAGTTGCAACAATCAAGGTACTTGAACCTAACAAGTCAAGGATGGAAGTCCAAGTGTTTGTTTAGTTGCAAGTGGGGTTGAGTAATTGGTTTTCCCAAGTATTACTCAATGGAAAGGGGATCAATAATGTAAGAAGTCAAATGAAGATGGTGAAATGACCGTAGTCATTAGACACCTTAGAATAGTTCGAATGGGGTACACAATCTTTCTCTAAATTTTAGTATTATCATGCATTCCATCGTTGGTGTTACATTGGTAATGATGCTTCATGATGCATCATATGTTGTATGGTGCAATGAATATGCACATGGTATGGTGCAAAAGGTGCATATGTATGGTGCAAATCATGCAGATGTATGGTGCAAATGGTGCACATGCATGGTGCAGTAGCTTTTATAGTTTGAGCAAGACTAAATGAACCACACCCACAAAACTCAAGTACTGTCTCATGATTTGCAAGGATTGGATACCGTGGTCGTGAAAGACACAAAATGAGTAGCGTTCCTTTCATGACTCGACCACAGTTAAGGAATTCATAACAGAACGATTAACAAGGAATGTGGGAAATATACCACGTTACCTCGACCTTTCGAAAGCTTGTTCATGTTCTACTCAACTTGATTGTATCTTCATCAGGAGAAAAACAACTAACTATATGTCTCTAGTGATGCTTCACTTAACCTTTGCTTCGATCTGGCAAGAGGAACTGATATCCTTAGCGATCACTTTAGTGGAGTTGAAGTCACACTTCTTCTTTGAGTAACTCAATCTGGTGGTGGATGTTGGATCCTCTTGAAGATGTAATCTTACTTAATCGTCTTCTTGTTGACACGACTCGTTGTAATCAAGGTTGATGGTTGAACACCACCCTAACTTGAGTGCTCACCTTCCCCAATAAAGTTTGGAATCAGGATGTTGAAGCGTACTTCAAACAATCCTCATGGGAAGATGAGATGCAACTCGAGTAATTGCGACCTGCGTTCAACCTCACAAGGTGTGATGTGGCAAGTCACATAAATCAGACACTAGTATGCCTATCCAAGGAAAAAGGGCTTCAAATGAGTTAAACACTCTATTCAACTTGGTAAATACTTAAGTCCTAACTCTTGGTTGTTTACGACACTCCTCGAATTGATATCGAGAGCCGAATGCCTAACAAAAACCAAAAGGTTCAAACTGGCCAGGTTATGGTGACAAACGATCAGCCTGGACACAAACTCGATTTTGATCCAGTTAATGGCACAATCAGATCTCGAGGTGAATAACAAAATTAAATTAAACTTCAAGACCTTTCCAAAAAGTATTGGTTTGCCTCTAGATCATCTCTGGTTTGCAAGTTATGTTATTTTAAAGTCAGCAGAATTTTCTGCACTTTCAGCAGAACCTGCTTAAAAAGTAGCAGTTTTGATCTAAATTTTTCATGCTGTTCTGAGGGAAATCTGGATCTAAATTTACAAAGTTGTAGAAAATGTAATAATCTTTCCATAACGTACTTACTTGTCTTCATATCAGTCCTGGTTTAAGAGATGTGCATTTTTAAAGTTTGCCGAAATTTCAGCATTCAGACCTTTATATTCAGGTCAGATTGACCACATTGTATTCAAACTCGATTTGGAAAAAGTAGACGACAGACTCAGGTCTGGAGCCAATTACAAAATTTGTAGCTGACTCACTAACCTTTCCAACAGTTACTCGCGTGATACCATTGGATGCAAAATCTGCTAGTTATGGGTTACATTCAGAAAAGTTCAGAGTGCTGTCCAGTTTTCTGTAGTCCCGGACAGTTTCTGTAGTCCGGACAGTTCGGATTTTAAATGGTGTTGCCAATGCATTCATCAAGGGGGAGATTGTAAGACCTATATGTGCTGAATACATTGGCTTGTAGTGAATACACTTGGCTTGATGATAAAAGTTTTGAATATCACCAAAACACCTTTTTATCAAGGTCTTACTCTAGCTCTGTGTAAGACCTATGTGTGCTGAATACATTGGCTTGTAGTGAATACACTTGACTTTGATGATAAAAGTTTTTAATATCACCAAAACACCTTTTTATCAAGGTCCGACTCTAGCTCCGAGCTACAGCAAGGTCCGACGATAGGTCCGGCTTGCTTTGGATAGCTCCGGTTACGTTTGATGCTAGGTCCGACCAGCTTTGGTTAGCTCCGGTGAGCTTTATCTTTAGCTCCAGCATATATTTGATAGCTCCGGCATATTTTCGTTAGCTCCGGGATGCTAAGCTTCGACGTACTTTGTCTAGCTCCGGGTTTTGGGTTGACTAGTTCCGACTAGTTTTGATAAGCTCCGGATCCAGGATCCACTAGTTTTGATAAGCTCCGGATCCAGGATCTACTAGTTTTGATAAGCTCCGGATCCAGGATCTACTAGTTTTGGTAAGCTCCGGCGCTAGGTTCTACTAGCTCTTGTTAGCTCCGGCTCAAGCTCCGGGTTGCTCTGGCAAGGTCCGGAACTTGACCGCAGTGCTTTTGCTTTGCATTTGCAATGTCTCGTACTTGCTTTACTTGATTGGAAAGATTGCTTAGTTTTCATTTGCTAAGTTTTTGGTGCGTTTTGGATGATACGGTTGATATTGTTTCTACTGTGGTTTTGCAACATGCTTATGTGAGGTTCTCACGTAAGGTGTTGTGTTCGGAACTAACGTGAGTCAAGTCGAGGACTTGGGCTCGTATAGATTGGTTGTTTATTCATGTGCAGGTGTTGCTTGAGTTCAAGTCATGGTTGGTGACGGGATCCATTGGACTAGTCTCAGGAGGAGATGAGGTTCCAACAACCAAGTTCAGGAGGAACTGTGGTTGAGCGGGTCAGGAGGTCGCGCAGGATGATTGAATCAAGGACAGTGCATATGAAGGTCGAAGGAAGGTGTTCGCACGAATGTATGAGGTGCATGACGTGGCAATATGCTTCTAGAGACGGATTATGGAAGGAAGATCTGATCGGAAGGATCGGATCGTATCGGTTAATGACTTCGGCTGCGGCGGAGTCGGTTATGGCTCGGTATGGAAATATCGAGTTGGTTATGTTAGGATTTCGTGTGTGTCACGAATTTGAGTTGTTTAGGAATGTGGGATACGTTCCTAAGATGTTTGGAAGTCTTAAGATTGCTTCTATCTGCGTATAGAAGAATCTTGAGCAGTTATGGAAAGTTCCGATTGTGATCGGATTAGGATTGGAGTCCTAGTTGAGATTGGGATGGCCTAAGGGCTGGTTATATAAACAAGGGAAGGCCAAAGTTCGGGTAGACGACTTTGGGGCTGTTCCTCTTGTGTTCTATTGAATAAAATTCGTACTTTGAAGGAACTTTTGTGCCTTGTTCGTCCGACTTGTTCCAGACAAGTTTTACTCGTCGAGTTTCTGGACAGCACTACCTTTCATCGGTGTTTTTATCATAACTCGAGTTTTACAGATTCAATTGACGTGATTCTTTTTGGGTTGTCTTCACAACTTGATTGTCTATCATCTGTCAAAATTTCACGGTCATTGGATTTGTAGTTTCTGAGCTACACGAGTTTATTTGCAGCATTACAGAAACTGTTTTTCTCGGGTAGGTCGGATTGACCATAGTCTGATCTTTCGATCATAACTTGAGTTTTTCTCGACGTATTTGAGTAATTATTTTTGTGTTGTCTTCGTGACTTGATTCCCTCTGATATATATCACTTTTGTCACGGTGAAACACGTTTAGATTAGTCTTATACACGATTTCTTTAACAGATCGTTTTTCTACCGAAGGGATTAGGGTTTTATTGTTTCTGCTGCGTAAGATTTTTAAATCTACCATTCACCCCCCCCCCCTCTGGTAGCTTTTCACGTGCTCTTCGATCCTACAATTGGTATCAGAGCCACGATGCTCTAATCTTTGTGATTTGCACGTGTTTTTGACTAATCATCATGGAGAAGTACTCCGTCAAACCTTGTGTGTTTGCTGGTATTGATTTTCAGGTTTGGAAGGCACGCATGGAGGCTTTTATCCAGGCACAAGGCTTTGCAATATGGGAGAAGGTGTATAAGCCTTATGAAGTGCCACCCAATGATCAAGTCACGGCCACGAACCTCCGGGACGTCGACAACAACAACAAAGCCCGAAACTTGATCATCCAAGGACTCACTCAAAGCGACTTTGATCGTGTCGCGCACCTCCGATCAGCATACGACGTTTGGAGAGCTCTCTGTGATTATCATGAAGGCTCCAACACAATCAAGGAGGTAAAACAAGATATGTTCAAGAAAGAATATATGTGTTTTGAGATGCAACCAGGTGAGTCGATCGATGACCTCTTTGCTCGTTTCAATAAAATTCTCAGCAACTTACGTAGTGTCAATGTAAATTTTTCTGATGCTGAAAATGCTAGACAACTTCTTAGTGCATTAGACATGACAATTTGGGAGATGAAAGTAACATCTATTCGTGAGTCAACTGTCATGAGTTCTCTTACATTAGATGTACTTTATTCTAAACTAAAAACTAATGAAATTGACATCCTAGCACGTAAGAACCCAAACAAGTCTATTGCATTTGTCTCACAACGTGATATGTCTAGCTCCGGCCAATCATCATCCTGCAATACTCTTGCTTTGTTGTCCTCACTGACCCTGGAGCAGATCGAAGAAATTCCAGAAGAGGAGTTGGCACTCATCTCTACTAGATTCTCAAAAGCATTGCAAAATGTGAGAACTAGAAGGAGAGGAAGCTCCGGACCTCAACGCTGTTTTGAATGTGGTAAAACAGGACACTTTCGTACAGAATGCCCTAACCTTTCAGGTCCGACCACCCGGGAAGAAAAACAAAGCAAGATCCGGACCTCCTCTGGAAATTCCAACAAGAAGAAGAAAGGTACCATAGGACGCAAGATGATCAACAGCTTCATCACCGCGCTTCAAGAGCTCAGTTCAAGTGATGTAGACTTTGAAAGTGATGAAGATAATGATGATCTGGCCAACTTATGTTTCATGGCGGGCAAAGCAAGATCAAGATCAAGTCAGGAGGAAGCAGAACACAACAGTGACGATGATGAGGTATGTTCTACCTGCAATGAAATGTGTGATGCTATTTCTCGTGCAACTATTATTGTCAAGAAAAAGGACAAAAAGCTTAGGGATAGTGCTGCCAAAATTGAATCACTAGAATCTGAAATTAATCGTTTAAAAACTTTGATTCCTAGTGATGATGCATGTCCCTCATATGACTTAATCTATGAACAATTGTCCACATTAAGAAGTGCACACTCCTCCACTCTAGATAAACTTGATGAAGAAATTAAAAAGAACAAAGAGCTTGCTGCACTTAATGATAAAAACTTGAAAGATGCTAGCTGTTCTACAATTGACTTGCATTGTTCTGCATGTGAAAATCTTGATAAGAAACTGCAAGATGCTATGAATGAAATTTCTATGTTGAACAATGCTTTACGTTCTCATGAAGTTAAATTTTGTTCCAATTGCAAACTAAAAGGAAAAACTTCATGTGAAAACTGCCTAGACTTGTCGAAGAAACTTGATGACATGAATAGGACACTAGGTCGGTTTTGTAAATGGGATAAGAATCTAAACTTGCTGCTGAATTCTTCCAAGTCTAGCAAAGATAAAACTGGTTTAGGTTTTGATTCTCATGCTCATGCTAAGGCACATCCACCTAAAATTGTAAGGTCATTAGGAAGTGGTTTGATTCAAACAGTTCCTAAACAAAAAGAAGTGGTTTTCAAATCTGCAGGAGTGTTGCCTCATTCGGTTTCAAATAAAAATATTGCTTGCTCATATAGACATGAACACAAAGTTAAATTTCATTGTACCTTCTGTGGTAGAGATGGTCATGTCATAGATTTTTGTTATAGACTAGCTAAACAACAGAAAAAGGAAAGAAAAATTGCTAGATCTTATAACTTTCATGCAATTAGAAAAACACTACCTGCTTTAGTGAGTCAGAAATTTGAGAAGGTAGCTTCCAGACCTTCTGGTAAGAAATCCGCAAAAGCAGCTCCGATAGTTCCGATAGCTCCAAGAGCTACCGGATCTTCTGTTGTTCCCTCTGGAGCTTCAGTTTTTGCCTCCGGACCTTCTGCTTTTACCCCCGGAGCTACCGGTTTTCACTCTAAACAAGTAACAACTTCTAAATCAACTGTTAAGAAAAGAAAACCTCAATCTTTGACTCATAAACCTGCTGTTTTATCTCAGCATTCGCGTGTTTTTCCTGGTGCACGTCGCGTGACTCAGTACTGGATTCCTAAATGCATTTTGACTAACCCCAGTATTGAGTCATCGGCGTATTGTGCTTCTATGTAGGTTACACGCTTGAGGAAGGAGAATATTTGGATTGTGGATTCAGGTTGCTCACGCCACATGACCGGTAACAAAGATTGGTTCTCCTCCCTCACCTTTGTGTCACGTGTAGAGAATGTTACTTTTGCCGATAATTCTTCAACTCCTATAATTGCTAAGAGTTCGGTTAGAGTAAATGATCACTACACTTTGAAGGATGTGGCACTTGTCAAAAATTTGAAATATAACTTGCTTTCTGTTTCACAATTGCTAGATGAAAATCTAGAAATTACTTTCAATAAAAACTGCTGCAAAGTTGTAGATTCAAATAGTGAGCTTATTTTTAACATGTCTCGGTTTGGAAGAGTTTTTAAAGCTGATTTTGATATGTCTTCTTCTAAGCATAGGTGTCTAGTTGCTAATGATTCAAAGGACTTATATTTTTGGCATCGTAGACTTGGTCACGTAGGCTTTGATCACCTAACGCGTGTTAGTGCTCTTGATCGCATACGTGGGCTGCCTAAGCTTAAAGGGGACAAAGAAATTGTGTGCTCTTCTTGTATACATGCTAAGATGGTTGCAGGTTCACATACTCCTCTCACAATGATCATGACAACTGAACCATGTCAACTTTTGCATCTTGACACCGTAGGACCTTCACGTGTTCAATCCTTCGGAGGTAAATGGTATGCTCTTGTTATTGTTGATGATTATTCTAGATATTCTTGGGTGTATTTTATGGCGTCTAAGAATGAAGTCTTTAGTCACTTTAGAACTTTATTTCTTAGATTATCAATTGATCACCCAGGATCATTAAAAGCAATTAGAAGTGATAATGGAACTGAATTTAAAAATCAATTCTTTGATCACTTTTGTGCTGAAAATAGAATAGATCATCAATTTTCTTCACCATATGTACCTCAACAAAACGGTGTTGTAGAAAGAAAGAACAGAACCCTAGTTGTGATGGCTAGGACTATGCTTGATGAATATCAAACCCCTAGGAAATTTTGGGCTGATGCGTTAGCAACCGCTTGTTATGTCTCAAATCGTGTTTTCTTGCGTGCTAAGCTAGGTAAAACACCATATGAGCTTCGGTTTGGACATAGGCCTAGTGTTACACACTTTCAGGTCTTTGGATGCAAATGCTTTGTTAAGAAACATGGTAATCTTGATAAATTTGAACCTAGATCCAATGATGGCAAGTTTCTTGGTTATCCATCTCATACTAGAGGCTACCGTGTGCTTTTACTTGACACTAACAAAATTGTGGAGACTTGTGAAGTGTCTTTTGATGAAGCTAGCCCAGGTACTAGCTCCGGTGTTGCAGGACCAGATTCATATTCTCAGGGGGAGGGTATTTTCGAAGATGAAGAAGAGCCGGTGATACTGCCTGGTAGTTCCGAAGTTGACACGTGTCCAGCTCCGGACATTGAACAAGCTCCGGCTGTCACCTCTGCTGGTCCTGATCGTCCACAAATCACAAGCTCATCAATCTACAATGAACCTAATGAAAAAGAAGCTTGTGAGACATTTGTTCCCCTACGTTTTTACAAAGATCATCCCCCACAACAGATGATTGGAAGCTTGCATGAACGAGTCACACGGTCCAGGTTTTGCGATCCAAACTCTCATGCTCATTCTGCTTTTGTTGCTTCTTTTGAACCCAAAGATATATCACACACACTCACTAATGAATCTTGGATTATTGCCATGCAAGAAGAGTTAGAAAATTTTGAAAGAAATAATGTTTGGAAACTTGTACCTCCACCTCAAGGCCACACTTTAATTGGAACTAAATGGGTATATAAAAATAAACAATGTGAGGATGGGGTTGTGATTAGGAATAAGGCTAGGTTGGTTGCTCAAGGTTTCACTCAAGTTGAAGGTCTAGATTTTGATGAAACTTTTGCTCCTGTCGCTAGATTAGAAGCCATAAGAATTTTGTTAGCTTTCGCAGCATCTAAAGGTTTTAAGCTATATCAAATGGATGTTAAAAGTGCTTTTCTTAATGGCTACATAGATGAGGAGGTTTATGTCAAACAACCACCAGGTTTTGAAAATCCAGATTTTCCTAATCATGTTTACAAACTGTCCAAAGCCTTATATGGTCTCAAACAAGCCCCTAGAGCATGGTATGACAGGTTAAAAACATTCTTACTTGAAAAGGGGTTTACAATGGGAAAGGCTGATAAAACTCTTTTTGTGCTTAAACATGGCAATGACTCATTATTCGTTCAAGTGTATGTGGATGATATTATCTTTGGTTGTGCTTCTCATGATCTTGTGTCCAAGTTTTCAGCAATGATGAGTTCCGAATTTGAAATGAGTATGATGGGTGAACTCACTTACTTTTTGGGGCTGCAAATCAAGCAAACCAAGGAGGGTACCTTTGTGCATCAAACAAAGTATACCAAAGATCTCCTAAGGCGCTTCAACATGGACAAAAGCAAGCCTCTTCGGACACCAATGGGAACAGCAACAACACTTGAACCTGATGAAGATGGTGAATCCGTGGATCAAAAAGAATATAGAAGTATGATCGGATCACTTTTGTACCTTACAGCATCAAGACCGGACATACAATTCAGCGTATGTCTTTGTGCACGGTTTCAAGCTTCCCCACGTGTTTCACATCGTCAAGCCGTCAAAAGGATTCTCAGGTACTTACATGGAACTCAAGAATTTGGCATTTTTCTTCCTTCTTCCTCAATCGTTTCTTTGAAAGCTTTTTCGGATGCTGATTTTGGGGGTTGTAGGATTGATAGGAAATGTACTTCCGGTGCTTGTCATTTTCTTGGTAATTCTCTTGTTGCTTGGTCCTCTAGAAAACAAAGTTCAGTTGCACAATCCACAGCCGAATCTGAGTATGTAGCTGCTGCTAGTGCTTGTTCACAAATTCTTTGGATTGTTCAAACACTTAAGGACTATGGGGTTGATCTAGATAGTGTTCCACTGTTCTGTGATAACACTAGTGCTATTTGCATTGCTAAAAACCCCGTGCAACATTCTAGAACTAAGCACATTGACATTAGGTATCACTTTCTCTGTGATAATGTTGAAAAAGGAAACATTGTGCTTCACCATGTAGATACCGAACAACAATTGGCTGACATTTTTACAAAACCTTTGGATTTCACTCGTTTTTGTTACATTCGTAGTGAAATAGGGGTTATGCATCCTCATGGCTTAAATTGAGGGGGAGTTTTTGAAACTTAGGAAGTCTATGTGTGAATCTGAAATTAAAATAATATGAGCATATTATTTCATACATATATGACTTTGTGATTCCTTTTACATGCTGAAAGTTCTTACTACATTACTCGTGTTATACTTTTTGTAGTTTTTGCCATGTCTAGTAATTGGAATAATTACTTACACTAAATCTGGTCATGGTCGAACTTTCTTGCTTTTTTGAACTTGTTGCATGCTCACAAATGCTTTTAATCATTAAGAATTTATCAAGTAATCAACTCACATGTTGAGTTTTTATGAACAAATATAAATTGAGAAAAGATCAAGAGAATATGCATGCATCGCACTTCTTCTTTCGAGATGGCTTGTCATTGCACTTAGATATGAACTTGGAAGAAGTTGTGTATGACTAAAACCATGTCCTTAAGCTTCTGATTGTCAAATGACATAGGCTTGGCTTGGTTGGTTAGAATAAGGCAGATGAGCATATAATCTCTTGCAAATATCATATTATCTAAATTTATGCTTTGAAAAATAATAAGATGCAGCAACAAATGTCATGCTTTCAGGTTTTGAAATAGTTGAGTTTGTGAGATCATGACCTGCTAAAATTGAAAATCACACTTGCTTTCTAGCATGGCTTACACTACATTATGTATCTCATTGATGTGATAGTGTAAGTTACTTGATAGTATGACTTGGGTGAGCTTTGTTTATATGTATATGTTATAATATGCTCATAACAACTAAAGAAGGAGAGATAATTTGTTTATATCTCATAACAATTAAAATTTCTCTTTTACCTTGCTGAATACATTGTCAAAGGGGGAGAGATTAATCACACATTCAAAAAGGAAGAGATAAGCATGAAGAGAATATGTGCATAAGGAAAGTTAATAAAGGGGGAGAGATAATATGGGATTTTTTTTCCTTCTCATTTTATTTTTTATTTAAACAAAAAGGGGAGAAATTGTTTTCAAAACATTTATTTGAATAAGCCAATGTTCGGAATTTTAAATGGTGTTGCCAATGCATTCATCAAGGGGGAGATTGTAAGACCTATGTGTGCTGAATACATTGGCTTGTAGTGAATACACTTGGCTTTGATGATAAAAGTTTTTAATATCACCAAAACACCTTTTTATCAAGGTCCGACTCTAGCTCCGAGCTACAGCAAGGTCCGACGATAGGTCCGGCTTGCTTTGGGTAGCTCCGGTTACGTTTGATGCTAGGTCCGACTTCTTGGTAAGGTCCGACCAGCTTTGGTTAGCTCCGGTGAGCTTTATCTTTAGCTCCGGCATATATTTGATAGCTCCGACATATTTTCGTTAGCTCCGGGATGCTAAGCTTCGACGTACTTTGTCTAGCTCCGGGTTTTGGGTTGACTAGTTCCGACTAGTTTTGATAAGCTCCGGATTCAGGATCTACTAGTTTTGATAAGCTCCGGATCCAGGATCTACTAGTTTTGATAAGCTCCGGATCCAGGATCTACTAGTTTTGGTAAGCTCCGGCGCTAGGTTCTACTAGCTCTTGTTAGCTCCGGCTCAAGCTCCGGGTTGCTCTGGCAAGGTTCGGAACTTGACCGCAGTGCTTCTGCTTTGCATTTGCAATGTCTCGTACTTGCTTTACTTGATTGGAAAGATTGCTTAGTTTTCATTTGCTAAGTTTTTGGTGCGTTTTGGATGATACGGTTGATATCGTTTCTACTGTGGTTTTGCAACATGCTTATGTGAGGTTCTCACGTAAGGTGTTGTGTTCGGAACTAACGTGAGTCAAATCGAGGACTTGGGCTCGTATAGATTGGTTGTTTATTCATGTGCAGGTGTTGCTTGAGTTCATGTCATGGTTGGTGACGGGATCCATTGGACTAGTCTCAGGAGGAGATGAGGTTCCAACAACCAAGTTCAGGAGGAACTGTGGTTGAGCGGGTCAGGAGGTCGCGCAGGATGATTGAATCAAGGACAGTGCATATGAAGGTCGAAGGAAGGTGTTCGCACGTATGCATGAGGTGCATGACGTGGCAATATGCTTCTAGAGACGGATTATGGAAGGAAGATCTGATCGGAAGGATCGGATCGTATCGGTTGATGACTTCGGCTGCGGCGGAGTCGGTTATGGCTCGGTATGGAAATATCGAGTTGGTTATGTTAGGATTTCGTGTGTGTCACGAATTTGAGTTGTTTAGGAATGTGGGATACGTTCCTAAGATGTTTGGAAGTCTTAAGATTGCTTCTATCTGCGTATAGAAGAATCTTGAGCAGTTATGGAAAGTTCCGATTGTGATCGGATTAGGATTGGAGTCCTAGTTGAGATTGGGATGGCCTAAGGGCTGGTTATATAAGCAAGGGAAGGCCAAAGTTCGGGTAGACGACTTTGGGCCTGTTCCTCTTGTGTTCTATTGAATAAAATTCGTACTTTGAAGGAACTTTTGTGCCTTATTCGTCCGACTTGTTCCAGACAAGTTTTACTAGTCGAGTTTCTGGACAGCACTACCTTTCATCGGTGTTTTTATCATAACTCGAGTTTTACAGATTCAATTGACGTGATTCTTTTTGGGTTGTCTTCAAAACTTGATTTTCTATCATCTGTCAAAATTTCACGGTCATTGGATTTGTAGTTTCTGAGCTACACGAGTTTCTTTGCATCATTACAGAAACTGTTTTTCTCGGGTAGGTCAGATCGACCATAGTCTGATCTTTCGATCATAACTTGAGTTTTTCTCGACGGATTTGAGTAATTATTTTTGTGTTGTCTTCGTGACTTGATTCTCTCTGATATATATCACTTTTGTCACGGTGAAACACGTTTAGATTAGTCTTATACACGATTTCTTTAACAGATCGTTCTTCTACCGAAGGGATTAGGGTTTTATTGTTTCCGCTGCGTAAGATTTTTAAATCTACCATTCACCCCCCCTCTGGTAGCTTTTCACGTGCTCTTCGATCCTACACTCTGAGCTACAGCAAGGTCCGACGGTAGGTCCGGCTTGGTTTGGTTAGCTCCGGTTACGTTCGATGCTAGGTCCGACTAGCTTTGGTCAGCTCCGATGAGTTTTGTCTTTAGCTCCGACATGTCTTTGATAGTTCCAGCGTATTTTTGCTATGCTCCGAGTTGATTTTTCTAGCTCCGGCTTTTGGGTTTACTAGTTCCGACTAGTTCTGGTTAGCTTCGGCGCTAGGTCTTCTAGTTTTGTAAGCTCCGGCGGGAGCTTGGTTGTACTAGTTTTAGTAAGCTCCGGCGGTAGATTCTACTAGCTTTTGTTAGCTCCGGCTCAAGCTCCGGGTTGCTCTGGCAAGGTCCGAAACTTGACCGCAGTGCTTCTGCTGTTCATTTGCAATGTTTCATACTTGCTTTACATTGTTGGAAAGATTGCTTAGTATTCATTTGCTAAGTTTTTGGTGCGTTTTGGTTGATATGGATGATATCGTGTTGTTGTGGTTTTGCAACATGCTTATGTGAGGTTCTCACGTAGGGTGTTGTGTTCGGAACTAACTTGAGTCAAGTCGAGGACTTGGGCTCGTATGGATTGATTGTTTATTCTTGTGCAGGTGTTGCTTGAGTTCAATACATGGCTGGTGACAGGATCCATTGAACTAGTCTCAGGGAGGAGATGAGGTTCCAACAACCAAGTTCGGAAGGAACTGTGGTTGAGCTGGTCAGGAGGTCGCGCAGGATGATTGAATCAAGGGCGGTGCATATGAAGGTTACTGGACATTGTTGGAAGATGTTTGCACGTATGCAAGGAGTGCATGGACGTGGCTACATGGTTCCGAGGCGTGATGAAGAGATGTGGACGTAAAGAATTGGTCGGAAAGGTCCAACTGACTAGGTTATGGACTCAGGCTGAAGCTGAGTCGGGTTTGACTCAAATATGGAAAGATTTGAGTTAGTTATGATAGGATTTCGTGTGGGTCACGAATTTGAGTTGTTTAGGAATGTGGGATACGTTCCTAAGGTGTTTATAAGTCTTAAGATTGCTTCTATCTGCGTATAGAAGAATCTTGAGCAGTTATGGAAAGTTACGATTCGTGATCTGAGTAGGATTGGAGTCCTAGTTGATATTGGGTTGGCCTAAGGGCTGGTTATATAAGCAAGGGAGCCCAGAGCTCGTGGTGGACGACTTTGGGGGCTGTTCCTCTTGTGTTCTATGGAATAAAATTCGTATTTTGAAGGAACTTTTGTGCCTTGTTCGTCCGACTTGTTCCAGACAAGTTTTACTCGTCGAGTTTCTGGACAACACTACCTTTCGTCGGTGGTTTTATTATAACTCGAGTTTTACAGATCCAATTGACGTGATTCTTTTTTATTGTCTTCACAACTTGATTGTCTATCATCTGTCAAAGTTTCAAGGTCATTGTAGTTGTGGTCTATGATCTACACAAGTTTCTTTGCAGCGTTCCATAACTGTTTTTTTCTCGGGTAGGACAGATTGACCATTGTTTGATCTTTCGATCATAACTTAAGTTTTTCTCGTCGGATTTGAGTGATTCCTTTTGTGTTGTCTTCATGACTTGATTCTCTCTGATATCCATCACTTTTTTCATGGTGAATCACATTTAGATTAGTCTCACACACGATTTCTTTAAGAGATCGTTTTTCTACCGAATGGGTTGGGGTTTAATTGTTTCCGCTGCGTAAGATTTTTAAATCTACCATTCACCCCCCCCCCTGGTAGCTTTTCACGTGCTCTTCGATCCTACAATTGGTATCAGAGCCACGGTGCTCTAATCTTTGAGATTTGCATGTGTTTTTGACTAATCATCATGGAGAAGTACTCCGCCAAACCTTGTGTGTTTGCTGGTATTAATTTCCAGGTTTGGAAGGCACGCATGGAGGCTTTCATCCAGGCACAAGGCTTTGCAATATGGGAGAAGGTAAATAAGCCTTATGAAGTGCCACCTAATGATCAAGTTACGGCCACAAACCTACGGGACGTCGACAACAACAACAAAGCCCAAAACTTGATCATCCAAGGACTCACTCAAAGCGACTTTGATCGTGTTGCGCACCTCCGATCAGCATACGATATTTGGAGAGCTCTCTGTGATTATCGTGAAGGCTCCAACACAATCAAGGAGGTAAAACAAGATATGTTCAAAAAGGAATATATGCGTTTTGAGATGCAACCAGGTGAGTCTATTGATGACCTCTTTGCTCGTTTCAATATAATTCTCAGCAACTTACGTAGTGTCAATGTAAATTTTTCAGATACTGAGAATGCTAGGCAACTCCTTAGTGCATTAGACATGTCAATTTGGGAGATGAAAGTAACATGTATTTGTGAATCGACTGTCATGAGTTCTCTTACATTAGATGTACTTTATTCTAAACTAAAAACTCATGAAATTGACATCCTAGCACGTAAGAACTGAAACAAGTCTATTGCATTTGTCTCACAACGTGATATGTCTAGCTCCAGCCAATCATCATCCTGCAATACTCTTGCTGTGTTGTCCTCTCTAACCCTTGAACAGATTGAGGAGTTTCCAGAGGAGGAGCTAGCACTTCTCTCTACGAGGTTCTCAAAAGCATTGCAAAATGTGAGAACTAGAAGGAGAGGGAGCTCCGAACCTCAACGGTGCTTCGAATGTGGTAAGACAGGACATTTTCATTTAGACTGCCCTAACCTTTCAGGTCCTACTTCCCGGGATGAAAAGAAAAGAAGAATGAAGCACTCCTCTGCAAAAGATACGAAGAAAAAGAAGGGTACCATAGGACGCAAGATGATCAACAGTCTCATCACCGCGCTTCAAGAGTTCAGTTCAAGTGACGTGGACATTGGAAGTGATGAAGATGAAGATGATTTGGCAAACTTGTGCTTTATGGCGAGCAAGTCAAGATCAAGTATGGAGGAGGCAGAACACAACAGCGACAATGAAGAGGTATGTCCTACTTGCGAAGAAATGTGTGATGCTATTTCTCGTGCCACTATTATTGTTAAGAAAAAGGACAAAAAGTTTAGGGATAATGTTGCTAAAATTGAATCACTAGAATCTGAAATTAACCGTTTAAAAACTTTGATTCCTAGTGATGATGCATGTCCCTCATGTGACTTAATCTATGAACAATTGTCCACATTAAGAAGTGCACACTCCTCCACTCTAGATAGACTTGATGAAGAAATTGAAAAGAACAAAGAGCTTGCTGCACTTAATGATAAAAACTTGAAAGATGCTAGCTGTTCTACAATTGATTTGCATTGTTCTACTTGTGATGATCTTGATAAGAAACTACAGGATGCTATGAATGAAATTTCTATATTGAACAATGCTTTACGCTCTCATGAAGTTAAATTTTGTTCCAATTGCAAACTAAAAGGAAAAACTTCATGTGAAAATTGCCTTGATCAGTCCAATAAACTTGATGACATGCATAGGACATTAGATCGGTTTTGTAATGGGAATAAGAACCTAAACTTACTGCTGAATTCTTCCAAGTCTTGCAATGATAAAACTGGTTTAGGTTTTGATTCTCATGCTCATGCTAAGGCACATCCACCTAAAATTGTAAAGTCATTAGGAAGTGGTTTGATTCAAACAGTTCCTAAACAAAATGGAGTGGTTTTCAAATCTGCAGGAGTGTTGCCTCATTCAGTTTCAAATAAAAATATTGCTTGCTCATCTAGACATGAACACAAAGTTAAATTTCATTGTACCTTCTATGGTAGAGATGGTCATGTCATAGATTTTTGTTATAGACTAGCTAAACAACAAAAAAGGGAAAGAATGGTTGCTAGATCTTATAACTTTCATGCAATTAGAAAAACACAACCTGCTTTAATGAGTCAGAAATTTGAAAAGGTAGCTTTCGGAACTTTTGGCAATAAATTTACAAAGGCAGCTCCGGTAGTTCTGATAGCTCCGAGAGCTCCCGGATCTTCTGTTGTTCCCGTTAAAGCTTTAGTTTTTGCCTCTGGACCTTCTGCTTTTACCTCCGGAGCTACTGGTTTTCACTCTAAACAAGTAACAACTTCTAAATCAATTGTTAACAGAAAACCTCAATCTTTGACTCATAATCCTGCTGTTTTATCTCAGCTTTCGCGTGTTTTTCCTACTGCACGTCGTGTGACTCAGTACTAGATACCTAAATTCCTTTTGACTAACCCCAGTATTGAGTCATCGACGTATTGTGCCTTTATGTAGGTTACACGTTTGAGGAAGGAGAACATTTGGATTGTGGATTCAGGTTGCTCACGCCACATGACCGGTAACAAAGATTGGTTCTCCTCCCTCTCTTTTGTGTCACGTGTAGAGAATGTTACTTTTGCCGATAATTCTTCAACTCCTATAATTGCTAAGGGTTCGGTTAGAGTAAATGATCACTACACTTTGAAGGATGTGGCACTTGTCAAAAATTTGAAATACAACTTGCTTTCTGTTGCACAATTGCTAGATGAAAATCTAGAAATTATTTTCAATAAAAACTGCTGCAAAGTTGTAGGTTCAAATATTGAGCTTACTTTTAACATGTCTCGGTTTGGAAGAGTTTTTAAAGCTGATTTTGATATGTCTTCCTCTAAGCATAGGTGTCTAGTCGCTAATGATTCAAAGGACTTATATCTTTGGCATCGTAGACTTGGTCACGTAGGCTTTGATCACCTAACGCATGTTAGTGCTCTTGATCGCATACGTGGGCTGCCTAAGCTTAAAAGGGACAAAGAAATTGTGTGCTCTTCTTGTAGACATGCTAAGATGGTTGCAGGTTCACATACTCCTCTCACAATGATCATGACAACTGAACCGTGTCAACTTTTGCACCTTGACACCGTAGTACCTTCACGTGTTCAATCCTTCAGAGGTAAATGGTATGTTCTTGTTATTGCTGATGATTATTCTAGATACTCTTGGGTTTACTTTATGGCGTCTAAGAATGAAGTCTTTAGTCACTTTAGAACTTTATTTCTTAGATTATCAATTGATTACCCAGGATCTTTAAAAGCAATTAGAAGTGATAATGGAACTGAATTTAAAAATCAATCTTTTGATCACTTTTGTGCTGAAAATAGAATAGTTCATAAATTTTCTTCACCATATGTACCTCAACAAAACGGTGTTGTAGAAAGAAAGAACAGAACCTTAGTTGAGATGGCTAGGACTATGCTTGATGAATATCAAACTCCTAGAAAATTTTGGGCTGATGCGTTAGCAACCGCTTGTTATGTCTCAAATCGTGTTTTCTTGCGTGCTAAGCTAGGTAAAACACCATATGAGCTCCGGTTTTGACATACGCCTAGTGTTACACACTTTTGGGTCTATGGTTGCAAATGCTTTGTTAAGAAACATGGTAATCTTGATAAATTTGAACCTCGATCCATTGATGGCATGTTTCTTGGTTATCCATCTCATACTAGAGGCTACCGCGTGCTTTTACTTGACACTAACAAAATTGTGGAGACTTGTGAAGTGTCTTTTGATGAAGCTAGCCCAGGTACTAGCTCTGGTGCGTGTTGCAGGACCAGATCCGTATCCTAAGGGGGAGGGTATTTTCGAAGATGAAGAAGCGTCGATGATACTGTCTAGTAGTTCCGAAGTTGACACGTGTCCAGCTCCGGACATTGAACAAGCTCCGGCTATCACCTATGCTGGTCCTGATTGTCCACAAGTCACAAGCTCATCAATCTACGATGAACCTAATGAATAAGAAGCTTGTGAGACATCTGTTCCCCTATGTTTTTACAAAGATCATCCCCCACAACAGATGATTGGAAGCTTGCACGAATGAGTCACACGATCCAGGTTTCGAAGTACTTCTGGTGCTTGTCATTTTCTTGGTAATTATCTTGTTGCTTGGTCCTCTAGAAAACAAAATTAAGTTGCACAATCCACAGCCGAATCTGAATATGTAGCTGCTGCTAGTGCTTGCTCACAAATCCTTTGGATTGTTCAAACACTTAAGGACTATGGGGTTGATCTAGATAGTGTCCCACTGTTATGTGATAACACTAGTGTCATTTGCATTGTTAAAAACCCTGTGCAACATTCTAGAACTAAGCACATTGACATTAGGTATCACTTTCTCCGAGATAATGTTGAAAAAGGAAACATTGTGCTTCACCATGTAGATACCGAACAACAATTGGCTGACATTTTTACAAAACCTTTGGATTTCACTCGTTTTTGTTACATTCGTAGTGAAATAGGGGTTATGCATCCTCATGGCTTAAATTGAGGGGGAGTTTTTGAAACTTGGGAAGTCTCTGTGTGAATCTGAAATTAAAATAATATGAGCATAGTATTTCATACATATGACTTTGTGATTCCTTTTACATGCTAAAAGTTCTTACTACATTACTCGTGTTATACATTTTGTAGTTTTTGCCATGTCTAGTAATTGGAATAATTACTTACACTAAAACTGGTCATGGTCGAACTTTCTTGCTGTTTTGAAGTTGTTACATGTTCACAAGTGCTTTTAATCATTAAGAATTCATCAAGTAATCAACTCACATGTTGAGTTTTTATGAACAAATATAAATTGAGAAAAGATCAAGAGAATATGCTTGCATCACACTTCTTCTTTTGAGATGGCTTGTCATTGCACTTAGATATGAACTTGGAAGAAGTTGTGTATGACTAAAACCATGTCCTTAAGCTTCTGATTGTCAAATGACATAGGCTTGGCTTGGTTGGTTAGAATAAGGCAGATGCGCATATAATCTCTTGCAAATATCATATGATCTAAATTTATGCTTTGAAAAATAATGAAATGCAGCAACTAGTCTCATGCTTTCAGGTTTTGAAATAGTTAAGTTTGTGAGATCATGACTTGCTTAAATTGAAAATTACATATGATCTCTAGCATGGCTTACACTACTTTATGTATTTCATTGATGTGATAATATAAGGTACTTGATAGTATGACTTGGATGAGCTTTGTTTATATGTATATGTTATAATATGCTCATAACAACTAAAGGGGGAGAGATAATTTGTTTATATGCTCATGACTTGCTGAATACATTGTCAAAGGGGGAGAGATAAGCATGAAGAGAAAGAGAATATGTGCATAAGGAGAGATAATAAAAGGGGAAGAGATAATATGGGATAATTTTTCTTCTCATTTTAAATTGAAATTGCCTTCAAAACTTTTATGTGAATAAGCCAATGTTCGGATTTTAAATGGTGTTGCTAATGCATTCATCAAGGGGGAGATTGTAAGACCTATATGTGTTGAATACATTGGCTTGTAGTGAATACACTTGGCTTGATGATAAAAGTTTTGAATATCACCAAAACACCTTTTTATCAAGGTCTGACTCTAGCTCTGAGCTACAACAAGGTCTGGCGGTAGGTCCGGCTTGGTTTGGGTAGCTCCGATTACGTTCGATGCTAGGTTCGACTAGCTTTGGTCAGCTCCGATGAGTTTTGTCTTTAGCTCCGGCATGTCTTTGATAGTTCCGGCGTGTTTTTGCTAAGCTCCGAGTTGATTTTTCTAGCTCCGGCTTTTGGGTTTACTAGTTCCGACTAGTTCTGGTTAGCTCCGGCGCTAGGTCTTGCTAGTTTTGTAAGCTCCAGCGGGAGCTTGGTTGTACTAGTTTTGGTAAGCTCCGACGCTAGATTCTACTAGCTTTTGTTAGCTCCGGCTCAAGCTCTGGGTTGCTCTGGCAAGGTCCGGAACTTGACCGTAGTGCTCTACTGTTCATTTGTAATGTTTCGTACTTGCTTTCATTGTTGGAAAGATTGCTTAGTATTCATTTGCTAAGTTTTTGGTGCGTTTTGGTTGATATGGATGATATCGTGTTGCTGTGGTTTTGCAACATGCTTATGTGAGGTTCTCACGTAGGGTGTTGTGTTCGGAACTAACTTGAGTCAAGTCGAGGACTTGGGCTCGTATGGATTGGTTGTTTATTCATGTGCAGGTGTTGCTTGAGTTCAAGACGTGGCTGGTGACAGGATCCATTGGACTAGTCTCAGGGAGGAGATGAGGTTCCAACAACCAAGTTCGGAAGGAACTGTGGTTGAGCTGATCAGGAGGTCGCGCAAGATGATTGAATCAAGGGCGGTGCATATGAAGGTTACTGGACGTTGTTGGAAGATGTTTGCACGTATGCAAGGAGTGCATGGACGTGGATACATGGTTCCGAGGCGTGATGAAGAGATGTGGAAGTAAAGAATTGGTCGGAAAGGTCCAACCGACTAGGTTATGGACTCAGGCTGCGGCTGAGTCGGGTTTGACTCAAATATGGAAAGATTTGAGTTGGTTATGATAGGATTTCGTGTGGGTCACGAATTTGAGTTGTTTAGGAATGTGGGATACGTTCCTAAGGTGTTTAGAAGTCTTAAGATTGCTTCTATCTGCGTATAGAAGAATCTTGAGCAGTTATGGAAAGTTACGATTCGTGATCTGAGTAGGATTGGAGTCCTAGTTGATATTGGGTTGGCCTAAGGGCTGGTTATATAAGTAAGGGTGCCCAGAGCTCGTGGTGGACGACTTTGGGGGCTGTTCCTCTTGTGTTCTATTGAATAAAATTCGTAGTTTGAAGGAACTTTTGTGCCTTGTTCGTCCGACTTGTTCCAGACAAGTTTTACTCGTCGAGTTTCTGGACAGCACTACCTTTCGTCGGTGGTTTTATCATAACTCGAGTTTTACAGATCCAATTGATGTGATTCTTTTTAGGTTGTCTTCACAACTTGATTGTCTATCATATGTCGAAGTTTCACAGTCATTGTGTTTGTGGTCTATGATCTACACGGGTTTCTTTGCAGCGTTCCAGAACTGTTTTTTTCTTGGGTAGGACAGATTGACCATTGTTTGATCTTTCGATCATAACTTGAGTTTTTCTCGTCGGATTTGAGTGATTCCTTTTGTGTTGTCTTTGTGACCTGATTCTCTCTGATATCCATCACTTTTGTCACGGTGAAACACATTTAGATTAGTCTCACACACGATTTCTTTAAGAGATCGTTTTTCTGCCGAAGGGGTTTTGGTTTAATTGTTTCCGCTGCGTAAGATTTTTAAATCTACCATTCACCCCCCCCCCCCCTCTGGTAGCTTTTCACGTGCTCTTCGATCCTACATTTAGAAATTTGAAATTTTGAGTATGTTAGAGCTGGATTCTGCTCTGGAGTTCTATAGAAACGTTGTAGAGGACTCTCTACACTTTCCAACCACATAAAGTAGGCATGCAGAGGTGAAGTCTGGAAAAAGTTATGATTCAATTGGTGAAGAGTTCAGATTCTGTCCCCTCTTCCGGGCTGTCAGAACCTCTTAAACGACACTTCAATCTAGACCTTGTTAATGTGACTTTTAGCCTTTGTGTTGAATAGTAATTTGATAGAGGAATATTTAAGCTTTCCATATATGTATAAACATGCATAGTTTGCATTTCTAGTTTAAGAGTTATGGCCGTTCAAAGTTCAGAATTTTTCTGACAGTTTCAGATAGCACCTATATATATGTACTATCTTCAACTCCAGTTTCTAATTAGTTCTAAACTGAATTTGAGGTAACATTGAATAACAAAGTTGTAGAATAGCTCTTTCCCTTTCCATAAATGTATCATAATGGAATAGAAGAGCTTTATACAAGGAAATATGGAAAAAATTCAGATACTGGTCCATGTAGTTTCAGAACAGATAACGGTGCATTTTCATCACCATAAAAGCGTATTTTGGCTTGGAGGTCAATAGAAAACTTATAGAAGAATTCAAAAGCTTTCGAAAAAGTATTCACTTGCTTCCAAAGCCCTCCAGGTTGAAGAGAGACCGATTTTTAAGTGGAACAATTGGTTCAGGTTTCAGAATTTAGTTTGATAGATCATGGTTGTTTAAAGCTGATTTGGCCACTGATTTTCAGATGGATAACTTCACAATTTGACAGCAAGTCCCATTACAAACTTGTTGTACAAGTCGTAAGGTTTCCGGAAATGTATTACACGAAGGTATTCGCGATTCTACAAAAAGTTATGGTGGAAATGCCGAGACTACTTCATTATATCAAAGAGGTGAAGAAATATTGGTTTCTAATTATTTGGACGAGTTTCCCCAGTGTTGTTCTGTCCAACTCATCCATAGAGAAATCGTCGAGGACCTGAAGATCTCCCCCATCCCTATAGCATACTACGATGTCCTATGAAGTTTAACTAGAAGCACATCTTAACATAATCGAGCTAGATTCCGTCAATAGTACACAAAAGACTTAATCTTCATCCTTCTTTGCATTACACTATCCATGTCGAAACTTTGACCCAAAACTTACCAGCAACTGGTACTTGGATCCTACAAGATGATGATGAAGCCATTCTTTCGTAGGGGATGGTCAAAGTATCAAATGTGATACTGACGCTACTGCGTGCCTTACCAAAATAAAACTCTAACCCGATATATCCGGATACGTCTATAGGTGGTTCTAATATCGATCGCTCGCAAACATTTGCCACATGGGTCGCTACCGGAGTTAGTGTACCTGCAGAAGACAAACAATCCCCTTTCACACCTTCACACCTCAAGGGTGGCATGAGGAAACACAACAGGCAGTCACAATAAGATATAATCAAAAGTAAATGCATACGACTCTGGTGTGAGTCACCCTCGAGCAAAGTCATGTGTCGAGGTACATGGCTGTAAATACGTCTGTACAGCAAAGACTCCCGTACGAACCGGCTTATACACGCTCGGGCATACGTGTTTCGCATGCTCCCATAGAACATGAATGGTTCTAGAGATGCATACTATCGGGTTATACACCACCCGATGGGGGCTCCCGCTAATTTTGTGTCACGTTGGGGTACCGCGTGTCATATGTTCTGAGAAACATGGAAAAGTTTCAGAGACTCATATTGACTTTCCGTGCTAAGCCACGGAAATTTCACATACCATATCTCATATGTTAAGTTTACCGAGATTGATCCGTTCTCGGCGGCGTACCTTACCTCTTACCTTGAAGACGGAGCGTCGTTATAGAATAATATAATAAGTTAGTTCACCACCTTTATAACTTATACTAGTAATAGTCCTTAATGGGCATATAGCTAGTTCTCACTCGACTACTTCGGAGTTTCCGAAAATAGAATCTTTTTGAGAGTGCTATTCCCAATCAAGCTCTGATACCATGTCTGTGGGGACCGGAGTCCACACATCCGAGGATCTCATTGGGTGGTACCGTGCGATGTGGCACCTAACAGCACACACAAAAAGGATACCAAAACATATAAAGTTTTCATTTCATAATAAGAAGAGTTTACAAAAGAGTGTACAATAGAAGTACACACGCAGCGGAAAATACATACTCATAACCTCACTTAATTAAGCAGGAGAGAAGACGTTGAGGCCCTAGGACGCTTCTCACTAGCAACATGAAGAACATTCAGCAGCGGCGTGGTTCACATGAGATTTATCTCGACACCTCGAGTCTCATGTACAACCTGAACAGCAGAAATAAAACTAATACCAGCAAAAATCGTTAAAGTGCAAACGTGAGCATAAGGATCAGCAAGACTAACCCATCTCACTAGACATATGCAGGGGTAAGTTCTAAGCATAGGTAAGGAATAGCATAAATAGACTCGCCTACAAGTGGATCCTTATATTCATATTTTAAGTAGCAAATGACATTCTTCAGGCACGGCACATCATAGACTCCACAATCAAACAAGAAACGCTTTGCCGATGATATGACATGCCCAAAGCACATAATGCTATTACAAGTAAAGTATGGGGAAACTGTAAACTTTTAATTGTACTATCTATAAGCCATACAAGGTTGCAAAGCAATTATAATTCAATACAATATATTTTTCTGGCTTCTTTAGTATTTACTACGTCACGGCGCAGTGAACAAGTGGTACTCTATTACCGCGAGGGACGGTGATTGCAATCAGGACACACCCGGACAACACGACACATACGTCGTTCGGAAATGTCAGCGAGTACACCTGTACCTACATAACACTTTAGTACTAGGCGTATATGGCCACCTTTCACAAGAAACCCGAACGTCGAGCTCGTCTCACCTCCGCAAACAGAAGGTCTTTGCACGGAACACCTCATGTGTCCGCCGACCGATTTACACCTTGCTGTTCTCAACCCACCCCTATCGATGGTAAGTTAATGGGCCTCGACACCCCAGTTATCGAGTTACATCAGTTTACTGGATTCCATATGTCCATTATGTTGCCGGTACAATTCAAGCTTGTCCGAAGGGGCCGCATACAGACAGGCCTTAATCGACACAGGCAGGGCTATGCGACTGAGACTCAATTGTCGCCGCTTCCTATCCATCCCCTGGCCGGTCTCATTTTTATTATATTAAGCCATTAACCAATCCTGTGAGATATGTCCTACATTTCTCGCGAGTAGATTCCAACTACTCGACTTCTACCGGATTTCCTATACATTAGCAAGGTAGTTACTACAGGTCAAACTGTAACCCGTTCCAACCAATCCCTGGGATTTTTGGTCATGCAAGTGGAGTATCAATAATCCTAGACGTAATGCACAATTCATATACTACTCATCATAGTGATAAAGCAAAAATTTATAAACGACTTAAATGCAAACCGAGGTTTGCCTTCGTTTGCGACTCGAATAAATGTCAATTGTTAGTGATCCTTCTCTGCAAACTCCGCCAAGGACTTTAAGTGGACACCCTGGCCTTCTCCTCCAAGTGAAACTTCTCGTCGATCACCTATCATCACGTTCCTATCGATATGATATGCATATATGTAATTAAGTAGTTTAGTAATAGACTCCATGGTATTGGGTAAACTTTAAGAATGAGGAGTTTGACTAGGAAGGACAGATATGCCTCTGTTGTGTGGGTAACCAGAGGATGAGTCAAGGTGGACATAGTAGTGTCGGTATGAACTGAAAGGTACAACATAAAGCTACATTGCAACTTAGCATACCACACTTCAAGCTATGCCACGTGAGATTGACAATTCTGAATGGTGAAGAAGTGTTGGGCGGAGATGTGTAAGGATGACCCAAAAATCAAGGTGGGACATCGAAAGCTTGAGTATGAGTGGAGTGTACAAGACAAAGGTCGCGATTTAGCAGTCGACCAATGAACTTGACTTAACTCATAAAGGAGTAAACCTAGTTAAGTGAGCAGTGCTGTCGTAGGGTCCCGACTTAGGATGAACCATGATGGAACCTAACGACACTTGGGTCTTAATTGAGACCAACATGGCTTGGACTTAAGAAGTCATTACAAGCACTATTAACCTAGCATGAGTACCAAGAGAACGTTCAAATGACTTTTAGGTAAAGTAGTTTCTACGGCAAGCTTCTCGAGCATCGTTCAAGTGCTTACATGACACTATTGTAGTGTCCTTTGCAAGATTGTCCAGATGAGCTCGGTGAACTCCTGGAACTCGAACACGATGTGAGACCTTGTCATGACGGTCATGCTTTGCCATCATGAGAAGATCGGATTAGTGAGGTATACATCGACCCGAACTCGTCAATGGGGTGAGTGAAATCCCGAACACCACCTTATGAGTCACAAGTTTAGTGATGTTGACTCGATCGTCGGCAAGCGACTCGACGAACCTGTCGTTGAAGAAACGGCACACCTAGTTAACCAATTCTGTGATCGGTTAGGGAACATCCTCGACACAACCAAGGAACTCTTATCCAAGGTTCCCCTTGGTCTAGTTCTCCTTGTTGGTCGCAACGTTCTTGCATACCTTTACCCCAGGTCATCAGTGATCACCGACCCACCTGGTTTGACCTAGAAGGCATTTCATTGAGCATCTAGATTACACCTAGGACTCGATCACTCTCACATCGACTAAAACCTAAATTGGATTGACAACTATTGTCCAACGAGTCGTGCTTGTGTTCCAACACCACACACATCACGAGCATCCTTCATATCGATGCCAGGGCATGATGACGGCTCGGAGCGTCACGACGACGTCATGTGGTCAACGACGTCGACGCAGCTCATGGTGGAGCATCACGAGCATGCACGGACAAGTTAACGCGATTCAGAAGACAAAGAAGGTCAACTTGGGGATTTCTAAAGGAATGATATCATGGCGGAAACTGGACGTATGGCTTGAAGACACATGAGTGCCATTAGGGGTCTCGACGAACGGACTTCGATGACGTCAAGCAAGGTATTTCATGGCAAGGCTCACCTTGTAGGCATTTTGCCGAACATCTTGGGTGTGTACTTGATTTCCGTCGCTTCATCATCATTCAAAGGGGATCTTGGCATATATCTTGGTCAATTGCCAACCCACAGTAAACCTGCATCCATAGACCAGCATTGAACAGCAACACTCTTAGTTTCGCCTCGTAACCATTTTGTCGAACACCTTGGCTGCAGTCACTAATCTAATAAATCTTGCACAATCAGAGCTAACCTTGGACCAGTGGTCGATACTAGTGTGTCAACGATGTGTTCCCGAATCCTTTGCATCTCATTCATAACTTGCTTTGCTTCCAGGACCTAGCCACAGAGGGGAACGTCGCGACGACACGATCAAGGTGACGGCATTGGCCGGAGCAGCTGTCGTAGCAATACAAGCACCCACATGGACTTGCCAGTGACGCAGCGATGGTGAGGCATGGTGTCGAGGGTGGTGCAGTACCCACAAGGCACTGGCGAGTTGAGGAGGCGACGGCACGGACATGGAGAGCACGCACGCTACGGCTTGTGCGGCGAGGCGTAGCAAGGCAGGCGTGGCCGACGCCGCAGCTGGCTTGGAGTGGACGACAAACATCAGGACGGTGCTGGGAGGCGACAGCTTGGCGAGCAGTGGAGATTCGACAGCGGCCGCCGACTGAGCAAGGGTGGGGCGAGCCGGCGCCGGCGTGGGGCGGCGCTGTAGGCGGTCGGGGCAGATGGTGTGGAGCGGCGCCGTTGAGGAGGCGGAGCGCCGGGGCGAGGTGCAGCCGGCAGTGGTGAGCGGCGCTGGCGCAGCAGTGAGGGGGGGGGGCAGTCTAGGAGACTAGGAGGCGGCCGGCGGGGGAGGTGCGCGGGCCGGCGGCAAGGCGATCGGCGCGACAAGAAGGCGGACGGCGAGGTGCTGGGGCGACGCGCGCGGCTGGCGGCGTGCAGAGGCTGGGGACGCGGCGACGGAGCGAGGGAGCATGCGGCTGGCAGGAAAGGCGCGCGACAGGGAGGAGCTGGCGGCCGTGGCTGTCGGACGCTCGCGTCGGGCGGCGCACTCGCGCGCGGTTGGAGCGCTAGTGGGCGGCGCCTGCGGAAATGAACTTCTGAGCTTAAGGAACAATCAAATGAACTTCTAGACAAAGGATTCATCCGACCAAGTTCATCACCATGGGGCTGCTTAGCTTTGTTTGTGGAGAAGAAAGATAAGACACTAAGGCTCTGTGTGGATTATCGTTCGTTGAATGTTGTGACTATCAAGGACAAGTATCCACTGCCCCACATCGACGTATTATTCGTTCAATTAGTGGGTGCTAGCGTGTTTTTGAAGATGGATCTAAGGTTAGGGTATCATTAGATTAAGATTCGAGAAGAAGATATTCCAAAGACAACATTCTCAACCCGATATGGTCTTTATGAGTACCTGGTCAGGTCGTTTGGTCTTACAAATGCACCAACACACTTCATGTACCTAATGAATTCAGTATTCATGCCAGAGTTAGATCAGTTTGTCGTGGTTTTCATTGACGACATACTCGTCTACTCAAAATCAGAGGAAGAGCATGCTGAACATCTCCATATTGTACTCCAACGATTACGAGAGCATAAGTTATATGCTAAATTTAGCAAGTCTGAGTTTTGTATTAACAAAGTACCTTTTCTTGGACATATTATTTCAGCAGAAGGTGTGGCTGTGGATCCAAGTAAGGTTGTACAAGTACTAAAGTGGGAATCTCTGAAGTCAATCCATCAGATTCGTGGTTTCTTGGGACTAGCTGGATATTATCGGAGGTTTGTTTTGAGATTCTCCAAGATTGCTAAGCCAAGGACGGAGTTACTAAAGAAATATAACCAACATGTATGGTCTGCAGAAATTCAAGAATCCTTCCAGATTTTGAAGAAACATCTCACAACGACACCAGCATTAGCTCAACCGGATACAACCAAGTCGTTTGATGTTTTTTGTGATGCACCAGGTACTGGTTTGGGATGTTTTCTGATGCAAGATAGACATGTGATTGCATATGGATCAAGAAAACTCCGCAATCATGAGCAGAACTATCCAACACATGATCTTGAGTTAGATGCAGTAGTTCTTGCATTGAAGATGTGGAGACACTACCTACAAGGAAATTTAGTGCATCTCTACACCGACCATAAGAGTCTCAAATACATATTCACGTAGAAGGACATAAACATGAGGCAATGGAGATGGTTGGAGCTGATCAAGGACTATGAAATTGAGATCCATTACCATCCTGAAAAAGCAAACGTAGTTCCTGATGCACTTAGTCGGAAGTCTCACGTTCATAACTTGATATTTACTATAGAAGAGGAGGAAGAACAAAGTGTACGCATAATACCCTATGGTGCATTGTATAATCTTGCTCTCATTCCCACTATTTGAGAGGGGATTGTAAAGGCTCAGAAAAGTGATGATGCAATGTTAAAGCTTCATAAAAGAATTGATGAAGGGGAAAGAATGTGTTTCTGGAAAGATGAGGAAGGAACTATATGGTTCAAAGA
The DNA here is from genome assembly GCA_036927565.1 of Tuctoria greenei. Classification (NCBI taxonomy): domain Eukaryota; kingdom Viridiplantae; phylum Streptophyta; class Magnoliopsida; order Poales; family Poaceae; genus Tuctoria; species Tuctoria greenei. Next base: position 97,302,388 of record JAYESD010000010.1, read on the forward strand.
CCGGATAGTGGTGCCCTGAAATCCAGAACTATGGAAAAAGATCTTGGATGAAGCACACTTGTCCAGGTATTCGATACACCCAGGCAGCAACAAGATGTATCAAGATCTCGGAACAATATTTTGGTGGACGAGGATGAAGCAAGAAATTGCTAAATACATATCGGAGTGTGATACGTGTCGAAGAGTTAAAGGATCATATGACGAAAGCGGGAGTACTACAACCCTTAAGCGTTCCAACATGGAAATGGGAGGGCAACAACATGGACTTTATTGCAGGACTACCTCTCACGTTCCATAAGCATGATTATATTTGGGTAATCATGGATCGGCTAACAAATTCGGCCGACTTCATTCAAGTCAGTATTGCTTATGTTGCTATGTAATACGCAGAGTTGTACATTTCAAGGATTGTGTGTTGTTTACAAGGTGTTCCTCGCACTAATATATCGGATCGAGGCTCATTTTTTGTATCTCATTTCGGGGAGCAACTACATGTGTATTTGGGAACTATGTTACTTCAAAGTTTAGCATACCATCCGTAGACTTATGGTCAAACTAACAAGGTTAATCAGATTTTGGAGGATAAGCTAAGAGCTTGTGCTATTGACCATGGAAAGAATTGGGATTACCATCTATCATTAGCAGAATTCTCTTACAATAATAGTTATCAATCAAGCATTAAGATGGCACATTATGAAGCGCTCTATGGAAGTAAGTGTCGCACACCTCTTAACTGGTGTGAATCAGGCGAGAGGGTTATATTTGAGATTGATATTGTCAAAGAAGTCGAAGAGCGGGTCAAGCTGATTCAGGCCAACCTTAAAGTAGCTCATTCTCGTTAGAAAAGTTATGTGGACATGCGACGATGTCCTTTGTACTTTCAAGTTGGAGATCAAGTTTATCTCTATGTTTCTCCGATTAAAGGATTCATCAATTCAGAGTGAAAGGGAAGCTAGCTCCTCGCTTTGTGGGTCCGTTCCCCATCACTGAAAGATGCGGACCTTTTGCATATCGCTTGTAATTGCCAGCACCATTGTCTGGAATTCATTATATCTTTCACTTATCACAACTAAGGAAGTGTTGAAAGAAGCTGATGAAAATTCTTACAGAAGGAATGGAGACTTTGCAACCAGATCTCACTTATATTGAACAACCGGTGCAAATCATCGATGAGAAGGCTCGTACTACAAGGAACCGGATGTTGTGGTTCTACAAGGTATCATGGAATAACCACACCGCCGATGAAGCAACATGGGAAAGTGAAGGATTCCTTCAAATCAATCACCCGAAACTGTTATCATCATACCTCCGGTAACGTTCCTTGTCCATCTTGTTTTTTTCTTAATCTCGGGACGAGATTTCATTAAGGGGGGAGGATTGTGAATGTCCACTTTTACGGTACAATGTTCAGCATGTGATCAAGTCAACACAAACTCAATTAACAATTTGAATTATTTGGAAATTCAAAAGAGGAGGGAATGAGCACTGAAAAATTTAGAGATATTTTGCAGACGGCTAGTGACAAATCTGAGACCACCATGATGTTCCTCATGTTCAAATTAGGGCCTCTGCAAAATTTGGAATTTATGGACTTGATTGCTATTTCAAACTGAATTTTGAAGTCTATGTGAGGATATGTCTCTTACAAGTGGGGCCCACATGCAGTCCAGCACATCAGCCAAGCTTTCTTCTCTCCCTCGTTGCTTGCCACGGCACAGTGCATGCGCCACCTCCCTTGCCGACTTATTCCACCGCCTCTTCTCTGGTCCCAGCTGCACCACCCCCTATCCTCACCTCTCTCGGCCTATTGAAATCCTTGAGGGCTCATTTGGCAGCCCCAATTCCTGGAGGGATCCTGGCCCATTCCCTGGTCCAAAAAAACCCTAGCCAAAATATTCCCTAAGCGCATTTGGCAGCCCAATATCCTGGCTCGATTCACGGGGGGCACGGGCTGTTCCGGCAAGGCCTCGCAAGGTCGGGCAATAAAACCTTGCCTTCTTCGCGTGACCTCCATGCCGCTCCCACTCCTCCATGTCTGCCTCACGCCGCCACACTCGTCATACCCGCCTTGCCTCGTGCCCGTCGTGTTCTCCCCTGGTCGACTTCCTCCTGTAGCATCGAAGAGCACGTGAAAATCTACCAGAGGGGGTGAATGGTAGATTTAAAAATCTTACGCATCGGAAACAATTAAATCCCAACGCCTTAGGCCGAAAAACGATCTGTTAGAGATATCGTGTGTGAAAACCAATCTAAACGTGTTTCACCGTGACAAAAGTGATATATATCAGAGAGAATCAAGTCACGAAGAAAACACAAGAAGAATCACTCAAATGCATAGAGAGAAACCCAAGTTATGATCGAAATATCGAACAAAGATCAATCTGTCCTACTCGAGAAAAACAGTTCTGGAACGCTGCAAAGAAACTCGTGTAGTCAGAAACCACAAATCCAATGACTGTGAAATTTTTACAGATGATAGATAATCAAGTTGTGAAGATAACCCACAAATAATCACGTCAATTGGATCTGTAAAACTCGAGTTATGATAAAACCACCGACGAAAGGTAGTGCTGTCCAGAAACTCAACGAGTAAAACATGTCTGGAACAAGTCGGGCAAACAAGGCACAAAAGTTCCTTCAAACTATGAAATTTTATTCAATAGAACACAAGAGGAACAGCCCCAAAGTTGTCTACCACGAGCTTTGGCCTCCCTTGCTTATATAACCAGCCCTTAGGCCAACCCAATCTCAACTAGGACTCTAATCCTACTCAGATCACGAATCGAAACTTTCCATAACTGCTTAGGACTCTTCTATACGCAGATAGAAGCAATCTTAAGACTTCCAAACATCTTAGGAACGTATCCCGCATTCCTAAAACAACCCAAATTCGTGACCTGCACGAAATCCTATCATAACCAACTCGATACTTTCCATACCGAGCCATAACCGACTCCGCCGCAGCCAAAGTCATCAACCGATACGATCCGATCCTTCCAACCAGATCTTCCCATCCATAAACCATCTTCGGAACAATGTTGCCACATCATGCACCGCATGCATACGTGCAAACACCTTCCTTCGACGTCCAGTAACCTTCATATGCACTGCCCTTGATTCAATCATCCTGCGCGACCTCCTGACCCGCTCAACCACAATTCCTCCTGAATTTGGTTGTTGGAACCTCATCTCCTTCCTGAGACTAGTCCAAAGGATCGTCTCACCAGCCATGACTTGAACTCAAGCAACACCTGCACATGAAAAAACAACCGATCCGTACGAGCCCAAGTCCGCGACTTGACTCAAGTCAGTTCCGAACACAACACCTTATGTGAGCACCTCACATAAGCATGTTGCAAAACCACAGTAAAACGATATCAACCATACTAACCAAAACGCGCCAAAAACTTAGCAAATGAATACTAAGCAATCTTTCCATAGATGTAAAGCAAGTTCGAAACATTTCACATTAAAATTTGGAACATTACGATCAAGCACCGGACCTTGCCAAAGCTAACCAGAGCTTGAGCTGGAGCTTACCAAAGCTAGTACAACCTAGCGCTAGAGCTTACCAAAGCTAGTCCGACCTAGCGCCAGAGCTTGCCAAAACTAGTCAGAACTAGTCATCCCAAAAGTCGGATCTAGAAAAACATGTTGGAGCTAACCAACATTAGTCGGACCTAGCAAAACATATCGGGACTTAACAAAGACATGTCGGAGCTATCAAAGAAATGTCGGAGCTAAAGATAAAACTCATCGGAGCTACCCAAAAACATGTTGGACCTAGACAAAGAAAGTTGGACCTTACGTCGGACCTTGCAGAAGATCGGAGCTACAGTCGAACCTTGCTAAAAAGATGTTTTGGCAACATTCAAAACTTTTATTGTCGAAGCCAATGTATTCAGCACACATAGGTCTCACACCTCCCACTCCCGATTTGCTCCGTCGTGCTCGTATCCTTCCTCCCAGGCGGTGCAAAGCTAGCGATCACGCGAGCCGAGTGGAGCGAAGCGTTCGTTCTCGTATCCTTCGTCCCTGGCGCACGCGAGGACAGCTAGCTCAGATCCTGTCTGGCCGCGGCACGATGGCCAGTTGCGCCGTCACATGACTGTGTGTTGTCCGTGGGTTAGTTCTCTTGTTCGATGCATGCTAGCTAGCTGCTGCATTTCTGTCCGGCTTCCTCCTGCTGCATCTGTTACTTGCACACATGCATTGTTCTTGCGGCTTCTCTTTTTGTCTAATTTGTTTTGGTTTGGATTCATAGAGATATTCTTCCTGCTTGATCCCATTGATCTGTCACTAGTGAAGAGCAGAGGCAGGTACGGGCGCCTCTCCCCTTCACACAAACTTCATCCTCCCCAAACAAATCACGTCCCTAAACTTTGAGCATTTTCCTCCATTTTACAACAGGAATGGGGATTTGGTGCTTGCATCCGTTACTATAGCAAAGAAAGGTAGAACTGAAATCCTTCTCTGTTAGATCTGAAATCCCCTTATTTATACTGCTCCGTGCTCTGTTTCTCTGTATTTTCCTTGTGTTTTACATTCAACGACTGCGATCCTGATGTATTCAAGTTCTTGTATTGCTGTAAAAGTCTAATTTATGAAATTAGATTATGATCTATGAAAATCTAATTTATGAAAGTTCATGTACTTGTTGTGAAATGTGTGGACTGGAGTGATTTGCAGAGCTTCCGTCTGACAAATAATGCACACCTAGTGGGACATAGTGTCTGATAATCAGGTTATGGTTACATCACTTGGGATTAAATTGCGGGTTTTCTGGATATCACCTTATCCATGTTGTAGCTGTCAAGATTTTTGTATCTCGCTTTCTCTCTCTCTGTGATTTGTGGTTATATGTTTTAGAAGAGCCAGTGTTGTCTTAGTTTCATCTGGATGCATCGCTACTACCAAACTTGAAGCTTCTTACAAATGCCAGGTTTCGTATAAAAAAAAAGAAACTCTTGTTCACGTACCTCTGATTCAAATCTCCTGATGAGGTTTCGTATATATTAGTCGAAAATCTATACTTATCAAGGTGAATAATAAGCTGTACAGCTAATAAGCAATTGTAGATACCGATGGTCAATTACCAATGCCAGCAATAGTGAGTAATTATATACTATTTCAACAGGAATCAGGAATCTCATGTGCCAGTTTGTCGTACCTGCTTTTGTCAGTACTTATCAGCTGCAAATATAGTCAAACTCTCAATTTGTCTCTTGTTTATTCTGTAGCTTTTCGTTCTAATTAAACAAGACCATTAGTATATTCAAACGTGCATATTTTTGTCTGATATGTTTCTTTTTCTACAGGAAAGAGTATTTTGGTGTTTGGATCCATTATCTTCTTGAAAGCAAGGTATAGACCCAAATCCCTCTTGTTAGAAGTTGAACCTGGATTAAGTTAATTAATCACATGTCCTAATTCTAGGGACACAACCCAACCAAATGGGCGCGTCACTGATCGGGGGACACCATTGTGGCAGTTGGGAGGCCCCCTCTTGTGCCCCTCTACTAAGTATAAATATGAGATGATTTTCGGATCAAATCATTTAATCACATTGATTAAAAACCGATCAACTAAGAGGGGAAACAAAGGCAGAAAAGCCTCGGACGCTCTTCAGTGGTCATCGCCGTATTGGCTAGATGGCCGTTTCTTAAAGCAACCATAGAGACACAAAAAGAGAGGAAGAAGGTGCGCCATCAACATGTTCATATGCTAATCAAAACGATTAGCACTTGTTGTGTTCCTTTTTTTGGATCTTTTTGTACCCGAATGATTTATTAGTGACTAAGTATGATTATGACATTACAGTTTCTTTCAATGGTATCAGAGCCAACTTAGTCACTAAATCTTTTCGGAATTTTGTTTTGGTAAGTTATTCCGCAGCATATTAAGAATATATGGAAATCAAATCAGTTATGATTTCGGATCTACGTATGGCAGCATAAAAAAAACAGATTTTTTTTCGGATCTGCATTAAGAGAAAATAACCGCAGTAAGGAAAAAGATACGCATGCAGTATCATAAATCGCGCAAATAGTAAGGAAAAAAAAGAAACGGATCTGTATAAAAAAAGATGACGGCACATCCGTCGGTAAGAGCATCGTCGACGCCAACTTCAACGGCGGCGCGCTCATCCTTTGGGTGAACGCACACGCCAGCGAGGAGGGCAACGGCGACACCATATGTACGCTGAAAACCCGGCGGCGCACGCGTGGGGTGCACAGGAGCAGACCTCCACGGACGCCGTTTTGCTGCCTTGTGCGCTGCCTAGGCACGAAGCCTTTTGTGCCTCTCTCTTTTTGGTTTCTGGAAAGAATGGAATTGATGACAGAGAGAGGGAGGAAGAAAGAGGACTGGTGCTCCTCTGTGTGGCGGCCAGGGAGAAAGAAAATGAAGTTAGGGTTCCAAGTTTGAGGTTGAATGACTCTTTTATATCCTGGACCAAATGCTTTGACCGTTGGATCAAAGATCGACGGTGCGCATCGGTTGTCGGCAGTGTGGATTGTTGGCCCAGGCGGGATAAGGAGAATTGTGGGCCAAGTTGAAAAGGCCGTACGGGCCACTTGGGCTGCTGCCATAATTTTTGTTTTTTTTTTATTTTATAAGAAGGTCAAAGTCCATGAAGCTGGTAACGTGTGTGCATGCGATTGCTGCCATGAGCGTGTTTTTTTGGCTGATGCCCATGCATATGGAATTTTTTTTTTGTACAGCCTTGTTTAGAAGCTGCATGCCCAGCACAAGGATGGAAATTATTTTCCATTTAATTAATGAGTTTAAGTTTATGGGCTTTGAGCCTAATATTTCAGAACTTAGCATTGGCTTTTAGAATTTTCTGTTTTTTCAGAAAATAAATAATGGGCAAAATAATTATGTGGGGCCCACTAATTAAATTATTTTAGCTGAAAATAATTAAGTATTTTTCTTGAACATAACATTACATGTTTTCTTGCATTATTGGGATTTTTTATTCTGAAATTAAGTAAATTCTCAGCAAAATAATTTAATTATGCTGCGGAATATTAAGTAATTAAGATGTTTTATGCCCATTTTTATGCTTCCGCTGATACTAAAATGTTATAGCTATTTGGTCGAGTAACCAAAGCGAAAGCTAAATTGCTATGTCATTTGCAAATTTTTAAGTTGCATGCAATATTGATTGAGTAGCCAAAGTGAAAAATAAAATTGCATGTTGTTTAGTATTTTTATGTCATTATTGGCCGAGTAACCAAAGCGAAGGGCATTAGTGACATTATTCTTCCTTTGAAAAACTAAGTTCATAGTAATTTGGTCGAGTAACCAAAGCGAAAGATAAATTACTATACTTTCAGTTGTTCTTATATAATTATTCTATGCATTTACTTATGATTCTTTTGTGTTTTTGTAATCAAGGTTCCTCCAATGCTAATGCTGCACTGAGCTTCATCGGTTCCATTGAGCCACTCAATGGAAGCAATTATGGAAGGTGGAGAGAGAAGCTGGAGATTGCATTGGCAGTCTCTGAGATAGACCTTGCACTCACTACTCCATATCATGTTGCACCGTGGAGCCAGTGCAAGAAGTTGATGAAACTCGAGAGTCCTTTGCTGAGAGGACAAATGAATATACTAATGAGTTATTGGCTTATGACATTGATTGTTATAAGTGGGAGAAATCAAACAGAAAGTGTTTGATGGTAATTAAGGGCACTATCACTGAGGCTATTCGGGGAGCAATCCCTGAATGTGACAATGCCGTTGAGTACATCCAAAGGATAGAGAATCAGTTCAGTGGTTCTTCTAAGGCCACAGCTAGCACTCTTATCAAGAGCCTTGTTACTGAAAAGTATTATGGAGGTGGTGTACGAGAGCACATCTTAAGGATGACAAATATGGCTGCAAAGCTTAAGCCTATGGATTTGGGAATCAAAGATGAGTTTATTGTGCATCTCATCATTGCCTCACTTCCTAAGGAATTTGAGACATTTGTCATCAACTACAACTCTCAACTTGAACTATGGAACAAAGAAAAACTCATCGCTATGTTTGTTCAGAAGAGAGGATTAAGGCCCTTCATGGTAATGATGCTATTAATTATGTGAAGGGAAAATGTAAGGCTTAGAAGAATTATTCAAATCCATTATATCCTTCAAAGTATGTGCATGGTTGTTGCCTGTTCTCTGGTTGTTTAAATCTAATCTTGGAATCTTCCCATGGGGTCTTTAAACTGTTTAATTGGAGCATATTTAGCACTTAGCATGCATCAAAATCAGAGGACTATAATTTTATTTACTGAGTACAGATTTTATGCTTATTGGCTTGCTTGATTTCCCTTGTATATGAAAGTGACTATCTTCTGCCCTCTATTTTATTTAGTTAAGATGTGACTTACATGGTTGATTTTTTGTTACTATTACTATTAATTTAGCCCATTGTAATTGATAATGACTGTCCTTATGTTGTACATTATGTTTTAATTTATATTTATGCTATCTAGTTGATTATGTCATTATGCTCTGCTAGCTAGTTATCTTTTGCTTTTTATCTCATCTTGTACATTATGCTTTGCTTGATATCTCATTTGATGTTGCATGGGCATGTTCTTTTTATCCTTCTTTTTTTTGGATTGGAGGTGGTCGAGCTAGATCGATCATTATATGTAATATGTATACCTCCAAATTTTTGTAGATGAACATAGTTTTGTTCCTTCTGCTTTTCTTCTTCTTCTCTTCTACTACTTTTGTCCCTCTCTTTTTTCTCCTAATCTTGTTTCTCTACTTTCCTGCTAGTTCCTTACAATCCACAATCCATATTTCTTTCTTTTCTTCTTAAACATGTGTTGTTAAGGGACTATATTATAATACATAACATAAATTTATTATGTTGTAGGGATATTATTAAATGGATTCTAGAAATAAGTTAATACGGAAATTTATGGAACAAGATGATGACAAATTATTTCTTGTGTTAGTTCCAGCTTTATATTCATCGCTTCATACTGAAAAAAGGCCAATACACAGTTCTTGTCGTAGTGGTGCGCAAAAAGTTAGGGAAATTTTGGATGCACATGAGAGTTGGTGTAATGTTCAGTTTCAAACGGAGCCAGAGATATTTAGAGTTGTAGGAAGTTATCTTAGAATGGAACTATTGTTGAAAGAAACTCCAAAAATTAGCATTGAAGAGCTTCTTGGGATTTTCATGTTTATGATATCTCAAAACGCTAGCAAAGCAATCCTACAAAAAGAATTTCAGCACAACGGTGAAACCATTCATAGAAAGATAAATGAGTTTTTTGATTTAATTCCTACTCTAACTCAGAGATTTGTGAAGCTCCCAAGACTTGACCAACCCCATGTGAGAATTGTGTCCAATCCTAGGTTTTAGCCTTATTTTCAGAATTGCATAGGCGCAATTGATGGTACACACATTCCCATCACTATAAGTGAAGAGAAAGCTCATCCGTACAGAAACCGAAAAGGAACTTTGTCCCAAAATGTAATGCTAGCATGTGATTTTGATCTGAACTTCACATTCTTCTCTTATGGGTGGGTCTGCATCAGATGCAGGGATTCTTCAATCCACTCTAAGAAAGGGTTTTAGCGTGCCGGATGGTAAATTCTTTCTTGTAGATGGAGGATATGCAAACACACCCTCTTTTATTGCCCTGTATCGAGGAGTTCGATATCATCTTAGTGAATTTCAGAGACGCGGATCAAGAATTGAGTATGCTGATTATTAAGAGTTGTTTAACCATTCTCATGCACTCCTTCGCAATCATATCGAAAGAGCCATTGGTGTCTTGAAGAAGCGATTTCCTATACTCAAAGTGGGCACATTTTATCCTATAAAGTCTTAAACATTAATTGTAGCAACAGCAACATCTTTTATCATTAGAGGTCTAAATGGTGAAGATGGATGGTTGGATCAACACCCAAATACCATTGACCCTGATAAGTTTGTTGAATTACCAGAGGGGGATAGCAACTATCAACATGCTATTTAGTCCAATGCTTGAGATGTTCTTAGAGATCAAATTGCTATGCAGATGTGGAATGACTATATTAGTCATTAGTATTATACATATATAATAAATGGCTATTTTATATTATGTAGCCATGGCAAGGGCTTCATGGAATATGAATTATGTGAAGACTCTAGTTAACATCCTCCATGAGCACAACAATCTGAGATTCAGAGATCAGAATGGTTGGATACCTGAAGGGCGGCGTAGTATAACCCAAATGTTCAATGACACCCAAATGTTCAATGAAAAGTTCCCGTTGGCAAATTTTTCAGAGGTACAAATTCAAGAGAAAGAAAAAGAACTTAAATAAAACTACAAAGTTATAAATAAAGCTTGTAAGCAAAGTCGTGCTGGATGGAACGAATCACTTGGTATGATAATTGCGGAGCCACCGATATGGGAAATAATAGTTAAAGTAAGACCTTTTTTTCTGAAAAAAATCTAATGCTTTAAAGCATTTATTTATATATGATCTTAATACTTACTTTTTTGCTAAAAAAACAGAATCATACCAAGGTGAATAAATTTCGATGGAAGCCATTCCCCCTCTTTAATCAATTTGCAACACTGTAAAAGCCCTAGTTTTCATAATGCAAACTTCAGTTAGAAGGACTAAAATATTTGAATGATAAAAAGAAAAAAAAAGAAATGAGAAAAACAAAGTAATTCAAACTCCAAAAGAGGGAATTCAAAAAAATAAATTTAGCTACTGTTCAAATGAGGTTAACATGAAGATTTGAGTTGACCATTGTATTCCTAATAATTCAAATGAAGATAAGGATGAATCTAGGAGGAGGGGTTGACTGTCCAGTGAAGATAAGGATGAAAGCAGTGGGACCCACCTGTCATGGATTTCTCCTCCGTTTTTCCTCTGTTTCATCATAGAGCAACACCTCACGGCATGCAAAATCTACTCATCTGCCTGTGTGCTTGCTTCATGCCTTGGTTGTGAAGCCAGCTGAGCTGCAGATAAGGGGAGAGCTGATCCTTTCACCTGCTTACGGTGCAACACAGCAGCAAGCTTTCTCTTCCTCTGTTTTTCTTCATCCCCCAGCGACCACCTCACTTGTGCTCCCTTGCAGCAGCTATTCCTGGCCGAGTCTCACCTCCCTGTAAGAAGCAACCAGATGCGCAACGTTCTGCTCCTCCTCCTCTGTCCAGCTCACTGGTTCCTCACTCGTGGTCTCTTTATTTGATGTCTTCAGGGGACGATTTCAGGCCACCATGGAGGTCGCCCTCCGCTCCACCATCGTCCCAACAATACAACCGTCATCTCACCTTGATCCTTGAATACAAAAGGTGTGCCAACACTCTTAGTTTCTGCTCGCAAAGTTTCAGCTCGTGTCGTCCCTCCTAGCTCGAGTACTAGCAATTTTCCCGACGAGTTCGTGGTATGAACTGGACTAGGTCATACCTTAAATCCCTTTTCTACGTGCAAGTATTCAGCGTGACTGTGAGCTTTATTGTACTAGAGGTACATGTGCTTCATCTCGATGCGTAACAATCAAATTTCATCAAGCAACGGCACCGGAATCTCGATTTTCCTGGCCGGCAGTGAAACGCGACTCGGTCTACTGTGACTGCAGTGTTTCCCTCATTTTCTTCGAGTTTTTGGCCAGATCATTCCTAATAATTTCCTTGAGCTCTAGTAAAACTTTCAGGTCCGTTAGAGGTGACTTTAATAGCCAAATGGTGTGTCCAATCTGTATGTACCTCAAAATTCCAAAATGTCCAGAAACATTTTCAGCAAATTGTCCAAACTTGTAAATTCAATATCTCACAGTAAAATGCTTAGCAAATTATGAAACCAAGTTTGTTGGGTCACTTTTGTCCTCCTCTGAACATATCACCAACTCTTGGCCAGGTTAAACTTCCAGATTTCCCATGGAAATTCAGAGAAGTGTTTAGCTTCATTGAATTTTGGACAACAGAGACTTCCATGAATTGATCCCAATTTTGGCTAGAACCTCACTCATAGTACCTAATATCCTCTGAAAAATTCCAGAAATAGTGGCCTTACATTCTTTTATTTAACAGTCTTTCCATTGAGCTTTAGCATAATACTGATATTGATTTTTTTGCATTATTCTTTGCATATCGAATAGTTGCTGAGCTCGAGAGGACCCCGGAGCCACTTGAAGTCATTGCTCCGGAGATTAACGTTGACCTTGACTCGCAACCAGGCAAGCCCCGGTTTGCATTTAACAGTGTTTTGAAATTTTATTTGTATCACACTATATGGGTTAGCATTTATTGTGCATTTGGTCTAGATTTTCTTGGAGTTTTCCATATGCATGACAAAAGAACCCATGAGAGCAGGGTAGGTGTTTAAGTCCACGATGTGTCCCTGCTATGCTTAATGTTATAGTTGCTTCGGTAGAAGTCAAGTAGTTCGAATCTACTCGCGAGTTCAGGGTTTGGGTTCACACGGGATTGCTCGAGTGAAAGATTCCCCATTTGGTTAAATATGAGACCGGGTATGGAATAGGAGCAGCATGACATAGGGGCCTGTGAGCTGTAGTTGTGCCTGTGTTGGTCAAAGACCGATCCGTGTGCGGCCCCTATTGAGCAAGTTTGAATGTACCAAAGGCATGCTGGATATATGGGACCTAGTAAACCGATGTAACTTGTCCACCTTAGCGTCAAGGCATATCCCACTGCCTTATAGGTGCGAGTTGAGAACAGCAAGGTTTAAACCTGCCAGCGGGTACGTCGTACTCCGTGTGGGGGCCTCCTGCTCGTAGCGGTAGGACCGGTTCAGCATGTAGGTAGCGGGTGAAAGGTTGCCGCATACAACATCAGTGAAGTGCGCCTTCACAGCTCCGAGTGTGGGTGTTTGTATCATGCTATTCGGGTATCCCTACAGGTGTATATCGATTCGATTCGCCGTCCCTCGCGGTTATTGAGTACCGCTTGTTCAGTGCGTCGTGACATAGTTAATTATTTGTTGCTGAATATTATTGAATCATGCTTTATAGAATAATTATGTATTAATACTTGTATGTTTAGAACAGGTTGATCACTAAATTTCAGATTCATGAAGCATTAATTTGCAGTTAAAAGCTGAAAGTATGGACTAACATTTAGGTGAGTCTTTTATTGCAAACTGTTGTCCTATATTATGTTTATCCTGCATATAGAGTTCCATGCTTAGTGGAGACAGTTAAGTCTTGCTGAGCCTTCATGCTCACGGTTGCTATTTTAAGCTTTTGATGCAGATCATGACATATATGATGAAGGATTCACCGGTGAGGTGTTGCCCCTGTCGGGGTACACAGCCGAGCGGGAACCCTGTGCGCCGTCATGATGTGATTTGTGTGCTGCTAGTGTGATTCCGTTCGCGGGCTGAACGGAATGACTTTTGCATAGCTTTGGCTTAAGTGTTGAGAGCTATGAACTTATCTTCCGCTGTAGTGTATTCTAATGTATATTATTTGTAAAAGACAAAGCTTGTATAACACTATGTTGTTTTATGTAATATGATGTACCTTTTTTGTGTGATGTTGGGTGTCGCGTCACACAACACCACCCAGTTGCGATTCCTGGAATGGTGGGACTTCGGTTCTCACTCCTGGTATCAGAGCCGCATTGGGAATAGCATGCTTAAAAAGGACCTTATTACGAGAAAAATTTAGGTTTATGTTGAGGAATCGATAGTAACCCACATAAGGACTATTATTAGCATAGTTACTTAAGGTGGCAAAGCTTACATATGTGTTATTATATTCTGTAACGATGCTCCGATGTCAGGTAAGAGGTAAGGTACACCACCGTAAGCGAATCAATTGCGGTAAGCTCTCTGTACCAGAGGTGGTACGATGATTGTTCCCCGTGGCTTGGCACGAGAGTCAATATGAGTCTCTGAACCTTCTCATGGTTCTTGGAACATATGAAAATGCTGTCCCCCGGTGTGCTTCAGGCAAAAGTGAGGTTACCTTATTGTGTGGTCAGAAACACAAAGTATGCAACTCTTAACATTCAATGTTCAAAGGGCCATATGCAGCGCTGATCCCTAGCACAAGAGATAAATGATGTGGACACCTATCGTGCGGTTGAAAAGCATGTAGTCTGTTTTTTAATGAACACGCGAAAGCGCCTCCTACTGGTGCAGCATTACGCAAAGACGTGGGACCCCGGTCGGGGGTAGAAAACCCGATCATATACCTCGAGACGTGGCTCAGCTCAGAGCGGCCCGTATGGAATGATACGGGACATATGTCTTACTTTCATATATATTATTGTGACTGCCTGAAATGATCGCCCGTGCGGGCTGTGCCGTATGGCACCATAACGAGTGGTTTGTAAATTATGTTTATTATGCAGGTACACTGACTGTGTGATCATATCGCGCTTAGAAATCGTTTGCGAGTGAACATCATTAAGCCCACCGTTGAGACGTATGTCGGAATACCAGCTTAAAATTTTCACTTTTGTGAGGCACGTAGTACCGACATGTATCCCATTGATAAATTAACTACTTTGTTGTAAAATGGAACTGAGAAGATGTAAGAATACTTATATTAGCTATTGAGCTCCGATTTTGAACTAAGTTTTCAAAATTTGAGTAGGTTTTGAAGTCACCGATTCAAAAACAGAGTGTTCTGTTTTCTGCCAGAAAATAACCTGACTTTGAGAAACCATATCTCCCAATAGAAACTCTAATGAAGAGGTATATTACATGGATAGAAAGTTTAGTAAGTCCTTTAAAACTTTTATGTTCAACTCCAGAACTGAATTCCCATTTAACCCGTTCAAAATTTGAATGTTCCAAAATCTGCCAAACTGGACAGAATCTGGAATCCTCTTTGAACTCCTTACTGTTTTGACCATATCTCACTCTAGAAAAATCGAACAGGACCATGCATGACATTTATGGAATCCTTGTAATTTGTATTACAATTTGGTAATCTGTGGCTGTTGTAAATTGTGAAGTTTTATATCTGGAAATTGTGGAAATTGTGGCCCTATATCAGCATAAACTAAGGAGGTGCTGTCAAAATTTCCAGAAATACTGTCAGGTTTATAATGGCATATCTCCTCAACCAGAAACGATATGGAGGCAATCTAATACTTTTTGAAAAGGTCTTGAAGTGTACTTCAACTTTGTATCCACCTCAACATCTGATTCTACCATTTACTGGGTTAAATTTGTGTTTGGGTACAGGCTGGTCAGCTTTCAACAGAAACTTCATCGGTTTGACATATTTTGGTCTTGTTATAAATCTGGTCCTTGATTTCACTCCGAGAAGTGTTGTAACAGACCAGATGTAGATACTCAACCATTTACCAGTGAAATTGAGGGTTTGACCCACTCAAACCTGTTTTATTTTTATGACCATGTTTGTATCATTTTGAAGATAAGAGAGTGTATTTGCAAGATAACGCGCATAACGTCCCGTCGCGACCAACAATAGTCAAAATGAACTTCAATCCATGGAGTTCATTATTTTGGAGCTCGCTATTGTAACATTGGTCCAGGGATGATGTATTGTGTATAAAGTCTGTACTTTATCAATATATGTCACCGTTATGCAAGTTTTGTTGTTAATACGAACACTATTGATTTTATCCTTGAGTGATCTTACAATGTCACGTATCATATTGGATTCATGGTTGTAACTGTAGAATGGTGCGCACCCGTAACATGGTTGAGATCGGTGGCTCGAGCAAGGGAGGTGATGACTCCCAGCAGCAGAGAACTCAGGATCAGCGACAGCCGACACTGCCACCTCCTCCTCCGCTTACTTTGGCGGATGTGATTGCAGCAATGGTGGGTTCGCGCGACGAGCAGACCAAGCTGATGCGAACTCTCATGCAGAATACGTCCCATCAACGGGGGCGTCCAGACGGAGGCAATCATCAGCCTCAACACAACACCTACTCAGATTTCTTGGCGACTCATCACCGGTCTTCACAGAGGCCGACGAACCACTCGAGGTGGACAACTGGCTCCGCACAACCAAAGCATAGTTCGGGTTGCTCCAATGCACCGAACAACAGAAGGAGCTCTTCGAGGCGCAGCAGGTTCACGGCTCCACCGGCACATGGTGGGCGAAATACATCGCTTCTATGCCGGCTAATCACGCCATGACTTGGACTGAATTTCGGGAGGCATTCCGCACCTATCACATACCTCTCGGGATTATGAAAAGAAAGCTTCAAGAGTTTCTTGAACTCAAACAAGGAGGGAGGAGTGCTCAAGAGTATTCCAAGACTTTCAACCATTTGGCACTGTACGCGCCAGATCATGTGAACACGGAGGAGAAGAAATGGGGCTGCTTCTATCGAGGCTTAAATGCAAAAATGAAGGACAAGCTCGCTTTATTCAATAGCGGCACATTCAATGAATTTGTCAATGCAACGATTGTACCAGAGGAGCGTAATGCGAGCTGGTGACTGAGAAGAAGAGGCGTGCTCTGCAGGGCAGCAGTGGTGGAGATCCACAAAAGTACCGTATGGTGTACCGATTACCGTCCGGTCAAAGGTGGCAGCCACCGGCACGACGGCCGATGTTCCATGGTCGGCTGTTCAATGCACCAAGCTTCCGACTGTAAAAGCCCGTTTTTCGGAAGAACAAAAACGCAAAAATGCGAACTTAAAAATTTTGAAAATAGACTTGGAAATCCAAACTCACATGAACCATATGAGTTAACCAATGTTCACTTAAAATAGGGACTTGTTAAAATTTTACCTATAGAACATGGTTGATAATGTATTTGGAACTTAAGGTGTGAAATCCTTAATTTCCAAGTCTTCACATTTTCATTGAAAAATTAAAGGAGAAAAGAAAAAAAATAGAGGGAAAGAAAAAGGAATTATTCCAACCCTAAAATGGGACATCCAAAAATATTCAAATCTCATGCTGTAAATTTTTCTATGAACTTATAATATTCCAATTAGACTCTCGGAAAAGTTTCAAAAATTTTTGAAGCACGTTTCCCATTTATTGGACACGTACTGAGAGTTTAATCAACGTCGACTTCAAATTTAAACTTTGTGCTCAACCTTGTCCAAATCAACTCCAAATTTTTCCTGAGGTCCCTTATGGTTCAAAAAGGTTAACCTCAAAGTTTCAGGATTTTTGAACCTAATCTACTATTTATTTCCTTGAGTCAAGTATCACCACTTGAATTCAAATTCAAATCTGAGTTCAAATTCAACTTGCTCAGTTTTGAAATCTGATTGCACCATAAAATTCTCCACATTTTATTTAGTCACTGGGCCAAAGATGACTATTTTTGAAGCACGTTTGCTAGCCTATTGGAATTTTGGAAAGAAGAGGGAAGTGGGTCCCACACATGGTCCCCACCAGTCAGGTCGGCAAGGCTTCCTCTCTCCTCCCCTGCCTCCACACGACCGCGTGCATGTGCCACCGCGATTCCTCTCCGTCCTTATCGTGTGCGCCCGACCCCGTTTCTTCTTCCTCGCGCCTTCACTCTCCCTCCTAGCTCCTGTCCATGGCACCGCCCTGCCCGCTCGCCCACCTCCTGGTCGCCCTCGACACCGCCGACGGCGCGCTCGCCGAGCCGCCCAGCGCCAGCGCGATGCCCGTCGCCCCCCCTACTCCACGACGCCCTGGCCGAGCGCCGAGCCGCCGCGTCACCGCGCCGCCTCCTCGCGCCCAGGCCGCCG
This sequence comes from Tuctoria greenei, assembly GCA_036927565.1. Lineage (NCBI taxonomy): Eukaryota > Viridiplantae > Streptophyta > Magnoliopsida > Poales > Poaceae > Tuctoria > Tuctoria greenei. The sequence continues at coordinate 97,320,031 of JAYESD010000010.1, forward strand.
CCGCCCTAGCTGCCCACGGCGAGGCTTCACCCCGGCCGCACCTTTCCTGCCCCCTCCGTCGCCCTGCCTCCTCCTTGCCCGACCGCAGCGCCGCCGCTCACCTCCCACCGGCGCTCAGCTCCGCGCCCATGCCTGCTCGCACGCGCCGCGCCCGAGCGCCACGCTCCTCTCCAGCGTTCTGCCTGTTCCTCGCCCTTCAGCTCTGTGCGCCCGACCCTCTGCTCGCCGGCGGCCGCCTTTGCTCGCACCTTCCCGTGCTCCCGTGCACCAGGCCCATGCCTGCCACCACTCGCGCGCCCCCCCTTGCTGTCTCGCCGCGCTTTTGCCTCTGCACGCGCCCGCCTGTCCGCTCCTGCGACGAGCACGCTCGCCGCCGTCCGCCTCCTTGCCGCCTCGCTGTGCACCATAGCCGTCCTGCTCGCTCGCGCACTGCAGGCTACACCCACACCAAGCCGCGGCGGCCGCGTTCCTCCTGTCCGCGCCGTTTGCCGGCAACACTCTGTCCACATGCCGTGTTCAGCACCTTGCAACCGTCCATGACCTCAACCGGTGGCCGACACCCAGAAACGCCGCCGCGTTCCTCGCCGACGCGCTCCCACGCCGCAGTGACCGCCGTTCCCTCCGCGTTCCGCCGGTCGTTCATGTCATTGCGGCGCGTCTCCAACTTACTGACCATGCTGCAGCGCATTCCTAGGTTGCTCCTCAGCCTCTCTGCACGGCTCAGATGCTCGCCGTGCCGTCCGTGTGCGTGCTCGTGTTGGTCGTCATTTGCTGCCCCGATGCCACTGCCTTCTTGACATCGTTGTGCCGTTTCGTGACATGGCTGTGTCCAAACAGTACCAACTGTTATGTGTGTGATGCGCAAGATGCAGGAACATGTCAGCGACACAACAGCATCGACCATTGGTCCAAGGTTAGCTTTGATTTTGCAAGATTGATTGGATTAGTGGCTGCAGCTAAGGTGTTCGATGAAATGTTTACGAGGGATGAACCAACTTCATTGATGTTCAGAGCTAGTCTATGGATGCAGGTCTATTCTGGGGTGGCAATTGACAAGTACATGTGCCAAGATACCCTTTGAATGGTGATGACGCGATGGAACTCTAGTACACACCAAGATGTTCGGCGAAATGCATACAAGGTGAGCCTTACCCTAAAATACCTTGCTTGATGTCACCGACGTCCGTTAGTCGTGATCGCTAAGGTTACTCATGTGTCGTCAAGTCGTACATCCAGTTTCCGCATTGATATCATTCCTATAGGAGTCCCTAAGTCGACCTCCATTGTCGTTTGTATCACGTTGCCATGTCCATGCATGCTCGTGATGCTCCACCCTGAGCCGCGTCGACGTCGTTGACCATATGACGTCGTCGTGACACTCTGAGCCGTTATTGTGCCCTGGCATCGAGATGGAGGGTTCTTGTAATGTGTGTGGTGCTGGAACACAAGCACGACTCGCCGTACAATGGTCGTTTAGCCAAATTAGGGTTTAGTCGAGGCGAGACTCGTCGAGTCCTAGGTGTAGCCTAGATGCTAGATGAAATGCCTTCTAGGTCAAACCGAGTGTATTGGTGACCACCGATGACCTAGGGTAGAATACTGCGAGAACGTTGCGACCGACGAGGAGAACTAGTCCAAGTGGAACCTTGGATAAGAATTTCTTAGTCGTGTCGAGGACGTTTCCTTTCCGCTCGCAGAATTGCTTACCTAGGTGTACCTCTTCACCGACGGTAGGTTCGTCGAGTCTTTTGTCGACAATTAAGTCGAGTCCCTAACTCTTCGACTCATGAAGTGGTGTTCGAGATTCCGCTCACCCCTTTGACGAGTCCGGATCGATGTGGACCTGGCTAATCCAATCTTCCCGTGATGGCAAAGCATGACCGTCACGACAAGGTCTCGCATCATGTTCGAGTTCTAGGAGTTCACCGAGCTCATCTAGACAATCTTGCAAAGGACACTGCAATAGTGTCACGTAAGCACTTGAACAATGCTCGAGAAGCTTGCCGTAGAAACTACTTTACCAAAAAGTCATTTCAATGTTGTCTTGGTACTCACATTAGATTAACAGGGCTTGTTACGACTCTTTGAGTCCAAGCAATGTCGATCTCACTTCACTCCCAAGTGTCGCTAGGGTTTCACCCTGGTTCATCCTTATCAGAACCCTGCGACCACACTTGTCACATAATTAGGTTTACTCCTTAATGAGTTTGTGTAACTTCATTGGTCGACTTCTAAGTCACAACCTCTTGTTGCGCAGTTCACTCATGCCTTAAGCTTTCAATGCTCCATCTTGATCGCTTAGTCTTCCTTACATCACACAGTCCAGTAATACTTCTTCACCATTATACCTTATCACTCTTTGTGCGGCATAGCTCCAAGTGTCGAGTGCTAAATTGCGATGTGTCATTACATTGCACCTTTGAGTGCTTATCTCAACACTACTATGCCACCTTGACTCTTAGGTCATCCTTACCCTACCAGTCCAACACTTTCACACCATTCAGCTGTATCGTCCTTGAGTGGCATAGCGTCGAGTGTTGAATGCCAAGTTGCAATGTGTGCTTACATTGCACCTTTCAATTCACATCTCGATACTACTATGACCACTTGACTTCATCCTTTGTTCATTCACACAACAAAGGCATATTTGTCCTTCCTAGTTGAACTCCTCATTCTTAGAGTTTACACAACCCCGTGGAGTCTTTTCTTAAATTACTTAATTACATAATTACTTATATGCATATCATGTCGATAGGAAACGTGATGGTAGGTGATCGACGAGGAGCTTCACTTGGAGGAGAAGGCCGATGTGTTTCCACTGAGGTTCCATGGCAGGTTCTCTGGAGGAAGATCAAGCCCTAACAATTGACATTTGTTCAGTCGCAAACTAAGGCAAGCCCCGGTTTGCATTTAAGTCGTTTATAAACTTTTGCTTTATCACTATGATGAGTAGTATATGAATTGTGCATTATGTTTAGGGTGAATGATACTCCACTTGCATGACCAAAAATCCCAGGGTTTATTTGGCACGAGTTACAGTTTGACCTGTAGTAACTGCTTTGCTAATGCATAGGAGATCCGGTAGAAGTCGAGTAGTTGGAATCTACTCGCGAGAGATGTATCTCACAGGATTGGTTGAATAGAACATGGCTTAATATAATGAAACTGAGACCGGGTAGGGAATGGATAGGAAGCGGCGAGAATTGAGTCTCGGTCGCATAGCCCTGCCTGTGTTGATTAAGGCCCGTCCGTATGCGGCCCCGCTGGACAAGCTTGAATTGTACCGGCAATATAATGGACATATGGAATCCAATAAACTGATGTAACTTGATAACTGGGATGTTGAGACCCATTAACTCACCATCGATAGGGGTGGGTTGAGGACAGTAAGGTGTAAATCGGTCGGCGGACACATGAGGTGTTCCGTGCGGAGACCTTCTGTTTGCGGAGGTGAGACGGGCTCAGCATTTGAGTTTCTTGTGAAAGGTGGCCATATACGCCTAGTACTGAAGTGTTATGTAGGTACAGGTGTGCTCGCTGACACTTCCGAACGACGTATGTGTCGTGTTGTCCGGGTGTATCCTGATTGCAATCACTGTCCCTCGCAGTAATAGAGTACCACTTGTTCACTGTGTCGTGACGTAGTAAATACTAAAGAAGTCAGAAAAGTCATATTGTATTGAATTATAATTACTTTGCAACCTTGTATGATTTAGAGATAGTACAATTAAAAGTTTACAATTTCCCCATACTTTAGCTGTAATAGCACTATGTGCTTTGGGCATGTCATATCATCGGTAAAGCGTTTCTTGTTTGATTGTGGAGCCCATGATGTGCCGTGCTCAGAGAATGTCATTTGCTACTTAAAACTTGATTATAAGGATCCACTTGTAGGCGAGTCATTTATGCTATTCCTTACCTATGTTTAGTGTCCCCTTGCATCTGTCTAGTGAGACGGTTAAGTCTTGCTGAGCCTTATGCTCACGTTTGCGCTTTAACGAATGTTTGCAGGTATTAGTTTTATTTCTGCTGTTCAGGTTGTACATGAGACTCGAGGTGTCGAGATAAATCTCATGTGAGCCACGTCGCTGCTGTATGTTCTTCGTGTTGCTAGTGAGAATCGTCCTAGGGCATGGACGTCTTCTCTCCTGCTTAGTTAGGTGAGATTATGAGTATGTATTTTTCCGCTGCGTGTGTACTTCTTTTGTACACTCTTTTGTAAACTCTTCTTATTATGAAATGAAAACTTTATATGTTTTGGTATCCTTTTTGTGTGTGCTGTTAGGTGCCGCATCGCACGGTACCACCCAATGAGATCCTCGGATGTGTGGACTCCGGTCCCCACAGACATGGTATCAGAGCTTCATTGGGAATAGCACGCTCAAAAAGAGCCTATTTTCGAAAACCCCGAAGTAGTCGAGTGAGGATTAGCTATATGCCCATTAAGGACTATTATTAGTATAAGTTATAAAGGTGGTGAACTAACTTGTTATATTATTCTGTAACGACGCTCTGTCTTCAAGGTAAGAGGTAAGGTACGCCGCCGAGAGCGGATCAATCTCGGTAAACTCTGCATACGAGATATGGTATGTGAAATTTCCGTGGCTTAGCACGGAAAGTCAATATGAGTCTCTGAAACTTTCCATGTTTCTGAGAACATATGACACGCGGTACCCCAGCGTGACACAAAATTAGTGGAAGCCCCCGTCGGGTGGTGTATAACCCGATAGTATGCATCTCTAGAACTATTCATGTTCTATGGGATCATGCGAAACACGTATGCCCGAGCGTGTATAAGCCGGATCGTACGGGAGTCTTTGCTGTACAGACGTATTTACAGCCATGTACCTCGAGACATGGCCTCGCTCGAGGGCGACTCACACCAGAGTCGTATGCATTTACTTTCATATATATTATTGTGACTGCCTGTCGTGTTTCCCCGTGCCGCCCTTGAGGTGTGAAGGTGTGAAAGGGGATTGTTTGTCTTCTGCAGGTACACTAACTCCGGTAGCGACCCGTGTAGCAAACGTTTGCGAGTGATCGGTATTAGGACCACCTATAGACGTATCCGGATATACCGGGTTAGACTTTTCTTTTGGTAAGGCACGTAGTGCGCTAGTATCCCACTTGATACTTTGACCATTCCCCACGAAGGAAATGGCTTCATATTCATATTAAGTCCAAGTATCAGTTGCTGATATCTTGTGGACGAAGTAAAATGTTTCTTTTCAAGAGTAGGTGAACCAAAGTCCTTTGCTCCTGGCGAGAGTTTAGCTCGACTTCGCCGGAGTAAGACTTTGGTTAAGTTTGAAGATCCATAGTGATATGCTATGGATAAGAAGGTCGTCAAGTCTCTTTTAAGATTCCATTTGGTTCTAAAGGAAATGATTAGTTGTGAATCAAGTTCTAGCCATCGGACTTGAGTTTTGAGCTAAGTTTCAAAATTTGAGTTTGTTTCTAAATTCTTGTGTTTCGGAGCCGGTGAGTTCTGTCTTCGAACAGAATTGACCTGACTTTGAAATTCCATATCTCTTCAACCTGGAGGGATTTGGAGGCAAGTGAATACTTTTTGAAAAGCTTTTGGAGTCTTCTAATAGTTTCCTATTGACCTCCAAGCCAAAAGATGCTTTTATGTTGATGAAAATGCACCATAACCACTGCAGCTGCTGTTCTGAAACTGTACAAGACAGTATCTGAACTTTTGTCATATTTCCTTGAAGAAAGCTCTTCTATTCCATTATGATACATTTCTGGAAAGTGGAAAAGCTATTCTACAACTTTGTTATTCAGTGATACCTCAAATTCAGCTTATAACTAATTAGAAAACAGAGTTGAAGATAATACATGTATATAGGTGCTATCGGAAACAGTCAGAAAAATTCTGAACTTTGAACGGACATAACTCTTAAACTAGAAATGCAAACTATGCATGTTTATACATGCCTGGAAAGCTTAAATAGTCCTCTATCAACTTTATATTCAACACAAAGGCTAAAACTCGCAATAACCAAGTCTAAATTGAAGTATCGTTTAAGGTGTCGAAACAGTTCAGAATATGGACCGTTACCTATTCAGTTACTGTTTCTCGCATAACTCGCTGTATAATTGTCGAATGGCTTCGTATTTTACATTTCTGGGATCCTGAGAATGTATGCAACAAGTTTGCTATGTATTACTTTTGCAAATGTTGATGTTTGTATATTTGAAAATTGTGGACAAAATCAGCCTTAAACAAAGGAGGTGCTGTCCAAATTTTCAGAAAAACTGTCAACTTGCAAATGCCGTATCTTCTCAACCAGAAATGCTACGAGGGCAAGTAAATACTCTTTAGAAAGATATGGAAGTCCTCTACATGTTTTCTGTTGAACACCAGACCAGAATCCTTTTCTAAATGGGTGAAATTTGGATAATCGCAGAGACTGTCCAGGCACACCCAAACTGGACAGCAATCTGTACACCTCTGAATTTAATCCATAACTCGCAGGCCTTTGATCCAATGGAGTCACGCGAGTAACCGTTGGAGAGTTTAGAGAGTCAGCTACAATTTTTGCAATTGGCTCCAGACCTGAATCGGTCATCTACCTTTTCCAAATCGAGTTTGAATACAGAGTGGTCAATCTGAACTGAATTCAGTTCTGAATACTGAAATTTTACATAACTTCAAAAATTCATATCTTTTGAGCTAGGGCTGATATGAAGACAAGTAAGTACATTATGGAAAGCTTATTACATTGGCTACAACTTTGTAAATAAGAATAATTTCAGATTTCCATCAGAACAGCCTGAAAACTTTAGATCAAAACTGCTACTGTTTAAGCAGATTCTGCTGAAAGTGCAGAGAAATCTGCTAACTTTAAAATTGCATAACTTGCAAACCAGAGACGATCTAGAGTCAAACCAATACTTTTTAGAAAGGTCTTGAAGTGTACTTTAACTTTTTTGTTCACCTCAAGATATGATTTTGCCATTTACTTGGCCAAAATCTAAGTTGCGTCCAAGCTGTTCATCCTCCACCAGGATTTAATCGGGTGATGACCCTTTAGGGTGTTTATGGATTTGGTTCTCGAGTTCAACTCGAGGAGTTCCATAACATCCCAGGTGTTGCGACCCAACAATATTTGCCTTTAGAGTTGAGTATTACACTAAGGCAAATCCCTTTTTGCTCGGATGCACATGCTAGTGTTTTGACTATACAACCTTGCATCTCACACTTTAATTGTGCATTGAGCATGTATGACACTTCCCTTAGTTGGACGACCCTCCCCATAAATATTGCTTGGAGTAAGTTTCTTGCTCACCTAGCTTGAATCTTAAGGGGGAAGGAGTTCATCTAGTAATTGAAGTGTTACGTTCACCTAGGTGTCATACCAAGGTACATCGACACCGAACCAACGTGCTGGGAGCAATGCTCAAGTAAGTAGGACCGAGTACAACATTGACTTATTAAGTCAATGCGAAGCTTAAGTAACGGATTACCTTGAACCCCGTTTCTTGTGAAACTCTATCAACGAGTTAAAGGAGTCAGTTGATTCTTCACGCTAAACCACTCATTTGCTTCAGTCTTTGAGACGAGAAGCCATAAGTGAGTATTATGAGCTGGAAATTCTTTAGTAAGAATGTGGATTACTAACCAAGGTCGTGCCTTGCACAGTAACTTGTCAACCACTTAGTGCAACCTACGGAAGTGAGGAGAACCTTACTCTTCAAAGGTTACTCTCTTTGCCACTTCTGAAGGCAACCCTACCGCACCTTTTAAGGGGTAGACATAGTACTTTAAGAAAACTACGAGATGAAAAACCTGACCCATTGTTAAGGAACCACAATTACCTGTAGGTTGTGATTAACAAGCTTTAAGGAACTTCCGATCAACAAGAAGTTCAATCACTTTGTTCCATTTTGTATACTCCGTTGCCTTGAGATGAACCTCACCATTCCTTGCTAATACTTCTACCTTGAAACCATCGAACTTGGTCGAGATATGAAAGTAGCAAGTCTTCTCTAGCGCCTTTCATGACCAAGTTCAATCAATCCTCCTGTATTTGGGATACTTCTGACTGTGTTTGGATTGTCTTACCTATTTTTGCTCAAAGTATAATACTGAATGCACCATACCTTGCATAATTATCCGCGGAGTTGCATTGTGTCTGCATAACATCATCCGGTTTGTGATGCATCATAAAACGTAATTACTAATGAGTTTTGAGCAAGAATATGTGACCCCGTTCAGATACTTAAGTAGTGCCTAACATTTTTGAGTTGTGATCAATTTTATCGTTCGCAACGCCTTCGACTGGTTTCATTATCTTGAGTAGCACAAGGGACACCTTGTGACTAAAACACAGTTGAGTCCTTGTCCTTGACTTGTTGAAACTCAAATCGCCTTGAGTACTTGCAACTAAACAAACACTTGGACTTCCATCCTTGACTAGTTAGGTTCAAGTACCTTGATTGTTGTAACTATACCGTTCATCATCGAGTAGTCATAAGTTCGATGACCAACCTTGTAAAATCCATGAAATCTCCTTCCTCGTGAGGATACCGTTCGTTTGTCAACCTCGTGAAACTCTTTGGGTCCATCTAAGATCTTATGTTGTTATATGGTAACCTTGCTATACTAATTACCTTGTAGTTACCATATGATTGAGTTCTTTGCTGTGTTGAAACATATGAGGATACTGAATCCTTACATCCTCATGTGCCACCGCAAAAAGGTCTTCATCTTCTGCTTCTATTGTCTGAAGACGTTGATATACCCAGAAACCTTGTAGTCGTCATATCTTCAATATTCTTGCTGTTTTGATTACATAAGAGTGTTGAGTGTCTTGCTACCCTTATGCTACGGCTAAGGAATCCTATGGTTGACTAAACATCAAACGAGGTTAATGATTGTTGTTTAACCTTGTAATCCATCTTAACTCATGTCAAGGGAAATACCACATTAAGTTGAAAGGACCTATACAAAACCACGCAAGCAACCAAGAATCAATGCAAGAAAAGTTTCAAACTATCAAGGTGACCTAGAGAAGCAAAGAACAAGTGCAAATTCTTCAAATCAAGACTAGGACAGGACAAGATGTCATGTCAGTGCAAGAGTACAACAATAAAGGATCAGTAACAGACATGGAAGTTTTACGATGTGATATTGTCATGTCGAGCATCCTGTCAAGGTTATCAACCTAAAGACTGGAATCTCCTGAAGCAGACCTTAGAATTTCTTAAGATGCCTGAAGATAATCACTATTTCGTAGAACCCAAGTTTTTAAGGGCATTGCCATTTTCCTTAGTCAATGACCCTCTTTTACGGATCGTTCCCTCATCGTTCTGTTATCCTACCTGTTAGAATCTCGGGACGAGATTCCTTTAAGGGGGAAGGATTGTAAAAGCCCGTTTTTCGGAAGAACAAAAACGCAAAAATGCGAACTTAAAAATTTTGAAAATAGACTTGGAAATCCAAACTCACATGAACCATATGAGTTAACCAATGTTCACTTAAAATAGGGACTTGTTAAAATTTTACCTATAGAACATGGTTGATAATGTATTTGGAACTTAAGGTGTGAAATCCTTAATTTCCAAGTCTTCACATTTTCATTGAAAAATTAAAGGAGAAAAGAAAAAAAATAGAGGGAAAGAAAAAGGAATTATTCCAACCCTAAAATGGGACATCCAAAAATATTCAAATCTCATGCCGTAAATTTTTCTATGAACTTCTAATATTCCAATTAGACTCTCGGAAAAGTTTCAAAAATTTTTGAAGCACGTTTCCCATTTATTGGACACGTACTGAGAGTTTAATCAACGTCGACTTCAAATTTAAACTTTGTGCTCAACCTTGTCCAAATCAACTCCAAATTTTTCCTGAGGTCCCTTATGGTTCAAAAAGGTTAACCTCAAAGTTTCAGGATTTTTGAACCTAATCTACTATTTATTTCCTTGAGTCAAGTATCACCACTTGAATTCAAATTCAAATCTGAGTTCAAATTCAACTTGCTCAGTTTTGAAATCTGATTGCACCATAAAATTCTCCACATTTTATTTAGTCACTGGGACAAAGATGACTATTTTTGAAGCACGTTTGCTAGCCTATTGGAATTTTGGAAAGAAGAGGGAAGTGGGTCCCACAGATGGTCCCCACCAGTCAGGTCGGCAAGGCTTCCTCTCTCCTCCCCTGCCTCCACGCGACCGCGTGCATGTGCCACCGCGATTCCTCTCCGTCCTTATCGTGTGCGCCCGACCCCGTTTCTTCTTCCTCGCGCCTTCACTCTCCCTCCTAGCTCCTGTCCATGGCACCGCCCTGCCCGCTCGCCCACCTCCTGGTCGCCCTCGACACCGCCGACGGCGCGCTCGCCGAGCCGCCCAGCGCCAGCGCGATGCCCGTCGCCCCCCCTACTCCACGACGCCCTGGCCGAGCGCCGAGCCGCCGCGTCACCGCGCCGCCTCCTCGCGCCCAGGCCGCCGCCGCCCTAGCTGCCCACGGCGAGGCTTCACCCCGGCCGCACCTTTCCTGCCCCCTCCGTCGCCCTGCCTCCTCCTTGCCCGACCGCAGCGCCGCCGCTCACCTCCCACCGGCGCTCAGCTCCGCGCCCATGCCTGCTCGCACGCGCCGCGCCCGAGCGCCACGCTCCTCTCCAGCGTTCTGCCTGTTCCTCGCCCTTCAGCTCTGTGCGCCCGACCCTCTGCTCGCCGGCGGCCGCCTTTGCTCGCACCTTCCCGTGCTCCCGTGCACCAGGCCCATGCCTGCCACCACTCGCGCGCCCCCCCTTGCTGTCTCGCCGCGCTTTTGCCTCTGCACGCGCCCGCCTGTCCGCTCCTGCGACGAGCACGCTCGCCGCCGTCCGCCTCCTTGCCGCCTCGCTGTGCACCATAGCCGTCCTGCTCGCTCGCGCACTGCAGGCTACACCCACACCAAGCCGCGGCGGCCGCGTTCCTCCTGTCCGCGCCGTTTGCCGGCAACACTCTGTCCACATGCCGTGTTCAGCACCTTGCAACCGTCCATGACCTCAACCGGTGGCCGACACCCAGAAACGCCGCCGCGTTCCTCGCCGACGCGCTCCCACGCCGCAGTGACCGCCGTTCCCTCCGCGTTCCGCCGGTCGTTCATGTCATCGCGGCGCGTCTCCAACTTACTGACCATGCTGCAGCGCATTCCTAGGTTGCTCCTCAGCCTCTCTGCACGGCTCAGATGCTCGCCGTGCCGTCCGTGTGCGTGCTCGTGTTGGTCGTCATTTGCTGCCCCGATGCCACTGCCTTCTTGACATCGTTGTGCCGTTTCGTGACATGGCTGTGTCCAAACAGTACCAACTGTTATGTGTGTGATGCGCAAGATGCAGGAACATGTCAGCGACACAACAGCATCGACCATTGGTCCAAGGTTAGCTTTGATTTTGCAAGATTGATTGGATTAGTGGCTGCAGCTAAGGTGTTCGATGAAATGTTTACGAGGGATGAACCAACTTCATTGATGTTCAGAGCTAGTCTATGGATGCAGGTCTATTCTGGGGTGGCAATTGACAAGTACATGTGCCAAGATACCCTTTGAATGGTGATGACGCGATGGAACTCTAGTACACACCAAGATGTTCGGCGAAATGCATACAAGGTGAGCCTTACCCTAAAATACCTTGCTTGATGTCACCGACGTCCGTTAGTCGTGATCGCTAAGGTTACTCATGTGTCGTCAAGTCGTACATCCAGTTTCCGCATTGATATCATTCCTATAGGAGTCCCTAAGTCGACCTCCATTGTCGTTTGTATCACGTTGCCATGTCCATGCATGCTCGTGATGCTCCACCCTGAGCCGCGTCGACGTCGTTGACCATATGACGTCGTCGTGACACTCTGAGCCGTTATTGTGCCCTGGCATCGAGATGGAGGGTTCTTGTAATGTGTGTGGTGCTGGAACACAAGCACGACTCGCCGTACAATGGTCGTTTAGCCAAATTAGGGTTTAGTCGAGGCGAGACTCGTCGAGTCCTAGGTGTAGCCTAGATGCTAGATGAAATGCCTTCTAGGTCAAACCGAGTGTATTGGTGACCACCGATGACCTAGGGTAGAATACTGCGAGAACGTTGCGACCGACGAGGAGAACTAGTCCATGTGGAACCTTGGATAAGAATTTCTTAGTCGTGTCGAGGACGTTTCCTTTCTGCTCGCAGAATTGCTTACCTAGGTGTACCTCTTCACCGACGGTAGGTTCGTCGAGTCTTTTGTCGACAATTAAGTCGAGTCCCTAACTCTTCGACTCATGAAGTGGTGTTCGAGATTCCGCTCACCCCTTTGACGAGTCCGGATCGATGTGGACCTGGCTAATCCAATCTTCCCGTGATGGCAAAGCATGACCGTCACGACAAGGTCTCGCATCATGTTCGAGTTCTAGGAGTTCACCGAGCTCATCTAGACAATCTTGCAAAGGACACTGCAATAGTGTCACGTAAGCACTTGAACAATGCTCGAGAAGCTTGCCGTAGAAACTACTTTACCAAAAAGTCATTTCAATGTTGTCTTGGTACTCACATTAGATTAACAGGGCTTGTTACGACTCTTTGAGTCCAAGCAATGTCGATCTCACTTCACTCCCAAGTGTCGCTAGGGTTTCACCCTGGTTCATCCTTATCAGAACCCTGCGACCACACTTGTCACATAATTAGGTTTACTCCTTAATGAGTTTGTGTAACTTCATTGGTCGACTTCTAAGTCACAACCTCTTGTTGCGCAGTTCACTCATGCCTTAAGCTTTCAATGCTCCATCTTGATCGCTTAGTCTTCCTTACATCACACAGTCCAGTAATACTTCTTCACCATTATACCTTATCACTCTTTGTGCGGCATAGCTCCAAGTGTCGAGTGCTAAATTGCGATGTGTCATTACATTGCACCTTTGAGTGCTTATCTCAACACTACTATGCCACCTTGACTCTTAGGTCATCCTTACCCTACCAGTCCAACACTTTCACACCATTCAGCTGTATCGTCCTTGAGTGGCATAGCGTCGAGTGTTGAATGCCAAGTTGCAATGTGTGCTTACATTGCACCTTTCAATTCACATCTCGATACTACTATGACCACTTGACTTCATCCTTTGTTCATTCACACAACAAAGGCATATTTGTCCTTCCTAGTTGAACTCCTCATTCTTAGAGTTTACACAACCCCGTGGAGTCTTTTCTTAAATTACTTAATTACATAATTACTTATATGCATATCATGTCGATAGGAAACGTGATGGTAGGTGATCGACGAGGAGCTTCACTTGGAGGAGAAGGCCGATGTGTTTCCACTGAGGTTCCATGGCAGGTTCTCTGGAGGAAGATCAAGCCCTAACAATTGACATTTGTTCAGTCGCAAACTAAGGCAAGCCCCGGTTTGCATTTAAGTCGTTTATAAACTTTTGCTTTATCACTATGATGAGTAGTATATGAATTGTGCATTATGTTTAGGGTGAATGATACTCCACTTGCATGACCAAAAATCCCAGGGTTTATTTGGCACGAGTTACAGTTTGACCTGTAGTAACTGCTTTGCTAATGCATAGGAGATCCGGTAGAAGTCGAGTAGTTGGAATCTACTCGCGAGAGATGTATCTCACAGGATTGGTTGAATAGAACATGGCTTAATATAATGAAACTGAGACCGGGTAGGGAATGGATAGGAAGCGGCGAGAATTGAGTCTCGGTCGCATAGCCCTGCCTGTGTTGATTAAGGCCCGTCCGTATGCGGCCCCGCTGGACAAGCTTGAATTGTACCGGCAATATAATGGACATATGGAATCCAATAAACTGATGTAACTTGATAACTGGGATGTTGAGACCCATTAACTCACCATCGATAGGGGTGGGTTGAGGACAGTAAGGTGTAAATCGGTCGGCGGACACATGAGGTGTTCCGTGCGGAGACCTTCTGTTTGCGGAGGTGAGACGGGCTCAGCATTTGAGTTTCTTGTGAAAGGTGGCCATATACGCCTAGTACTGAAGTGTTATGTAGGTACAGGTGTGCTCGCTGACACTTCCGAACGACGTATGTGTCGTGTTGTCCGGGTGTATCCTGATTGCAATCACTGTCCCTCGCAGTAATAGAGTACCACTTGTTCACTGTGTCGTGACGTAGTAAATACTAAAGAAGTCAGAAAAGTCATATTGTATTGAATTATAATTACTTTGCAACCTTGTATGATTTAGAGATAGTACAATTAAAAGTTTACAATTTCCCCATACTTTAGCTGTAATAGCACTATGTGCTTTGGGCATGTCATATCATCGGTAAAGCGTTTCTTGTTTGATTGTGGAGCCCATGATGTGTCGTGCTCAGAGAATGTCATTTGCTACTTAAAACTTGATTATAAGGATCCACTTGTAGGCGAGTCATTTATGCTATTCCTTACCTATGTTTAGTGTCCCCTTGCATCTGTCTAGTGAGACGGTTAAGTCTTGCTGAGCCTTATGCTCACGTTTGCGCTTTAACGAATTTTGCAGGTATTAGTTTTATTTCTGCTGTTCAGGTTGTACATGAGACTCGAGGTGTCGAGATAAATCTCATGTGAGCCACGTCGCTGCTGTATGTTCTTCGTGTTGCTAGTGAGAATCGTCCTAGGGCATGGACGTCTTCTCTCCTGCTTAGTTAGGTGAGATTATGAGTATGTATTTTTCCGCTGCGTGTGTACTTCTTTTGTACACTCTTTTGTAAACTCTTCTTATTATGAAATGAAAACTTTATATGTTTTGGTATCCTTTTTGTGTGTGCTGTTAGGTGCCGCATCGCACGGTACCACCCAATGAGATCCTCGGATGTGTGGACTCCGGTCCCCACACCGACCACCCCTGCCACAGCAGCAGCAGCAACAGAGGATGATACCTCGTGCACTCCCATAGCAGCAGCGTGCACCGGGTTTCTGTCCTCCGGTCTATGATGGTCCGACCCAATACACGTGCTACAACTGTGGACGTGTCGGTCACCTCTGCTACAACTCTCCAGGCAAGCAAACCAGCAGACAAGCATCTTACCATGGTGCTAATCAGCCCCGTAACCAGCCCAAGAAACCAAATCCCAAACCCGACAACGTCCACCACATCGCCATTGAGGACGTACCGGAAGGCGAACCTGACTCTCGGGTACGTTCACTCTCTTCGATCCCCTGATTATCATACTTTTTGATTCTGGAGCCACCCAAGATTTCATTAGTAGTTCATATTTGTCAAGCACCAACTACAAATATTTCCTACTAAATATCCATACATGATTTGTTCAACTGGTGGGAAAATGTCAGCTAATAGTATGATTCCTAAAGCACCACTGTGTATGGGTGGAAAAATATATCCAACCACTCTGATTATCTTAGATGGCCAAAAGATTGATGTCATATTAGGTATGTTGTGGTTATATCACCACGGTGCTGTTTTGGACATCGTTCCTCGAACCGTTCATTTGGATTCTCCACTACACAGTCCACATACTCTCATTCTTGATCGACCCGTTCAAGAAATTGCAGCAGCACACCACTCTGAATCCATTAAGTTGGAAGACATTCCGGTAGTCCTTGAATACCCCAATGTGTTTCCCGATGATCTACCCGGCATGCCGCCCGAACGTGACGTGGAGTTCAAGATTGAACTTGCACCGGGAACCACACCAATCTCTTGAAGACCTTATTGAATGGCGCTCAATGAGCTAGATAAGGGTTTTATTCACCTAAGCTCCCCACCTTGGGGCTGCTCTGCGCTGTTCCTTAAGAAGAAGGATGAAATGTTGCGGTTATGTGTGTACTATCATCCGCTAAATGCCGTGACTATAAAGAACAAGTATCCACAACCTCACATCGACATTCTTTTTGATCAATTAGTGGGTGCTAAGGTATTTTCCAAGATGGATCTTCGGTCTGGATATCATCAAATCAAAATTCGGACGGAAGATATACCGAAGACCGCATTCTCGATGCGATATGGATTGTATGAATATCTTGTGATGTCTTTTGGTCTCACTAACGCTTTGACCCACTTTATGTACCTCATGAACTCAGTGTTCATGCCGGAGTTGGATAAGTTCGTCGTGGTCATCATCGATGACATGTTGGTTTATTCCAAATCGGAGGAAGAACATGCCGAACACTTGCATATTGTGCTCCAACGTTTGCGAGACCATAAGCTCTATGCAAAATTCAACAAGTGTGAATTTTGGATCAGTCAAGTGCCATTCTTGGGACACATTATTTCAGCTGAGGGCATCGCTGTGGACCCAAGTAAAATTGTTCAAGTGCTGAAATGGTAATCTCCAAAGCCCATACATGAAGTCCGAAGCTTCTTGGGTTTAGCCGGTTATTATCGGAGGTTCATTCCGAACCCCAAAAATTGCTAAACCTATGACGGAGCTGTTGAAGAAAGGTATATATTTGGAGTGAAACATGTGAGAATGCGTTTCATACATTGGCGAAGCATCTCACAACAGACCCGGTTTTAGCTCAACCGGATACGACGAAACCATTTGATGTTTATTGTGATGCATCCAACATCTATCTTGGCTGTGTTCTTCTGCAAGAAGAACGTGTGGTCACTTATGTATCACGGCAGCTCTGCAATCATGAACAGCATTATCCTACGCATGACTTGGAGCTTGCTGTCGTGGTGCTTGCTGTAAAAATGTGAAGGCATTATTTACTTGGAAATCTGGTTCATGCCTACACCGACCACAAAAGTTTGAAGTATATCTTCACTCAGAAGGACCTGAACATGAGGCAATGAAAGTGGTTAGTATTGATCAAGGATTATGAGATTGAGATCCACTATGATCCCGGCAAAGCTAATGTGGTTGCTGATGCGCTTAGCCGCAAGTCTCATGTCAATAATTTGACCATCACACCTATGGAAGAGGAAGAACTGAGTCTATACTTGGTTCCATATGGATCCTTATACAATCTTGCTCTCATTCCCAAAATCCGAGATGAGGTTATTAAAGTCACATAGGTGCACTCCACGGACGTCGTACGCAGCCACCTTTCTCAAGTTCCACCCAAGTTGAATCGATTCAATCGTCTAGGACAGTATTCCCACTCACGGTGCACCTTTTCACTGTGAAGATGTCGTGAGTGAGTTTCCATCTACTGTGATACGGCTGAAAGCCTGAGGTGATCAAAAAAGTCTCAACAAAGGCTTTCCAAGGTACATCGGTTTCCTGGACCCCATATATCCAATATGACTCAGGTACAGTTCAAACTTGCTAAACAGGGCGGCATACGGATCGGTCCTTAACCGACACAGGTAGGGCTACGCACCCAAGACCACCTCTTGCTGCATCCTACGCCCCTGCCCGATCTCATATTCAGATTACTACACCATTTCTTTGAACAAATCCCGTGTGAAAAAGTCCTAGCCATGCAACATTTGACATAGCATAGTCTACACGATCACTTAACAACTAACCGAAAACTCCATGGGTTGATCTGGTCATGCAAGTGGATTTTCAATCACCTTAGCTCTAATGCACATAACTCTCCCTAGACATAGGTGATACAAATAAAAATTTTGTAATAGCGCTTAAATGCAAACCGGAGCTTGCCTTTGATTTTGACTCGATTAATGTTAAGGTCAGGCTTGGCCTTTTCCTGGAGGTTCCTCCACGAAGACTTTGCGATGGAATTTATTGCCTTCTCCTCCTAGTGAAGTTCCTCGTCGACGTTCTCGCGTATCCTATTGACATGAATATGCATAGAACATGAATGCAGTTTTAGCAAATGACGATACAATATTGTTTCAGACTTATACAGGAACAAAACTAGCTGGTCATAAAGTTTTGGTTGCTGGAGTGTACAGCAACAAAGAGGACCAATATTGAAGTTGTGAACCTATGAAGTGATATCGACGTAGTGTTGATTTAGAGATATGAAACTGAATTATCTCTGACAAACAGTGCCCAATGACCTGGAAACGTTTGCAGTGGTTTCCTATGGTGATATAGAATCAACCATAAAAGTTTCAGCAATAACAATTAAATATTATAGCCTACAAAATTCTCACAAGAAAAATGACTATCTGACTTTTCATGATCAAACAGAGAGTTTGTCATGAGTGAAACTTTATTTTCTGTATAGGGAAGTTCATGTAGGGTCTATAAAAACTTATTTCACAATTTTATAAGATTTATACAGGGAGATATGGTTTTTACAAGTTTCTATAAAATGCTGAAAAGTTTCTGTTGTTTTTGGGCATTCTATGACCAGTTAGGAAAATCTCCAGATTGAACTAATTTAATAAATTCCAATTAATCTGGAATTTCTACAGGCATTCCGAAACTTACTATAGAACATTTTGGCAAAATTTCAGATTTTTATAAGAAGCAAATAATCAGATAAAAATCAAACATGATTTTTTTTAATGGGCTCTACAAGAAAATCTAGTGACTTTCATGAAGATTGGGTTGTAGTTCTTATTAGTGTAGATAAAGAGCAAACCAAAAAAGTTAGTTTGACAGTTTTTGAACCTTACTGCTGAGAGATATTCAATTTATAAGCTTGCACAAGTTTCTGTACAAATTCTAAATGAATTTGTCTATTTTTATGTGCATAGAGGATACACAGGTTATCAGACCATGTAAATGAAGTATAATGACACTGAAATTTTTACTGGAGTTCAAGGCTAGTCACATTAAAGTTCTGTAAAAATTTGGTAATTTTCCCAAGAGTAGAACTATAGGAATTAATTCTATAAGCATTTTTCTTATTTGAATTATGGAGAAATTCCTATAGACTTTCATACAACTCCAAGTGCACTAATGGAAATTATTCTTCATGCTGGTTCTAACAAAATTTATTTGGGAATTTTCGGACAATTACTAGGATATATGGATTTTTGAAGTGGGAACTAAATCTGGTATTTAATTTACATGGGGAAATTTGAATAAGGCAGGGACCCACGGGTTTTTAAATGGGCCAATCGGAAGCAAACCACACGGGGCTATAAAGTTAATGATCATAGCCACATTTGATCACCAGGCCGTAGCTGATCTGAGGTGTGCGCGTATTAGGTTGACGTCTGGGCCCCATGAGGTCTTCTTCCACCTCGCGCCAGCGGCGCTCGGGCAGCGCCCGATGGCGGCCTCTCGCCGGAGTCTCACTGCAGCTCGCCCTAGGGCATGGTGGCCCTCCAAACTAGCCGCCCCCACCTAGAATCCGGCATAGAACACGACGGTAAGGACCCCAACGGCGATTGGCGGCCATAGATGGCGGTGCGCTGGCGGCGGGCGGAGCTAGGGTTCCGGCGATGTCGGCAAGCCTCAAACAATGCCCGAACAAGTTGGAAAATGACCGGGAAGCTTCCTGGAAGCCGGGGGATGATGATTCGGGGACGCAAATTGAGTGGAAAAGCATGCAACGCCGAGTTTGTTGATGAGCCGTCAGAATTTTCAAAAGGCGGCTATGAAAACTTGACTCTCGGCTAAATTACTCGATGGGTTGCTCTGAAATTTTGTCTTAAGCTTCATATGAAGATTTAGTCCCTAATCCTTAACTGGATTAAATAATGCTTGCATGTACAAACTGAATTAAACAAAAAACCTAGCATCATCGCTCGTACTCAGCCGAAACGAAAAATGGAATTTCTACTTCGAGGAATAATGAAAATGGATGAGGTTTTCATCTTGATCAAGAGGGTGGACAGGAGCTTCTTTTTGCTGTGGGGAGCAGCTTGTGAATTGGTAGATATCGGCGGCGCCACGGTTGCAGAGAGGCAGCAAAGCAGGGGAGCACGCCGGCGGCCCGAAATTGGTCCAATCCGTTCATGGGGAGGCCCTGACTTGCACCAAAACTACTCAGGGGCTGCACGATCAAGCAAGTGAGATGAAAACGTCAAAGACAAAAGCTAAAACGCACCATGCGTCGATGAATTCGCTCAGAGCAGAAAAAGGTGCTGATCGTCGGTTTCTTGCGCCAGGGATGAAACAACGATGAAGGACTGGACTTGGGGGCGGGGAAGATGATAAGGAGGAGCTTGGGGTGGGCTGTAGGAAGCTGGAGGCGACTTAAGCGAGCAGGGTGATTGGTGGCTTTTGCATGCCGGGAGGTGGCGCCACGGTAAGAATACGGGCGAAAATGACCCACTGACTAGTGGGTCCCACCTCTCCCTTCAAGCCTATCTTCTCTGGACACTGAAATATTCCACCAACTTGTGTCCAAAAATTCTAGATGTTTTATAGTAGACTAAATTGAAGGTGTAGAAATTGATCTGAAATCAGATTGTTGATTTAACAAAGTTTCATTTGAATTCAAATTTGAATTTGAATATGGCTTGAATTTGCTATGCGTCTCAAATAAAATAGCAAATTAAGTTCAAAAATCTTGGAACTTTGAAGTTAATTATTTTTAACCAAAAGACACCTCTGGAGAAATTTGGAATTGATTTGGACAAAGTTAAGTACATGTCAACTTTTCAAGTCGGCATGGAATTAAACTTTAAGTCTGTGTCTAAGTCAATGGAAACTTGCTTCAAAATTCTTGAAACTTTGCAGAGAGTCTAGTTAGAGTATTATAAGACCATTGGTGAAGTCCAATTGTCATGTTAACAAAGTCTGAGCATGAGGTAGAAAAAAGATTTTTAAGTTCACCTCATTATAACATGTTCATCATTGTATGTGAATATAATTCTTTCTTTACTTGCATTTGATCCTCAACTGCTATTCACATTGGAAACATGTGGGATATTACATCCCCCCCTTAAAAGAATCTCGTCCGAGATTAAAAAGATGGAGAGAAATGGTGGAGGAATTACCAGACGTGAGATGATAAGAAAACCGGAAAATGTGAGGGATAAATTCTTCGCTCTCCCATGTCGCTTCCTCGGCACTATGGTTACTCCACACCACTTTATAAAACCACAGCGAGCGACTTCGTGTGGTTCAATTCTTCTTGTCGATAATTGCAATCGGATGCTCGGTGTAAGTGAGATCCTGTTGTAGTTCGCCGATATCTTCGGTACGAACCTCTGCTGTGTGATTGAGACATTTTTACAGCTGGGATACATGGAACACATCGTGCACACCAGCAAGGGATGCTGGCAATGCCAAACGATATGCCATAGGTCCGCATCATTCAGTAATCGCGAACGGTCCAATAAATTGGGCAGCTAACTTCCCTTTCACCCCGAATCGGTGAACACCTTTTATTGGAGAGACACGTAGATACACGTGGTCTCCGATGTTGAAGTAGAGAGGACGACATCATTTGTCCACATAATTCTTCTGACGAGATTGGGCAGCCTTGAGGTTGGCTTGAATTACCTGCACTCGTTCTTCGGCGTTGTTGACAAGGTCAATCCCGTAGGTTACTCTTTCACTGAATTCACCCCAATTTAACGGTGTGCGACATTTCCGACCATAGAGAGTTTCGTACGGCGCCATCTTGATACTCGCTTGATAACCATTGTTGTACGAGAATTCTGCCAACAGTAAATGATCATCCCAGTTTTTACCGTGGTGGATGGAGCAAGCACGTAACATGTCCTCTATGATGTGATTCACCCGCTCGGTTTGTCCGTCTGTTTCGGATGATAAGCTGAACTTTGAATCAGCCGAGTCTCCAAGGATGCGTGCAGCTGCTCCCAAAATCGAGAGATGAACAGCGCACGGCGATCCAAAATAATAGTGCGGGGCACTCTGTGCAAGCATATAATGCGAGCGATGAATAGGTCCTCATTTTTCTTTGCAATAAACTTAGTATGGACAGGAATGAAGTGTGCCGATTTGGTGAGTCGGTTGACGATCACCCAAATTGAGTCATGCTTGTGGAACGTGAGAGGCAAGCAGACAATGAAGTCCATACTAATATCTTCCCATTTCCATGCTGGAATTTTTAATGGCTGCAGCATCCCTGCTTTCCTCAAGTGATCAGCTTTGACACGCCGACACGTATCACATTCGGATACGTACTTCCCGCGTCCACCAAAACTTTGTTTTCCAATCTTGGTACATTTTATTGCTGCCCAGATGAATGAAGTATTTGGACATGTGAGCCTCACCAAGAGTTTTCTTCCGAAGATCCATGTCACAGGGCACGACGATACAGTTTCTAAACCCTATCGTACTGTGATCATCCTTTCGGAAACATTTGATGTCACCGCTGTCAAATCTTCGTCGAATATGTGCCATACCTTTATATTCCTTTTGAGCCTCAACAATCTCATCTCGAATAGTGGAAAGAGAGCAAGATCATGTAAAGCTCCATATGGCAGCACATATAAACTTGATCCTTCTTCTTCTATTGGAGTAATGATCAGAGTATTTACGTGTGACTTGCGGCTAAGCGCATCGGCCACTACGTTTTCTTTGCCTGGATGATAATGGATCTCAATTTCATAATCCTTTGTCAGCTCTAACCACCTCCTTTGCCTCATGTTCAGCTCCTTCCGAGTGAAAATATATTTGAGACTCTTATGATCGGTGTAGAGGTGTACTAGATTTCCTAGTAAATAATGCCTCCACATTTTGAGAGCAAGCACTACGGCAGCGAGCTTGAAATTGTGAGTGGGATAATTATGGTCTGTCTTGCATAATGGACAAAGTCTACACGATGACTTAACAACTAACCAAAAACTCCATGTGTTGGTCTGGTCATGCAAGTGGATTTTCAATCACCTTAGCCCTAATGCACATAACTCACCCTAGACATAGGTGATACAAGTCAAAATTTTGTAATAGCGCTTAACTGCAAACCAGGGTTTGCCTTCGGTTTTGAATCGATAAATGTTAAGGTCGGGCTTGGCCTTTTCCTGGAGGTTCCTCCACGAAGACTTTGCAATGGAATTTCTTGCCTTCTCCTAGTGAAGTTCATCGTTGACGTTCGTCGTCGCGTATCCTATTGACATGAATATGCATAGAACATGAATGCAGTTTTAGCAAATGATGATACAATATTGTTCCAGACTTATACAGGAACAAAACTAGCTGGAGATTAAGTTTTGGTTGCTGGTGTGTACAGCAACAAAGAGGACCAAGATTGAAGTTGTGAACCTATGAAGTATATCGACGTAGTGTTGATTTAGAGATATGAAACTGAATTATCTCTGACAAACAGTGCCAATGACCTGTAAACTTTTACAGTGGTTTCCAATGGTTATATAGAATCAACCATAAAAGATTAAGATATAACAATTAAATACTATGTGTTTCAAAAAAAACAATTAAATATTATAGCCTACAAAATTCCCACAAGAAAAATGACTATCTGAATTTTCATGATCAAACAGAGAGTTTGTCATGAGTGAAACTTTGTTTTCTGGATAGGGGAGTTCATGTAGAGTCTAGCAAGACTTATCTAACAATTTTATAAGATTTATACAGGGAGATATGATTTTTACAAGTTTCTAGAAAATGCTGAAAAGTTTCTGTTGTTTTTGGGCATTCTATGACCAGTTAGGAAAATCTCCAGATTGAACTAGGTTAATAATCTCCAATGAAGCTGAAATTTTTACAGGAGTTCCGAAACTCACGATAGAACGTTTTGACAAAATTTCTGATTTTTCTAAGAAGTGAATGATCAGATAAAAATCAAACATGATTTTGATTTAAAGGGCTCTACAGGAAAATCTAGGGACTTTCATGAAGATTGGGTTGTAGTTCTGGTTAGTATAGATAAATAGCAAACCAAGAAATTTATTTTTTTCAATTCTTGAAGCTTTCTACTGAGAGATATTCAATTTAGAAGCTTCCACAAGTTTCTGTACAAATTCTAAATGAATTTGGCTATTTTTATGTGCATTGAGGGTACACAGGTGATCAGACCATGTAAATAAGGTATAATGACCCTGAAATTTTTAATGGAGTTCAAGGATATTCAAATGAAGGTTCTGGAAAAATTTGATAATTTTCCAAAGAGCAGAATATAGGAATTAATTCTATAAGCATTTTTTTATTTGAATTATGGAGAAGTTCCTATGGACTTTCATACAACTCCAAGTGCACCACTCGAAAGTATTCTTTATCCTGGTTCTAACAAAATTTATTTGGGAATTTCTGGACAATTCTACTGGGAGATATGGATTTTTGAAGTGGGAACTAAATCTATAATTTAATTTACATGGGGAAATTTGAATAAGGGGCACATGGGTTTTACAATGGGCCAATCGGAAGCAAGCCACACGGGGCTAAGAAGTTAACGGGCATAGTCACATTTGATCACCGGGCCGCAGCTGATCTGAGGTGCGCGCGTATTAGGTTGACATCTGGGCCTCACGGGGTCTTCTTCCACCTCGCGCCAGCGACACTCGGGCGCTGCCCGACAGCAGCCTCTCACCGGTGCCTTGCCACAGCTCGCCCTGGGGCATGGTGGCCCTCCAAACTTTCCACCCCCACCTAGAATCTGACATAGAACACGACGGTAAGGCCCCCGACGGCGATTGGCGGCCGGAGGTGGTGGTGCGACGGCGGCGGGCGGAGCTAGAGTTTTGGCGATGTCTGCAAGCCTCAAAAAATGCCCGAACAAGCTGGAAAATGACCGGGAAGCTTCCTGGAAGCCCGGGGAGGATGATTAGGGGACGGAAATTGAATGGAAAAGCCGGCAACGCCGAGTTCGTCAGTGAGCCGTCGGAATTTTCAAAAGGCGGCTACGAAAACTCGACTCTCGGCTAAATCACTCGATGGGTTGCTCTGAAATTTGGTCTTAAGCTGCATATGGAGGTTTAGTCCCTAATCCTTAACTGGACCGAAAATTTTTTGCACGTACAAACTGAATTAAACGCAAAACCTATCATCATCGCTCGTACTTGGCCGAAACGAAAAATGGAATTTCTACTTCGAGGAGGAATGAAAATAGATGAGGTTTTCACCTTGATCAAGAGGGTGGACAGGTGCTTCTTTTTGCTGTGGGGAGCAGCTCGTGACTTGGTAGATACCGGCGGCGCCACGGTTGCAGAGGGGCGGCAAAGCAGGGGAGCACGCCGGCGGCCCGAAATTCGTCCAATCCGTTCATGGGGAGGCCCTGACTGGCACCAAAACTACTCAGGGGGCTGCACGATCAAGCAAGTGAGTTGAAAACGTTGAAGACAAAAGCTAAAATGCACCGTGCGTCGATGAATTCGCTTAGATCAGAAAAAGGTGCTGATCGTCGGTTTTTTGCGCCAGGGATAAAACAACGATGAAGGACTCGACTTGAGGGTGGGGAAAATGATGAGGAAGCCTGGTGTGGGCTGTAGGCAGCTGGAGGCGACTTAAGCGAGCAGGGTGATCGGTGATGTTTGCATGCCGGGAGGTAGCGCCACGGTAAGAACAGGGGCAAAAATGACCCACTGACCAGTGGGTCCCACCCCTCCCTTCAAGCCTATCTTCTCTAGACACTGAAATATCCCACCAACTTGTGTCCAAAAATTCTAGATATTTTTTAGTAGACTAAATTTAAGGTGTAGAAATAGATTCTGAAATCAGATTGTTGATTTGACAAAGTTTCATTTGAATTCAAATTTGAATTTGAATATGGCTCGAATTTGCTATGCTTCTCAAATAAAATAGCTAATGAAGTTCAAAAATCTTGGAACTTTGAAGTTAATTATTTTGAACCAAAATAGACCTCTGGAAAAATTTGGAATTGATTTGGACAAAGTTAAGTACACGTCAACTTTTCAAGTCGGCGTGAAATTAAACTTTAAGTGTGTGTCTAATTCAATGGAAACTTGCTTCAAAATTCTTGAAACTTTGCAGAGAGTCTAGTTAGAATATTCTAATATCATTGGTGAAGTCCAATTGTGATGTTAACAAAGTCTGAGCACGAGGTAGAAAAATTTTTTTACCTCATTATAATATGTTCATCATTGTTTGTGAATATAACTCTATCTTTCTTTACTTGCATTTAATCCTCAACTTCTATTCACATTGGAAACATGTGGGATTTTACATTTATATGCCCACCCTTCAGTTGGTCCAGTAGAGATGCAATTTGATACTTATTTCTTATAAGAACCTCTATTATTGTTCAGAAGCCTCTTTTTAACTTCTTTATTTTCATTATCAGTTGTTGGTGTTGTATCTAGCTGCTACCACTCACCTTGAGGACATTTGATGAGTGTATTGCCTAATAGATCAATAGGTGTTCCATGTAGTTTTTGGACTTTTGGACAATTATGTATCTTGTAAGACCTATCCTTCAAAAAGCACTAATCATGTTTAGGTTCTAATATTCTAGGCAGCAACTAATATGAGGGTAGCCATGCATGTATTTCATTAAATGGGCTTAGAGCATTACCATTTTCTAGTTTCTTATAACATGGAATTATGCTACCTGCAGCTTTATGTAATTATAAATACATTTGAACTGTTATAACTAGATTTAAAAATTCTTTATCTTCTGCAGGTTCCTGATGTTGCTGCGATATTAATGCCACTATGTGAAGCTTCTGTATCAATAGCACCCCCACCTAACCACAAGTCTGCCATTTTTTGCGGAACTTCCGTGCATTCTGTGTTATCTTGCGCATTTCTTTCTTTTCTTCGCTCGTGGAAGTTCTATAAACCTCAAGAACATTGTACTGTTTTTTATTAACAAGAACATTGTACTGTTGGTGGTGGAGGCTCAAATAAGGAACATATTATGGACTATTTGCAATCTTTAATCTAATTCTGGTAGCTGTGTTAGTGTTACTGGAATGATCGTGCTGTTGCAATTGAGATAGTACCTAATATATTTTCAAGTGTTTTGAGCTGGTGCGTATCATATGTATTGAATCTACTGCAATTGAAATGATCATGAATGTATTATCATATTATGGTGATGACTTTGTACAAGCTGGAGAAAGATTTTATTATATTGGTGCATTGTTTTTTCGGATGTTTTTGTAATGTACAAATAGTTTTAATGATATTGTAGTAATGATGGAATTCTAATTTGCATGATATTATATTGTTTATGGCTTTTATTACAAGTTTTTTATTAAACAGATTTTTCTGATTTTTTGAGTTTTTTGCAGTGTGTTTTTTCTGATTTTCTATATATTTTCAATGTTTTTTGTTTTTTTTAAATCCTTGGTATTTTCTCCCCAACTTACCAAGTGAATAAAATCAGGGGCGCGGGGGGGAATTCCACAAGGGATTTTCTTCCCTGGGTTATCCTTCCCCTGCTGCCAAATGAGGCTTGAGGGCTCGTTTGGCAGCCCAAATTTCCGGAGGGATCCTGGCCCATTTCCTGGTCCAAAATCTTGGGCCAAAATATTCTCTAAGCGCATTTGGCAGCCCAATATCCCGGCTCGATCCGTGTGGGAGCACGGGCTTTTCCGGCCTGACCTCGCGAGGTCGGACAAGAAAACCCTGCCTTCCTCGCGTGCCCTCCACACTGCTCCCACTCCACGTCTGCCTCGCGCCGCTGCACTCACCTCACACTCCCAATCCGCTCCGCCGTACCAGCCTTGCCTCGTGCATGCCGCGTTCGCCCCTGGTCGACTTCCTCCCACTCCCGATTCGCTCGCTGTGCTCGTATCCTTCCTCCCTGGCGGTGGAAATGTAATGAACTCAACAAGTGCAGACAATGATCACAGAGAAGCACCTCAATGCTCAGAGCAAATCACAACAAAGTGATGAAAAATCACTGCATATCGATAAAACACCCAAGAGCAGAAATAATGGGGAACATAGTTCTCTTCATTCACCCATTTTAAACCACTGTCTACTCCATGGTAGAGTATTAAATCAGATAGCTAGAATTTTGAAGGAGAAGAAAAGGAACAGAGATTAGAAGATGGAAGTGGAAAGGAACAAAGAATAGGAGATGTAGTGATTGGGAAAGAAACAGAAACGCAACTGACTAACTGCCCTCCTCTCCTTTGCTTCACGTATTTAAAGAGCTGAGTGTTTCAGTTGGGCTTCTGGGCCGCAGTGATACAACATCCTCCTTGAGTTGTCCTTGATCTCTCTGCTTCTCTTCGGCCGTAGCCTGGGATATGACAGGAAAGCTAGCGGTCACGCGAGCCGAGTGGAGCAAAGCGGCAGTGTCTTGGATAGCTACGAGCGGAGCGAAGCGATCGTGCTCTTATCCTTCGTCCCCGACGCACGCGAGGACAGCTAGCTCAGATCCTGGCCGGCCGCGGCACGATGGCCAGGTGCGCCGTCACTTGGCTGTGTGCTGTCCGTGGGTTAGTTCTCTTGTTCGATGCATGTTAGCTAGCTGCTGCTGCATTTCTGTCCGGCTTCCTCCTGCTGCGTCTGTGACTTGCACACATGCATCATTCTTGCGGCTTCTCTTTTTTTGTCTAATTTATTTTGGTTTGGATCAATAGAGATATTCTTCCTGCTTGATCCCATTGATCTGTCGCCAGTGAAGAGCAGAGGCAGGTACGGGCGCCTCTTCCCCTCACACAAACTTCATCCTCCCCTAACAAATCATGTCCCTAAACATTTCCTCCTTTTTGCAACAGGAAAGGGGATTTGGTGCTTGCATCCGTTATCTATAGCAATGAAAGGTAGAACTGAAATCCTCCTGTGTTAGATCTGAAATCCCTTTATTTATACTGCTCCGTGCTCTGTTTCTTTGTCTTTTCCTTGTATTTTACATTCTACGATGCTATCCTGATGTATTCAAGTTCTTGTATTGCTGTAAAAGTCGAATTTATGAAAATAGATTATGATCTGTGAAAATCTAATTTATGAAAGTTCTTGTCTTTGTTGAAATGTGCGGACTGGAGTGATTTGCAGAACTTCTGTCTGACAAATAATGCACACCTAGTGGAACATAGTGTCTGATAATCAGGTTATGGTTACATCACTTGGGATTAAATTGCGGGTTTTCTGGATAACACCTTATTCATGTTGTAGCTGTCAGGATTTTTCTATCTCGCTGTGATCTGTGGTTATATGTTTTAGAAGAGCCAGTGTTGCCTTAGTTTTCATCTCGATGCATCGCTACTACCAAACTTGAAGCTTCTTACAAATGCCAGGTTTCGTATAAAAAAAGAAACTCTTGTTCATGTACCTCTGATTCAAATCTCCTGATCAGGTTTCATATGTATTAGTCGACAATCTATACTTATCAAAGTGAATAATAATCTGTACAGCTAATAACCAATTATACATACCGATGATCAATTACCAATGCCAGCAATAGTGAGTAATTATATACTATTTCAACAGGAATCGAGAATCTCATATGCCAGTTTGTCGTACCTGCTTTTGTCAGTACTTATCAGCTGCAAATATAGTCAAACTCTTAATTTGTCTCTTGTTTATTCTGTAGCTTTTCGTTCTAATTAAACAAGACCATTAGTATATTCAAGGAAGGGGAGCCTTGGCGCAGTGGTAAAGCTGCTGCCTTGTGACCATGAGGTCACGGGTTCACGTCCTGGAAACAGCCTCTTACAGAAATGTAGGGAAAGGCTGCGCACAAAAGATCCAAATGGGTCGGACCCTTCCCCGGACCCTGCGCAAGCGGGAGCTACATGCACCGGGCACCCCTTTGTTTTCACTAGTACTTTTGTCTGATATGTTTCTTTTTTCTACAGGAAAGAGTATTTTGGTGCTTGGATCCATTATCTTCTTGAAAGCAAGGTATTTCTCTCTGATTAATATATGTACCATAGGGATCAAATCCATTATATCCTTCAAAGTATGTGCATGGTTGTTTCCTGTTATCTGGTTGTTTAAACCTAATCTTGGAATCTTCCCATGGATGTTTAAACTATATATCTGGAGCATATTTAGCACTTAGCATGCATCAAAATCAGAGGACTATAATTTTATTTACAGAGTACATATTTTATGCTGATCGGTTTGCTTGATTTCACTTGTATATGAGAGTGACTATCTTCTGCCCTCTATTTTTGGGCAGCAGCTCCACCTCTTCCTCATCTTCAACAAAAATACTCTCCCCTGCGGATATGGATCCGGACCTGCAATTTTTGAGATAGTACCTGGGCTAGCTTCATCAAAAGACACCTCACAAGTCTCCACAATTTTGTTAGTGTCAAGTAAAAGCACACGGTAGCCTCTAGTATGAGATGGATAACCAAGAAACATGCCATCAATGGATCTAGGTTCAAATTTATCAAGATTACGATGTTTCTTAACAAAGCATTTGCATCCAAAGACCCAAAAGTGTGGAACACTAGTCCTATTTTCAAACCGGAGCTCAAATGGTGTTTTACCTAGCTTAGCGCACAAGAAAACACGATTTGAGACATAACAAGCGGTTACAATCGCATCAGCCCAAAATTTCCTAGGAGTTTAATATTCATCAAGCATAGTACTAGCCATCTCAACTAAGGTTCTGTTTTTCCTTTCTACAACACCGTTCTATTGAGGAACATAAGGTGAAGAAAATTGATGTTCTATTCCATGTTCAGTGCAAAAGTGATTAAATGATTGATTTTTAAATTTAGTTCCATTATCGCTTCTGATTGCTTTTAACGACCTTGGGTGATCAATTAATAGTCTAAGAAATAAAGTCCTAAAATGAGTAAAAGCTTCATTATTAGATGCCATAAAATAGACCCAAGAGTACCTGGAATAGTTATCAACAACTACAAGCACGTACCATTTACCTCCAAAGGATTGTACACGTGCCGGACCAACATTATCAAGGTGCAAAAGTTGACCCGGTTCAGTTGTCATTATCATTGTAAGAGGGGCATGTGAACCTGCAACCATCTTAGCATGTCTACATGAAGAGCATACAGTATCTATGTCCCCTTTGAGTTTAGGTAAACCACTTATACGATCAAGAGCACTAACATGAGTGAGGTGATCAAAGCCTACGTGACCAAGTCTATGATGCCAGAAGAATAAATCTTTTAAATCATTGGCAACTAGACACCTATGCTCAGAAGTTAACATATCAAAATCAGCTTTAAAAACTCTTTCAAAGCAAGACATGTTAAACAAAAGCTCACTATTCGAATTTACAAATTTGCAACAATTTTTAGAGAAAATTATTTCTAAATTCTCATCAAGCAATTGAGAAACAGAAAGCAAGTTGTATTTCAAATTTTTAACAAGTGTCACATCTTTTAAAGTGTAGTGATTATTTACTCTAACTGATCCTTTAGCAATAATAGGAGTTGAAGAATTATCGGCAAAAGTAACATTCTCTACACGTGACACAAAAGAGAGGGAGGAGAACCATTCTTTGTTACCAGTCATGTGGCGTGAGCAACCTGAATCCACAATCCATATATTCTCCTTCCTCAAGCGTGAAACCTACAAAGCAGCACAATATGTCGATGACTCAATACTGGGGTTAGTCAATAAGTATTTGGGAATCCAGTACTGAGCCATGCGATGTCCAGTAGGAACAATACGCAAAAGCTAAGACAAAACAACAGGTTTATGAGTCAAGAATTTAGGTTTTCTATTCTTAACCACTTATTCAAAAGTTGTTACTCGTTTAGCACGAAAATCAGTAGCTCCGGAGGTAAACGCAGAAGTTCCAGTAGAAAAAGTTGAAGCTCTAGATGTAAAAAACTGAAGTTCCGGAGGAAACAACACAAGGTCCGGGAGCTCTCGGAGCTATCGAAACTACCGGAGCTACCTTTGCATATTTCTTACCAAAAGGTTCGGATGATACCTTTGCAAATTTGTGACTCATTAAAGCAAGTTGCATGTTTTTAATTTTTTGTTTAGCAAGCATGGAAGATTTATCATGTAAGTTATGAGATCTAGCAGACATTTTATCCTTTTTAATTTGTTTAGCTAGTCTATAACAGAAATCTACGACATGACCATCTTTATCACAGTAGGTACAATGAAATTTAATTTTGTAATCATGTTTAGATGACCATCCCACATTAGAAACAGAATTAGAATGTACTCCTACAGATTTAAAAAACACGTCCCTTTGTTTAGGGACATTTTTGATTAAACCTCTTCCAAAGGTTTTTACAACGTGTGGTGGATGTGTTTTAAAATAAGTATGGGAATCAAAACCTAAACCAGTTTTATCATTGCAAGGTTTAGAAGAATTCAACAGCAAGTCTAGATCCTTATTCCCATTACTAAACCGCTCTAGTGTTCTATTCATGTCATCAAGCTTTTTAGACAAGTCTAGACATTTTTCACATGAAGCTTTACCCTTAAGTTCGCAGTTAGAACAATTTATAACTTCATGTGTTCGTAAAGCATTGTTCAGAATGGACATTTCATTTATTGCATCTTTTAGTTTCTTATCAAGATTATCACATGTAGAACAATGCAAATCATATGTAGAACAAGAAGCATTTTTAAGTGTTTAATATTAAAATCAGATAGCTTTTTGTTCTTTTCAATTTCTTCGTCAAGTCTATCTAGAGTGGAGGAGTGTGCACTTCTTAATGTGGACAATTGTTCATAGATTAAGTCACATGAGGGACATGAATCATCACTAGGAATCAATGTTTTCAAACGATTAATTTCAGATTCTAGTGAATCAATTTTAACATCATTGTCCCTAAGCTTTTTGTCCTTTTACTTAACAATAACAATGGCATGAGAAATAGCATCAGAAATTTCTTTGCAAGTAGGACATACCTCTTCATTGTCGCTGTTGTGTTCAGCCTCCTCCATACTTTATCTTCACTTGCCCGCCATGAAGCACAAGTTTGCCAAATCATCTTCATCTTCGTCACTTCCAATGTCCACATCACTTGAACCAAGTTCTTGAAGTGCGGAGATAAAAATGCTCACCAATTGACGTCCTGTAAAACCCTTCTTTTTCTTCATATCTTTTGCAGAGAAGTGCTTCGTCCTTGTTTGCTTTTCATCCCGGGATGTAGGACCTGAAAGGTTAGGGCAATCT
Source organism: Tuctoria greenei (assembly GCA_036927565.1). Classification (NCBI taxonomy): domain Eukaryota; kingdom Viridiplantae; phylum Streptophyta; class Magnoliopsida; order Poales; family Poaceae; genus Tuctoria; species Tuctoria greenei. The sequence goes on from JAYESD010000010.1 coordinate 97,352,741, forward strand.
GAATGAAAATGTCCTGTCTTACCACATTCGAAACATGGTTGAGGTCTGGAGCTTCCTCTCCTTCTATTTCTCACATTTTGCAATGCTTTTGAGAACCTAGTAGAGAGAAGTACTAGCTCCTCTTCTGGAAACTCCTGAATCCGTTCAAGGGTTAGAGAGGACAACAAAGCAAGTATACCACAAGATGAAGATTGGCCGGAGCTAGGCATATGACGTTGAGAAACAAATGCAAGAGACTTGTTGGGGTTCTTACGTGAGATTATGTCAATTTCATGACTTTTCAATTTAGAATATAGTACATCTAAAGTAAGTGTACTCATGACAGTAGATTCATGAATAGATGTAACCTTCATCTCCCAAATTGACATGTCTAATGCACTTAGTAATTACCTAGCATTCTCAACATCTGGAAAATTAACATTGACGCTACGCAAGTTGTTGATAATTTTATTAAAGCGAGCAAAGATATCATCAATGGACTCAACAGGTTGCATCTCGAAGCACATGTATTCTTTCTTAAACATGTATTGGCTTACCTCTTTGATCGTGTTGGATCCTTCGTGGTAGTCACAAAGTGCTTTCCACATGTCATATGTAGATCAGAGGTGTGCAACACGGTCGATGTCGCTTTGAGTTAATCCTTGTATGATCAAGTTCCTTGCTTTGTTGTTGTTGTCGACATCTATAAGATTTGTAGCTGTAACTTGATCGTTTGATGGCACTTTGTAAGGCTTGTACACCTTCTCCCATATTGCGAAGCCTTGGGCCTGGATGAAGGCTTTCACACGTGCCTTCCAAACCTGAAAATCAATACCACTAAAGACACAAGGTTTTGCAGAGTATTTCTCTATGATGATTAGTCAAAACACAAGCAAATCACAAAGATTAGAGTACCATGGCTCTGATACCAATTGTAGGATTGAAGAGCACGTGAAAAGCTACTAGAGGGGGTGAATGATAGATTAAAACTTTTTGAGCAGAAGCAATGAAAACCCCTCAGTAGAAAAACAATATGTTGAAGAAACCGTGTGTGCGACTGATCTAAATGTATTCAACTGTGACAAATCTAGTATATATTGTAAAGAATCATGTCACGAAGACGTCACAACAAGAATCACAAAAATCCATCAAGAGAAACACAAGTTACGATCGAGAGATCGAACAAAGGTCAACATGTCCTACTCGAGGAAACAGTTCTAGAACACTGTAAAGAAACTCGTGTAGATCAGAAACCACAAATCCAATGACCGTGATATTTTTAGAGATGATATAAAATTAAGTTGTGAAGAAAACCCATAAAGAATCACATAAATCGGATCTGTAAAACTCGAGTTATGATAAAACCACCGAACCAAGGTAGTGTTGTGCAGAAACTCGACGAGAAAGACTTGACGAAAACAAGTCGGATGAACAAGGCATAAAAGTTCCTTTAAACTATGATCTTTATTAAATAGAACACAAGAGGAACAGCCCCAAAGTCGTCTACCACGATCTATGACCTCCCTTTCTTATATAACCAGCCCGAAGGCCAACTCAACTCAAACGAGGACTCTAATCCTACTCAAATCAATAATCGAAACTTTCCATAACTGCTCAAGACTCTTCTATACGCAGATAGAAGCAATCTCAAGACTTCCTAACAAACTCAGGAACATATCTCACATTCTAAAGAAACTCAACTTCATGTCCAACACGAAAACTACCATAACCAACTCGATACAATCCATACGGAGCCATAACTGACTCCGCCGCAGCCGAAGTCATCATCCGATACGATCTGATCCTTCCAACCAGATCTTTCCTTCCATAACCTGTCTTTGGAACCATGTTTCCACGTCATGCACCGCATGCATACGTGCGAATACCTTCCTTCAACATCCAGTAACCTTCATATGCACTTTCCTTGATTCAATCATCCTATGCGAGCGTCGTTACAGAATAATATAACAAGTTAGTTCACCATCTTTATAACTTATACTAGTAATAGTCCTTAATGGGAATATAGCTAATTCTCACTCGACTACTTCGGAGTTTTCAAAAACAGGCTCTTTTCGAGCGTGCTATTCCCAATGAAGCCCTGATACGATGTCTGTGGGGACCGGAGTACACACATCCGAGGATCTCATTGGGTGGTACCGTGCGATGCGGCACCTAACAGCACACACAAAAAGGATACCAAAACATATAAAGTTTTCATTTCATAATAAGAAGAGTTTACAAAAGAGTGTACAATAGAAGTACACACGCAGAGGAAAATACATACTCAAAACCTCACTTAATTAAGCAGGAGAGAAGACGTCCAGGCCCTAGGACGCTTCTCACTAGCAACAAGAAGAACATTCAGCAGCGGCGTGGTTCACATGAGATTTATCTCAACACCTCGAATGTACAACCTGAACAGCAGAAATAAAACTAATACCTGCAAAAAAACGTTAAAGCGCAAACGTGAGCATAAGGCTCAGCAAGACTAACCCGTCTCACTAGACATATGCAGGGTGAATACTAAGCATAGGTAAGGAATGGCATAAAAGACTCTCCTACAAGTGGATCCTTATAATCATGTTTTAAGTAGCAAATGACATTCTCCAAGCACGGCAAATCATGGGCTCCACAATCAAACAAGAAACGCTTTACCGATGATATGACATGCTCAGAGCACATAATGCTATTACAGCTAAAGTATGGGGAAATTGTAAACTTTTAATTGTACTATCTCTAAATCATACAAGTTTGCAAAGTAATTATAATTCAATACAATATGATTTTCTGGCTTCTTTAGTATTTACTAGGTCACGACAGCGACGGACAAGTGGTACACTATTACCGCGAGGGACGGTGATTGCAATCAGGACACATCTGGACTGCACGACATGCACACCCGCATGGGAGACACATACGTGCTCTCCTCCCCGCGTCATACATGGCCACCTTTCACCCGAGACACCAATGTCGATAAACCCCTTCATCCCGAGCAAAAGGTCCCCTATACGGACACGTCGAAGTTGCCCGCTAGAAGACTTACACCTTTATGCCTTCGCATCTCCATTCAAGGACAACCGAGGAGTCTCCACACTACAGTCTGGAGTTACATCAGTTTAATGGGCCCATATACCATTATGCAACCGGTACAGTTCAAGCTTGCCCAACGGTGCCGCATACGGCACGGTCCTCAAGTGACACAGGCAGGGCTATGCGACCGAGACTCCATCTCGTCGACTCATATTCCCCCTGCCCGGTCTCGTGTTCATTTCATAAGCCATTTTTAATGTTCCACCCTCATGTGGACTGTTATTCCTATCTCACGAGTAGATTCCAACTACTCGACTTCTACCGGATTTCCTACACATTAGCAAAGCAGTTACTACAGGTCAAACTGTAACTCGTTCCGACCAAACCCTGGGATTTGTGGTCATGCAAGTGGAGTATCAAACACCTTATACGTAAATGCACAATATCAACTGAGGACGTAATGTGAGAAATACTGCAAAACTTTGAAAAGCTCTTAAATGCAAACCGGGGCTTGCCTTAGTTTGCGACTCGAATAAATGTCAATTGTTAGTGGTCCTTCTGTGCAGACTCCGCCAAGGACTTCAAGTGGACACCCTGGCCTTCTCCTCCAAGTGAAACTTCTCGTCGATCACCTATCATCACGTTCCTATCGACATGATATGCATATAAGTAATTAAGTAATTAATTAGTTTAATAATAGACTACACAGGGTTGTGTAAACTCTAAGAACGAGGAGTTTGACTAGGAAGGACAGATATGCCTTGGTTGTGTGGGTAACCGGAGGATGATTCAAGATGGACATAGAAGTGTTGGTATGAACTGAAAGGTACAACATAAAGGTACATTGCAACTTAGCACACCACACTTCAAGCTATGCCACGCGATATTGACAAATCTGAATGGTGAAGAAGTGTTGGGCAGAGAAGTGTAAGGACGACCCAAAAATTAAGGTGGGACGTCAAAAGCTTGAGTATGAATGGAGTGTACAAGACGAAGGTCGCGATTTAGCAGTCGACCAATGAACTTGACTTAACTCATAAAGGAGTAAACCTAGTTAAGTGAGCAGTGCTGTCGTAGGGTCCTGACTTAGGATGAACCATGATGGAACCTAACGACACTTGGGACTGAATTGAGATCAACATGGCTTGGACTTAAGAAGTCATTACAAGCACTGTTAACCTAGCATGAGTACCAAGACAACGTCAAATGACTTTTAGGTAAGTAGTTTCTACGAAAAGCTTCTCGAGCATCGTTCAAGTGCTTACACGACGACACTAATGTAGTGTCCCCCGCAAGCCTGTCCAGGTGAGCTCAGTAAGCTCTCGGCACTTAAACATAACGCGAGACCTTGCCGTGAAAGCAGGATTTTCCATCTCGAGAAGATCGTCTTAGCAACGTCCACACCAACCCGGACTCGTCAATGGGGTGAGCGGAATCCCGAACACCACCTGGTGAGTCTTAAGGCTAGTGATGACGACTCAGTTGTTGATAAGCGACTCGACGAACCTGTTGTCGATGAAACGACACACCTAGTTAAGCAATTCTGCAGGAAGTTCGGAAACATAGTCGACACGAACAAGAAACTCTTATTCAAGGTTTTCCCTTGTTCTAGTTTTCCTTGTCCGTCGCAATGTTCTGACTTTACTTAACCATAGGTCATCGATGATCACCAATACCAGTGGTTTGACCTAGAAGGCATTTCATCGAGCATCTAGATTACACCTAGGACTCGATCACTCTCACATCGACTAAAACCTAATTTGGCTTGACAACTATTGTCCGACGAGTCGTGCTTGTGTTCCAGCACCACACTCATCATAGGCATCCTTCATCTCGATGCTAGGGCACGATGATGGCTCGGAATGTCACGACGACGTCATGTGGTCAACGACGTCGACGCGGCTCATGGTGGAGCATCACGAGCACACACGGACAAGTTAACGCGCTCCAAAAGACAAAGAAGGTCAACTTGGGGACTTCTATAGGAATGATATCAATGCGGAAACTGGACGTACGACTAGACGACACATGAGTACCCTTAGCGATTATGACGAACGGATTTTGGTGCATCAAGCAATGCATTTTAGGGCAAGGCTCACCTTGTAGGCATTTTGCCGAACATCTTGGGTGTGTACTTGATTTCCGTCGCTTCATCATCATTCAAAGGGGATCTTGGCACATATCTTGGTCGATTGCCAACCCACAGTAAACCTGTATCCATAGACCAACATTGAACAACAACACACTTAGTTTCGCCTCGTAACCATTTCGTCGAACACCTTGGCTGCAGTCACTAATCTAATCAATCTTGCACAATCAGAGCTAACCTTTGACCAGTGGTCGATACTAGTGTGTCAACGACGTGTTCCCGAATTTTATCAATCACACCAAACAATTGCCTTGCTTCCAAGACATAGCCACAGTGCGGAACACGGACATGGCGTCATGGTGCTCGCGGTCGGCCCGGAAAGGCGCAGCCAACAGGGACACGACGGGCGGTTGTCTGCGCGTGGTGCTGGGTCTGGACAACAGCAAGGGCGGACGGTGGTTGCTGTGGATAGCGCGACGAGGCAAGGCGCATGACTGCGCAACGCGGGTGACCAGTGCCGCTGCGGCCGAGCGAGGGGGCGAACGTGGCGCCGACCGAGGCAGGCGGACGGTGGGGGCTCAGGGTTGAGGTGCCGGCGGCGACTTGGAGCATGGGCAGCGGTGCTGCTCGGGGCGCCGTGGACAGGAGCTAGGAGGGAGCTGGGTCGGCGGCGTGCAGAGGCCGGGAACGGCGCGGCCGGGGCGAGCGCGGACGTGCGGCGAGCGGCGCGCAGGGCGGTGCTGTGAGCGGCTGGCGGGGAGGCACGCATGAGCAAGGTGGCGGCGAGGGAGGCACGCGGGCTGGCGACGAAGCGGTGCTGTGCGCGAGGCGCACGCGGCATCGACGGCGCAGGGGAACGGCGTCCATCGTGCGGTGGCCGTGGACGGCGAGCTGACGCGGAGCAGAGACGGCACCAGAGGCGGGCGGCTTCGGCGCGGGCAAGCCAGAGGGAGGAGCGGGCGTGATGTGCGCGGGCCGGCGTTGGCGAGTGGGAGTGGGGGCGGCACCGCGGTCGGCCGGGAGGTGAAGAGGCGGCTGTGGCTGGCGGACGGCGACCAGGCCAGGAGAAGGAGCAGCCAGGGCGAGTGGTGTGCCGTGGATAGGACTGAGTCGGGAGCTGGGATAAGGACCGACGTTGTCCATCTCTGTGGCACATGCAGCGCGCCTGCGTGGAGGCAGGGGAGGAGGTGCCGACCTGACTGGTGGGGACTACTTGTGGGACCCACCTCCCTCACTCTTCTTCCAAATTTCAAATGGGGCTAACAAATATGCTTCACAAATATTAAATTTTGGCCCAATGACTAAATAAAATATGAAGAATTTTATGGCGCGACCAGATTTCAAAACTGAGCAAGTTGAATTTCGAACTCAGGTTTGAATTTAAATTCAAGCGGTGATACTTGATTTAATGAAATAAATGGTAGATTAGGTTCAAAAATCCTGAAACTTTAGAGTTAACCTTTTTGAACCATAAGGTACCACAGGAAAAATTTGGAGTTGATTTGGACAAGGTTAAGTACAAAGTTTAAATTTGAAGTCGACTCTGATTAAACTCCCAGTACGTGTCCAATAAATGGAAAACGTTCTTCAAAAATTTTGAAACTTTACCGAGAGTCTATTTGGAATATCAGAATGTCATGGAAAAATTTACAGCCTTAGATTTAAATTTTTGTGAATGTCCCATTTTAGGGTTGGAATAATTCCTTTTTCTTTCTCTGTATTTTGTTTTCTTTTCTCCTTTAATTTTTCATTGAAAATGTGAATACATGGAAATTAAAGATTTAACACCTTAAGTTCCAATACATTAGAAAACATCTTCTATATGTGAAATTTTAACAAGTCTCTATTTTTAGTGAACATTGGTTAACTCATATGGTTCATGTGAGTTTGGATTTCCAAGTCCATTTTCAAAAAAATTTAAGTTCGCATTTTTGCATTTTTGTTCTTCCGAAAAGCGGGCTTTTACACTTCTAACCCGCTCAACCACAATTCCTCCTGAATTTGGTTGTTGGAACCTCATCTCCTCCCTGAGACTAGTCCAAAGGATCATGTCACCAGTCATGACTTGAACTCAAGCAACACTTGCACATGAACAAACAACCAATACTTCCGAGCACAAGTCCTCGACTTGATTCTCGTTAGTTCTGAAACTACAACACCTTACGTGAGCACCTCACATAAGCATGTTGCAAAACCACAGTAAAACGATATTAGCCATAGCAACCAAAATGCACAAAAAACTTAGCAAATGAATACTAAGCAATCTTCCCAACAATGTAAAGCAAGTTAGAAACATTCATAGTAAAAGCAGGAATATTGCGATCAAGCTCCGAATCTTGGCAAAGCTAACTGGAGCTTGAGCTGGAGCTTACCGAAGCTAGTAGAACCTAGCGTCGGAGCTTTGCAAAGCTAGTACGACCTTGCACCGGAGCTTACCAAAGACATGCCGGAGCTATCAAAGACATGTCAGAGCTAAAGACAAAGCTCACCGGAGCTACCCAAAAATATGTTGGACCTTGACAAAGCAAGTCAGGCCTATTGTCGGACCTTGCAGAAGCTCGGATCTAGAGTCGGACCTTGCTAAAAAGGGTGTTTTGGCAGAATTTTAGAACTTATATTATCAAAGCTAATGTATTCAGTACAAGCCAATGTATTTAGCACACATAGGTCTTACAGGAAGCTCGCAAGCAAAGTGGTGCTGGATGGAACGAATCACTTGGTGTGATAATTGCGGAGCCATGATATGGGAAAGCATAGTTAAAGTAAGACATTTCTCTGAAAATTATCTAATGCTTTAAAGCATTTGTTTATATCCGATCTTAATATTTACTTTTTTGCTGAAAAAATCAAAATCACCCCAAGGTGAAAAAATTTTAATCGAAGCCATTCCCCCTCTTTAATCAATTGGCAACACTTTATGAAGGAAGTTGTGCCACGGGAGATTTGAATTTTACATCAATTCAGCAACCGTTTTCAATCAAGATGAAGCTGCTAGCTCTTTTAAGAATGATGAGGTCGATGTTGATCATGGTATGAACATACTGTACTCAAATTTCGAAGTGAATGCAGTTTCAAGTAGTGATGGTAACATTGGTGGCAATGAACACACACTGGCATCTTATTCGTACATTAGTGAGGGTAGTCACGGAAAGAAGTGTAAGCAAAACCAACTTGTTTGGTGTTCTTGAGGAGTATTTGGAATTCAAAAAGGAGCAAAGTAATAAATTTCTTAATGAGTTAAATCAGCCAACAAAGGGAAGTGACAAGGATCAGTATTCGATTGCAAATTGTGTTGCCGCTTTAGAGTCAATTGATGATTTAAGTGAAGAAGAAATGGCAAAAGCATTAGAAGTATTCAAGTGTGAGATAAATAGAGAGATATTCTTAGCTACCAAGAGGCCACGTTTGAGATTGTTGTGGCTTAGGGGGAGAGATTGATAAAAAGGTATTTTTAATAAAGAATTCATTTTTATGTAACATTTAATTTTTTGGTGATCATTTTTGTAGTACCTATTTCTGGTGATTATTTTAGGCATTATCTCCGTGACTGAGTGCTGTTAAATGCTGCCTTCACTTTCCTGGTAAGTTGAACTCTTTTCAACTTTTATATGAAAATGAGCAAATTCTCTTGTGGTAAAGTAATCTTGTACTATTTACTGTCCTAGGAATGCATGTGAATTGATTTGTAATTTGTTTAATGCAAAGTTTTTGTCACAGTTTTTAAACACTGATTGGTGCAAAGTTTCTGATCATCAGTGTTTGTAAAAATTATCATACCAAAAGTGAACTAAATAGAAAAGTGAAATACCCGCCCTCCTTCCAGTAACATAAATAGAAAAGTGAACTTAGTTTAGTAATATTATGCTAACTAAAAGAAAAATTATCAAGTTATAGTTTTCCTGACTGTATAACAGATTTTCTCAATGAATGTTACTGTTTCAGGGACTGATGTACTGCTTACTTCTATTTTTTCATAATAACTTGCTTTATCTTTCTGGATCAATCAACGCGCCACAGATTTGTGACTGATTGTGTTACCTGTTCTGGTAAGCTTAATTTCATTGGTTCTTGGAACATGGACAATTAGGCAACTATTTTCCTCAATTTATATGCCCACCCTTCAGTTGGTCCAGTAGAGATGCAATTTGATACTTTTTTCTATAATGAAAGTTTAAAGAACCTGTATTATTGTTCAGAAGCCCCTTTTTAACTTCTTTATCTTCATTCTGGTGTTGTATGTAGCTGCTACCACTCGCCTTGAGGACATTTGATGAGTGTCTTGCCTAATAGATCAATAGGTGTTCCATGTAGTTTTTGGACTTTCGGACAATTATGTATCTTGTAAGACCTATCCTTCAAAAAGCACTAATCATGTTTATGTTCTAATATTCTAGTCATCAACTAATATGAGGGTAGCCATGCATGTACTTCATCAAATGGGCATAGAGCATTACCATTTTCTAGTTTCTTATAACATGGAACTATACTACCTGCAGCTTTATGTAATTATAAATACATTTGAACTATTATAACTAGATTTAAGTATTCTTTATCTTCTGCAGGTTCCTGATGTTGTTGCGATGTTAATGCCACTATGCAAAGCTTTTGTATCAATAGCACCCCTACCTAACCACAAGTCTGCCATTTTTTGCAGAACTTCTGTGTATTCTGTGTTATCTTGCGCATTTCTTTATTTTCTTCGCTTGTGGAAGTTCTATAAACCTCAAGAACATTGTACTGTTGGTGCTAGAGGCTCAAATATGGAACATATTGTGCACTATTTGTAATCTTTCATCTAATTCTGGTAGCTGTGTTAGTGTTACTGAAATGATCGTGCTGCTGTAATTGAGATAGTACCTAATATATTTTCAAGTGTTTTGAGTTGGTGCGTATCTTATGTATTGAATCAACTGCAATTGAAACGATAATGACTGTATTATCATATTATGATGATGACTTTGTACGAGCTGGAGAAAGATTTTAGTATATTGGTGCATTGTTTTTTTGGATGTTTTTGTAATGTACAAATAGTTTAAATGATATTGTAGTAATGATGGAATTCTAATATTCATGATATTATATTTTTTATGGATTTTGTTACTAGTTTTTCATTATATAGATTTTTTTCTGATTTATTGAGTTTTTTCTGTGTGCTTTTCTGATTTTCTAAATATTTTCAATGTTTTTTGTTTTTTTAAATCCCTGGTATTTTCTCCCATACTTACCAAGTGAATAACCACTCTAGGAGAGGGCTCACCTTGGGAAATCAGGGGGCGGGAGAAATTCAGTAAGGGATTTTCTTCCTTGGGGTATCCCTCCCCTGATGCCAAATGGGGCCTGAAGGTGAGCCAGACTTCTCTTTTTTAGATTCTCTGCTCACCTCCCGCCATTGACGCCCCCTCCTCTATCCATCACCATGACAACCTATTCCCTCATCATTTCGTCTCCCTTCCAACATCAAACTTCTTTGTAAGCACCTCCTCTATCTATTGCACCATCAAACTCACTGGTTTATTGACATAACGGGCGTTATTTCGCAGTTTGCCGCCGGCCGTTCTTGGAGCTGCGGCAGGCACCGTCGCGTTCCCTACACCCTGAGTCACCCTTCTTCTCCTCTGCTGCGCCAAAAAGTGTGCCACCTCGCCCTGTTCGCATTTGGCAACTCGTCACGTCTGTTTGTAGCTTGGTTTGGCCGGGAGCAGGTGAGTTCTTTCGGTTTGGGCAAAAAACTGAGTTGGGGAGAAATCGAAATTCCATTTGTAGGCACGTTCTCACTTTAATTCAGTTATAGAATAGAAACCCAGGACCTTGTCGCATCCAGCAGTGCAATAATCAGTAGCAGTCGTGGCCAAGTAAAGAAATTATGCCAAATTTCGTCACAGCCGGCTACAGTGGCGTAGCTAGGTTATCCCACCCTGGTTCACAGGCACCAGGGAAAAAAAATTCTCCCTTGTCAATGAACACAAGTTCTTTTGAATGTTACTGGAAAATACATGTACTTTGTGGTGATGCACAAGGATGATATTTGCTCTAGCTTCGCCACTCGCCGGCTGAAACCCTAGGTCACTGGTAATGTCCTCGTTGCCGGCGATTTCTTCCCTATTGCACTGCACAATCATGTTTCTCATGACTGCCTTATGCTGCTCAGCAATATTTCTTAGTAAATTTGGGCTTTGGTGGTGGTCTCCCCTGTAGCAGCCATGGAGGCCGCTGCTCCTCACCGTCGAACTCCATTTTTCCGGTGATGCTGAGCCCTACAGCCTTGCCATTGGTGTGTGCCACATTCTGTGAATCATTTTGACCCTTGTTCTATGGCCGGATACGCTGCTCCGGCGAGGGGAGCGCAGCTCGCCGCGGGTCATCGATCCCGATGGCTGCATTGTCTGGAGGTTGAAGAAGACCCCCTTAGCGGATCTTCTGTGCCATCCAGATCCAATGTGGCTGTGCCAGTTATCTCTACAGTCCAGTGTGGCATTGTTCTGAGTGGTTGGTTTGAAATGCGTGGGTCCCTCCTGTCAGTTTAAAAAGAGTTTACAATCAAAATTAAATAACAGAAAATAGCCAAAGTTAGAAAATTCATAACTCCTAGCATACTACTTCAAAAATTGCGAAATAAATTTTGCCAGAACCCACTTGATCTCTACTTTACAATGATATAGGATTGGGATCATGAAAATATTTAGAGTTTTCATTAAAATTCCAGAAGTAGGAAACCTTTGGAAAATCATTAGAGGAGTTATACTCTATAGAAAATTATGAAACCTGGTCAGAACTCTCAACTAGTATCCTCTTGCTTCCAGTAAAAGTTTCAGGACCATTGGGTATGAGTAAATAGGGTTGATCTCATCACATTGCTAGAGGTTGAAGAAAATCCCAGATTGAACAGCAAGTTATTCAGAAAATTGGTAGCAAGTTGGAAATTCAATTGTGACCTGTATAAGGCTCAGAAAATTATGAAACAAATGTTTGCTAGACTCATAGTGACCTTCCCTAACTGATTATCAAGTCAATTATCATGTAATATCTAGCCTAATTTTGTGGTAATTCCCTTTTGAAGGAAGGGATTATGATTTTTCATAAACAGCAACTGTTGTATAAAAATCTGAAATTTTCACCATCACTCTTCAGTTCTTACCAGTCTGCTGTTAATTTTTCAACTACAGTGGACTTCATCTTCCTTGGAATTAAGTTATGTTAACTTTATACTTTATGGATAGATATATTAATAGTTTGCATTCTATTCATTTCGTTAGTGTGAGACCTATGTGTGCTGAATACATTGGCTATGGCGATAAAAGTTTTGAATATTACCAAAACACCTTTTTAACAAGGTCCGACTCTAGGTCCGAGCTCTGGCAAGGTTCTACATAAGGTCCGACTTTCTTTGTCTAGATCCGACTAGCTTTGGTAAGCTCCGGCGCTAGGTTGTACTAGCTTTAGCAAGATCCGGAGCTTGATAGCAATGTTCCTCCTTTTACTGTGAAATGTTTTGAACTTGCTTTACATTGTTAGCAAGATTGCTTAGTATTCATTTGCTAAGTTTTTGGTGCGTTTTGGTTGATATGGTTGATATCATTTTTCTATAGTTAGCAACATGATTATGTGAAGTGCTCACGTAAGATGTTGTAGTTTCGGAACTAACGTGAGTCAAGTCGAGGACTTTTGCTCGGAAGTATTGGTTGTTAATACATGTGCAGGTGTTGCTTGAGTTCAAGACATGGCTGGTGATGGGATCCATTGAGCTAGTCTTAGTGAGAAGATGAGGTTCAACAACTGAATTCGGGAGGAATTGTGGTTGAGTTGATCGGGAGGTCGCGCAACATGTATGAATCAAGAACAATGCATATGAAGGTATCGTAAACGTCGTTGGAAGATGTTTGCACGTGTGCAAGGAGTGCATAGACATGGCTACATGGTTCTGAGGCGTGATGAAGAGATGTGGACATAAAGAATTGGTCGGAAAGGTCCAGCCGACTTGGGTATGGACTCAAGTTGCGGTTGAGTCAGGTTTGACTCAAATATGGAAAGATTTGAGTTGGTTATGATAGGATTTCATGTGGGTCATGAATTTGAGTTGTTTTATGAATGTGAGATACGTTCCTAAGGTGTTCGGAGGTCTTAAGATTGCTTCTATCTACGTATAGAAGAGTCCTAAGCAGTTATGGAAAGTTTTGATTCGTGATTTGAGTAGGATTAGAGTTCTAGTCGAGATTGTGTTGGCCTAAGGGCTAGTTATATAAGCAAGGGAAGCCAGAGCTCGTGGGTGATGACTTTTGGGGCTGTTCCACTTGTGTTCTGTTGAATAAAATTCATAGTTTAAAGGAACTTTTGTGCCTTGTTCATCCGAATTGTTCCAGACAAGTTTTTCTCATCGAGTTTTCTGCACAACACTACCTTTCTTTGGTGGCTTTATCAGAACTCGAGTTTTACAGATCCAATTGACGTGATTCTTTTTGGGTTGTCTTGACAACTTGATTCTCTATCATATGTAAAATTTTCACGCTCATTGGTTTTGTGGTTTTTGATCTACACGAGTTTCTTTGCAGTATTACAGATCTTTTTTTTACTCGATAGAACAGATTGACCTTTGTTCTTTCGACCGTAACTTGAGTTTTTCTGGACGGATTTGAGTGATTGTTGTTGTGTCGTCTTCTTGACTTCATTCTCTCTGATATCTATAACTTTTGTCATGGTGAAATACATATAGATTAGTCTCACACACGATTTATTTAACATATCGTTTTTCTGCCGAAAGGGGTTTTCATTGCTTTCGCTGAAAAAAATTTAATCTACCATTCACACCCCCTCTGGTAGCTTTTCACGTGCTCTTCGATTCTACAATTGGTATCAGAGCCACGGTGCTCTAATCTTTGTGATTTGCACGTGTTTTGACTAATCATCATGGAGAAATACTCCGCAAAACCTTGTGTCTTTAGTGGTATTGATTTTCAGGTTTGGAAGTTACGTATGGAAGCCTTCATCCAGGATCAAGGCTTCGGAATATGGCAGAAGGTATACAAGCCTTACGAAGTGTCGTCAAACGATCAAGTTATAGCTACAAATTGAGAGATGTCGACAACAACAACAAGGATCGAAACTTGATCATACAAGGATTAACTCAAAGCGACTTCGACCGTGTTGCACACCTCCGATCTGCATAGAATGTGTGGAAAGAACATTGCGACTACCATGAAGGATCTAACACTATCAAGGAGGTAAAACAAGATATGTTTAAAAACGAATACATGTGTTTTGAGATGCAACCCCGTGAGTCAATTGACAATCTCTTTGCTCATTTTAACAAAATTCTCAGCAACTTGCGTAGTGTCAATGTTAATTTTTCAGATGCTAAAAATGCTAGGCAATTACTAAGTGCATTAGACATGTCAACTTGGGAGATGAAAGTCACATCTATTCGTGAATCTACTGTCATGAGTACACTTACATTAGATGTTCTTTATTCTGAATTGAAAACTCACGAAATTGACATAATCTCACGTAAGAACCCCAACAAGTCTCTTGTATTTGTTTCTCGAAGTGATATGCCTAGCTCCAACCAATCTTCATCTTGTGGTACACTTGCTTTGTTGTCCTCTCTAACCCTTGAACAGATTGAGAAATTTCCAGAGGAGGAGCTAGTACTTCTCTCTACTAGGTTTTCAAAAGCATTGCAAAATGTTAGAACTAGAAGGAGAGGAAGCACCGGGCCTCAACGATATTTTGAATGTGGTAAGACAGGACATTTTCGTTCAGATTGTCCTAACCTTTCAAGTCCTACTTCTCGGGATGAAAAGAAAACAAGGACGAAGCACTCCTCTGCAAATGATGAGAAGAAAAAGAAGGGTTTTACAGGACGTCAATTGGTGAGTAGTTTTATCTTCGCACTTCAAGAACTTGGCTCAAGCGATTTGGACATTGGAAGTGACGAAGATGAAGATGATTTGACAAACTTGTGCTTCATGGCGGGCAAATCAAGATCAAGTATGGAGGATGAAGAACAAAACAACGACAATGAAGAGGTATGTTCAACTTGCGAAGAAATGTGTGAT
The DNA here is from genome assembly GCA_036927565.1 of Tuctoria greenei. Taxonomy (NCBI): domain Eukaryota; kingdom Viridiplantae; phylum Streptophyta; class Magnoliopsida; order Poales; family Poaceae; genus Tuctoria; species Tuctoria greenei. Next base: position 97,367,888 of record JAYESD010000010.1, read on the forward strand.
GCAATTTCTTGTGCCACTATTATAGTTAAGAAAAAGGATAAAAAGCTTAGGGATAGTGCTGCTAAAATTGAATCACTAGAATCTGAAATCAACCGTTTAAAAACTTTGATTCCTAGTGATGATGCATGTCTCTCATGTGATTTAATATATGAATAGTTGTCCTAATTAAGAAGTGCGCACACCTCCACACTTGATAAACTTGAGTTAGAAATTGAAAAGAATAGAGAGCTTGCTGAACTTAATGATAAAAACTTGAAAGATGCTAGCTGTTCTACACTTGATTTGCATTGTTCTACTTGTGATGATCTTGATAAGAAACTACAAGATGCTATGAATGAAATTTCTATATTGAACAATGCTTTACATTCTCATGAAGTTAAATTTTGTTCCAGTTGCAAATTAAAAGGAAAAACTTCATGTGAAAATTGCTATGATTAGTCCAATAAACTTGATAATATGCATAGGATATTAGATCGGTTTTGTAATGGAAATAAGAACCTAAACTTGCTGTTGAATTCTTCCAAGTCTTGCAATGATAAAAATGGTTTAGGTTTTTTTTCTCATGCTCATGCTAAGACACATCCACCTAAAATTGTAAATTCATTAGGAAGTGGTTTGATTCAAACAGTTCCTAAACAAAAAGAAGTGGTTTTCAAATCTGCGGGAGTGTTGTCTCATTCAGTTTCAAATAAAAATGTTGCTTGCTCATCTAGACATGAACACAAAGTTAAATTTCATTGTACCTACTGTGGTAGAGATAGTCATGTCATATATTTTTGTTATAGACGAGCTAAACAACAAAAAAAAGGAAAGAATGATTGCTAGATCTCGTACTTTCATGCAAAATTTGCTGCACATGCTAAACCGAATGATATGAACATGCAACCTGCTGTAATGAGTCGAAAACATACAAAGTTTGCTCCCAAACCTACTGTTTTTCGTGCTACACGTGCAACACCTCGTAAGTCAGTAGTTGGGTACAAAAATCCTCAAGCTTTGGCTCATAAACCTGTTGTTTTATCTCAGCTTTCGCGTGTTATTTCTGCTGGACGTCGTGTGACTCAGTAATGGATTCCTAAATACCTTTTGACTAACCCCAGTATTGAGTCATCGACGTATTGTGCTTCTATGTAGGTTACACGCTTGAGGAAGGAGAAAATTTGGATTGTGGATTCAGGTTGCTCACGCCACATGATCGGTAACAAAGAATGGTTCTCCTCCCTCTCTTTTGTGTCACGTGTAGAGAATGTTACTTTTGCTGATAATTCTTCAACTCCTATAATTGCTAAGGGTCCGGTTAGAGTAAATAATCACTACACTTTGAAGGATGTGGCACTTGTTAAAAATTTGAAATACAACTTGTTTTCTGTTTCACAACTGTTAGATGAAAATTTGGAAATTATTTTCACTAAAAATTGCTGCAAAGTTGTAAATTCAAATAGTGAGCTTATTTTTAACATGTCTTGGTTTGGAAGAGTTTTTAAAGCAGATTTTGATATGTCTTCTTGTAAGCATAGGTGTCTAGTTACTAATGGTTCAAAGGACTTATATTTTTGGCATCGTAGACTTGGTCACGTAGGCTTTGATCATCTAACGCGTGTTAGTACTCTTGATTGCATAAGTGGGCTGCCTAAGCATAAAGGCGATAGAGAAATTGTGTGCTCTTCTTGTAGACATGCTAAGATGGTTGCAGATTCACATACTCTTCTCACAATGATCATGACAAATGAACCGGGTCATCTTTTGTACCTTGACACCGTAGGACCTTCACACGTTCAATCCTTCGGAGGTAAATAGTATGTTCTTGTGATTGTTAATGATTATTCTAGATACTCTTGGGTTTACTTTATGGCATCTAAAAATGAATATTTTAGTCACTTTAGAACCTTATTTCTTAGATTATCAATTGATCACCCAGTATCCTTAAAAGCAATTAGAAGTGATAACGGAACCGAATTTAAAAACAATCTTTTGATCACTTTTGTGCTGAAAATGGAATATATCATCAATTTTCTTCACCATATGTACCTCAACAAAATGGTGTTGTAGAAAGAAAAATAGAACCTTAGTTGAGATGGCTAGGACTATGCTTGATGAATATCAAATTTCTATGAAATTTTGGGCTGATGCGATTGCAACTGCTTGTTATGTCTCAAATCTTGTTTTCTTGCGCGCTAAGCTAGGTAAAACACCATATGAGCTCTAGTTTGGACATAGGCCTAGTGTTACACATTTTCGGGTCTTTGGTTGCAAATGCTTTATTAAGAAACATGGTAGTCTTGATAAATTTGAACCTAGATATGTTGATGACATGTTTCTTGGTTATCCATCTCATACTAGAGGCTATCGTGTGCTTTTACTTGACATTAACAAAATTGTGGAGACTTGTGAGGTGTCTTTTGATGAAGCTAGCCCAGGTACTAGCTCAAACATTGCAGGTCCAGATTCATATCCGCAGGGGGAGAGAATTTTCGTTGAATATGAGGAAGAAGTGGTGCTGCTGCCCGAAAATTCAGCAGCTAATGACATTATTCCAACTCCTGATTTTGATCCACAGCCAGCACCGACGATCACCATTGCTGGTCCAGATCCTCCTCAAGTCACAAGCTCATCACTTTGTGATAAACATGAAGAAGAATAAGAAGAAGAATCTTATGAAGTGTCCACTCCCCTCCGGGTTCTCAAAAGTTATCCTCCACAACAAATTATTGGAAGCTTGCATGAACGAGTCACACAGTCCAGGTTTTGCGATCCAAACTATCATGCTCATTCTGCTTTTGTTGCTTCTTTTGAACCCAAAGATATATCACACGCACTCACTAATGAATCTTGGATTATTACCATGCAAGAAGAGTTAGAAAATTTTGAAAGAAATAATGTTTGGAAACTTGTACCTCCACCTCAAGGTAACAATTTAATTGGAACTAAATGGGTGTTTAAAAATAAACAAAGTGAGGATGGGGTTGTGGTTAGGAATAAAGCTAGGTTGGTTGTTCAAGGTTTCACTCAAGTTGAAGGTCTAGATTTTGATGAAACTTTTGCTCCTGTTGCTAGATTAGAAGCCATAAGAATTTTGTTAGCTTTTGCTGCATCTAAAGGTTTTAAGCTATATCAAATGGATGTTAAAAGTGCTTTTCTTAATGGCTACATAGATGAGGAGGTTTATGTCAAACAAACACCGAGTTTTGAAAATCCAGATTTTCCTAATCATGTTTACAAACTGTCCAAAGCCTTGTACGGTCTCAAACAAGCTCCTAGAGCATGGTATGATAGGTTAAAAACATTCTTACTTGAAAAGGGGTGTACCATGGGAAAGGTTGATAAAACTCTTTTGTGCTTAAGCATGGCAATGACTCATAATTCGTTCAAGTGTATGTGGATGATATTATCTTTGGTTGTGCTTCTCATGATCTTGTGTCCAAGTTTTCAGCTATGATGAGTTTAGAATTTGAGATGAGTATGATGGGAGAACTCACATACTTTTTGGGGCTGCAAATCAAGCAAACCAAGGAGGGTACCTTTGTGCATCAAACGAAGTATACAAAAGACCTCCTAATGCGCTTGAACATGGACAAAAGTAAGCCTCTTCGGACACCAATGGGAACAGCAACAACACTTGAACATGGAAAAGATGGTGAACCCGTGGATCAAAAAGAATATAGAAGCATGATCGGATCACTTTTGTACCTCACGGCAACAAGACCGAACATACAATTCAGTGTATGTCTTTGTGAACGGTTTCAAGCCTTCCCACGTGCTTCACATCATCAAGCCCCCAAAAGGATTCTCAGGTACTTACATGGAACTCAAGAACTTGACATTTTTCTTCCTTCTTCCTCAACCATTACTTTGAAAGCTTTTTCGTATGCTTATTTTGGAGGTCGTAGCATTGATAGGAAAAGTATTTCCAGTGCTTGTCATTTTCTTGTTAATTCACTTGTTGCTTGGTCCTCTAGAAAACAAAACTCAGTTGCACAATCCACAACTTAATCTAAATATGTACCTGCTGCTAGTGCTTGCTCACAAATTCTTTGGATTGTTCAAACACTTAAGGACTATGGGGTCGATCTACATAGTGTTCCACTGTTTTGTGATAACACTAGTGCCATCTGCATTCCTAAAAACCCCGTGCAACATTCTAGAACTAAGCACATTGACATTAGATATCACTTTCTCCGTGATAATGTTGAAAAAGGAACATTGTACTTCACCATGTAGATACCGAACAACAATTGGCTGACATTTTTACAAAACCTTTGGATTTCACTCGTTTTTGTTTTATTCATGGTGAAATAGGGGTTATGCATCCTCATGGCTTAAATTGAGGGGGAGTTTTGAAACTTGAAAGTCTATGTGTGAATCTGAACTTAAAACAATATGAGCATAGTATTTCATACATATATGACTTTATGAGTCCTTTTACATGCTGAAAGTTCTTACTACATTACTCATGTTATACATTTTGTAGTTTTTTGCCATGACTAGTAATTGGAATAATTACTTACGCTAAATCTAGTCATGATCAAACTTTCTTGCTGTTTTGAACTTGTTGTATGCTCACAAGTGCATTTAATAATGAAAAATTAATAAATCAACTTTTCACATGTTGAGCTTTTATGATCAAATAAAAATGGGAAAATATCAATTGAATATGCATGCATCGCACTTCTTCTTTTGAGATGGCTTATCATTGCACTTAGATATGAACTTGGAAGAAGTTTTGTATGACTAAAACCATGTCCTTAAGCTTCTGATTGTCAAATGACATAGGCTTGGCTTGGTTGGTTAGAATAAGGCAGATGCACATATAATCTCATGCAAATATCATATGATCTAAATTTGTGCTTTGAAATATAATAAAATGCAGAAACAAGTGTCATGCTTTCAGGTTTTGAAATAATTAAGTTTGTGAGATCATGACTTGCTAAATTGGAATTACATTTGATCTCTAGCATGGCTTACACTTGTTTATGTATTTCATTGATGTGATAGTGTAAGTTACTTGATAGTATGACTTGGATGAGCTTTGTTTTATATGTATATGTTATAATATGCTCATAAAAATTAAAATTTGTCTTATAGACCTTGCTGAATACAGTGTCAAAGGGGGAGAGATAAGAATTTTTAAAGATAAGTATGCAAGTGGGAGAAATTGATTACACATTGCACATATTTACAATTATTTTTGGCACGATTCTTCTCAGGGGGAGAATTTATTTTTCTCATTTTATTTCTGTTTTACAAAGGGTGAGAAATTGTTTTCAAAACTTTTAATGTGAATAAGCCAATGTTCGGATCTTAAGTGGTGTTACCAATGCATTCATCAAGGGGGAGATTGTGAGACCTATGTGTGATGAATACATTGGCTATGGCGATAAAAGTTTTGAATATTACCAAAAAACCTTTTTAACAAGGTCTGACTCTAGGTCCGAGCTCCGGCAAGGTCCTACATTAGGTACGACTTTCTTTGTCTAGGTCCGACTAGCTTTGGTAAGCTCCAGCGCTAGGTTGTACTAGCTTTGGCAAGATCCGAAGCTTGATCGCAATGTTCCTGCTTTTACTATGAAATGTTGTGAACTTGCTTTACATTGTTGGAAAGATTGCTTAGTATTCATTTGCTAAGTTTTTGGTGCATTTTGGTTGATATGGTTGATATGGTTGATATCATTTTGCTATGGTTTGCAACATGATTATGTGAAGTGCTCACGTAAGATGTTGTAGTTTCGAAACTAACGTGAGTCAAGTCGAGGACTTGTGCTCCGAAGTATTGGTTGTTTATTCATGTGCAGGTGTTGCTTGAGTTCAAGACATAGCTGGTGACGGATTCCGTTGAACTAGTCTTAGGGAGAAGATGAGGTTCAACAACCAAATTTGGGAGGAATTGTGGTTGAGTTGATCGGGAGGTCGCGCAACATGTACGAATCAAGAACAATGTATATGAAGGTATTGTGGACGTCATTGGAAGATGTTTGCACGTGTGCAAGGAGTGCATGAATGTGGCTACATGGTTCCGAGGCGTGATGAAGAGATGTGGACATAAATAATTGGTCGGAAAGGTCCGACCGACTCGGTTATGGACTCAGGCTGCGGCTGAGTCGGGTTTGACTCAAATATGGAAAGATTTGAGTCGGTTATGATAGGATTTCGTGTGGGTCACGAATTTGAGTTGTTTTAGGAATGTGGGATATGTTCCTAAGGTGTTTGGAGGTCTTAAGATTGCTTCTATTTGCGTATAGAAGAGTCCTAAGCAGTGATAGAAAGTTTTGATTTGTGATTTGAGTAGGATTAGAGTCCTAGTTGAGATTGGGTTGGCCTAAGGGCGGGTTATATATGCAAGGGAGGCCATAGCTCGTGGGTGACGACTTTTGGGGCTATTACTCTTGTGTTCTATTGAATAAAATTCGTAGTTGAAAGGAAATTTTGTGCCTTGTTCATCGATTTGTTCCACACAAGTTTTTCTCGTCGAGTTTTCTGCACAGCACTAACTTTCTTTGGTGGTTTTATCATAACTCGAGTTTTACAGATCCAATTGACATGATCCTGTTTGGGTTGTCTTCACAACTTGATTATCTATCATATGTCAAAATTTCACGGTCATTGGATTTGTTGTTTTTGATCTACATGAGTTTCTTTGCAGTCTTACATATCTGTTTTTTACTCGATAGAACAGATCGACCTTTGTTCGATCTTTCGATCGTAACTTGAGTTTTTATCTATGGATTTAAGTGACTCTTGTTGTTCGTCTTCGTGACTTGATTCTCTCTGATAGCTATCACTTTTGTCATGGTGAAACACATTTAGATTAGTCTCACACACGATTTCTTTAACATATCGTTTTTCTACCAAAAGGGTTTTCATTGCTTCTGCTGAAAAAAATTTAATCTACCATTCACCCCCCCCCTCTGGTAGCTTTTCACGTGCTCTTCAATCCTACAGTTAGCAACTCTTCATGAGGTGACGCCGGTGCCAATTGACTTCATCCCTCCAGAAGCGGAATTTGAAGTTTATCAGCAACAAGGCAAGCCTCGAATGAATCTAAAACTGATTATGAACTCACTTTTATAGTAATATTTTGATGTGGATGATTATTGCATTAGGTCTATGGATGTTTGATAATCCAATTGCATAGCCAAATGCTCCTATCGGGGAAGGGTAGAAGTAGTTACATGCTATTTGGATTATTATGCTGAGTTATACTCTAAGAAAGGAATTGTGGAAAGGGATTGGAAATCCTTCACTAAAGGGGAAAATGAGACCGGGCAAACGGGTAGGAAGCGACAGACCGGAGATCTTTGTGCATAGGCCTGCCTGTGTTGATTAAGGACCATACCATGTGCGGCTCTGCTGGCCAAGTTTAAACTTGTACGCGATGCATACTGGATTTATGGGACCCAGGAAACCTATAGGATCGAAGAGCACGTGATAAGCTACCATAGGGCGGGGGGTGAATGGTAGATTACAACTTTTTCAGTGAAAGCAACAAAAACCCCTTGGCAGAACATTGATCTATTAAAGAATTCGTGTGTGCCATTAATCTAAATGTGTTCAATCGTGATAAAAGTAGTAGATATTGTAGATAATCAAGTCACGAAGACACGACAACATGAATCACGGAAAACCATTGAGAAAAACTCAAGTTACGATTGAAAGATCGAACAAAGGTCAATCTGATCTACCAAGTAAAAACCATATCTGTAACACTGCAATGAAACTTGTTTAGATGCATAAACAAAAATCCAATGACCGCGAAAGTTTCACAGATGATAGATAATAAAGGTGTGAAGACAACCCAAAAAGAATGACGTCGATCTGTAAAACTCGAGTTATGATAAAACCACCGAAGCAAGGTAGTGTTGTGCAGAAACTGGACGAGAAAAACTTGTCTAAAAACAAGTCGGATGAACAAGGCACAAAAGTTCATTTAAAATACAAATTTTATTGATCAAACCATAAGAGGAACATTCCCAAAGTCGTGCACCATGAGCTATGGCCTCTCTTACTTATATAACCAGCTCTTAGGCCAACCCAATCCTAACTAGAATCAAATCCTACTCAGATTCAACCAAGACTTTCCATAACTGCTAAAGACTCTTCTATATGAAGATAGAAGAAATCTTAAGATTTCCAAACACCTTAGGAACGTATCCCACATTCCTAAAACAACACAACTTTGTGACCCACATGAAATTCTATCGTAAACAACTCAAATCTTTCCATATTTCAGTCAAACTCGACTCAGCCGTAATCTGAGTCCATAACCTAGTCAGTTGGACCTTTTCGACCAATTCTTTACATCCACATCTCTTCATCACGCCTTGGAACAATGTAGCCATGTCCATGCACTCCTTGCACACGTGCGAACACCTTCCAATGACGTCCACGATACTTCATATGCATTATTCTTGATTTAAACACGATGCGCGACTCAGTCACCATTCTTATCACCAAGCCACATGAGTGTGCCACGTCAAAGTTGAACCCGCCAAACGGGCTGTTCTTTCTCCAGGTGGCTAGCAGGTGGGTCGCATGACTATTTCTGGGCGCTACACCATTGGATCTCCTCGGATACTCCTGTAAGTAGGTCAATTGATCCATGTGCTACCACATGTCGGCATCAGATTGGCTGGAAAGGTATTCTTTAGGATCCATCCCCTTTTTTCACCTCAATTATGTATAAAATATCTGCATGCCCCATTTTCTCCAAGTACAAGTGGAACTAGGTGATTTCTAACTATGATGTGTGTAAGAACTTTTCATTCCTTCATATAATTGAGTTATATTAACGGTCAAAACTAGTATATAGTGACGGTGAACAGGGTGGTTGTTCTAGTGCTGATCTCGCTGTTGAGGAGGTTGGTGATGACGAAGATGAAGATAATGATGGAGAAGAGGATTATGAAGCCACACAAAGTGATGAAGACCGTGGTGAGGAGAGTGAGAGCAACGACAAGTAGTTTTTAGGATCTCTACCTTCTTCTCACTTAGTCTTTTCCTTTTCGGTGTCGTGATGTCAAAGGAGGAGAGATTGAGGTGTGAGGACCAGAGTCCCGACATTTCAGGAATCGTAATTGGGCGGTGTCGTGCGATGCGGCACCAACAACACACAGGCAAAAGTACATTGCATTACATCACGACAGCATGCAGGGTTCTCACTCGGTCGTGTACTCCGATGAGGCAACACCTCACCGGTGAACCCTTCATTAAAGTCGTCATCTGCAGCAAAAACATTAAATAGCAACTTTGACCACAAAGGCTCAGCAAGGCTTAACCGTCTCCACTAATCATGAAACTCTATATGCAAGATATACGTAATATAGGACAACAGTTGGCAATAAAAGACTCACCTAAATGTTAATCCTTACTTTCAGCTTTTAGCAGCAAATTAAGGCTTCATGAATCTGAAATTTAGTGAGCAACCTGTTGTAAACATACAAGTATCAACACAAGATTAATTCGTAAAACATGATTCCGTCCAACTACAATAATTAACTACGTCATGACACAGTGAACAAGCGGTACTCAATAACCGCGAGGGACGACGACTCGAATTGATATACACCTGCACGGATACCTGAATAGCACAACACATACACCCACACTCGGAGCAGCGAAGGCACATCCACTGATGTTGTATGCGGCAACCTTTCACCCGCTACCTACACGCTGAACCGGTCCCACAACTACGAGCAGGAGCCCCCCACAAGGAGTACGATGTACCCGCTGGTATGTTTACACCTTGCTTCTCTCAAGCCACACTTATAAGGCGGTGGGTTATGCCTCAACGCTAAGGTGGACAAGTTACATCGGTTTACTGGGTCCCATATATATCTAGTATGCCTTCGGTACATTCAAACTTGCTCAACAAGGCCGCACACGGATCAGTCCTTGACTGACACAGGCATAGTTATAGCTCACAAGCCCCTATGTTCTGCTGCTCCTATTCCATGCCCGGACTCATATTTAACCAAATGGTAAATCTCTCGCCCGACCAAACCCGTATGACCCCAATTCCTGAACTTGCGAGTAGATTCCAACTACTCGACTTCTACCGAAGCAACTATAACATTAAGCATAGCTGGACACATCAAGGACTTAAACATCTACCTTGCTCTCATGTGTGCTCTGGTCATGACAGTGGAAAACACCAAAAAAAACATGGACTTACTGCACATACATACTAACCCACATAGTGATACAAATCAAAGTTTAAAACGCTATTTAAATGCAAACCGGGGCTTGCCTGGCTGCAAGACGGGGTTACAGTTAGTCTTCGGGTATGACTTCCAGTGGCTCCGGGGTCTCCTCGAGCTCGGTAACTATTCGATATGCAAAGAATATGCAAAGTGATTCAATAACTATAATATAACATAGATGAAAGGAAACACAGTTAAGTATACTAAATAATGGCCATTGGTTCTGGAAATGTTACAGTGGGCACTAGGTGCTATGAGTGGGGTTCTGGCCAAAATTGGGCTAAGTTCATGGAAGTCTTTGTTGTCTAAAATTCAATGAAGCTAGACATTTCCCACAATTTTCAGGGGAAAACTGGGACTTTAACATAGCCAGACGTTGGTGTTCTTTGTAGAGCAGTTGAAGAGTGACCCGACAAAATTAGTTTCATAATTTTTTAAGCATTCTACTATGAGATATTAAATTTACAAGTTTGGACAATTTGCTGAAAAAGTTTCTAGACATTTTGGAATTTTCAGGTACATACAGATTGCACACACCATTTGGCTATCCAAATTAACTTAAATGGACCTGAAAGTTTTACTGGAACTCAACGGAGTTATGAGGAATGATGTCGCCAAGTTTGGGAATTTTTGAAAGAATAGAGAATCAGGAATTATCAAAGGCATTTTGCTTCATGGAATTATTTAGGACAATTTAAGGATTTTCATACAAATCCAAGTGCACCACTTGAAATTATGGATCATCCCAGTTCCCACAGAATTAATTTGAGAATTGTTGGACAAGAATCCTAGGAGATATGAATTTCCAAAGATCAACTAGTTTCTGTAATTATTTCTCTATTAGAAAAGCCTTTAGCCGTTGACAGTGGGGCCCAATTTTAAATTGGTCCAGTCCAACTGAAGCAACACGCTGGGAAAGACACCAAACTGCACAGCCACAAATGATCTTTGCCACAACTGATCCGAGGATTGGGTAAGAGGCACTGACGTGTGGGCCAGCCCGAGGTTGTCTTCAACCTTTTGCTAAGGCGGCGCCCGACGGTGGCCGGCAGTGGCTCCTCGATGCAGTGTGTGCCATTGCACGGGTGGCCGCGGAACTGGCCGCCAAGGCCTAAAGTTGGACGGGAAACAAGTTGATGTAGATGATGCCAGCGATTGATGGCTGGAGAGGAGCCTCGCACGGCGGAGGCAGAACCTAGGGTTCCGGCCATGTCGACCGGGCCCTACGGTGCTCTATTTTACACGGGAAGACATCCAAGACGTTGCGGGGAACTTGGGGAAGGTGTGAGAGAGTGCCAAGGACAGTGAAATGACTCGGAAAAACATAGTCGATGGTGAGCTAGCCCATTTTCATCGCCGGCCACAAGAACTCGATTCTCCAAGTCTATACTCAACTGTTTTCCTCCATTCTTGTTCAAGTGGGTGCGCCTGGTCATAAGGAAGATTAAATATCACAACTGCGAAGACTACTCAAATGTGGAAATGGAATTTTTTCTGAGATCTAGTTGCGGCTATGGAATGAACTTGTCCGGAAAACTGCTAAATCTTGAGCTAGGAGTCATGGAATGGTATGAAACTTTACGAGCATCTTCTATATGCGATAACAAACCTTTTTGCTTCAAGGACGGAGGTGATAAATTGCTTGTAGCGAGGGTCCGCCAGAGAGAGCAAGGTTCTGCGCCAAGAACGAAACAGAGGCAAAGTGATTGACTTTGGGGCTTAGGGGAGGATAAGGAGGAGCCTTGGGCGTGTTGTTTGCAGCTGGAATCAAGCAGGGAATAAGGCACCTCAGTGACAATTGCATGCATGCAGTGGCAAGCTGTGGAGAGACAGAGAAACAGAGGAGGAGTCAATGACAGGTGGGTCCCAAGGCTGCTCACCCTCATCTACTCTTTGGACAATCAATTTCCCCCACCTAGATCATCCAACATTGCTAGATTTTTGCGGGAAGGCCAAATTAAACATGGAGAATTTATTGTGAATTCAAATTATTGATTTGACCAAGTTTCATTCGAATTCAAACTTGAATTCAAATTTGAGTGGAATTCAATGTGTCTGTTGAATTAAATAGTAGAGAATCTTCAAAAATTCTTAAATTTTTCATAGGTGCTATTTGAAATCTTGTGGCGAACTCAAATTTTCATTTTTGCATCATTTGAACATGAGTCATTTTTGAATTCCCGCCATTAGGGTGAAAGAATTTGAATTTTGCACTTACTATTTTGATTTCTTTTCCTTCACCTCATTTATACTAAGTCAAGGCTGAGTTCAAAGAATGGAAACTAGGGCTTTTACATACCCCTTAAAAGAATCTCGTCCCGAGATTTCAGTGAGAGGAACAACGGGAAGGATTAAGGGAACAATTTGTGAAAGAGGGATTTTAACCTGGAGGGTATGATATCAAAGTTTGCATGAAAGGATTTACGATAATCTTCTTATCCTCATGTCGTGTCTTCGAGGATGTTGTTACTTGAGTATGATGGGGTGCTCAAACTTTGTATTTCATTCTCTGGATTCGGGTCTCTATCTTGGTAATCTTGATGGGGTGATCGAGCTTCCATTAGCGTCTTGCAATGCTTCCTCTAACATTGAAAAGAAGTACTTTACTGTCCTAATCTTGACTTGAAGAATTCAACATTTGCTTTTCACCTTTCATGTTCACCCTAGTCCTTTCGAACTACTCTTGCAATGATTCTTGTTTGCTTGATTTGCTTCGCACAAGTCATTATAACCTTAATGTAGTATTTCCCAAAACGTGAATCAAGGTGGTTTGCGAGATTGGTAGTGAATCACTAACACATAAGTCAATAATTGAAACTCTTTGCGATGGCATATGGAGACTAAAGCTTCAGCTCCCCATATGTTTTCAAAATAGCAAAGAATCAAATATATGGTAACTACAAAGTTTTTTGATGTATTAATGTCACCAAATATCAAATCAAGAATTCATTTCAAGTGCAAGGAGTTTCGCGAGATTGATAATCAGATGGTACCCACGTGAACAACGAAAAACAAGGATATTGTGAGGTTGATAATTTAATTAATGATCCTATGATGAAGGACGGTGTATTTTCAGCCGTCAAGGTACTCGAACCTAAACAAGTCAAGGATGAAGGTTTAAGCTTATCTTGGCCACAAGAAAGCTTGGTCAATTGATTACTCTTGTATTACCCAAAGAGGAAGAATTAACAAGGTTCGGTATAATACAAGAGTTGTCAAATGGTCAATTGAATTAGAAAACTTAAAGATTTAAATGGAGATACACATTCTTGCTCAGAATTTTAGGTATTAATCATGCATCATATAGTTTTAATTTCATTAGCAATGGTGCTCCATTATCCATCACATGTTGTATGGTGCAATGCATATGCATATGACATGGTGCAAATGGTGCATATGTATGGTGCAAATGGTGCATACAAGGTGGTTGCACATGATAGGTTGTGCAATTCTCAAGGTCTTACAATATGTAAGGTGCATCATATTTTAGGTTTGAGAAAGAAGGAGTAAAACCACTCATGCAAAAAAAAAATGACTAACTCATGATTTGCAAGGCTGGTATACCGTGGTCGTGAAAGGCACCACATATGAAAGGTCACTTTCATAACTCGACCACGGTCAAGGAATTCATATCAAGAGTATTGATAAGGAATGTGAGAAAAATACCACTTCATCTTAACCTCTCCAAAACTTGTACGTGTTGTCATCGACTTATCCATATCTTCACCTAGGTTCTTGTTGCAGCTTCTGAACTAAAGAACCATTCCTAAGATAGAAATCACTAAGTTACCTCAATAATCTAGTATCACTAGACATAGGGTCGAAGTTACTAAAGTTATTCTTAATGGTTCTTCAATTAATCTTCTCTTCAATCATGTAATGGTGATGTGCATCTTACTTGATAGCTCTTGGGGAGTTGAAAATATATTTCCTCTCTGATGAGTCAACCTTGTTCTTGGAGCTGGATTCTTCGATGATGTAATCCCACTTGATCATCTTGTGGTTGACGCGTTCGGTGCCGGAACACTTGAGTTATTTGATCGCACTCCATCCCTCTTAAGATTTGAGCTAGGAGATCGAGAAACTTACCCAAATAATCATCATGGGGAGGTGTTGTGCACTCAGAGAAGTGAAACCAAACTTGAATGAATTGGAAAATTCAAAACTGGTTCCACTGACTACCTCACTGTCTAGCTTGACCAGTCCGCACTTATCCAAGATTTTGAGCTAGCTCACAGTAGAATCAGCCCTGGAGATGAATAAAAATGTTGTAGATAACTTTAATAACTTTCAATAAAGTATTGGTGTGCCCCCAGATCATTTGTGGTTAAGGAGATATGACTTTCCAAAGTAGACAGTTTTCTGGAGACTTGCAGCAGCATCCTATTTGAATGTACTCACTTTGATCCATTTATTTCATGCATTTCTGATCCAAATTCGACCAAACTCAAAACCACAAAGTTTTATTATGTATCATAATCGTCTTATAAATGTAATATGTGACTCCTAGTGATTTTTATTTTGAAAGTTATGGGCAAATTACAGAAAAGTACAGAAATAGTTCCCAGATTTGGGGTTTCTGTACAGTTTGTGTTGTTTTGGACTTTTAACCAATTTAGAGAGGGATTCTGGTCTTGGCGTGAATAGAAATATTGGAAACGACTTCCAAAGATGTCCAAGTTGTATTTATTTTTCTTCATAGCATTTATGGTTGAAGAGATATGGATTTCTAAAGTTGGACAGAGTTTCCAGATGTTTGGAAAAATTTTGACAGCACCTCCTTTGTATGTTGTTTATTTGAGCACAGCTTTACATATAGATATATTCAAAATTGGACAGAAATCTAAATTACAACATTGCAAAATATCTCGTGAGGATTCCAGGAATGTATCATATGAAGCCATTCGATGTTTCTACTAAGAGATATGTCAGAAATAGCAAACAGTCCAAAAACTGTCTGAGTTTCTGTCCAGATTTGACAGAGTTTGGAATTTCCAAATTTTGACCAGGTTGGAGATGGATTATGCTCTGGGGATGAACAGAAACGTTTTTGTGGACTCTCTGAGATTTCCAACCATGTAGGGTACATCTTCGTTGGTGTTTTCTACTCGGAGTTATGGCTTTTCAAAGACAGGTCTTTTTCTAGCATAAAACAGGGCTCTCTGTTTTCGAAACACATGAGTTCAAAACTACTTTAATTTTGAAACTTAGTTCAAAATCAGAGCTCGATAGCTAATATGTGTATTCTTATATATTCTTAGTTTCATTTTACAGCCAAATTTATTAATGCATCGATGGGATACATGTTGGTACTACGTGCCTCACAAAAGTGAAAATCCTAACTGAATATTACTGGCATATACGTATCAATCGGTGGCGCCATAAACTGTCACTCAGAAATGTTTTCTAAGCGAAATACGATGAATGCAATTAGTATACCTGCATAAGATACTCAATTTACAAAACAATCATTATGGTGTCATACGACCCGGCCCGCACGGGCGATCATTTCAGGCAGTCACAATAATATACATGAAAGTAAGAACATCCATCCCGTATCATTCCATACGGGCCGCCCAGAGATGAGCCACGTCTCGAGGTACATGACCGGGTTTTCTACTACTCGATGGGGGTCCCACGTCTTTGCATAATGTTGTACCAGTAGGGGGCGCTTTCACGTGTTTCTTAAAAAACACACTACGTGCTTTTCAACCACACGATAGGTGGCCACATCAGTTATCTCTTGCGCTAGGGATCAGCGCTGCGTATGGCCTTTTGAACAATGAACGATCAAGAGTTGCATACTTCGTGTTTTTGACCACACGATGGGGTATCCATGCTTTCGCCTAAAGCACGCCGGGGAGCAGCATTTTCATATGTTACCAGAACCATGAAGATGTTCAGAGACCCATATTAACTCCCGTGCCAAGCCACGAGGGAAAAATCATCGAACTACCTCTCGTACGGTGAGCTTACCGCAATTGATCTACTTGCAGTAGTGTACCTTACCTCTTACCTGACGTTGGAGCATCATTACAGAATATAATAACACATATGTTAGCTTTGTCACCTTAAGTAACTATGCTAATAATAGTCTTTATGTGGGCTACTATCCATTCCTCACTGTAAACCTTTATTTTTCTTGTAATATGATCTATTTAAAATTCCCAGTGCGGCTCTAATACCAGGCTGTAAGGACCGGAGTCCCGACATTCTAGGAATCACAATTGGGTGGTGT
This sequence comes from Tuctoria greenei, assembly GCA_036927565.1. Taxonomy (NCBI): domain Eukaryota; kingdom Viridiplantae; phylum Streptophyta; class Magnoliopsida; order Poales; family Poaceae; genus Tuctoria; species Tuctoria greenei. Next base: position 97,384,319 of record JAYESD010000010.1, read on the forward strand.
CGTGCTATGCGGCACCCAAAAGCACACAAAAAAAGTACACCGTATTACATAAAACAACATCGTATTATACAATCCTTTTCTTTTACAAATAATATATATCAAAATACAAAACAGCTGAAGATAAGTTCATAACTCTCGACACTCAAGCCTAAGCTATGCAAAAGTGATCTATTCAGCGCTCGAATGGAATCACACTAGCAGCACACAAAATGCATCACAGCGGCGTGCAGGGTTCCTACTCGGGCGTGTACCCCGACGTGGGCAATGCCTCACCGATGAACCCTTCATCAAAGTCGTCATCTGCAGCAAAAACTTTAAATAGCAATTGTGAGCACAAAGGCTCAACAACACTTAACCGTCTCCACGAAACATGAAAATCTATATGCAAGATATACGTAATATAGGATAGCAGTTGGCAATAAAAGACTCGCCTTAATGTTAATCCTTACTTTCAGCTTGTAGCAGCAAATTAAGGGTTCATGAATCTGAAATTTAGAGAGCAACCTGTTCTAACCATACAAGTATCAACACAGGATTAATTCATAGAGCATGATTCCATAATATTCAAACTACAATAATTCAATACGTCATGACGCAGTGAACAAGCGGTACTCAATAACCGCGAGGGACGATGACACAAATCGATATACACCTCTAGGTATACCCGAATAGAACGACACATACACCCACACTCGGAGCTGCAAAGGCACACTCCACTGATGTTGTATGCGTCACCTTTCACCCGCCACCTACACGTCGAACCGCTCTCACCGCTACGAGCAGGAGGCCCCCACACGGAGTACGACGTACCCGCTGGCAAGTTTACATCTCGCTGCTCTCAACCCGCACCTATAAGGGGGTGGACAAGTTACATCAGTTTACTGGGTCCCATATTTCCAGTATGCCTTTAGTACATTCAAACTTGCTCAACAGGGCCACACATGGATCGGACCTTGACCGACACAAGCACAACTATAGCTCACAAGCCCCTATGTCCCGCTGCTCCTATTCCATGCCCGATCTCATATTTAACCAAATAGTGAATCTCTCGCTCGACCAAACCCATGTGACCCCAATTCCTGAACTTGCGAGTAGATTCCAACTACTCGACTTCTACCAAAGCAACTATAACATTAAACATAGCATGGACACGTGGAGGACTTAAACATCTACCCTACTCTCGTCGGTGCTATGGTCATTCAAGTGGAAAACTAAAAAAAACGTAGACTTAATGCACATACATACTAAGGCACACAGTGTGATACAAGTCAAAGTTTAAAACGCTGTTAAATGAAAATCGGGGTCTGACTAGCTGTGAGACGGGGTTACAGTTAGTCTCCGGGTTCATGACTTCCAATGGCTCCGGGGTCTCCTCGAGCTCGATAACTTTTTGATATGCAAAGAATATGCAAAGTGATTCAATATTGATAATATAACATAGCTGAAAGGAATCATTATTAAGTATTTTAAATAATGGACACTGGTTCTGGAAATTTTACAGTGGACACTAGGTGCTATGAGTGGGGTTCTGGCCAAAATTGGGATAAGTTCATAGAAGTCTCTGTTGTCTAAAATTCAATGAAGCTATACGCTTCCCAAAATTTTCAAGAGAAAACTGGGACATTAACATAGCCAAACGTTGGTGTTGTGTTTAGAGGAGGTCAAGAGTTAGCCAAAAAAATTGGTTTCTTCCCTAAGCATTCTACTGTGAGATATTGAATTTACAAGTTTGGACAACTTGCTGAAAAAGTTTCTGGACATTTTGGAATTCTCAGATACATACAGATTGGACACACCATTTGGCTATTTAAATCAACTGAAACGGACCTAAAAATTTTACTGGACCTCAAGGGAGTTATGAGTAATGATCAGACCAAGTTTGGGAAGTTTTGAAGTAATGGAGAATCAGGAATTAATTCTAAAGGCATTTTGCTTCATGGAATTACTTAGGACAATTTAGGGATTTTCATACAAATCCATGTGCACCACTTGAATGTATAGATCATCCTGGATCCAACAGAATTAATTTGTGAATTGTTGGACAGAAATCCTAGGAGATATGAATTTCCAAAGATCAATTAGTTTTTGCAATTATTTCTCTATTAGAAAAGCCTTTAGCCGTTGACAGTGGCCCCCAAAGTTTAAATTGGTCCAATCAAATTGAAGCAACATGCTGGGACACACACCAAAGCGAACAGCCACAAATGATATTTGCCACAACTGATCCAGGGAATGGGTAAGAGGCACTGAAGTGTGGGCCAGCCCGAGGTTGTCTTCAACCTCTCGCCATTGTGGCGCCCGACGGTGGCCGGCGGGGGCGCCTTGCCGCAGCGTGCGCTAGGGCATGGGGGGCCGTGGAACTGCCCCCCAGGGCCTAAAATTAGACAGGAAACAAGTTGACGTAGATGATGCCGGCGATAGATGGCCGGAGAGGAGTCTCCCATAGCGGCGGCGGAACCTAGGGTTCCGGCCATGTCAGCCGGGCCTATGGTGCTCTATTTTGCATGGGAAGATTGTTGGTGATGTGCCCAAGAGGCAATCATAACAATTCGGGTTCAGGCCTATTGGATATTTGATCCATAAGCAATTAGGGTACTAATGGGCATGCGACCTAAAAGCCCATTAGTACGCCTATAAATATGAGAGGTAGGGTTAGGGGCTAATCATCCCACCACGTGACAGCCCTAGCTGCCACCCCTCGCAGGCCTCACGCCGAGACCCTTACCGCGCACGCGCTGCTAGCACACCGGTGCACGGCGTTCCTCTCCGTACGTGTGGACTCCGTGGAGGCGTTGCTGCTACTGCTGCGCTGATCGGCTACGACGATCGTGATCGTCTACCTGCTGCTGTGACGAGGACGAGGAGAAGACGAACGAGATCGTCTACTTCCCTTACACCGACGCGCATCAACGTTCCACTGCGCTGCGTGTCTAGTGGTAACGATCCATGACCTCTGTACTCGCATGTTTCCTGGGTGATGCGGTAGAGTTGCTAGAGTAGCTTACCTCTGATTTTCTAACAGTGGCTTCAGAGCCGACTTGCGTAGTTTTTGGTCTGGATCTACTGCAGACATGTTCATACGATGAATTTTTCGCACGGTTTTTGGGGTTTGGAATTGGTTAGAGTAGATTGCGATCGTATATGACTAAAGGGTCAGTTCGTGCTCCTTCTCTGCTGTGTGCGCAATCTGTCCCTACCGGCTGGAATCACCATCGGGACTAATTGCGTACATAGCTAACAGATTGAGCCAACAGACCACGGTCATGATTCGCGATCTACTCATGAATAACCGATCACATTGAAAATTTGAGACATTCTGAATGTCTCGGATTCGGGGTGATTTGATCAATCCGATGAGATTTTCATAGTGATTTCATAGATGCGATCTATGTAATTCTGGTCATGATTCGCGATCTACTCATGAATAACCTCCGTTTTGCTGTCTGCTATAGTGATTACATAATATCGTTTTGCGCTAGAAACCGTTCTACGCTTAACTCGTTTTTGCAGGGAATGATGTGAATGGTATGGCCTAATGTGATGTGGTAATCTGTGTGTAATATTCGTGCGGCCCGCGTGCTGCAAAATTAACACAACCGGGTTGAGGTTGTCACATAATTGTATAACGACCTGCGTGTCGACCTGTGATGCTTGATCTCTCTTGTAATTTATTTGGTAGCTATTAGTTGTATTAGCTTCTTTTATTATCATGGAGATGTCCTCAAGCATGGTGGAGATGGAGATCACCACAAGAAGGGAGGCATGGCAGCTCAGATCTTAATGGAACCATGGCGATGGAGACCATTATGATTCTAAAGGCCATACTATTCACAATGTGATATTATCATATGCCTGTGATGCTTATTACTTTCTTTTCATGCTCTTCATATGGTGGATGTTTTGTCATGATAGAATAGCTTCCCTCACAAAAGTTGAGCATTTTATGCCATTTACCAATAGCTGCACCTATGTTATTTTGATCGTTGTGTGGTAGATTTGCCAAAGCAAAGTACCATCATCTATCATAATTCATAGGGTGAATGTTGGACATTCACATGCATAGTGTTGGTTTACTCAACAAAGCTATCAAAACGGTTTTGGGCTTTATGGCATAGAGTTGGGAGCTGGGGCATTGGATGTCACCCAACAAACAAGAGTCATATAGAGATATGATTAACAATTGTTGTTTACCTATGTCACTATTTTCCTAGCAGTGAAGCCAAAGCTCACTAGGAATAAGTGAATATGGATCTTGAACCACTATATATCGTTAGAGGGAAGACGATGATAATATAGTGGTAATATCTTTTATTAAACTATTAATAGAAGATTGGTACATAACATAGTGCTAAACCTTGCATATTTATTTTCTATTGTAGATCATGTCTGCTAGTAACAATTCCGGTTTCAATTTGCGCTCTGTGCTTGAAAAGGAAAAGCTCAATGGAGCTAACTTTATCGATTGGTACCGCAACCTGAGAATCGTTCTCAGGCAAGAGAAAACCGAGTACGTTCTTCTGCAGCCTTACCCTGATGACCTCCCAGCTGATGCAACTAATGCAGCACGTAGAGCTTATACGAAGCACTGCGATGATGCGCTTAATGTAAGCTGCCTCATGCTTGCCACTATGTCCCCTGATCTGCAAAAACAGTATGAGCATACAGATGCTTATTCTATGATTGAGGGACTGCGTGGAATGTTTGAGAATCAAGCAAGAGCTGAAAGATACAATATCTCAAAGTCCTTGTTCTCATGCAAGCTGGCGGAGGGTAGCCCGGTCAGCCCTCATGTAATCAAGATGATTGGTTACATTGAAACTTTGGACAAACTTGGTTCTGAACTCAAGGATGATCTGGCTATTGACGTTGTTCTCCAGTCGCTCCCACCGAGCTACGAGCCATTCATATTGAATTTTCAAATGAATGGCATGGAGAAAACTTTGGCTGAATTGCATGGGATGCTTAAAACAGCCGAAGAAAGCATTAAGAAAAATTCCACTCATGTGATGATGGTACAAAAGGAGAATAAAAAGAGGAAGCGTGTGACGCATCCTAAAGGTAAAGGCAAGGGAAAGGTTCCCGATGAGCCCTCAAGCTCAAAGTCTAAGCCAAAGGGCAAATCTGGCCCTTCTCCTGATGATGAATGCTTTCACTGTCATGGTAAGGGACACTGGTCTAGGAATTGCAAGAAGTACTTGGAGGATATGAAGAAGAAGAAGGGAAGTGAGACTTCCGCTTCAGGTATAAATGTTATAGAAATTAACATTGCATTATCTTCTAGTGAATCATGGGTATTTGATACCGGATCGATGATTCACACTTGCAAATCATTGCAGGGTCTAAGTGAGACTAGAAGATTTGCAAAAGGCGAGTTGGATGTTCGTGTTGGTAATGGAGCAAAGGTTGCGGTCATAGCTGTCGGAACTTACCACTTGTCATTACCCTCAGGATTAGTTTTGGAATTGAATAATTGTTATTGCATTCCTACTTTGAGCAAGAATATTATCTCTTCTTCGTGTTTAGAAGAAGTTGATGGTTATGAGATTGTAATAAAGAACAAATGTTGTTCTATTTATTACAATAATATTTTCTATGCTCAATGTCCATTGGTGAATGGATTATATGTTCTTGATCTTGAGGATAAAACTGTTTGTAACATTAATACCAAAAGGGCTCGTCATAATGATCTAAGTCCCACTATTATTTGGCATTGTCGCTTAGGTCATATAAATGAGAAACGCATTGAAAAACTCCATAAAGATGGTTTACTAAGCTCATTTGATTTTGAATCACTTGACACATGCGAATCTTGTTTGTTTGGGAAGATGACCAAAGCACCCTTCACTGGTCAAAGTGAGAGGGCGACTGACTTGTTAGGACTTATACACACAGATGTATGTGGACCAATGAGTTCAATTGCCAGAGGTGGTTTTCAGTACTTCATCACATTTACCGATGACTTTAGTAGATATGGTTATGTCTACCTAATGAGGCACAAGTCTGAATCCTTTGAAAAGTTCAAAGAATTTCAGAATGAAGTACAGAATCAATTGGGCAAGACAATCAAATTTCTACGATCTGATCGTGGGGGTGAATATTTGAGCCATGAATTTTATGATCATTTGAAACAATGTGGAATTGTTCCACAATTGACTCCACCTAGAACGCCTCAATGGAATGGGGTGTCCGAGCGGAGGAACTGAACCTTGTTGGACATGGTTAGGTCGATGATGAGCCAAGCAGATCTTCCACTATCCTTTTGGGGTTATGCTCTTGAAACTGCTGCGTTTACACTAAACAGAGTCCCAACTAAGTCTGTTGAGAAGACACCATATGAGATGTGGACCGAGAAACGTCCCGGATTGTCTTTCCTCAAAGTTTGGGGATGTGATGTTTATGTCAAACATTTGACGTCAGACAAACTCACTCCAAAATCAGACAAATGCTTCTTTGTGGGATATCCTAGGGAAACCAAAGGGTATTATTTTTATAATAAAGCAGAGGGTAAAGTGTTTACCGCTCGCAATGGTGTCTTCTTGGAGAAAGAGTTTCTCTCAAAAGGAGTTAGTGGGAGCAAGGTGCATCTTGAAGAAATTCAAGAAATACCTGAAAATGTTTCAACACCCACCGATCCTATACAGGATGTACAAGATGTTGTGCAACCAGTTGATGAAACACCAGCCCCACGAAGGTCTACGAGGGTACGTCGTGCGACTGAAAAGTTAACGCTTCTAACCACGGAGCAGCATGACATGGTATTGTTAGACAATAATGAGCCCACGACCTATACTGAAGCAATGATGGGACCCGACTCTGAGATGTGGCTTGGAGCCATGGAATCCGAAATTGAATCCATGCATGAAAATCAAGTTTGGAACTTGGTTGATCCAATCGAAGGTGTGAGACCTATCGATTGTAGATGGATTTTCAAGAAAAAGACTGATATGGATAGAAATGTTCACATCTATAAAGCGCGATTGGTAGCGAAAGGTTTCAAACAAATTCAAGGTGTTGATTATAATGAAACTTTCTCACCCGTTGCAATGCTTAAGTCTGTTCGGATTCTTCTAGCAATTGCTGCATATTTTGATTATGAAATATGGCAGATGGATGTCAAAACAGCCTTTCTTAATGGAAGTCTTACTGAGGATGTGTACATGACACAACCTGAAGGTTTTGTCGATCCTGAAAATGCTAGTAAAATATGCAAGCTTCAAAAGTCTATCTATGGACTGAAGCAAGCATCTCGGAGTTGGAATCTGCGTTTTGATGAAGTAATCAAAGGGTTTGGTTTCATCAAGAACGTAGAAGAACCTTGTATTTACAAGAAGTTTAGTGGGAGTGCACATGTATTTCTGGTCCTATATGTAGATGACATATTATTGATCGGAAATGACATTCCAATGCTTGATGATGTTAAATCCTCATTAAGAAAAAGTTTCTCAATGAAGGATTTAGGAGAGGCAACGTATATTTTGGGCATAAAGATCTATAGAGATAGATCTAAAAGGCTAATTGGATTAAGTCAAGATACATATATTGACAAGATATTGAATCGGTTCAATATGCAAGATTCCAAGAAAGGTTTCTTGCCAATGTCACATGGCATTACTCTAAGCAAGAGTCAGTGTTCTTCGACACCTGATGAGCAAAAGAGGATGAGAGCGATTCCTTATGCTTCGGCTATTGGATCCATCATGTATGCCATGCTATGTACACGCCCAGATGTATCTTATGCTCTAAGTATCACGAGTAGATATCAATCAGATTTTGGTGAGGCTCATTGGACCGTTGTCAAAAACATCCTTAAGTACTTAAGAAGAACTAAGGATGCATTCTTAGTGTTTGGAGGTGAAGAAGAGCTCGTTGTAAAAGGTTACACCGATGCCAGCTTCCAAATTGATAAGGATGATTCTAGATCGCAATCCGGTTTTGTATTCTGCCTCAATGGAGGGGCAGTGAGCTGGAAAAGTTCCAAGCAAGATACAGTAGCAGATTCAACCACAGAGGCAGAGTATATTGAAGCTTCTGAAGCTGCAAAGGAGGCTGTTTGGATCAGAAAATTTGTTTCTGAGTTGGGTGTTGTTCCTAGCGCGTCCAGTCATGTGGATCTCTACTGTGACAATAGTGGAGCCATCGCACATGCAAAGGAGCCTAGATCACACAAACGATCCAAACACATACTACGACGCTATCACCTCATTCGAGAGATCATCGACCGAGGTGATGTGAAGATATGCAAGGTGCACACGGATTTGAATATTGCAGATCTGTTGACAAAGCCTCTTCCACAATCAAAGCATGAGGCACACACGAGATCTATGAGTATTAGATACTTACATCAGTGATCATAATGTGTAGTGGGAGACTTGTGTCACAGCTATATTTATGTACTATTAAATAAATTGTTATATGAGTAATCATTATCTATATTGATCATCAAGTATGTGACTTGTTCGTGAAACTCTTTGTTAAAAGTAATGTTACTCTAGATGATCCCTAGTCTATATCATTATATGAGATAATGATTGCATACAGACTAGCACATGTATTAATTGATGATCACGTTTCACGGATCATAGATATAGAGATATCAAATTAATAATGTGAACACATGTTAGTGAACATGGTGTTGGATTGACCCACTCCAAGACACTGCTGGGATTGTTATTTCCATATGTGCCATCAGTTGGTCTTGAGTGATACACCTGCTAGATCCTTAGACCTGAGATCGCCATTGTTTCTCACTATGCGTAGTTGTGTACTTTGAGACTACCAAACGCTACTCCGTAACTGGGTAGTCATAAAAGTAGTCTTCGGGTATATAATGAAACATAGAATGTGATGTGCGCGGATCAAGATGGGATTTGCCCCTCCTAAATAATAGGAGAGATATCGCTGGGCCCCTCGAGATAGTTGGATTTGAAAGTGCATGGCCATGCCAAGGTGATTAAAGGTTAATCACATTGACTAAAAGTTAGTCAAGGAATGAATCCACTATTTGATCGAGTGAATGGTCGAGCTATCACAAGGATGGCACGCATCTCGCCTTGTGCTTGACTGGTATCGTGAGGCAAAGGGATTAGCATGTTGAATGTATCTAGGTTCGGCCGATATGATCTTTATGTACATTCGGGAGTCAGTATGTCCTGCTAGGTACCTCTACTGACTTGTGGTTGGAAATGGTTTCCATTCACAACCGACTGCTCATGAACCTAACGGGTCACACACTTAAGGAATTGGAATATCAAAAATCTTGGCTAGATGATTGTCTCTAGTGCAAGTGGGAGATTGTTGGTGATGTGCCCAAGAGGCAATCATAAGAATTCGGGTTGCCTATTGGATATTTGATCCATAAGCAATTAGGGTACTAATGGGCCTGCGACCTAAAAGCCCATTAGTACGCCTATAAATATGAGAGGTAGGGTTAGGGGCTAATCATCCCACCACGTGACAGCCCTAGCCGCCACCCCTCGCAGGCCTCACGCCGAGATCCTTACCGCGCACGCGTTGCTAGCACACCGGTGCACGGCGTTCCTCTCCGTACGTGTGGACTCCGTGGAGGCGTTGTTGCTACTGCTGCGCTGATCGGCTACGACGATCGTGATCGTCTACCTGCTGCTGTGACGAGGACGAGGAGAAGACGAACGAGATCGTCTACTTCCCTTACACCGACGCGCATCAACATTCCGCTGCGCTGCGTGTCTAGTGGTACCGCTGCGCTGCGTGTCTAGTGGTAACGATCTATGACCTCTGTACTCGCATGTTTCCTGGGTGATGCGGTAGAGTTGCTAGAGTAGCTTACCACTGATTTTCTAACAAAGACATCCAAAATGTTGCTGGGAACTTGGGTAAGGTGTGGGAGAGTGCCAAGGACGGTGAAATGACTCGGAAAAACATAGTTGACGGTGAGCTAGCCTATTTTCACTGCCAGCCACAAAAACTCGACTTTCCAAGTCTATACTTAATGATTTCCCTTCATGCTTCTTTGATTGAGTGCGCATGGTCATAAGGTAAATTAAACCTCACAACTATGAAAGTTACTCAAATGTGGAAATGGAATTTTTGTTGAGACCTAGTTGCGGCTATGGAATAACTTGTTGGAAAAACTGCTAATTCTTGAGCTATGAGGCATGGAATGGTATGAAACTTTACGAGCATCTTCTAAGTGCAATGAAGCACCTTTTTTCTTCAAGGACCAAGGTGAGAAATTGTTGTAGTGAGGGTTCGACGATGGAACAGAGGAAGACCTCCACGGCAGCCGAAATTCGTCTGTCCGGAGCTTCACAATACCGAGCACATAAATGAGGAAACAACGAACTGATTGGGGGAGAAGATGGAGATGGATATTGCACTACTTTTTGCTGTTCACCTGGATGTAAAACTCGTACTGTGCTGGGTTCTGCAAGAGCCGAAAGTCATATGCTTGCCGGAGACAGCAAGGTTCTGCGCCAAGAACGAAACAGAGGCAAAGTAATTGACTTTGGGGCTTAGAGGAGGATAGGGAGGACCCTTGGGCGTGCTTTTTGCAGCTGGAATCAAGCAGGGAAGCAAGCATCTCAGTGGCAGTTGCATTCCATGTGGTGACAAGCTGTGGAGAGGCAGAGAAACAGAGGAGGAGTCCATGATAGGTGGGTCCCATGGCTGCTCACCCTCATCTACTCTCTGGACAATCAATTTCCCTCACCTAGATTCATCCACCATTGCTAGATTTTTGTGGGAAGGCCAAGTAAAACGTGGAAAATTTGTTTCTGAATTTAAATTATTGATTTGACCATGTTTCATTCGAAATTAAACTTGAATTCGAATTTGTATGGAATTCAATGTCTCCATTGAATTAAATAGTAGAGAATCTTCAAAAATTCTGAAATTTTGCATATGTGCTATTTAGAATATTTGGAAGATAGTGGTGATCTCAAATTTTCATTTTTGCATTATTTGAACACGAGTCATTTTTTAATTCCTTCCATTAGGTTTTGAAAGAATTTGAATTTTGCACGTACTATTTTGATTTATTTTTATTCTCCTCATTTCTACTAACTCAAGGCTGAGTTCAAAAATTGGAAACTAGGGCTTTTACATGAGGGAGAGTACCTCTCTCTAGATCCATGGACTATGTTATGTTCTTTTGAAAAAACTCAGGTTGTAATGTCTTAATTTTTCTACGCTTTCATATTTTGGTTGTAATAACTTTTTGCTATGCTATGCTACTCTATGTTGATCTTATTGAATATCATTCTACTTTGATCACGTTATTGTTCCATATGTGTGATGATGCTTAATTTTAATTGAGATGCATGTTACACTTCCATTTATCACATCTCAACACTTGCATCACGCATAGGCACCCCACCATAACACACAAATGTATAAATCTCCCATAGATCTCATTCTTGTGCATCAATTTTGTTGCAAATCAATCATGCACACATTTTGGGGGAGCTCCTTATACACTTGTGCATTATGAAGACGAACTTAATTATATTTTTTAACAAAAACCTCAATGTGTTGTCATCAAATCACCAATAAGGGGGAGATTGAAAGTGCATTTAGGATAAATCCCCGTGGGTTTTTGTGATTAATGACAACGCTTAAGGGACTAATGAGCATTGCAAGTGTTAGAACAGGTGATTAAATGATGGACGAAATTGGATACACTCAAAAAGGAAAAAGAGGAGAAAAAGGCAGAAAATTTGAAGAGTAGAAATTAGGGTTTAAAGTTTTTTTGCGTCGAGTTTAGTCTTATAGCATAAGTGTGTTCAATGTGTCAAGGTGTTGAGAATCATCTAAGAGCTCTTAGTCCAAGATAGGTTAGTTGGAGAGATGAGTTGAGGCAGTCTAAGGATAGGGTCGGACTTATCCGGGCTGGACGGCCAGACTAGTCCGGCCACATCGGTCTGATCCGATGTTAGGCGGACCAATAGGTACTTTGTGAGTTTAGACTTGTCGATTTGGGGATGGACTTGTCTGTGATGAGTGTGCCAGAGTCCTTTCGGGACTAAGTCCTAAAGGACCGGACTAGTCCGCCCTGGGGGGCCAGAGTAGTTCGCCCCGGTAGACTTGTTCGATACTGACCGAAACAAAAGGTATTGTGTTAGTTCAGACTAGTCCATTGTAGGTCAGATTAGTCCATTTGGGACTTGGAGGTGACTGCTGGGACTAAGTCCTAGATGGCAGGACATGTCCATCCTTTGAGGCCAGACAAGTTCGATGGATCAGACTTGTCCGTTCTCAACCAGAACAATAGGTTTGTTTGAGATCGGACTAGTCCATGGTATTGTGACCATTTGAATTCAAAAGGTGGCGGGGAACTTTGTGTATTGTCAAGTGTGACATCACTGGTCCCCACAAGCTAGTCTAGTCCGGGGTGCAAGACCAAACTTGTCTGCACTTTTTCTAGTGGCAATGGCTATTTGTCCGGACCCCTATAAAAAGGGATGCCAGAGCTTCTGAAGCCCTCTCGAACCCTAGCGCCGCCATAGCCTTCCAAGAGACCTCCTAGCCCTTTCTTTTTGCATCTTTGAGCCCTAAAAGTGAATCTTGAGGATTTGTGAGATTTGGAGAGAAGAGAGAAGGGTGTGCTTTGACTTGAGCTCTTGGTTGATTCTCTTGCACTACAACAATCCTGACCATAAACAACGGCCAGAAACTGTCGTTTATAATTTATAGATGACAGTTTTATTCTATTGGCGATGGTTTCCGGCTGTCATCAATAATTTGTCATTTATAACACTATTGGCGACAAGAACCATCGTTTATAATATAATTGGCGACGGCCACCGCTGCCTGTCGCCAAGTAGTTCAACGCGCCACGTGGCGGCAAGGGAGACTAATTGGTGACGGTATTACTGGCCGTCACCAATAGGCTTATTAGCGACGATGGGCCAGAGCATTGCCAATTATTATGTCTTATTGGCAACAGTGGGCTCGATTGTCGCCAATTATTATGGCTTATTGGCAACGACCAAGTACTAGAAACCGTCGCCAATAAGGAAGGTAATTTAAAAAACAGAAAATGTTGTCCTGGCTTCGAGGCCAGCTCTGGCTCGATGGCCAGCTCATACAGGAATAATAAAAACAGATATATATCATCACAGGTATAGCAAAATACTATTTCACAAAACATTACACACATGTAAACACACCATGCTAAACACTACTGCGTCTGCTGCCTCCGAGCCCGTGAAGTCATCCTCGAGCCATCGTCTAAGCGCAAGAACCTACGGCGATGGAGTTTGAGTCTCCGTCACCGATCCCTGTAATGTGCAAATGTAGTTAGACAAGGTATAAGTTTCAAAATGCATATTTAACTAAATTTGCTTATTACAAGCTACATTTGGCTATGCTTGAGTAAGTTTGGTCACATTTTACTAAGTTTGAGCAAGATCTGCTAGTTTCGCTATGTTTAAACAAGTTTGAGCAAGTTAGACTAGTTTTGGCTATGTTTAAGTAAGTTTCATCATATTTGACTAAGTTGAAGCAAGTTCAACTAGTTTTTGCTATGTTTGAGTAAATTTAATCATATTTCACCATGTTTGACTAGTTTTAGCTATGTTTGAGTAGGTTTGATCAAATTTCACTAAGTTTGAGCAAGTCTAAGTAGATTTGAGTAAGATTTTGTATCTGTGCACCAGTCGATGGCACCTGTGGCACATCCATCTGCGGCAGCTGCCACTGGGGTAAGGCCGCCTGCAATCCTGGGTTCAAAGCCTGCAAATACAAAGTGAAACAACATCATATACAAGTAATTTAGATATTATAATTGTTAAGGACAATGGTGAAAACTTACCTGCAGGGAAGCTTTCAGCTGTAGCATGAACGAGTTATAATACTCGTCCCTAGCCCTCAAGGCTGATTGCCGCTCTTTCGTCGAACACAACTCTTCCTTTGTCCTCTGGAGCTCCTCCCGGGCACTCTGGAGCTCCTAATCGCGGCTCAAGTTCATGATTTCGTCACTTGTCGGCGACTAAAGAAAACCTACTTTATGCCAAATACACTACCACGGGTGTATGGCCAAGAGATCATAAAATAGCCTTTACAAAGTGATTACCAGCATGCGTGGACCTACTAAAGTTTCACCAGAGGTGATGTCTCAACCTGAGCACATCCATCCAAAGGGCCCCCTCTCGTGCCGTTGGATCCCAGGGTAGTCCCGCCATTACTACAAACCGAACCGACTACCATTTCCCGAGCATTCCATATGATCCGAACGATACTAACAATACACTAATTAATCAACTAAGCCGCACAAATACTTGGCATTGTGTTGGCACTGTTGTCTTGGCATATTCTCACATGAATCGCTCCTTTAGATCTAAGGCAAGCAAAACCACCATACCATCAAACCCATTCCATGAACCATGCTCTTTTAGATCCCCTACGTTTCATATTGCTAAAATAGTCATTATCACCAATTCACAAAGTTCATATATTCAATGGTTCATAATTAAGCCATTTGGTTATTCCCAATCTCAATTGAGTAAAGCGGAGCAAAATTGTAAAATACCCTTCCCGACTCTCTACATCATATCCTGGGTGACAAGGATGGGCATACAAGTCTAGTAAACACCTATTCATGGGATTCCCATCAATTTGACACAAGCATACGATTTTCAAAATAAAACATTTAAAACAGGAACAGAATGTTCAAGGACACTTGCCTTGCCCTAGTGGCTGGTTTAGATCGAGAGCTTCAAAGTTCTGGTGTTCAAGATCCTCGTAAGTGTAAAAGCCCGCATTTGAGTAGAGCAAGAATACGAAAATGCAAACTTAAAATTTTTTTTGGAATTAGAAATTTATCTCACATGAATTAGCTTAACTAATAAATGAGGTTAAAAATAGGGCTTCTAAAAACTACACTTTTACTAGAGAAATGGTGAGTGTATGAAGACACAAGAAAATAGTCATTGAAAGGGAACTCCGAATATAATTCAGAACGTAAAACCAGAAACAAATACAAGTTTCAAATTTAGATAAAGTCAAGTGTAAAATCTCATAAAAACATTACGATGAGTCAGCTCATGAGTCAGTTAGCAAGAGAAGAATTTGAATGATATATAGTGCTCACATAGAGATTGGGTTGTAAACTCTAAAAAGGGAATTTCAAATTCAAATCACAATCTCTTGATCGAATCTTTCAAACTCTAATTTGGAGTTCGACTCTGTCATTCTAATGATTCAAATAGCCTACATACCAAGTTTTACACTTGATTCTCCAGGTTCGGTTTATCCATGCTTTGTTTTTAGATATTGGTGCTCAATGCTTCAAACTTCTTTTATTGTTTATTTGGACCCACCCATATGAGCATTCAAGTTAAAATTTGAATTCAAATTCTACCTTCAAATTGGAGTTCAAAAATTTGATTCCACATATTTTAATTAGCTTGGCTGCCAAGTGAAGGTTTTCTAAGCTAGTGTGATTGATGGTTTAAACTACCAGCGAGGATAAGGGAAGAGAGTGTTGTGGGCCCACCCTATCAGCTACTCAAAGGTTGAACTGCCTCTGTACTTTCATTCCCAGTGTGCCACCGCGAAGTCTGCATGTGCCAACGATTGATTCTTAGCCGAAGCTGAAAACCATCATGTTACTTCATTTCGCTCCCTCACACAGCACCTTGGACATTTTGCTTCTTTCCCCTCTCAGTCCCGCTCGCAGCACTCCTGGCCGCGCTCCATCGCCTCCGCCAGCTGTGCCCCAGCGCCCAGAGCCTCCGCTGCGGCGTCACCCCATGTTGGCCGCCGGCTCGCCCCACCCCTGCTCAGTCCGCCAGCGCCCACCTCCAACGCATCGCGCCCCACTCCCGCTCGCCTCTCCTCCTCCTCTAGCCCGGTCGCCCCAGTCGCGTCTCCGACCTCTGCACGCCGCCGGCCAAGCTTCCCGTGCCGCGCGCGTCCCTGCGCCTGCTCGTCGCACCCCGGCGCACCACGCCTGCGCGTCATGGCGACGGCCGCCGGCTATGCGCGCCTCTCCTACACCTCTCCCGCTCCAGCGCAGCATGTCGTCTGACACCTTCCCTTCCTTCAAATGCGTTCCTGGCTCCCTTGCGCAAGCAACGCCTGCTTGACGCCGCCCGCGCGCTATGGCACCTCGCCGCAGCTTGCGCCTACTATGTTCAACCGTCGAGAACAATCGCCAGTCCAGCTCGTTGCCGCCTGCGGCCACACAAGCCATCGTGGCGCTGGCCGTGCCCTGCTCCTGCCGCACGCATCTCGTCGGCCTTTGATCCCACTGGTGCCTCGTCCTCGCCCCATGCCCACACCGCGCTCTGGTCCCCTGCTCGCCTGCGCCCTAGCCTGCTGTTGCCGGACCACTTATGCTGCTAGCCGTTCATCGCCCACGCCATCGTCCGCTGAGCCTTTCCGCGCCTCGCCAGCAGTGCTGGCCGAATGCACCGTGTCCACAACCACGCTAGCCCCAGCGAACGTTGTGCACGTTCCCCCTGTCTGCGCCATGGCTGCACCCAACCAGCAAAGCGAGTGATGTGTGTGATGTATGAGATACAATAAAATGTCGATGACACAATGGAGACGACAATTGGTTCAAGGTTAGATCTGATTTGTGCAAAGATTAGTTGGGACAGTGCTGCAGCCAAGGTTTTCGATGAAATGGTTACAAGGCGAAACTAAGTGTGTTGCTGTTCAATGCTAGTTGATGGATGTAGGTCTATTGTGGGGTGGCAATCGACCAAGATATGTGACAAGATGCTCTTTGAATGGTGATGAAGTGATGGGATCAAGAACACACCCAAGATATTTGGCAAAATTCCTACAAGGTGAGCCTTGCCTTGAAATGCCTTGCTTGACGCCGCTGAAGTCCGTTCGTGGTGACCTCTAAGGGTACACATGTGTCGTCAAGTCGTGCGTCCATGTTCCACATTGATATCATTCCTTTAGAAATCCCCAAGTTGGCCTTCTTTGTCTTTTGTATCGAGTTGGCTTGACCGCGCGTGCTCGTGATGCTCCACCATGAGCCGCTTCAACGTCGTTGACCACATGACATCGTCGTGACGTTCTGAGCCGTCACCGTGCCCTGGCATCAAGATGAAGGATGCCCGTGATGTGTGTAGTGCTGGAGCACTAGCACGACACCTTAGACGATGGTTGTTTAGCCAAGTTTGGTCTTAGTCGATACGAGGTTGATCAAGCCCTAGATGTAGCCAAAGTGGTCGATAAAATGCCTCTATGTCAAACCATGGAGGTTGGTGATCACCGATGACATGTGGTTGAGTAATGCGAGAATGTTGCGACCGACAAGGAAAACTGGACCAAGGGGAAACCTTGGATAAGAGTTTCTTGATCGTGCCGACGATGTTGCCTAACCGTCCGCAAAATTGCTTAACTAGGTGTGCCGCTTCATCGACGACAGGTGCCGACGATCGAGTCGACATAAGTAACCTTGAGACTCATAAGGTGGTGTTCGGGATTCTGCTCACCACCATGGACGAGTCGACATAAGTAACCTTGAGACTCATAAGGTGGTGTTTGGGATTCTGCTCACCACCATGGACGAGTCCGGTTCGATGTGAACATCGATGAGACGATCTTCCCGAGATGGCAAAGCACGTCGTCGCCACATAGTAATGCCTTATGTTCGAGTTCCAGGAGTTCACTGAGCTCAACTGGACAATCTTGCAAAGGACATTGCAATAGTGTCATGTAAGAACTTGGACGATACTTGCGAAGATAGTTGTAGCGAATGATTTACCTAAAGGTCATTTGAACGTGTCTTGGTACTCATGTTAGGTTAGCAGTGCTTGTGATGACTCTTTGAGTCCAAGCAATGCCGATCTCACTTCTTTTCCATGTATCGCTAGGATTTCACATCGATTCATCCTAATTCAGAACCCTGCGACCACACTTGTCACTTAACTAGGTTTACTCCTTTATGAGTTGAAACAACTTATTTGGTCGACTTCTGAGTCACGACCTCTTGTTGCACAGTTCACTCATGCTTTAAGATTTCAATGCTCCACCTTGATTTCTTAGTCCTCCTTACATCACTCAGTCCGGTACTTCTTCATCCTTCAATCTTATACCTCTTAAGTGGCATAGCTTCAAGTGTTGTCTACTAAGTTGCAATGTAGCCTTACACTTTACCTTTCCGTTCATACCGACACTACTATGTCCACCTTGACTCATCCACTGATTACCCACACAACAGAGGCATACCTGTCCTTCCTAGTCAAACTCCTTGTTCTTAAAGTTTACCCCACCTCTTAGAGTCTATTATTAAGTTACCCTAATTACTTATAAGCATTTCATGTTGATAGGAATGTGATAATAGGTGATCGACGAGGAACTTCGCTTGGAGGAGAAGGCCAGGGTGCCCATCGTAAAGTTACATGGCGGAGTCCCGGAAGAAGACCACTGACCCATGACATTTAATCGAGTTGCAAACTAAGGCAAGGCCCCATTTGCATTTAAGAGTTGCTCAAAGTTTTCCAGTTTTATTCACTTACGTCTTCAGTTGATATTGTGCATTACATATAAGGTGTTTGATACTCCACTTGCATATCCACAAATCCTATGGGGTGGGGGGGGGGGGGGGGGGGTTGGAAAGTTTTACAACTTGACGTGTAGGACTGCCAATGCTAATGGTATAGATATACCGGTAGAAGTCGAGTAGTTGGAATCTACTCGTGAGATAGGAATGACAGTTCATAAGGGGAAGAAAGCTAAAAGAATGGCTTATGAGATGAATACGAGACTGGGTAGGAGTTGTATAGGGAGCGACGAGACGTGGTCTCAGGTGCATAGCCCTGCCTGAGTCGCTTGCGGACCGATC
The DNA here is from genome assembly GCA_036927565.1 of Tuctoria greenei. Classification (NCBI taxonomy): domain Eukaryota; kingdom Viridiplantae; phylum Streptophyta; class Magnoliopsida; order Poales; family Poaceae; genus Tuctoria; species Tuctoria greenei. Next base: position 97,403,103 of record JAYESD010000010.1, read on the forward strand.
CGTGTTCAGCCCCGCTGGGCAAGTTTGAACAGTACCAGTTGCATAATGGGTTAGTGGGGCCCAATAAACTGATGTAACTCCAGACTGTAGTGTGGAGACTCCTCGGTTGTCCTTGAATGGAGATGCGAAGGCACAAAGGTGTAAATCTTCTAGCGGGCAACTTCAACGTGTATGTGTACGGGACCTTTTGCTCGGGAGGAAGAGGTTTGTCGGCATTAGGGTCTTGAGTGAAAGGTGGCCACGTATGACGCGGGGAGGAGAGCACGTAGGTGTCTCCCACGCAGGTGTGCGTGTCGTGTAGCCGGGTGTGTCCTGATTGCAATCACCATCCCTCGCGGTAATAGAGTACCACTTGTTCACTGTGCCGTGACATAGTAAATACTGAAGAAGCTAGAAGAATATGATATATTGAATTATAATTGTTTTGTGACCTTGTGTGGCTTAGAGATAGCCAAATTAAAAGTTTACAGTTTCCAAATACTTATCCTGTAATAGCATTATGTGCTTTGGGCATGTCATATCATCGGCAAAGCGTTTCTTGTTTGATTGTGGAGTCTATGATGTGTCGTGCCTGAAGAATGTCATTTGCTACTTAAAACATGATTATAAGGATCCACTTGTAGGCGAGTCTATTTTTGCTATTCCTTACCTATGGTTAGACTTTACCTTGCATGTCTAGTGAGACGGGTCAGTCTTGCTGAGCCTTATACTCAAGTATGCGCTTTAATGATTTTTGCAGGTATTAGGTTTATTTCTGCTCTTCAGGTTGTACATGAGACCTCGAGGTGTCGAGATGAATCTCATGTGAACCACACCGCTGTTGAATGTTCTTCATGTTGCTACTGAGAAGCGTCCTAGGGCATGGACGTCTTCTCTCCTGCTTAGTTAAGTGAGATTATGAGTATGTATTTTCCGCTGTGTGTGTACTTCTACTGTACACTATTTTGTAAACCTTGTTTAATGTGAAATGAAAACTTTATATGTTTTGGTATCCTTTTCGTGTGTGCTATTAGGTGCCGCATCGCACGACACCACCCAATGAGATCCTTGGAAGTTGGGACTCTGGTCCCCACAAACATGGTATCAGAGCTTCATTGGGAATAGCACGCTCGAAAAGAGCCTATTTTCGAAAACTCCGAAGTAGTCGAGTGAGGATTAGCTATATGCTCATTAAGAACTATTACTAGTATAAGTTATAAAGGCGGTGAACTAACTTACTTGTTATCATATTCTATAACGACGTTCCGTCTTCAAGGTAAGAGGTAAGGTACGCTGCCGAGAGCGGATCAATCTCGGTAAGCTCTGCATACAAGGTGTGGTATGTAATATTTTCGTGGCTTAGCACGAAAAGTCAATATGAGTCTCTGAAACTTTCGATGTTTTTGAGAACATATAACACGTGGTACTCCAGTGTGACACAAAATTAGTGGGAGACCCTGTCAGGTGGTTGATAACCCTACATCTCTAGATCTATTCATGTTCTATGGGAGCATGCGAAACACGTATGCCCGAGCGTGTATAAGCCGCATCGTGCGGGAGTCTTTGCTGTACAGACGTAGTACAACCATGTACCTCGAGACATGACTTCGCTCGAGGGCGACTCACACCAGAGTCGTATGAATTTACTTTTGATTATATATTATTGTGATTGCCTGCCGTGTTTCCCCGTGCTGCCCTTGGGGTGTGAAGGTGTGAAAGGGGATTGTTTGTCTTCTACAGGTACACTAACTACGGTAGCGACCCGTGTAGCAAATGTTTGTGAGTGATCGATATTAGGACCACCTATAGACATATCCGGATATACTGGGTTAATATTCATATTAAGTCCAAGTATCATTTGCTGGTATCTTATGGACAATGTAAAATATTTCTCTTCAAGATTTGGCGAACCAAAGTTCTTTATTTCGGGCGAGAGTTTAGCTCGACTTCGCCGGAGTAGGACTTTGGTTAAGCATCAAGAGCCATAGTGACATGCCATGGATGAGTAGGTCGTTAAGTCTTTTCACAAAGTTCCAATTCAGCTTCTAGGCAAGAATCAGGGTGCAAAGCAAGATCTAGTGATCAAGCTCTGGTTTTGGGACTCAGTTTCAAAGTTTGAGTTTGTTTCCAATTCATGAGTTTCGAAGCCGGTGAGTTCTGTTTTCTAACAGAATTTGACCTGATTTTGAAAATCCATATCTCTTCAACCTGAAGGGTTATGGATGCAAATGAATACTTTTTGGAAATATATTGAAGTATTCTATAAGTTTTTTATTGACCTTCAAGCCAATATACCGTTGTAAGGTGATGAAAATCTTCTCTAACTAAATCAGTTGTTGTTCTGAAACTGTATAAACAAGTATCTAAATTTTTGCTATAGTTATCTGTAAAAAGGTCTTCTAGCCTATTGTGATACATTTTCGAAAAGGGGAAGAGCTATTCTACAACTTTTCTATTCATTTTTACCTCAAATTCGGTTTAGAACTAATTAGAAACTGGAGTATAAGTTAGTACCTTTGTACAGTGCTATCTGAAACAGCCAGAAAATTTCTGAACATTGAACAGCCATAACTCTTAAATAAGAAAGCAACCTATGCATATCTATACATGTATAGAAAGCTTAAAACGTTCTCTATCAACCTCCCATTCAATGCTAAGGCTAAAACTCGCAGTAACCAGGTCTAAATTGAAGTATTGTTCAAGATATCATAACAGTCCAGAATCTGGACAGTTATATAAACAGTTGTTGTTTGGATCGTAAATTCTATTAGGATCATCAAAAGACTTCATAATTTATATTTATGGAATTCTTAGGATGTGTGTAACAAGTTTGCAATATATTGTTTCTGCAAATATCAATGTTTCTCTATTTGAAAATTTTGGACAAAATCAGCAACATACAAAGGAAGCTCTGCCAAATTTCAGTTAAGAATCTGGAAACTTGGCCAAATTGAAAATTCCATATCTCCTCAACCAGAAGTGCTATGAGGGAAAGTAAATACCCTTTAGAAACCTTTGGATGTCCTCTACAAGTTTTCTATTCAACTCAAGCTCAGAATCCTTGTCTATGTGGGTGAAATTTGAACAATCGCAGAAACTGTCCGGAATCAACCAAACTGGACAGCAATCTATGTATTTCTGAATTTGAACCATAACACGCAGTCCTTACATCCAATAGGGTCACACGAGTAACCTTTGGAAAGGCTAGAGAGTGAGCTACAATTTTTGTAATTGGCTCCAGACCTGAGTCGGCCATCTACCTATCCCAAATCGAGTTTGAATGCAGGGTGGTCAGTCTGAACTGAAACCCCATTTCTTGTGAATGCTGAATTTTTAGCAAACTTCAAAAATTCATATATTTTGAACCGGGACTGATATGCATACAAATAAATACATTATGAAAATATTATTACATTGGCTATAACTTTGTACATAATAATATTTCCAGATTTCGAACAGAACAGTTCGAAAACTTTGGGTCAAAACTGCTACTTTTTAAGCAGGTTCGGCTGAAAGTGCAGAAAAATCTGCTAACTTAAAAATATCATAACATGCAAACCAGAGAAAATATAGAGGCAAACCAATACTTTTTGGAAATTTATTGAAGTGTACTTTAACTTTGTTATTCACCCCAAGATCTGATTTTGCCATTAACTGGATCAAAATCGAGTTTGCGTACAGACTGGTCATTTGTCACCATAGCCTGGCCAGTTTGAAACTTTTGGGTTTTGTTAGGCATTCGGTTCTCGATTTCAACTCGAGGAGTGTTGTAACAAACCAAGAGTTAGGGCTCAACTATTTACAAATTTGAATGGAGTGTTTAACTCATTTGAAGCTCTTTTCCCTTGGATAGACATACTAGTATTTGATTTATGTGACTTGTCACATCACTTATGATTTCGAGCGCAAGTCGCAATTACTCGAGTTGCATCTCGTCTTCCCATGAGAATTGTTTGAGGTACGCTTCGACATCCTAGTTCAAAAATTTAAGGGGGAAGGTGAGCACTCAAGTAACTATAGTGTTCCACTAGCACTCTTTGGCACACGGAGCTGTGTCAACGATAAAGCAAACAAGTGAGATTACATCTTCAAGGGGATCCAAACTCCACCACCAGATTGAGTTACTCTAAGAAGAGTGTGACTTCAACTCCACTAAAGTGATCAAGAAGGATATCCGTTCCTCCTGACTGAGTGAAGCGAAGGTTAAGTGAAGTACCACTAGAGATGTGTCTAGTGATCTCTTGACCAGGTGTCTAGGGATAACCTTCGACATACAGTAGTTGTTTTTCTTCTGATGGAGATACTCCTCAAGTCAACTGGTACCTCTAAGACTTAGATGAAGATGCAATTAAGTTGTTTAGAAGATGAATAAGCTTTTGAAAGATCAAGAACGTGGTATACTTTCCGTGTTCTTTGTCCATGCTCTTAAAAGTGAATTTCTTGATCGTGGTCGAGCCATGGAAGAGACATCACCTATTGAGTGTCTTTCACTACCACGGTATCCAATACTTGCAAATCATTAGACCGTACTTGAGTTTTGTATGTGCGGTTCATTTAGTCTTGCTCAAACTATAAAAGCTACTGCACCATGCATGTGCACCATTTGCACCATACATATGCACTGTTTGCACCATACATATGCACCATTTGCACCATACCATGTGCATAGGCATTGCACCATACCCCATGCGATGCATCATGAAACATCATTACCAATAAAACACCAATCATAGAATGCATGGTAATACTAAAATTTAGAGCAAGATTGTGTACCCCATTCAAACTATTCTAGGGTGTCTAATGACTACAATCATTTCACCATCTTCGTTTGACTTCTTACATTGTTGATACCTAGGCAACCGATCACTCAACCTCCCTTGCAACTAAACAGACACTTGAACTTTCGTCCTTGACTTGTTTAGGTTCAAGTGCTTTGATTGTTGCAATTATACTGTTCTTCATCGTGTGATCACCGGTTAGATGATCAACCTTGTACAATCTATGATTCTCATTACTCGCAAAGGTTCTGTTTGATTATCAACCTCGCAAAACTCCTTGAAATTCCTATAAGTTCTTGACTTGGTATATGGTAACTTTGATACTCCGAGAACCTTGTAGTTATCTTATGATTGAGTTCTTTGCTGTGTTGGAAACATATGAGGATGCTGAATCCTGAAATCCTCGTGTGCCACCGCAAAGAGTCTTCATCTTCTACTACTAGTGTTTGAAGATGTTGATATATCCAAGAACCTTGTAGTCGTCATAGCTTCAGTGTTCCTGCTGTTTTAATCACATAAGAGCATTGCGTTCTTTGCTACTCTTATCACACAGCTAAAGGACCCTATGGTTGACTAAACCACAAACGAGGTTAATGATTTGATGTTGAACCTTGTAAACCATCTTAGCTCATGTCAGGGGAAATACCACATCGAGTTATATGGACCTATGCAAAACCAAGCAAGCGACCAAGAATAAATGCAAAGATAGTTTCAAACTATCATGGTGACCTAGAGAAGCAAAGAACAAGTGTGGATTCTTCCAGTCAAGACTTGGACAGAAAAATATGTCAAGCTAGTGTAAGAGGACAGCGATAAAAGTTCAGAAATAGACGTGAAAGTTTTACGATGTGATATTGTCATGTCGAGCATCCTGTCAAGATTTTCAACCTAAAGACTGGAATCACCAAAAGCAAACTTTAGAATTTCATAAGATGGCTTAAGATAATCACTACTTTGTAGAACCCAAGTCTTTTAGGGCATTCTCATTTTCTTTAGTCAATGACCCTCTTTTACGGATCGTTCCCTACTCGTTTCTGTTATTCTGCTCGATAGAATCTCGGGACGAGATTCCTTTAAGGGAGAAGGATTGTAAAAGCCCGCGTTTGAGTAGAGCAAGAATACGAAATTGCGAGCTTAATTTTTTTTTGGAATTAGAAATTTATGTCACATGAATTAGCTTAACTAATAAATGAGGTTAAAATAGGGCTCTAAAAACTACACTTTTACAAGAGAAACGGTGAGTGTATGAAGACACAAGAAAATAGTCATTGAAAGGGAACTCCGAATCCAGAAACAAATACAAGTTTCAAATTTAGATAAAGTCATGTGTAAAATCTCATAAAAACATTACGATCTGTCAGCTCATGAGTCAATTAGCAAGAGAAGAATTTGAATGATACATAGTGCTCACATAGAGATTGGGTTTTAAACTCTAAAAGGGGAATTTCAAATTCAAATCACAATCTCTTAATCAAATCTTTCAAACTCTAATTTGGAGTTCGCCTCTGTCATTCTAATGATTCAAATAGACTACATACCAAGTTTTACAATTTCTGTACTTCTTTTATTGTTTATTTGGACCCACCCATATGAGCATTCAAGTTAAAATTTGAATTCAAATTCTACCTTCAAATTGGAGTTCAAAAATTTGATTCCACATATTTTAATTAGCTTGGCTGCCAAGTGAAGGTTTTCTAAGCTAGTGTGACTGAAGGTTCAAACTACCAGAGAGGATATGGGAAGAGAGTGTTGTGGGCCCACCCTGTCAGCTACTTAAAGGTTGAGCCGCCTCTGTACTTTCATTCCGAGTGTGCCACGGCAAAGTCTGCATGTGGCAGCGATTGATTCTTAGCGGAAGCTGAAAACCATCGTGTTGCTTCTTCTCACTCCCTCACACAGCACCTTGGACATTTTGCTTCTTTCCCCTCCCAGTCCCACTCGCAGCACGCCTGGCCATGCTCCACTACTGCCGCCAGCTGTGCCCCAGCGCCCGGAGCCGCCGCTGTGGAGTCGCCCCACACCAGCCACCGGCTCGCCTCGCCCCTGCATAGTCTGCCGGCGCTGCCCACCTCCACCGCGTCGCGCCCCACTCCCTCTTGCCTCTCCTCCTCTTCCGGCCCGGTCGCGTCCCCGACCTCTGCATGCCGCCGGCCAAGCTTCCCCTACCGCGCGCGTCCCTGCGCCTGCTCGTCGCACCCCAGCGCACCACGCCTACGTGCTGTGACGGCCACCGGCTACGCGCGCCTCTCCTACACCTCTCCTGCTCCAGCGCAGCATGTCATCAAGCAACTTCCCTGCCTTCCAATGCGCGCCCGGCTCCCATACGCCAGTAGCGCCTGCTTGACGCTGCCCGCGCGCTCTGGCCCCTCGCCACAGCTTTCGCCTGCTGCGTCCAACCATCGAGAACAACCGCCGGTCTAACTTGTTTCTGACTGTGGCCGCACAAGCTATCATGGCGCTGGTCGTGCCCTGCTCCCCCCGTGCGCATCTTGCCAGTCTTTGATCCCGCTGGTGCCTCGCCCGCGCCCCATGCCCACAACGCGCTCTGGTCCCCTGCTCACCTGCGCCCTAGCCTGCTGTTGCTGGACCACTTCTGCTGCAAGCCGTTCATCACCCACACCATCGTCCGCTGAGCCTTTCCGCACATCGCCACAGCTGCAGCGGCGCTGGCTGCACGCGCCATGTCCACAACCACGCCAGCCGCAGCGAACGCCGTGCATGTTCCCCCTTTCCGCGCCATGGCTACACCCAACCAGCGAAGCGAGTGATGTGTGTGATGTATGGGATACAAGAATACGTCGATGACACAACAGAGACGACAATTGGTTCAAGGTTAGCTCTGATTTGTGCAAAGATTAGTTGGGACAGTGTAAGGCCAAGGTGTTTGATGAAATGGTTACAAGGTGAAACTAAGTGTGTTGCCGTTTAATGTTGGTCTATGGATGCAGGTCCATTGTGGGGTGGCAATGGACCAAGATATGTTCCAAGATACTCTTTGAATGGTGATGAAGTGATGGGATCAAGGACACACCCAAGATATTCGGCGAAATGCCTACAAGGTGAGCCTTGCCCTGAAATGCCTTGCTTGACGCCACTGAAATCTGTTTGTGGTGACCGCTAAGGGTACTCATGTGTCGTCAAGCCATGCGTCCATGTTTCGCATTGATATCATTCCTTTAGAAATCCCCAAGTTGACCTTATTTGTCTTTTGTATTGCGTTGGCTTGTCTGTGCGTGCTCTTGATGCTCCACCATGAGCCGCGTCGACGTCGTTGACCACATGACGTCCTTGTGACGTTCTGAGCCGTCATCATTCCCTGGCATCGAAATGAAGGATGCATGTGATGTGTGTAGTGCTGGAGCACTAGCACAACACCTTAGATGATGGTTGTTTAGCCAAGTTTGGTCTTAGTCTATACGAGGTTGATCAAGCCCTAGATGTAGCCAAAGTAGTCAATAAAATGCCTCTAGGTAAAACCACGGAGGTTGGTGATCACCGATGACCTGTGGTTGAGTAATGCAAGAACATTGCGACCGACAAGGAAAAATAGACCAAGGGGAAAGCTTGGATAAGAGTTTCTTGATCGTTTCGATGATGTTTCCTAACCGTCCGCAGAATTGCTTAACTAGGTGTGCCGCTTCATCGACGACAGGTTCGTCGAGTCGCTTGCCGACGATCGAGTCGACATCTCTAACCTTGAGACTCATAAGGTGGTGTTCAGGATTCTGCTCACCACCATGGATGAGTCCGGGTCGATGTGAACGTCGATGAGATGATCTTCCCGAGATGGCAAAGCATGTCGTCGCGACATAGTAATGCCTTATGTTCGAGTTCCAGGAGTTCACCAAGCTCAACTAGACAATCTTGCAAAGGACACTGCAATAGTGTCATGTAAGAACTTTGATGTTACTTGCAAAGATAGTCGTAGCGACTGATTTACCTAAAGGTCATTGAACGTGTCTTGGTACTCATGTTAGGTTAGCAGTGCTTGTGATGACTCTTTGAGTCCAAGCAATGCCGATGTCACTTCTTTTCCATGTGTCGCTAGGGTTTCACATCGATTCATCCTAATTCAGAACCCTGCGATCACACATGTCACTTAACTAGGTTTACTCCTTTATGAGTTGAAACAACTTCTTTGGTCTGCTTCTGAGTCATTACCTCTTGTTGCAAAGTTCACTCATGCCTTAAGATTTCAATGCTCCACCTTGATCACTTAGTGCTCCTTACATCACTCATTAAGGTACTTCTTCATCCTTCAATCTTATACCTCTTAAGTGGCATAGCTTCAAGTGTTGTCTACTAAGTTGCAATGTAGCCTTACATTTTACCTTTCCGTTCATACCAACACTACTATGTCCACCTTGACTCATCCTCTGATTACCCACACAATAGAGGCATACCTGTCCTTCCTAGTCAAACTCCTTGTTGTTAAAGTTTACCCCACCTCTTAGAGTCTATTATTAAGTTACCTTAATTACTTATAAGCATTTCATGTTGATAGGAACGTTATAATAGCTGATCGATCATGAACTTTGCTTGGAGGAGAAGGCCAGGGTGCCCGTCATGAAGTTACTTGGCGGAGTCCTAGAATAAGACCATTGATCCTTAACATTTAATTGAGTCGCAAACAAAGGCAAGCCCCGATTTGCATTTAAGAGCTGTTAAATGTTTTCCAGTTTTATTCACTTACGTCTTCAGTTGATATTATGCATTACGTATAAGGTGTTTGATACTCCACTTGCATATCCACAAATCCTATGGGAGGGTTGGAAAGGTTTACAGCTTGACGTGTAGGACTGCCAATGCTAATGATATAGTATATAGAAGTCGAGTTGTTGAAACCTACTCGTGAGATTGGAATGACAGTTCATATGGGGATGAAAGCTGAAATAATGGCTTATGAGATGAATACAAGACCGGGCAGGGGTTGTATAGGGAGCGACGAGATGTGGTCTCGGGTGCATAGCCGTGCCTGAGTCGCTTGAGGACTGATCTGTGTGCGGCCCCACTGAGCAAGTTTGAACAGTACCGGTTGCATAATGGGTTAATGGGGCCTAATAAACTGATGTTACTCCAAACTGTAGTGTGGAGACTCCTCGGTTGTCCTTGAATGGAGATGCGAAGGCACAAAGGTGTAAATCTTCTAGCGGGCAACTTCGACGTGTCGGTGTAGGGGACCTTTGGTTCGGGATGAAGAGGTTTGTCGGCATTGGGGTCTTGGGTGAAAGGTGGCCACGTATGACGCGGGGAGGTGAGCACATAGTCTCCCACGTGGGTGTGCGTGTCGTGTAGCCGGGTGTGTCCTGATTGCAATCACCGTCCCTCGCAGTAATAGAGTACCACTTGTTCACTGTGTCGTGACGTAGTAAATACTGAAGAAGCTAGAAGAATATGATGTATTGAATTATAATTGTTTTGCAACCTTGTGTGGCTTAGAGATAGCCTAATTAAAAGTTTACAGTTTCCAAATACTTATCCTGTAATAGCATTATGTGCTTTGGGCGTGTCATATCATTGACAAAATGTTTCTTGATTGTGGAGTCTATGATGTGTCGTGCCTGAAGAATGTCATTTTCTACTTAAAATATTATTATAAGGATCCACTTGTAGGCGATTCTATTTTTGCTATTCCTTACCTATGGTTAGACTTTACCTTACATGTCTAGTGGGACGGCTCAGTCTTGCTGAGCCTTATGCTCACGTTTGCGCTTTAACGATTTTTGCAGGTATTAGGTTTATTTTTGCTGTTCAGGTTGTACATGAGACCTCGAGGTGTTGAGATGAATCTCATGTGAACCATGCCGCTGCTGAATGTTCTTCATGTTGCTAGTGAGAAGTGTCATAGGGCATGTACGCCTTCTCTCCTGCTTGGTTAAGTGAGATTATGAGTATGTATTTTCCACTACGTGTGTACTTCTATTGTACGCTATTTTGTAAAGTTTGTTTAATGTGAAATGAAAACTTTATATGTTTCGGTATCCTTTTTGTGTGTGTTGTTAGGTGCCGCATCACACGGCACCGCCCATTGAGATCCTTGGACATCGGGACTCCGGTCCCCACAGTAAGCACCTTCTAGAGTGTTTCCTTCTATTCCTCGTGACAAGCATGGGAAACAAGCATTACAATCAATAAATGCTCATATAGTACTCAATATGCCATGATGTGCATGAATGATAGAATTAAGATGTACTACATGTTATTAGGTTACTATTGTTGCTTACTAACCAGTTAAAATTGAGTTTTACATGTTTGAGCAAGTCTCGAGTCATTTCGGGAAAAACTGTGAAAGTTTCAGGAATTCAGAATTCAAAGGCCGGACTAGTTCACATTGGGGTTGAACATGTCTGCTCTGGACCAGACAAGTCCGCTATGTCCAAAGTTTTGCAATCCTCCCAACTAGGGAATGGTTTGAATCAAGAGTGGCTTCAAAATTGATGTGGAAAGTTGGATCTAGGGCAAATATCATGAATGCAAAGGTTCAACGGTAGAGGATTTGGTGCAATGCGTGAAACTTGACGTCTTTATCCGTGGATGACGAATCGACGATAATAAGTAGAAGAAGAACATTGATGTCGAAGAGTCAGTGAAGAAGATCGCAGCAGCGACGATGATCTTGCTCGATCCTCCCTCTTCCTTCTCTCTTATTTCCTCTTTCTTCCTTGCAGTGAGGACTTCTTACTCCTTAGATGGCGGCTCACAATGAGAACAGGGCGGTGAGGGTTTTCCTTTACGTGGGCAGGGTGAGGAGAGGGTTGTGGGTCGTTTATATAGGAGGAGCGGTGAGGTTAGGGTGTAATCCAAGTAGGAAAATTGTGGGAACAGGTAGGGCCTTGGTGGGGTACCACGTGGGCTCCTCAGGGGTGGGGCACGATGTTCTAGGGCCCAAATAAGTCAATTACCCAAAAACCCGTCGTGCGGAAAAATAAGAATTCGAGTCCAAATCCTAGAAACCGGACTAATCCGTATGAAGTCGGACAAGTGCGTTCGGGTACAGAGAGGAATATCAGACATGCCCGGTGTTGTGCCTGATAAGTCCACTAATTTACGGTGAGTGGGTCCGAAGTGTTCCAGTAACAATTATCGGACTAGTCCGTAGTTGTAACGGACAAGTCCGGGGGAACACAAAAACACAACCAGATTTGTCCGTAAATTTATCGAACAAGTCCGAATGGGAACAGAAACAAAGTCAGACTAGTTCATACCATGTGTCAGACAAGTCCCTTATTCAGAAGAAAAATGAATTAAGCCAGAGTAGACGGGTATATCGGGCTAGTCTGTGGATAGGTCCAGACAAGTCCATACCCCAAACTGATTTTAATTGTTGTTTTGCCTCTAACTCATTTTAATCTGGTTCCTTATTGTGTTGCATTATATTATACATGTATGAGAATGAATGCAATGCATGATTGATGAAAATGAGTGTGTTACACTCTCGACGGGTGACAAACGAGCCCTGGAAGCCCTTGCTCACCCAATGGCCGCATAGGGCACGGTACATGTTCGGGCGGCTGTCAAGCCACGCAATGCCGACCAATACACATTTATTATTGGTTCAGAAGAATATTAACAAAATCGGATAATGAAGGAACCACTTTACCTCTAAGTATTGTGCCTCTGTCATGTACTTGTCGGAAACCTCACTGTAGTGCCCCGGCTCACCCTCCTCCAGATGCAACTTGAAGTACGCCCTGGTCGCTTGAATGTGGGCATTTGATATTGACTGTGTGACGATCTTCCTGGCGTTCATATGGAAGACGAAATGAGCGTGATCCAACTGCTAGACCTCGTCCTCCAAACGGTACCATATCTGGAAGAAGAAACATATAAGTAAATGTATTTAACCTATAACAGATTTGTATTACACATATCTTCTTCATACTTACCATGAAGTCGTGCCACACAGCGTCCTAGTGGTTGTCGTGAACAACGTCTTGGGCCGTAGCGTAATTGTCATCACATGTAGCGGAGCCATTCACTACACCAAGGTAGTGCAAACAGACTAGACAGCTCAAGACACCGTTCACCTGCTGGTGGTGTCCCTGTCCCGTAAATGAGAAGTCTTCCCAAGACCTGATAAATGATTCTCAATTAGTACATATATAAGTCTAAAAATATCTAAATTGAATTTTAGAGATTTACTTCGACAAATCTCACTTCATCACATTTTAAACAATTGTTCTCGTTGGCATGTTCTTTCAAGAAAAGCATGCAGTTGCCTGGGCACATATCAATCTTTTCATAGTTCATACCAAGACCAGAAAACAATTTGTTAGATTGGTACATATCTTTAGGCAATTTATTGGGCTGCGGAAGGACATCGCTGATCAATTTGATGAGGTCTTGTAGTAGTTATTGAAGAAGAAATACTTAGACTTAATTGCCATAAATCTAGTCAAGAAACTGAGGATCATCACTTTAGTGTGTTCATGCAACAACTTTTCTGATGCCTCGAGAAGCTTGAAGAACTTCTTTGCCTCCATTATAGTAGGATTCCCTGTCAATTCAGGATTTATGGATGCAAGCATCTCGTCCATACCGATCCCCATGCTGTCAGCCTCATCTCGATCTTTTACGGCTTGAGATGGTGTCTTGCCATGAAAGGTCCACAACTCATAAGTTAGCATGAAACCGTTTCGACACAAGTGAAACGTCATCATTACATTACCGAAACACTCGGCATTCTGACATTTGGTACATGGGCCCACACCTTACTATTGTTTGAAAATGAAAAAGCTCGTTGTATAAAAGCATCCGTCTTGGTGAACCACTCCCTTGAGTGTCTCCCATCCTTTTTCCAACCAATTTACATCCAGGTGCTGTCTTCAGCCATGTTTGAGGGTATACCTTCAAAGAAGAGAAATCATTATTAGTTTATTTTTGATTTTATGTCACGGTCCTAAAACTAGGCAGATAGGTCCTAACCCACCCAAGAGTGACCGAGGCAACGTGCTTATGACAAGACACGAGGTCTAAATCCAGATGAAATTTTAGCAGCATAACCCCACTGTTCTCCAACTGCACGCCCAAGAATGGTACAATAGAGAACAACAGGGTTATGCGATCAAAATCACATCCGGATCCTGAGCCCGTACCTAGCTCATCATAAGCACGCCCTTGGTCACTTTCAAGCTGTCCAAAAATGGACAATTCTGAACCTGCATGTCTCACATGCTATCGCATGTGGTAAGGGCCTATCCGGAACAGGTGATGCATTTCTATAAGTTACACATTTTCTTTTCATTTTTAAGTCATTTACGAGAAAGGAAAGAACAAGAGAGAGAGAGAGAGATAGAGGAAAGTTGGTCTTAGATGATAGTTACACGTCTGGATGCACCATCCACGCAAGCTCTGCTGTAGACAAACGGTTACCGTCGCCAATTATGGTTCTGAGACTTTACCTGCGACGGCTTAGGTTTACCATTGCAATTCGCTTCCGTGCCGCCCTCACCATCCTCGTTCGCTTCCGTGCTGTCTCGACGTGTACGTTACGACTACAACTGTATATACGGCACAAACGCATTTAATGTGTGGCGTGCCATGTCGGGTCAGGGCGTGCCAGGCCTGGCAGGTCTGAAACCCATTTACTTACATAAGTAGTCATTCAATTTTATTAAATATAAACATTAAACAATAAGTAGCAATTAATGAACAACATAATAAACTAACTAATAAACAATTACCCTAACTAAAGAACATAATAAATTGCACAATAAAAATTTTGCATAATCAATGTTGCATAATATCATGAATGCAAAGGTTCAACGGTAGAGGATTTGGTGCAATGCGTGAAACTTGACGTCTTTATCCGTGGATGACGAATCGACGATAATAAGTAGAAGAAGAACATTGATGTCGAAGAGTCAGTGAAGAAGATCGCAGCAGCGACGACGATCTTGCTCGATCCTCCCTCTTCCTTCTCTCTTCTTTCCTCTTTCTTCCTTGCAGTGAGGACTTCTTACTCCTTAGATGGCGGCTCACAATGAGAACAGGGCGGTGAGGAGAGGGTTGTGGGTCGTTTATATAGGAGGAGCGGTGAGGTTAGGGTGTAATCCAAGTAGGAAAATTGTGGGAACAGGTAGGGCCTTGGTGGGGTACCACGTGGGCTCCTCAGGGGTGGGGCACGATGTTCTAGGGCCCAAATAAGTCAATTACCCAAAAACTCGTCGTGCGGAAAAATAAGAATTCGAGTCCAAATCCTAGAAATCGGACTAATCCGTATGAAGTCGGACAAGTGCGTTCGGGTACAGAGAGGAATATCAGACATGTCCGGTGTTGTGCCTGATAAGTCCACTAATTTACGGTGAGTTGGTCCGAAGTGTTCCAGTAACAATTATCGGACTAGTCCGTAGTTGTAACGGACAAGTCCGGGGGAACACAAAAACACAACCAGATTTGTCCGTAAATTTATCGAACAAGTCCGAATGGGAACAGAAACAAAGTCAGACTAGTTCATACCATGTGTCAGACAAGTCCCTTATTCAGAAGAAAACTGAATTAAGCCAGAGTAGACGGGTATATCGGGCTAGTCTGTGGATAGGTCCAGACAAGTCCATACCCCAAACTGATTTTAATTGTTGTTTTGCCTCTAACTCATTTTAATCTGGTTCCTTATTGTGTTGCATTATATTATACATGTATGAGAATGAATGCAATGCATGATTGATGAAAATGAGTGTGTTACACTCTCGACGGGTGACAAACGAGCCCTGGAAGCCCTTGCTCACCCAATGGCCGCATAGGGCACGGTACGTGTTCGGGCGGCTGTCAAGCCACGCAATGCCGACCAATACACATTTATTATTGGTTCAGAAGAATATTAACAAAATCGGATAATGAAGGAACCACTTTACCTCTAAGTATTGTGCCTCTGTCATGTACTTGTCGGAAACCTCACTGTAGTGCCCTGGCTCACCCTCCTCCAGATGCAACTTGAAGTACGCCCTGGTCGCTTGAATGTGGGCATTTGATATTGATTGTGTGACGATCTTCCTGGCGTTCATATGGAAGACGAAATGAGCGTGATCCAACTGCTAGACCTCGTCCTCCAAACGGTACCATATCTGGAAGAAGAAACATATAAGTAAATGTATTTAACCTATAACAGATTTGTATTACACATATCTTCTTCATACTTACCATGAAGTCGTGCCACACAGCGTCCTAGTGGTTGTCGTGAACAACGTCTTTGGCCGTAGCGTAATTGTCATCACATGTAGCGGAGCCATTCACTACACCAAGGTAGTGCAAACAGACTAGACAGCTCAAGACACCGTTCACCTGCTGGTGGTGTCCCTGTCCCGTAAATGAGAAGTCTTCCCAAGACCTGATAAATGATTCTCAATTAGTACATATATAAGTCTAAAAATATCTAAATTGAATTTTAGAGATTTACTTCGACAAATCTCACTTCATCACATTTTAAACAATTGTTCTCATTGGCATGTTCTTTCAAGAAAAGCATGCAGTTGCCTGGGCACATATCAATCTTTTCATAGTTCATACCAAGACCAGAAAACAATTTGTTAGATTGGTACATATCTTTAGGCAATTTATTGGGCTGCGGAAGGACATCGCTGATCAATTTGATGAGGTCTTGTAGTAGTTATTGAAGAAGAAATACTTAGACTTAATTGCCATAAATCTAGTCAAGAAACTGAGGATCATCACTTTAGTGTGTTCATGCAACAACTCTTCTGATGCCTCGAGAAGCTTGAAGAACTTCTTTGCCTCCATTATAGTAGGATTCCCTGTCAATTCAGGATTTATGGATGCAAGCATCTCGTCCATACCGATCCCCATGCTGTCAGCCTCATCTCGATCTTTTACGGCTTGAGATGGTGTCTTGCCATGAAAGGTCCACAACTCATAAGTTAGCATGGAACCGTTTCGACACAAGTGAAACGTCATCATTACATTACCGAAACACTCGGCATTCTGACATTTGGTACATGGGCCCACACCTTACTATTGTTTGAAAATGAAAAAGCTCGTTGTATAAAAGCATCCGTCTTGGTGAACCACTCCCTTGAGTGTCTCCCATCCTTTTTCCAACCAATTTACATCCAGGTGCTGTCTTCAGCCATGTTTGAGGGTATACCTTCAAAGAAGAGAAATCATTATTAGTTTATTTTTGATTTTATGTCACGGTCCTAAAACTAGGCAGATAGGTCCTAACCCACCCAAGAGTGACCGAGGCAACGTGCTTATGACAAGACACGAGGTCTAAATCCAGATGAAATTTTAGCAGCATAACCCCACTGTTCTCCAACTGCACGCCCAAGAATGGTACAATAGAGAACAACAGGGTTATGCGATCAAAATCACATCCGGATCCTGAGCCCGTACCTAGCTCATCATAAGCACGCCCTTGGTCACTTTCAAGCTGTCCAAAAATGGACAATTCTGAACCTGCATGTCTCACATGCTATCGCATGTGGTAAGGGCCTATCCGGAACAGGTGATGCATTTCTATAAGTTACACATTTTCTTTTCATTTTTAAGTCATTTACGAGAAAGGAAAGAACAAGAGAGAGAGAGAGAGAGAGAGAGAGAGAGATAGAGGAAAGTTGGTCTTAGATGATAGTTACACGTCTGGATGCACCATCCACGCAAGCTCTGCTGTAGACAAACGGTTACCGTCGCCAATTATGGTTCTGAGACTTTACCTGCGACGGCTTAGGTTTACCATTACAATTCGCTGCCGTGCCGCCCTCACCATCCTCGTTCGCTTCCGTGCTGTCTCGACGTGTACGTTACGACTACAACTATATATACGGCACAGACGCATTTAATGTGTGGCGTGCCGTGTCGGGTCAGGGCGTGCCAGGCCTGGCAGGTCTGAAACCCATTTACTTACATAAGTAGTCATTCAATTTTATTAAATATAAACATTAAACAATAAGTAGCAATTAATGAACAACATAATAAACTAACTAATAAACAATTACCCTAACTAAAGAACATAATAAATTGCACAATAAAAATTTTGCATAATCAATGTTGCATAATCAAATTTGTATTATCAAAAAACCATAATAAAAAATGCATAATCCCAATTGCATAACCACAATTCTATTGTATAATCAACATTGCATTCACAATTTCATTAACATTTCTGAAATTTCATTCACAATCTCAATCAAAATTGCATTCACAATGGCTCGGGTGGGCGACCTCGGGTTGGCAGCTGGGAGCCATGTCTGTCGGCCAGGGAGGGTTGGGGGGGGGGCGGGTGGGTGAGGGATAAGATGGGGCGGGGGCTCGTGTGGGGGGGAGCTCGGGTGGGGGGAGCCAAGGTCGTCGGCCAGGCACACGGGAGGGGGGGCTCGGGTGGGGGGGGGGGAGATCAGGTGGGGGGGCCTTGGGTGGGGGGATCGAGTGGGAGGCGGTGGGGCGGCGATGGCTGTCGATGATATGGGACTCGAATGGGGTGGCAATGGAGGGAGGGGGAGGGAGAGAGGAGGCAGTTTACTTGAGCTGCGGGCGCGACATCGAGGTGCGGTGGCTGGTGATGACAAATGGCGGAAGCGTGGTGCATGACAGAGAAAAGGTGGATGAAGGCGCGAAATGAGGAGGAAGTTGCGTTGGGCTGGCTAAAAAGGAATAATGAACGATGGTTAGGTCTACCGTCACCAATAAATGGCTTATTTGTGACGGTTAGACCTACCATCACCAATTATGGGCCTTATTGGCGACGGTTTAGGTCTACCGTTGCCAATTATGGCTCGGGTGGGCCTCGTACTCGACCCATATTGAGGACGACCCTTATTGCTGACAGGGGGTGATCGCTCATAACTAATTGGCAATGGGGCTAGGTCAACTGTCGCAAATTAAGGCCTAGTTGACGACGGTGGCATTTAGCCATTGTCAATTATTTAATTGATGACAACAATGTAATCAATTAATTTGTCCATCATCTATTTTTGCAATTCCTGTACTGTCGGTTTGACTCGTTGATTTGAGTTCATGTGGGTGTTGATTCGTGATCTCTTTGTGTTGTAACTTTGTGGAAGCTTCAGATTGTGAGTTGCCCCACAGATCGTTGTTATTTCCCCAAGATTTAGTGGAAGAACAAGTCGGCCTTCGTGGTGGCTTGGTGAGGAAAGAGTTGAGTGAAACCCGGTCCTTTGTGGACTCCTCGACGTGGATGTAGTCTTCTCCGTGAAGCTGAACCATGGTATAAATCTTATGTCTTGTGCTCTTGATTTGTCTTCCTCATTCTTCGCTATATCAACTCTAGGGTTTTTCACATTCTTCACTCCAACCTTGGATCCACCTACATCTAGTTGTTTATTCTTCGTGCACTTATTCTACTAGATTTCTTGGTTGTTATACTTCATAGTTCATTATGTAGATTGTTGAAAAACTCCTAAAAATGTTAGCTTTTGTGCACTACATTTCTGTGACCAAACTAGTCTGCCCCCAGGCCGGACTAGTCCTCACTCTTCTTGCTAATTAGCTTTTATTAAGTCAAATTTCAGGTTTTTCGCCTATTCACCTCACTCTAGGCAACTTTCACCAGATGTATCCTATGCTCTAAGCATCACGAGTAGGTATTAATTAAATTATGGTGATGCTTATAGGACCATTGCCAAAAACATCCTTAAGTACTTGAGAAGAACTAAAGATGCGTTCTTAGTGTTTGAATGTGATGAAGAGCTTGTTGTAAAAGGTTACACTAATGCTAGCTTCCAAACTGATAAGGATTATTCTAGTCGCAATCCTGTTTTGTATTCTGCCTCAATGGAGGTGTAGTGAGCTGGAAAAGTTCTAAGCAAGATATAGTAGCAGATTCAACGATAGAGGCAGAGTATATTGCAGCTTCTGAAGCCGCAAAAGAAGTTGTTTGGATTAGAAAATTTGTTTTTGAGTTTGGTGTTGTTCCTAGTGCGTCTGGTCCTGTGGATCTCTATAGTGACAATAGTGGAATTATCACACAGGCAAAGAAGCCTAGATCACACAAAAGATGCAAACACATACTATGATGCTATCACCTCATTCGAGAGATCATCAATTGAGTTGATGTGAATATATGCAAGGTGCACTCGGATTTGATTGTTGCAAATCCATTGCAAAGCCTCTTCCACAATCAAAGCATGAGACGCACACAAGATCTATGGGTGTTAGATACTTACATTAGTGATCATAGTGTGTAGAGGGAAACTTGTGTCATAACTATGTTTATGTACCATTAAATAAATTGTTATATGAGTAATCTTATTTACTTTGATCATCAAGTATGTGACTTGTTCGTGAAACTCTTTGTTAATAGTAATATTACTCTAAACGATCCCTAGTCTATATCATTATATGAGATAATAAGGACACACATACTAGCAAATGTATTAATCGATGATCACATTTCAAGGATCATAGATATGGAGATATCACATTAATAATGTGAACACATGTTGCTAAATTGACCCACTTCAAGACACTACTGGGATTGTTATTTTTCATATGTGCCATCAGTGATACACCTGCTACATCTTTAAACCTGAGATTGCCATTGTTTCTCACTATGTGTAGTTGTGTACTTTGAGACTACCAAATGCTACTCCGTAACTAAGTAGTCATAAAAGTTGTCTTCGTGTACATAATTAAACATGGAATGGGATGTGTGCGGATCAAGACGGGATTTGCGCCTTTAAAATAATAGGAGAGATATCTTTAGACCCTTCAAGATAGTTGAATTGGGAAGTTCATGTGTAATATCCCAAATATTTAAAAAAATAACGTCGTGGTCAGAAATACTAGGGAGTTGACCAAAAATTTGACTCGATCAATCATTGCTCCAACAAAATTGCTCCCATAGAAGATCGAAGACCATTGATGCATAGAGCTCATTGAAATAGTTCCAGAAAAAATAACTTCATAGCAAGAAATAATAGAGAGTTGACCAAAGTTTGACTCCTTGAACCTTTAATCTAATGGAAGATCGGAGACTATAGATGCATCGAGCTCGTCGAGACGATTCCATTTCACTACTCATACGTTTGGTATAGAGACAGGATGATTAAATTGTGATCCGATTTAATTTGAATCATTGGATCGTCTATTAAATCAACTGCATATAAAAAACATCAGCAGAATTTGTTTCTCCGACTCTCAGCACCGTCATCCAAAGTTATCTCCCAGCGCCGTCATCTTCAAAGATTCCTCCACGAGCAACTATTGCCGTTGCTCTTGCCGCTCCGTTGCTTGCTTGCTGCACTGTCATACCGGTTCTAGCCGTAGGTTTCCGTTGCCACCTCTAATTGCTTTGACTTTTGTTGAGAGCTGCTGCTGCTTGGGTCCTTGAGCGGTGAACCGGTGCTGTGGTAGCTGGGTTGGCCACCGAGAATACTAGATTGTGGGTAGGAGGCCAGGGATCATAGCGCTGTCAGGAGGGCAAAGAAAAAAAACAGCAGTTGCCGCAGCCGCAGTTCATGTGTTGCTGCCCTGTCCTGGTAATCACCCTCTGTTTCTTGATTTGTTTATGCAGTCATTAATTAATCTAATATCTGATAGCCTATTGAATTGGTTCTATTGTCGCAGTTAATGTCCCTGTTGCTACCGTAATTCGTATTGTTACTACTGCTACTGATTTGGGGTGTTGATGCCAATAGAATGCATTTAAATATTCCTGGCTGCTCCTACCGATTGTTGCCAGGCTAGGGTAAGCCATAGAAAAAAACAGTTGTACAGCACATTTCCTGTTGTGGTTGTTTTCCTTTTCCACCAGTTTATTACTGTGTACTTGAGTACTGTGCGTTGATGCTATGTTATAACTAGGATAAATTTGGTTATGTACTAAATGCGTTTCTAAGTGTAGTTATGTTCTATAGGCTTGGAGAGTTCCGTTGTAGAAAGAGCATCTGCAGATTCTCGTCGAGGTTAAGGCAAGTGCATCTCAGGTTTTATTCTAATATGTGTGAATTGCTTGTGATCAAGCTTTCTTGTGCTTTTGATTCTTATTTGAGATTCCAATATTCAATTGCTTTATGGTTCTAATTTATTCATGTTCAAGATTCAAGTTGTTCATTTAATTATCATTTGACTACCGGATAAGTCCGGAGTTGTTCTTATATTCAAGTTCCTGTAAGTAAGTTGCTGACTCCACTTGCTCGGCTTTATCGGTAAACGCTATGGAGTATTCAAGTATCATCCCTTTCAAACGGAAACTACTATTTTCTTGTTCTCCAGTTCAAGTTTGATTCGCTATGTTTAATTCGGTTTGATTCTATCGTTCTTCTAGCTGTAAGTGTACTTGTTGAGTGTTTTTACTCACTCTTGTGTTTATTTGGTTTTTTGGTACCCGTTGACCAAGCATGCATTAGGAAGAGGGTAGCATCTGCACTTGAG
Organism: Tuctoria greenei; assembly: GCA_036927565.1. Taxonomy (NCBI): domain Eukaryota; kingdom Viridiplantae; phylum Streptophyta; class Magnoliopsida; order Poales; family Poaceae; genus Tuctoria; species Tuctoria greenei. The sequence goes on from JAYESD010000010.1 coordinate 97,425,206, forward strand.
CACGCAAACCATTTAATAGGCTTAGTTTATGAAAATTCTTAATTAATTGCATAATTTTGTGACATTGAGACTGCGATGTGGTTGTTTGAGTCTTTAATTCACTTGTGTGGATGAATGTGAGTTTAATAGTGTTGCTATATAATATTATGTCTGCTATTGTGTTTTTGTTGCCCGCGGTTGATAGAGTTTTCAAAGTAGACTTAGTCGAAATTTCTAATATCTTTCTTACTTAGTAGAAATGTTTAGATAGTTTTAGTACCACTCAGAGGGTGTTCATACCCGGGGCATTACAGTTGGTACTCAGAATCTAGATCGTGTTGTATAGTTATTGATTTTAATAACTAAAATATTATAAAAAATATATTAATATACGTCCATAGTTAAATTGACACACTTATGCACAATAGGATGGGTTTTATGGGCGTACCTTGCATTCTTTTCTCGCTGCATATTTTTCTTGTGTTTATTTTTGTTATGATGATATGCTGTTAATTATATTTTTGTTGTATTTCAAACTATTAGAATTATGCCTCCGAGGAGGAGCGCACATGCTATCACGCGTGATAGAGGTCGTAGTGGAGAGATTCCAACGACACCGTTCTCTTTGTGCTTAGTGATGAAAGTGATGACTGTGAGAAGCTTAGAAAATCTTTCTGAGACTTATATATCAATATAGGGCAGTCATATAAAGAAATCCTCTCACTATAACATCACGGTAGTTAAAGAGGTTAGAGGTGTGCAGATCCAATTTCAGATTACACTCCTATGGTAAAGATGTAGCTTTGATGCGAGTAACACGAGAAATGATCAGAAGAGGGTTCATAAGGAGGGAGGAGAGTCCTCTCAACAGACCTCATTCAAGAAGCCTAAAAAAACAATTCCTCTCAACAATCCTTCAAAACCAAACAGTCAGGTGCTCAATCTTCTACGGGGCAGCACACTTCGAGTGTCTCGTTTATGCGTTCCATTCCAGGACAAGGTTTGATTTGTTTCAAGTGTGGAAAGCCTCATCGTGCTTCAGAGTGCGGTTTTTCTGGGACATGTCGTCTCTTTGGGAGAGAGGGACATATGACTCTTGTTTGCAAGAAAAACCCAGATTCTATTATCAAGTGGCAGAAGCCAAACTCTTCCTTATCAGGACCCACATCTATGGCTAGCTCTAGGGGCTCAGCTCCAATAGTTAATGCACCTCGTGGCACCGTTTGAATGATGTTTGGTCCTCCAGCTCCACATTACCTGTTTCCTCAGCAATATTTTCCTCCGTCAGGCTACTATTGGCCTGCACCCCAACTCCAAGCTCCATATGTTAGCTACTCCTCCTACTCTTCTAGCTTAGCCTACTCAAAACCTTGCAGGAGGATCTACTTCCATACCTGTTGGAGTCTACACCATGCCAATGCAACCTTATTTGAATCACCCGGATGTGGTTTCAGGTACTCCCATTGGTGCCACCCATGATGATCATGTTTTATTTGATTCATGTGCATCATTTTTGTTCATTTCACTTGATTTCATAACAAAAGTAAATATTTCTAGTCAAGAGATATTTCAGTCGATTCTATTAGTTTTCCTTGGTTTCTAGTTTCGTGGTCTTTCCTCACTGCATTATTTCTACAGGAGGTGATGAACTCATAGCTAATCCAATGGTAACTCCATTACATAATTTTGATGTTATCCTTGTCATGGACTGGTTGCATCACTATCGAGCCATTATATCTTGTTTATGGAAAACTGTTACATTGAAGGCACCATCTGTGCAAATTATATCTTTTCAAGCCGATACACCTATTCAATCTTTAATTATGATGGCAAGTATATTTCCTGGTCGTCGTTTTGTGAAGACAAACTTTCTATGGAGACTTGTCGAGAAGCCGACTAAATCGTTGGTGGTTGAGGAGATTTCGATAGTGCAAGACAATTTTGATGTCTTTTTAGTGAGCTGCCGGGAATGCCACCTAAGCGAGAAGTGAAGTTTAGAATTTATCTTGTACTTGATACCCGTCCTGTATCCATTGCACCCTACCGATTATCTTGTCCTTTTCAAGAGGAGTTAGGAAGCATTTGGATGATCTATTGGCCAAGAAGTTGATACGCTGTAGTGTTTCACCTTGGCGAGCTTCAGTATTATTCACTAACAAGATGGAAGTTGCCGTATGTGCGTGGATTATCATGGGTTAAATGCAGTGACAATTAAAAACAAGTACCAGTTACCTCGCATTGATGTTTTGTTCAATCGGTTAATAGGAGCCAAAGTCTTTTCTAAGATCTATCTTCAATCCGGCGACAACCAAATTTCTGTTCGAGAGTAGGATACTGAAAAGACTACTTTTTCTACCATGTATGGCCATTATGAGTTCAGAGATATGTCTCACTGATCCACTTGCATATCTTATAGGGACGACGAATAGTATGCTTCATAGAATGGAGGAGTTTGTAGTGGTCTTTATTGATGATATACTTGTCTTCTCCAAAACTAAAGTAGAACATGAGAAACATTTGAGGAGAGTTCTTGAGACTCTAAGGATTCATAAGTTCTATGCCAAATTGAAGAAGTGTGAGTTTTGGTTCTCATAAGTTGGCTTTCTAGGTCATTTAATTAATCAACATGACATCTCTATTGATCCAAGCAAATTTTCTATAATAGTTGAATGGGAAAAGCCAACCAAGTCAAGGAGATAACGAGTTTCTTGAATATGATTGATTATCATTGTCATTTTGTAAATGATTTCTCTAGCATTGCTAACCCTATGACACAACTTACCCAGAAGAACGTCAAGTTCGTGTGGACTCACGAATGTGAGCATTGCTTTCAATTTTTGAAGGTGAAGTTTTTCACTGCTCCTATCCTCACCCTTCCCAAGCCATGTAGACGTTTCATCATCTATTAAGGTGCTTCTCGTGTGGGACATTGTTGTTTACTTATACAAGAAGGAAAACTGATTGTCTATGCCTCAAGACAGTTAAAGATGCATGAGTACAATTATTCCACTCATTATCTAGAGCTTGCTGCTGTAGTTTTCATGCTGGAAATCTGGAGACATTATTTATATATGAAGTCATGTGATATTTTCATCAATCATACAAGTTTGAATTATATAATCACTCAGAAGGACTTAAGTTTGAGGCAATGGAGATGGTTGGAGTTGATCAAAGACTATGACTTGAACATCCTGTACACACCTTGTAAAGTAAATGTGGTGGCTGATGCATTTATGCCGTAGAGCTACTCCCCCTACTATGAATTCCTTAATAGCTGATTTTGAGCGGGTGGATATTTCTTATTGTTATGCTAAAGTTGTGGAGGTAGAGACTCAACTAATCTTATCATCAGATATCCTAGAACCAGCTTAGAGTCACAACAACGAAACCCCTTGTTGCTAGATGTTAAGAAACAAATTCAAGAAGGAAAAGTAGGATATTTCACTTTGGACGCCGTTGGGGCCGCTCAGTTTCGTGGTCGCTTATGCGTGCCACAAACATCTCAAGTTAAGAAGATATTCTTAAAGTGGCACATCGTGCTCGTTATACCGTGATCTTGGAGAGAATAAAATATACCATTATTTGAAGAACTATTGGTGGAAGAGAATGAAGGTGGTTGTAGCAAAGTATGTGGCTTCACGTGGGGTTTGCCAATGAGTGAAGGCTGAACGTAAGAGTGCTGCTGGGAAATTACAGTCTCTTGAGGTCCCCGTGTGGCTGTGGGAGGATATCACTATGGATTTTGTTGCTGGCTTACCACGTTCTCCAAGAGGATGAGATACTATTTGGATGGTAGTTGATCGTCTTAGTAAGGTTGCCCACTTCATTCCTATTCGGTCCACTAGTTCAGCGAGTCATTTGGTACCTATTTAAATAAGTGAAGTAGTGTGACTACATGGTGTACCTCGCACCATTGTTTCAGATAGAGATGCTAAGTTTATCTCCAAGTTGTGGGAGAGCTTACAGTTAGCGTTAGGGACAACTCTAAGGATTGGCACCGCTTTTCACGCTTAAATAGATGGACAGTTTGAGCATACGTTTCATGCCTTGGAAGATATGCCCCGATCATGTGTTATATCTTGGAAAGAGAGTTGGGAAAACCACTTACCGTTGGTGGAGTTCTCTTATATAGCATCTACCACTCTAGCATTCGATGTGCGCTCTATGAGGCTCTTTATGGAAGGAAATGTAGGTCACCACTTTGTTTTGATGCAGCTGGTAGGAAATTTGTTTTATGTCCAGATTGGGTTCAACAATCGACTCAACGAGTTGCTAAAATTTGAGAACCCATGCTGACAACAGCAAAGTAGGCAGAAGTGCTACGCTGATATTAGAAAGCTAGACTTGGAGTTTCAAGAAGGTGATGAGATTCTTCTTAGGTTATCACCTACAAAGGGTGTTGTGAGATTTGGTACTAAGGCAAAGCTTAATCCAGATATATTAGACCTTTTGTTATCAAACAGCGAGTGAGAAAATTGGCATATTAGTTAGAGTTGCTGGAGTCAATGAGAGGAGTTCATGATGTATTCCAGGTCTCAATATTGAGGAAGTATCTCAAGATCCAGGGCACCACATAACCGTAGACATAGTGACTATTAAACAAGATTTCCAGTTAGTCTCGTCCTGTGAGGATCTTGGATACCTCTAAGAGGGTGCTTAGACGAAAGGCAATCATGTTTGTGAAGGTTCTATGGACGAATCAAACTAAGCTTGAAGCCACTTGGGAGATTGAGTCTGAGAAGCGAGAGAAATACCTGGGAGCTTCAGTGATCATTTACTGTTTTCTTTAAGTCATCAATTTCCTGTCATTTTCTTGTATAGTGGTAATCAAGAATTCCAGGGCGAGTTCTTTTGACGGAGGGGGGATGTAATATACCGAATATTTAGGAAAAAATAATGTCGCAGTCAGAAATCCTAGGGAGTTGACCAAAAATTTGACTCGTTCAACCATTGCTCCAATAAAATTGCTCCCATAGAAGTTCGAAGATCATTTATGCATGGAGCTCATTGAAACGGTTCCAGAAAAAATTAACTTCATAACGAGAAATAATAGAGAGTTGACGAAGTTTGACTCCTTGAACCTTTGATCCGATGGACGATCGGAGACCATAGATGCGTAGAGATCGTCAAGACAATTTCGTTTCACTACTCGAACGCTTGATTTGGAGAAAGGATAACTACATTGAGATCTGATTTAATTTGAATCGTTGGATCGTCTATTAGGTCAACTGCATATAAAAAAACATCAGCAGGGTTTGTTTCTCCGAATCTCAGCGCCATCATCCAAAGCTATCTCCCAGTGCCGCCATTTTCAGAGTTTCCTGCACGAGCAACTATCGCTGCTGCTCTTGCCGCTCCGTTGCTTGCTTGCAGAGCTGCCATACCGGTTCTAGCCGTAGGTTTCCATTGCCACCGCTAATTCCTTTGAGTTTTGTTGAGAGCTGCCGCTGCTTTGGTCCTTGAGCAGTGAACCGGTGCTGTGGTAGCTTGGTTGGGCACCGAGACTGCTAGATTGTGGGGAGGAGGCCAGGGATCAGTGCACTGTCAGGAGGGAAAAATAAATCAGCAGTTGCCACAGCCGCAGCTCTGGTGTTGCTGCACTGTCCTGGTAATCACCGCGTAGGTTTCGCTTGAGTTGTTTATGTAGTCATTAATTGATCTCTGATAGCCGATTGAACTGGTTCTGCTGTCGCAGTTAATGTCCCTGTTGCTACTGTAATTCGTATTGTTTCTACTGCTACTATTTTGGGGTGTTGATGCCAATAGATTGCATTTAAATATTCCTGGCTGCTCCTACCGATTGTTGCCTGACTAGGGTAGCCATAGAAAAAAACAGTTGTACAGCACATTCTTTGTTGTAATTGTTTTGCTTATCCACCAGTTTATTACTGAGTACTTGAGTACTTGAGTACCATGCTTTGATGTTCTGCTATAAGTAGGATAAATTTGGTTATGTGCTAAATGCGTTTCAAAGTGTTGTTATGTTCTATAGGCCTGAAGAGTTCCGTTGTAGAAAGATCATCTTCAAAAGAGCATCTGCTGGTTCTCGTTGAGGTTAAGGCAAGTGCATAGCGGGTTTTATTCTAGTATGTGTGAATTGTTTGTGATCAAGCTTTCTCGTGCTTTTGATTCGTAACTTGAGCTTCCAAGATTCAATTGCTTTATACCAGTTATGTTCGGAGTTGTTCTTATATTCAAGTTCCTGTGAGTAAGTGCTGGTCCCACTTGCTCGGCTTTACAGGTAAACGCTAAAGAGTATTCAAGTATCATATGTTTCATACGGAAACAACTATTTCATTGTTCTCCAGTTCAAGTTCGATTCACTATGTTTCATTCGGTTTGATTCTATCGTTCTTCTAGCTCAAAGTGTACTTGCTGAGTGTTTTTACTCATTCTTATGTTTTTGATTTTTAGGTACCCGTTGATCAAGCATGCATCGGGAAGAGAGTAGCATATGCACTTGAACACGCAAACCATTTAAATAGCTAAGTTTATGAAAATTCCTAATTAATTGCATAATTTTGTGGCGTTTAGACTGCGGTGTGGTTGTTTGAGTCTTTAATTCACTTGTAGGATGAATGCAACTTTATTAGTGTTGATATAATATTATGCCTGTTATTGTCTTTATGTTCCCCGCGGTTGATAATGTTTTCAAAGGGGACTCTATCGAAATTTTTAATATTTTTCTTACTTAGTAGAAATGTTTAGTTGGGTTTAGTACCGTCCAGGGGTATTGATACCCTAAGCGTTATAGCATGACCATGCCAAAGTGATTAAAGATTAATCACAATGATGAAAAGTTAATCATGAAATGAATCCACTATTTGATCGAGTGAATGGTCTAGCTATCATAAGGATGACTTACATCTCGCCTTGAGCATGACTCGTATCGTGAGACAAATGGATTAGCATGCTGAATATATGTAGGTTCAGCCGATATGATCTTTATGTATATTCGGGAGTCAGTATGTCCTGCCAGGTATCACTATTGTCTTGTGGTTGGAAATGGTTTTCAGTTAGAACCGACTGCACATGAACCTAACAGGTCACACACTTAAGGGGTTAGAATATTGAAAAGCTTGCATGTATGATTGTCTCTAGTGCAAAAGGGAGATTGCTGGCGATATACTCAAGAGGCAATCATAACAATTCAGATTAAGACCTGTTGGATATTTGATCCACAACCGTTTAGGGTACTAATGGTCCTGTGACCTAAAAGCCCATTAGCGCGCCTATAAATATGAGGGTAGGGATAGGGGCAGACTACTCCACCACGTGACAACCCTAGCCGCCACCCCTAGCAGACCTCACACCGAATCCCTTGCCGCGTCCGTGGCGCTAGAACACCAGCGCATGATGTTCCTCGACGTACGTGTGGACTCCGTGGAGGCGCTGCTGCTACTACTGCGCTGATCGGCTATGGTGACGTGACAACATTGCTGTCATGACGAGCACAAAGAGGAGACGAACACGATCGTCTAATGAATGTATCCTAAAGAGGGGGGGGGGGGTGAATAGGCTTTTTGAACTTTCATCGGATCCTGAAACACCTAACAACTAGATCAAATACAGAGAAATCGGACTAGTCCGGTGTGGTGCGGACTAGTCCGGTGTGTGCAGACTAGAACAATCAAGTTTGATCGATGATTTCACATCAAGTACTCTATGCACCGGATAGTAATTTGTAACTTGGATGTATCGCGACAATGAAACTAGGTATGGCACAAATTAACTTTGATTTCAACATTTCAACGTAGGTTATACAAGATTGAGTAAAGTTTAGAATATGACGAACAATAAGAACAAAAGTATGTGTAGGATCGAAGAGCACGTGAAAAGATACCAGAGGGGGTTGAATGGTAGATTTAAAAATCTTGCGCAGCGGAAACAATTAAATCCCAACCCCTTCGACAGAAAAACGATCTGTTAGAGAAATCGTTTGTGAAACTAATCTAAACATGTTTTACCGTGACAAAAGTGATATATATCATAAAGAATCAAGTCACGAAGAAAACACAAGAAGAATCACTCAAATCTGTCGAGAGAAACTCAAGTTATGATCGAAAGATCGAACACAGGTCAACTTGTCCTGCCCGAGAAAAACAGTTTTGGAACGCTGCAAAGAAACTCGTGTAGATCCGAAACCACAAATACAATTACCGTGAAAATTTGACAGGTGATAGATAATCAAGTTGTGAAGACAACCCAAGAAGAATAACGTCAATTTGATCTATAAAACTGGAGTTATGGATCTATAAAACTGGAGTTATGATAAAACCACCGACGAAAGATAGTGATGTCCAGAAGCTCGACGAGTAAAACTTGTCTGGAACAAGTCGGACGAACAAGGCAAAAAAGTTCCTTCAAACTACGAATTTTATTCAATAGAACACAAGAGGAATAGCTCCAAAGTCGTGCCCCACGAGCTCTGGTCTCCCTTGCTTATATAACCAGCTCGAAAGCCAACTCTACTCAAATCAGTACCCTAATCCTACTCCGTTCACGAATCGAAACTTTCCATAGATGCTTAGGACTCTTCTATACACAGATAGAAGCAATCTTAAGACTTCCAAACACCTTAGGAACATATCCCACATTCCTAAAACAACTCAAATTTGTGACCCATATGAAATCCTATCATAACCAACTCGATACTTTCCATACCGAATCATAATCGATTCCGCTGTAGCCAAAGTCATCAACCGTTACGATCCGATCCTTCCAATCAGATCTTCCCATCCATAAACCATCTTTGTAACCATGTTGCCACTTCATGCACCGCATGCATACGTGCAAACACCTTCCTTCGACGTCCAGTAACCTTCATATGCACTGCCCTTGAATCAATCATCCTGCGCGACCTCCTGACCCGCTCAACCATAATTCCTTCTGAATTTCGTTTTTGGAACCTCATCTCCTCCCTAAGAGTAGTCCAAAGGATCCTGTCACCAGCCATAACTTGAACTCAAGCAACACCTGCACATGAACAAACAGCCGATCCGTACGAGCCCAAGTCCGCGACTTGACTCAAGTTAGTTCCGAAACTATAACACCTTAAGTGAGCACCTCACATAAGCATGTTGCAAGGCATATCAAAATGATATCAGCCATAACCACAAAAACACACCAAAAACTTAGTAAAAGAATACTAAGCAACCTTTCCATAAGTGTAAAGCAAGTTCAAAACATTTCACACAAAAATTTGGAACATTACGATCAAGCTCCGAACCGTACCAAAGCTAACCGGAGCTTGAGCTGGAGCTTACCAAAGCTAGTGCAACCTAGCACCGGAGCTCACCAAAGCTAGTCAGGCCTAGCGCCGGAGCTAACCAAAACTAGTCGAAACTAGTCATCCTAAAAGTCGGAGCTAGAAAAACATGTCGGATCTAACCAACATAAGTCAGACCTAGCAAAACATATCGGAGCTTAACAAATACATGCCGGAGCTATCAAAGACATGCCGGAGCTAAAGACAAAGCTCACGGGAGCTACCCAAAAACATGTCGGATCTAGACAAAGTAAGTCGGACCTTGCAGAAGCTTGGAGCTAGAGTCGGACCTTGCCAAAAAGATGTTATGGTAGCATTCAAAACTTTTATTGTCAAAGGCAACGTATTCAGCACACATAGGTCTCACAATCTCCCCCTTGATGAATGCATTGGCAACACCATTTAAAATCCGAACATTGGCATGAAAAGTTTTGAGAACAATTCCCCCCCTTTTTTTGAAAATCAAATGAGATAGAAATAAATTTCTCCCCCTATATATATTTCTCCCCTTTTCATAATAATTCACCATACTATCTATCCCCCTTTGACAATGTATTCAGCAAGGTTCAAAAGAGAAATTTTAATTGTTATGAGCATATTATAACATATGCATATAAAACAAAGCTCATCCAAGTCATACTATCAAGTAACTTACACTATCACAACAATGAGATACATAAAGTAGTGTAAGCCACGCTAGAGATCAAATGTAATTTTCAATTTAAGCAAGTCATGATCTCACAAACTTAACTATTTCAATACCTGAAAGCATGACACTTGTTGCTGCATTTTATTATTTTTCAAGGCACAAATTTAGATCATATGATATTTGCAAGAGATTATATGTGCATCTACCTTATTCTAACCAACCAAGCCAAGCCTATGTCATTTGACAATCAGAAGCTTAAGGACATGGTTTTAGTCATACACAACTTCTTCCAAGTTCATATCTAAGTGCAATGATAAGCCATCTCAAAAGAAGAAGTGCGATGCATGCATATTCTCTTGATCTTTTCTCAACTTATATTTGTTGACAATAACTCAACATGTTAGTTGATTACTTGATTAATTCTTTATGATTAAAAACACTTGTGAGCATGCAACAAGTTCAAAACAGCAAGAAAGTTCAACCATGACCAGATTTAGTGTAAGTAATTATTCCAACTACTAGACATGGCAAAAACTACAAAATGTATAACACGAGTAATGTAGTAAGAACTTTTAGCATGTAAAAGGAATCACAAAGTCATATATGTATGAAATATTATGCTCATATTATTTTAATTTCAGATTCACACATAGACTTCTCAAGTTTGAACTCCCCCTCAATGTAAGCCATGAGGATGCATAACCCCTATTTCACTACGAATGAAACAAAAACGAGAGAAATCCAAAGGTTTTGTAAAAATGTCAGCCGATTGTTGTTCGGTATCTACATGGTGAAGCACAATGTTCCCTTTTTCAACATTATCACGGAGAAAGTGATACCTAATATCAGTGTGCTTAGTTCTAGAATGTTGCATGGGGTTTTTGGCAATGCAAATGACACTAGTGTTATCACAAAACAGTGGAACACTAACTAGATCAACCCCATAGTCCTTAAGTGTTTGAACAATTTAAAGAATATAGGACCAAGCACTAGCAGCAGCTACATATTCAAATTGGGTTGTGGATTGTGCAACTCAATTTTGTTTTCGAGAGGACCAAACAACAAGTTAATTACCAAGAAAATGACCAACACCGGCGTACTTTTCCTATCAATCCTACAACCTCTATAATCAGCATCGGAAAAGCTTTCAAAGTAACGGCTGAGGAAGAAGGAAGAAAAATGCATAATTCTTGAGTTCCATGTAAGTACCTGATAATCCTTTTGACGGCTTGACGATGTGAAGCACGTGGGGAAGCTTGAAACCGTGCACAAAGACTTCGCTAAATTGTATGTCCGCTCTTGATGTCGTGAGGTACAAAAGTGATCCGATCACGCTTCTATATTCTTTTTGATCCACGGGTTCACCATCTTCATCAAGTTTAAGTGTTGTTGCTGTTCCCATTAGTGCCCGAAAAGGCTTGCTTTTGTCCATGTTGAAGCGCCTTAGGAGGTCTTTTGTATACTTCGTTTGATACACAAAGGTACCCTCCTTGGTTTGCTTGATTTGCAGCCCCAAAAAGTACGTGAGTTCTCCCATCATACTCATCTCAAATTCTGAACTCATCATAGCTGAAAACTTGGACACAAGATCATGAGAAGCACAACCAAAGATAATATCATCCACATACACTTAAACGAATAATGAGTCATTGCCATGCTTAAGCACAAAAAGAGTTTTATCAACCTTGCCCATGGTAAACCCCTTTTTAGGTAAGAATGTTTTTAACCTATCATACCATGCTCTAGGGGCTTGTTTGAGGCCGTACAAGGCTTTGACAGTTTGTAAACATGATTAGGAAAATATGAATTTTCAAAACACGGTGGTTGTTTGACATAAACCTCCTCATCTTTGTAGCCATTAATAAAAGCACTTTTAACATCCATTTGATATAGCTTAAAACCTTTAGATGCAGCAAAAGCTAACAAAATTCTTATGGCTTCTAATCTAGCAACAAGAGCAAAAGTTTCATCAAAATCTAGACCTTCAACTTGAGTGAAACATTGAGCAACCAACCTAGCCTTATTCCTAACCACAACCCCATCCTCACTTTGTTTATTTTTAAGCACCCATTTTGTTCCAATTAAAGGGTGACCTTGAGGAGGAGGTACAAGTTTCCAAACATTATTTCATTCAAAATTTTCTAACTCTTCTTGCATGGCGATAATCCAAGATTCATTAGTGAGTGCGTGTGATATATATTTGGGTTCAAAAGAAGCAACAAAAGCAGAATGAGCATGAGAGTTTGGATCGCAAAACCTGGACCGTGTAACTCGTTCGTGCAAGCTTCCAATAATCTATTGTGGAGGATGAATTTTGAGAACCCGGAGGGGAGTGGACACTTCACAAGCTTCTTCTTCTTCATGTTCATCACAAATCGATGAGCTTGTGACTTGAGGAGGATCTGGACCAGCAATGGTGGTCATCGGTGCTGGCTGTGAATCAAAATTAGGAGCTCGAACAATGTCATTAGCTGCTGAATTTTCGAGCAGCAGCTCCACCTCTTCCTCATCTTCAATGAAAATGCTCTCCCCTTGCGGATATGGATCTCGACCTACAATGTTTGGTCTAGTACCTGGGCTAGATTCATCAAAAGACACTTCACAAGTCTCCACAATTTTGTTAGTGTCAAGTAAAAGCACATGATAGCTTCTAGTATGAGATGGACAACCAAGAAACATGCCATAAATGGATCTAGATTCAAATTTATCAAGATTACCATGTTTCTTAACAAAACATTTGCAACCAAAGACCCAAAAGTGCGTAACACTAGGCCTATGTCCAAACCATAGCTCATATGGTGTTTTACCTAGCTTAGCGCGCAAGAAAACACGATTTGAGACATAACAAGCGGTTGCAATCGCATCAGCCCAAAATTTCATAGGAGTTTGATATTCATCAAGCATAGTCCTAGCCATCTCAAATAAGGTCTTGTTCTTTCTTTCTACAACACCGTTTTGTTGAGGTACATATGGTGAAGAAAATTGATGATCTATTCCATTTTTAGCACAAAAGTGATCAAAAGATTGATTTTTAAATCCAGTTCCGTTATCACTTCTAATTGCTTTTAAAGATCCTGGGTGATCAATTGATAATCTAAGAAATAAAGTTCTAAAATGACTAAAAGCTTCATTCTTAGACGCCATAAAGTAAATCCAAGAGTATCTAGAATAATCATCAACAATAACAAGAACATACCATTTACCTCCGAAGGATTGAACACGTGAAGGTCCTACGGTGTCAAGGTGCAAAAGTTGACCCGGTTCAGTTGTCATGATCATTGTGAGAGGAGTATGTGAACCTGCAACCATCTTAGCATGTCTACAAGAAGAGCACACAATTTCTTTGTCCCCTTTAAGCTTAGGCAGCCCACGTATGCGATCAAGAGCACTAACACGCGTTAGGTGATCAAAGCCTACGTGACCAAGTCTACGATTCAAAAAATATAAGTTCTTTGAATCATTAGCAACTAGACACCTATGCTTAGAGGAAGACATATCAAAATCAGCTTTAAAAACTCTTCCAAACCGAGACATGTTAAAAATAAGCTCACTATTTGAACCTACAACTTTGCATCAGTTTTTATTGAAAATAATTTCCAGATTTTCATCTAGCAATTGTGAAACAGAAAGCAAGTTGTATTTCAAAGATTTGACAAGTGCCACATCCTTCAAAGTGTAGTGATCATTTACTCTAAGTTGAGGAATTATCGGTAAAAGTAACATTCTCTACACGTGAAACAAAAGAGAGGGAGGAGAACCATTCTTTGTTATCGGTCATGTGGCGTGAGCAACCTGAATCCACAATCCAAATGTTCTCCTTCTTCAAACATGTAACCTACATAGAAGAACAATACATCGATGACTCAATACTGGGGTTAGTGAAAAGGCATTTAGGTTTCCAGTACTGAGTCACACGACGTGCAGCAGGAAAAACACGCGAAAGCTGAGATAAAACAGCAGGTTTATGAGTCAAAGTTTGAGGTTTTTTATTCTTAACTACTGACCTATAAGGTGTTACTTGTGTAGCACAAAAATCAGTAGCTCCGGAAGCAAAAACAGAAGGTCCGGAGGTAAACTTTGAATGTTTTTGACTCATAACAACAGGTTGCATGTTCCTGACATTCAGTTTAATATGTGCAGCAAATTTTGCATGAAAGTTATGAGATTTAGCAATAATTCTTTCCCTTTTCTGTTGTTTAGCTAGTCTATAACAAAAATCTATGACATGACCATCCCTATCACAGTAGGTACAATGAAATTTAACTTTGTGTTCATGTCTAGATGAGCAAGCAATATTATTATTTGAAACCGAATGAGACAACACTCCTGCAGATTTGAAAACCACTTCTTTTTGTTTAGGAACTGTTTGAATCAAACCATTTCCTAATGACTTTACAATTTTAGATGGATGTGCCTTAGCATGAGCATGAGAATCAAAACCTAAACCAGTTTTAGCATTGCAAGACATGGAAGAATTCAGCAGTAAGTTTAATTTCTTATTCCGATTACAAAACCGATCTGATGTCCTATGCATGTTATCAAGTTTATTGGACAGATCAAGGCAATTTTCACATGAAGTTTTTCCTTTTAATTTGCAATTGGAACAATATTTAACTTCATGAGAACGTAAAGAATTATTCAATATTGAAATTTCATTCATAGCATCTTTTAGTTTCTTTTCAAGATCATCACAACTAGAACAATGCAAATCAATTATAGAACAAGAAGCATCTTTTAAGTTTCCAATGTCAAGTGCAGCAAGCTCTTTGTTCTTTTCAATTTCAAGTTCAAGTCTATCTAGAGTAGAGGAATGTGCAGTTCTTAATGTGGAAAATTGTTCATAGATTAAATCACACGAGGGACAAGAATCATCACTAGAAATCAAAGTTTTCAAATGGTTGATTTCAGATTCTAGTGATTCAATTTTAGCAGCATTATCCCTAAGCTTTTTTTATTTTTCTTAACAATAATAGTTGCATGAGAAATTGTATCACATATTTCAATACAGGTAGAACATACATCATCATTGTCACTGTTGTGTTCTGCATCCTCCTGACTTGATCTTGATCTTGTTTTGCCCGCCATGAAGCATAAGTTGGCCAAATCATCCTTATCTTCGTCACTTCCAATGTCAGCCGATTGTTGTTCGGTATCTACATGGTGAAGCACAATGTTCCCTTTTTCAACGTTATCACGGAGAAAGTGATACCTAATATCAGTGTGCTTAGTTCTAGAATGTTGCATGGGGTTTTTGGCAATGCAAATGACACTAGTGTTATCACAAAACAGTGGAACACTAACTAGATCAACCCCATAGTCCTTAAGTGTTTGAACAATTTAAAGAATATAGGACCAAGCACTAGCAGCAGCTACATATTCAAATTGGGTTGTGGATTGTGCAACTCAATTTTGTTTTCGAGAGGACCAAGCAACAAGTTAATTACCAAGAAAATGACCAACACCGGCGTACTTTTCCTATCAATCCTACAACCTCTATAATCAGCATCGGAAAAGCTTTCAAAGTAACGGCTGAGGAAGAAGGAAGAAAAATGCATAATTCTTGAGTTCCATGTAAGTACCTGATAATCCTTTTGACGGCTTGACGATGTGAAGCACGTGGGAAAGCTTGAAACCGTGCACAAAGACATTCGCTAAATTGTATGTCCGCTCTTGATGTCGTGAGGTACAAAAGTGATTCGATCATGCTTCTATATTCTTTTTGATCCACGGGTTCACCATCTTCATCAAGTTTAAGTGTTGTTGCTGTTCCCATTAGTGCCCGAAAAGGCTTGCTTTTGTCCATGTTGAAGCGCCTTAGGAGGTCTTTTGTATACTTCGTTTGATACACAAAGGTACCCTCCTTGGTTTGCTTGATTTGCAGCCCCAAAAAGTACGTGAGTTCTCCCATCATACTCATCTCAAATTCTGAACTCATCATAGCTGAAAACTTGGACACAAGATCATGAGAAGCACAACCAAAGATAATATCATCCACATACACTTAAACGAATAATGAGTCATTGCCATGCTTAAGCACAAAAAGAGTTTTATCAACCTTGCCCATGGTAAACCCCTTTTTAGGTAAGAATGTTTTTAACCTATCATACCATGCTCTAGGGGCTTGTTTGAGGCCGTACAAGGCTTTGACAGTTTGTAAACATGATTAGGAAAATATGAATTTTCAAAACACGGTGGTTGTTTGACATAAACCTCCTCATCTTTGTAGCCATTAATAAAAGCACTTTTAACATCCATTTGATATAGCTTAAAACCTTTAGATGCAGAAAAAGCTAACAAAATTCTTATGGCTTCTAATCTAGCAACAAGAGCAAAAGTTTCATCAAAATCTAGACCTTCAACTTGAGTGAAACATTGAGCAACCAACCTAGCCTTATTCCTAACCACAACCCCATCCTCACTTTGTTTATTTTTAAGCACCCATTTTGTTCCAATTAAAGTGTGACCTTGAGGAGGAGGTACATGTTTCCAAACATTATTTCATTCAAAATTTTCTAACTCTTCTTGCATGGCGATAATCCAAGATTCATTAGTGAGTGCGTGTGATATATATTTGGGTTCAAAAGAAGCAACAAAAGCAGAATGAGCATGAGAGTTTGGATCGCAAAACATGGACCGTGTAACTCGTTCGTGCAAGCTTCCAATAATCTATTGTGGAGGATGAATTTTGAGAACCCGGAGGGGAGTGGACACTTCACAAGCTTCTTCTTCTTCATGTTCATCACAAATCGATGAGCTTGTGACTTGAGGAGGATCTGGACCAGCAATGGTGGTCATCGGTGCTGGCTGTGAATCAAAATTAGGAGCTCGAACAATGTCGTTAGCTGCTGAATTTTCGAGCAGCAGCTCCACCTCTTCCTCATCTTCAATGAAAATGCTCTCCCCGTGCGGATATGGATCTCGACCTACAATGTTTGGTCTAGTACCTGGGCTAGATTCATCAAAAGACACTTCACAAGTCTCCACAATTTTGTTAGTGTCAAGTAAAAGCACATGATAGCTTCTAGTATGAGATGGACAACCAAGAAACATGCCATAAATGGATCTAGATTCAAATTTATCAAGATTACCATGTTTCTTAACAAAACATTTGCAACCAAAGACCCAAAAGTGCGTAACACTAGGCCTATGTCCAAACCATAGCTCATATGGTGTTTTACCTAGCTTAGCGCGCAAGAAAACACGATTTGAGACATAACAAGCGGTTGTAATCGCATCAGCCCAAAATTTCATAGGAGTTTGATATTCATCAAGCATAGTCCTAGCCATCTCAAATAAGGTCTTGTTCTTTCTTTCTACAACACCGTTTTGTTGAGGTACATATGGTGAAGAAAATTGATGATCTATTCCATTTTTAGCACAAAAGTGATCAAAAGATTGATTTTTAAATCCAGTTCCGTTATCACTTCTAATTGCTTTTAAAGATCCTGGGTGATCAATTGATAATCTAAGAAATAAAGTTCTAAAATGACTAAAAGCTTCATTCTTAGACGCCATAAAGTAAATCCAAGAGTATCTAGAATAATCATCAACAATAACAAGAACATACCATTTACCTCCGAAGGATTGAACACGTGAAGGTCCTACGGTGTCAAGGTGCAAAAGTTGACCCGGTTCAGTTGTCATGATCATTGTGAGAGGAGTATGTGAACCTGCAACCATCTTAGCATGTCTACAAGAAGAGCACACAATTTCTTTGTCCCCTTTAAGCTTAGGCAGCCCACGTATGCGATCAAGAGCACTAACACGCGTTAGGTGATCAAAGCCTACGTGACCAAGTCTACGATTCAAAAAATATAAGTTCTTTGAATCATTAGCAACTAGACACCTATGCTTAGAGGAAGACATATCAAAATCAGCTTTAAAAACTCTTCCAAACCGAGACATGTTAAAAATAAGCTCACTATTTGAACCTACAACTTTGCATCAGTTTTTATTGAAAATAATTTCCAGATTTTCATCTAGCAATTGTGAAACAGAAAGCAAGTTGTATTTCAAAGTTTTGACAAGTGCCACATCCTTCAAAGTGTAGTGATCATTTACTCTAAGTTGAGGAATTATCGGTAAAAGTAACATTCTCTACACGTGAAACAAAAGAGAGGGAGGAGAACCATTCTTTGTTACCGGTCATGTGGCGTGAGCAACCTGAATCCACAATCCAAATGTTCTCCTTCTTCAAGCATGTAACCTACATAGAAGAACAATACATCGATGACTCAATACTGGGGTTAGTGAAAAGGCATTTAGGTATCCAGTACTGAGTCACACGACGTGCAGCAGGAAAAACACGCGAAAGCTGAGATAAAACAGCAGGTTTATGAGTCAAAGTTTGAGGTTTTTTATTCTTAACTACTGACCTATAAGGTGTTACTTGTGTAGCACAAAAATCAGTAGCTCCAGAAGCAAAAACAGAAGGTCCGGAGGTAAACTTTGAATGTTTTTGACTCATAACAACAGGTTGCATGTTCCTGACATTCAGTTTAATATGTGCAGCAAATTTTGCATGAAAGTTATGAGATTTAGCAATAATTCTTTCCCTTTTCTGTTGTTTAGCTAGTCTATAACAAAAATCTATGACATGACCATCCCTATCACAGTAGGTACAATGAAATTTAACTTTGTGTTCATGTCTAGATGAGCAAGCAATATTATTATTTGAAACCGAATGAGACAACACTCCTGCAGATTTGAAAACCACTTCTTTTTGTTTAGGAACTGTTTGAATCAAACCATTTCCTAATGACTTTACAATTTTAGGTGGATGTGCCTTAGCATGAGCATGAGAATCAAAACCTAAACCAGTTTTAGCATTGAAAGACATGGAAGAATTCAGCAGTAAGTTTAATTTCTTATTCCGATTACAAAACCGATCTGATGTCCTATGCATGTTATCAAGTTTATTGGACAGATCAAGGCAATTTTCACATGAAGTTTTTCCTTTTAATTTGCAATTGGAACAATATTTAACTTCATGAGAACGTAAAGAATTATTCAATATTGAAATTTCATTCATAGCATCTTTTAGTTTCTTTTCAAGATCATCACAACTAGAACAATGCAAATCAATTGTAGAACAAGAAGCATCTTTTAAGTTTCCAATGTCAAGTGCAGCAAGCTCTTTGTTCTTTTCAATTTCAAGTTCAAGTCTATCTAGAGTAGAGGAATGTGCAGTTCTTAATGTGGAAAATTGTTCATAGATTAAATCACACGAGGGACAAGAATCATCACTAGAAATCAAAGTTTTCAAATGGTTGATTTCAGATTCTAGTGATTCAATTTTAGCAGCATTATCCCTAAGCTTTTTTTCTTTTTCTTAACAATAATAGTTGCATGAGAAATTGTATCACATATTTCAATACAGGTAGAACATACATCATCATTGTCACTGTTGTGTTCTGCATCCTCCTGACTTGATCTTGATCTTGTTTTGCCCGCCATGAAGCATAAGTTGGCCAAATCATCCTTATCTTCGTCACTTCCAATGTCCACGTCGCTTGAGCCAAGTTACTGATGTGCAGACATAAAACTGTTCACCAGTTGGTGACCTGTAAAGCCCTTCTTCTTCTTCTTATCATTTGTTGAGGAGTGCTTCGTCCTTGATTGTTTTTTTTCTCAAGAAGTAGAACCTAAAAGGTTAGGGCATTCTATACGAAAGTGTCCTGTCTTACCACATTCGAAGCATCGTTGAGGTTCGGAGCTTCCTCTCCTTCTAGTTCTCACATTTTGCAATGCTTTTGAGAACCTAGTAGAGATATGTGCTAGCTCCTCCTCTGGAAATTCCTCGATCTACTCCAGGGTTAGTGAGGACAACAAAGCAAGAGTATTGCAAGATGATGATTAGCCGGAGCTAGGCATATCACGTTGTGAGACTAATGCAATAGACTTATTTGGGTTCTTACGTGATAAGATATCAATTTCATGAGTTTTGAGTTTAGAGTAAAGCACATCTAAAGTAAGTATACTCATGATAGTAGATTCACGAATAGATGCAACTTTCATCTCCCAGATTCACATGTCTAATGCACTAAGAAGTTGCATAGCATTTTTAGCATGAGAAAAATTAACGTTGACACTACGCATGTTACTGGGAATTTTGTTAAAACGAGCAAATAGATCATCGATGGACTCACCGGGTTGCATCTCGAAATGCATGTATTCTTTCTCGAACATGTCTTGTCTTACCTCCTTGATCATGTTGGGTCCTTTGTGATAGTCACAAAGTGCTCTCCATACATCGTACGCCGATCGGAGATGTGCAACGCGGTCGAAGTCGCTCTGAGTGAGTCCTTGGATGATCAACTTTCGGGCTTTGTTGTTGTTGTTGATGTCCCGTAGGTTTGTAGCCGTAACTTGATCGTTAGGTGGCACTTTGTAAGGCTTGTACACCAGCTCCCATATTGCAAAGCCTTGCGCCTGGATGAAAGCCTCCATGCGTGCCTTCCAAACCTGAAAATCAATACCAGCAACCACACAAGGTTTGGCGGAGTATTTCTCCATGATGATTAGTCAAAAACACGTGAAAATCACAATGATTAGAGCACCGTGGCTCTGATACCAATTGTAGGATCGAAGAGCACGTGAAAAGCTACCAAAGGGGGGGGGGGGTGAATGGTAGATTTAAAAATCTTATGCAGCGGAAACAATTAAATCCCAACCCCTTTGGCAGAAAAACGATCTGTTAAAGAAATCATGTGTGAAACTAATCTAAACGTGTTCTACCATGACAAAAGTGATATATATTAGATACAATCAAGTCACAAAGAAAACACAATAAGAATCACTCAAATCCGTCGAGAGAAACTCAAGTTATGATCGAAAGATCAAACAAAGGTCAATCTGTCCTACCCGAGAAAAACAGTTCTGGAATGCTGCAAAGAAACTCGTGTAGATCAGAAACCACAAATCCAATGACCGTGAAATTTTGACAGATGATAGATAATCAAATTTCAAAGACAACCCAAAATGAATCACGTCAATTGGATCTGTAAAACTGGAGTTATGATAAAACCACCAACAAAAGGTAGTGCTGTCCAGAAACTCGATGAGTAAAATTTGTCTAGAACAAGTCGGACGAACAAGACACAAAAGTTCCTTTAAACTATGAATTTTATTCAATAGAACATAAGAGGAACAGCCCCAAAGTCGTGCCCCACGAGCTCTGGTCTCCCTTGCTTATATAACCAGCTCGAAAGCCAACTCTACTCAAATCAGGACCCTAATCCTACTCCATTCACGAATCGAAACTTTCCATAACTGCTTAGGACTCTTCTATACGCAGATAGAAGCAATCTTAAGACTTCCAAACACCTTAGGAATGTATCCCACATTCCTAAAACCACTCAAATTCGTGACCCACACGAAACCCTATCATAACCAACTCGATACTTTCCATACCGAGCCATAACCGATTCCGCCGCAGCCAAAGTCATCAACCGATACGATATGTTCCTTCCAACCAGATCTTCCCATCCATAAACCATCTTCGGAACCATGTTGCCACGTCATGCACCGCATGCATACGTGCAAACACCTTCGACGTCCAGTAACCTTCATATGCACTGCCCTTGAATCAATCATCCTGCGTGACCTCCTGACCCGCTCAACCACAATTCCTCCTGAATTTGGTTGTTGGAACCTCATCTCCTCCCTGAGACTAGTCCAAAGGATCCTGTCACTAGCCATAACTTGAACTCAAGCAACACCTGCACATGAACAAACAGCCAATCCGTACGAGCTCAAGTCCGCGACTTGCCTCAAGTTAGTTCCGAAACTACAACACCTTATGTGACCACCTCACATAAGCATGTTGCAAGGAATATCAAAATGATATCAGCCATAACCACCAAAACACACAAAAAACTTTCCATAAGTGTAAAAGAATACTAAGAAACCTTTCCATAAGTGTAAAGCAAGTTCGAAACATTTCACATAAAAATTTAAAACATTATGATCAAGCTCCGAACCTTGCCAAAGCTAACCAGAGCTTGAGCCGGAGCTTACAAAAGCTAGTACAACCTAGCGCCGGAGCTTACCAAAGCTAGTCGGACCTAGCGCCGGAGATAACCAAAACTAGTCGGAACTAGTCATCCCAAAAGTCGGAGCTAGAAAAACATGTCGGAGCTAACCAACATAAGTTGGACCTAGCAAAACATATCGGAGCTTAACAAAGACATGTCAGAGCTATCAAAGACATGCCAGAGCTAAAGACAAAGCTCACGAGAGCTACCCAAAAACATATCGGATCTAGACAAAGTAAGTCAGACCTATTGTTGGACCTTGCAGAAGCTCAGAGCTAGAGTCAGACCTTGCCAAAAAGATGTTATGGCAGCATTCAAAACTTTTATTGTCAAAGCCAATGTATTCAGCACACATAGGTCTCATAGTATGCGACATAAGATTTTATCCCGTGGTTTGATTTCACGGAGGAAATCTACATCCACGTTGAGGAGTCCACGAAGGACCAGGTCTTCAGCAACCCTACCGTCGTCGAATCGCCATGGAGGCCGATCCTCTTCCACTAATTACAGATGGGGCAAATAACTGTGTTCAAGGGCCTTCTCACAAGTTGAGGGCTCCCCAAGATTTACTATGATGAACACCACCAAACACACTCGAATATGAAATAAAAAACAAGAGTGTGTGAGAGATTCAAACCCAAGAGCTCAAGACGTGTAGAACGAGTCTCTTCTTTGATCAATTGCTTATCATCAAAGATTTGATCTTTCTAGGGTTATATTGTGTGGAGAGTCGTCTATTTTGGGATCTTGGAAGGTGTGACGGCGTTGGGGGTCGAGAGATATGTTTGTAGGGTCGTACACCTCTATTTATACTAGGGTTTCCAAAAGTTATCGTTAGGGTTCGCGATGTCCGGACTAGTCTGTGGTGGACTCCAGACTAGTCCAGCGTGCGGCGTGTGGGAGACCCTAAGTGTTCTGGATTATTGGACTTGTCCGTAAATGAGCGGACTAGTCCGATTTGGACTCTGGAATTGATCGAACTAGTTCGGCACATATCGGACTAGTCCGGTGTGGTGAAACTCATGTAGAATTGAGGACAAGTCCGTAGTTGGAGGACTTGTCCAATTTTAGTCAGAGAGTTTTCATACTAGTCTGTGGTGATATCGGACTTGTCCAGTGTTGTGGAAAATTATGGAGCTAAGGACAAGTATGGACATGGAGGACTTGTCCGATTTTAGTCAGAAGATTATCGGACTAGTCTGTGGTGTTATTGGACTTGTCCGTTTTTCTATAGATGTGAAGTGCTGAGGACTAGTCCGCACTAGGGGGGACTAGTCCGATCTTAGTCAGAGAGATATCGGACTAGTCCGGTGAATATCGGACTAGTCCGCACTTGTGAAATTTTGTGCAGTGAGGGTGATTTATTTTGCTTGAGCTCTTGGGGTGTGTTTCTACAATACACTCCATACACAACAAAGTATTCTATTCAGCTCTTGAGCTCTTTTCTATATAGAGTCCTCATTCTCCTTTCTTTTTGCGCCTTCTTCATAATTTCATTAAAACCTGCACTCATCTCAACAATTTTGTTAGGACCTCATTTGTTTGTTATAAATCAACCAAAACCCACAAGGGATGCCTAGATGCACTTTCAATCTCCCCTTTTTGGTGATTGATGACAACCAATTGAGATTTCACAAATATAATAAAAATTCATATTTTCATAAAGTGTGCACATATGAGCTTGGAACAAATTAAAGAATAAAAACATAAGACATATGTGCACTCTTTACGGTGGGTGAAAAATTATATGTGTCCGTGCGATAATTGTGATGAGAATGAGGTAAATGACATAATCATATCAACATCAAGCATGTATGCCAATTTCAGAGCATAAACAAAGATCATATCAAAGCATCATTACAAACTTCATAAACATGACTAGAAACATAAGAAGAGTCTTACAACACCAAAAGAAGTCTCACAACACCAAAAGCATAACAAAGAGCAAAAGATACAAATAGAGCTCTCATCTCTCATCTACTACTACAACCTCATGACTCCCCTTTTGGCATCAAGGCACCAAAAAGGAGGAGAGGAGGGATCTAGAAGTCGTTGCCGACTCACTCCTCACTGTCGGTCCTCTCGTCGTCTTCATCATCAGGTTGAGGAGGATGAGGATGAGAACCACTCGTCGTGCCCCGAAGGCCAAAATAAGCGAGCTCAAAGGGTGAAAGAGGAGGAAGCTTCGAGAAGTCAGAAGGAGAGTCCTCAGAGATAACTAGAGACCCAACAGGCCCAATCTCTAGCTTCTGACAAATGGCTTTGATATTGTACCGCATTTCCTCTTTTCTTGCCTTTTTCATCTTATGGACCTTCACCTCGGTCTTGCGGCAAGAACCGAAGATAGCAGCCAGGTACTTCATAATGCCACTAGGAGACCCTTTGTAAGGAGGAGCCCTAGGGTTAGAGGCAGTCCTTGCATCTCCTTGAGCTCTCCTCAGAGCCTATTCACTTGAAACAGGAGATGGAGCAGTTGGAAGAGAGGCTTGAGAAGGCTTCTGAGGCCTTAGAGGAGTATGCTTTACATCCTTCACAAACTCAATTCCTGTGACTTTCTCAATCATAAACATCAAGTATGGTGCATAGCCACAGGAGCGGTTGGGTGCGCAGGAGATGTTCACCATGTCATTCCTGATGTAGTCAAATATGTCAAACTTCCTCTTCTTGCTAACCACTTTCATCGAGGTTCTAAAGTAACCTTGCACACTCCCTACATCTCCATCCTTTGGAGCAATGGTCTTTCAAAGCACTCTATAGAGAATCATGAAGAAGGGCTTCATGTTCTTGGTTGAGGGAGGATTGTATTTGAGACGGGTATCATAGAGAAAGTCCATCTTGTCCTTCTCCAAAATACCAATATTGTGAATAATGACTTCATTGTTGTCGGTGTCCTCAAGGTGCAGCAGCCTAGCAAACTCATCATAAGTAATAGTGTACTTGGATCCATGTGTCATCCTAGTCACTCTCTCTTCTTCATCGCTGGCAAAGTAGCAAGTTACATAGAACTGAGAAATGACTTCATCATTCTAGTTGTATCTGAAAGCAAACAAGTCCTTTAAACCATGCCTCTCTCCAGCCTCTACCACTTCATCAAATGCACCATAACTTTTTCTTT
Source organism: Tuctoria greenei (assembly GCA_036927565.1). NCBI lineage: Eukaryota > Viridiplantae > Streptophyta > Magnoliopsida > Poales > Poaceae > Tuctoria > Tuctoria greenei. The sequence goes on from JAYESD010000010.1 coordinate 97,450,252, forward strand.
CAAAATGGCTCCTGTCAATCCATTGGTTGTGGACTACTGGAGTCTTCATCTGCAGGTACATGGAACTGTAGTAGTCTGCGTGGAAGGTGCTCCACCATCTTGAATCAGGTGCCTTCTTGCTACGGCTATATGCATCAACTTTCCTCAGCTTCCAAGCCACATCACTCCCCTTGCCATTGAATTTTTCTTCTGAGGGGTCTCTATTCCCCTGTCTTCGAGCAGTCATCCTGAGAGGGCCAACCTGCCAGAGGCAATCCCTTTGCCTTTCCCTTTGGCTTGGCAATGAGCCGCTGAGCTAAAACCAACCATATCTTGAGCTTTTGAAGCTGGCTTCTTAGCCGCAACCTTCCGCCGCACCCTAGGTGGAGTAGGCGAAGGCTCGGCAACACAATCTTGCCTTTTGTTGGCGCGAGACTTCAAGGCTCGCGGCAACACATCTTGATCCATCTCATCTTCAATGTCTGAGATGTTTTCATTCGACATTGTCCTGACAAGGAGGTTATACATGACATAGATAAGGATTGATGGCAAGGGAATGCATAGAGTAGAAGGAAATTAGGGTTGTGTCCAGTGAAAAATTGGACTTGTCCAGTGCTCAAGAGCGGACTAGTCCGGAGTATCGGACTTGTCCGTACTGAGAACGGACTAGTTCGATATTCGGCCGTTTGAACCCTAACTAGCAAAGCAATGGTGTTTCTCAATGAAAAAGTGGCTCAATGTAGATGTAATACAACAAGGAATCATGTATTAATAGGAGGAACTAAGCTATTTGAGAAAAAACAAGAGAAATCGAAGGTTCTAGGGTTTGGTGAGAAACTTTACCAAATCCTTCGATTCGCGGAGTTGGAGGGGTTTTCGATGCGGACAAGTCTGGGGTCCTCGATCCCCTTGCGATGAAGATTGTTTCCCATGGAGATTTTAGGAGATTTGGTTGGTAACTCGCCAAATCACCTTGGGGGCACTTGAGTGAGGAGAGAGAATGTGAGGTGTGTTGTGAGGATGAAGAAGATTAGATTTTGGCGGCCCTAGGGTTGTGGAGTCGAAAAATCAGACTAGTCCGTGGTTGACCGGACTAGTCCGGACTACCGGAACTCTGCGGACTAGTCCGTGGTAACCAGAACAGAAACAATTAGACCATTCTTATATATTCGTTGGTGCTTAAAAAGAATATAGCGGGCAAAACACACAAATATTCTTGATGAATATGATCACTAAACATACAACAATCATGATATGACCATAATTCACCAAGATCAAGTAATTAACATAGTTTTTCGAAGAAAATAGAGAGAGATGATTTTCATAACACAATTAATAGATTTTGAAGATGGCATACAGGTAAGCAAGTTTTCAAGCCACATTCCGAACATCAAGGATATTTAGTTCATTTCGGAGCTCACAAAAACGTTTTTCATCAAGTGGCTTGGTAAAGATATCGGCTAGTTGTTTTTCGGTGTTGACATGGGAAATGGTTATGTTGCCTTTCATTGAATGATCGCTCAAAAAGTGATGTTGAATGTCTATGTGTTTGGTCCTAGAGTATTCAACAGGGTTATGGGCAATTTTAATGGCACTCTCATTATCACAAAGGAGCAGAATACGGCTCATATTGTAACTGTAATCCCTTAGAATTTGTTGCATCCAAAGGAGTTGTGCACAACAAATCCCAGCTGCAACATACTTTGCTTCGGCCTTGGATAAGGCAATGGAGTTTTGTATCTTGGAGGACCAAGAAACTAGGGATCTACCTAGGAATTGGCAAGTACCAGAGGTACTTTTTCTATCTACTTTGCATCCGATATAAACTGTGAGTATCCAATGAGATTGAACTTTGAATCTTTAGGATACCAAAGGCCTAGGTTAGGTGTATGAACTAGATAATGCAAGATCCTTTTTATGGCTGTCAAATAACTTTCTTTAGGATTGGCTTGAAATCTTGCACACAAACATACACTCAACATAATATCAGGCCTACATGCACATAAATAAAGTAGGGAGCCAATCATAGAGCGATATACCTTTTGATCCACATTTGGTCCGTCCTCATTAAGATCCAAGTGTCCATTTGTTGCCACGGGAGTCATTATAGGCTTTGTTTGTCCTTCCAAACTTCTTAAGTATGTCTTGAGTGTACATTGTTTGGCTTATAAACGTCCCTTCCTTTTGTTGCTTCACTTGGAATCCCAAGAAATATCTCAACTCTCCCATCATGGACATCTCGAATCTATTTGTCATAATTTTACTAAATTGAAAAAAAGATTTGTTAGTTGAACCAAATATAATATCATCAACATAAATTTGACAGATAATAGATCATTATCAAAATTATTAGTAAACAAAGTGTAATCATATTTCCCAATCTTAAATCCATTTTCAATCAAAAAATCTCTAAGGCACTCATACCAAGCTCTAGGATCTTGTTTGAGGCCATCTAGTGCCTTACGCAGTTTGAACACATGGTCGGGGAACTCTTGATCTTCGAACCCAGGAGGTTGATCCACGTACACCTGCTCCTTGATCGGTCCATTGAGGAAGGCACTTTTCACGTCCATTTGATAAAGGTTGAAATCATGGTGAGTAGCATATTCAATTAATATTCTAATCTATTCAAGCCTAGCTATGGGAGCAAAAAGTCTTGTCGAAATCCAAACCTTCGACGTGTGAATACCCTTTGGCCACAAGTCATGTCTTGTTCCTTGTCACCACCCCATGTTCATCTTGCTTGTTGCGGAAGGCCCATTTAGTGCCAATGACATTGAACTTGGGTCTTTCGACAAGTTCCCGCACTTCGTTCCTTTTGAAATTGTTCAGTTCTTCTTGCATTGCCACCACCCAATCCGGATCCTTTAATGCATCTTCAACCCTGTGTGGTTCCAAAGATGATACAAATGAGTAATTTTCACAAAAATTAGCTATACAAGATCAAGTTGTTACTCCCCTTTGGATGTCACCGATTATGTTTTCGACATGGTGATCTCTTTGGATGCATTCATGTACTCTTGGATGTGGCACTTGTGATCTTGAATCTTCATGGTCATCATCTTCTTCTCCCCCTGGATGGTTGCCTCATTGATGTGTTTATCATCTTGGTCTCCTTGAGGTTGATCTTGTGTGGAAGCTCCCCTTTGATCATTCTCCTCCACTTGTGGTTCATCTTCTTCATTTGCATTTGGAGGTGGCGCTTGTGGTCGAACATCGCCCAATGCCATTCTTCTCAATGTTTGACATGGATCTTCTTCTTGATCTAGCATACATTGATCAACTTTCTCTTCTTGAGAACCGTTTACTTCATCGAAAACCACATCACGTGCTACTTCAACAAGTCTGGAGGCCTTGTTCAAGACACGATAGGCGTAGAGTTCGAATCATAGCCAAGTAAGAAACCTTCATCGGACTTTGAAGCGAACTTTGAAGTCCTAGGCTTCTTGTTAAAAATATAACATTTAGAACCAGAAACTCGAAAATATGAAATATTCGACTTGTTATCGGTGAGTGGTTCATACGATGGTTTCTTGGGTAGGCGATGAAGATATAGCCGGTTTACGGCGTGACAAGCGGAGTTAACCGCTTCAGCCCAAAACCAGTCTGAAGTCTTGTATTCATTGAGCATTGTCCTCGCCATCTCAATGAGTGTTCGATTCTTCCTTTCGGCTACCCCGTTTTGTTGAGGAGAATAACCTGCTGAAAACTCGTGCTTTATCCCTTCTTCGTCTAGATACTCCTCAACTTGGGTATTCTTGAACTATGTTCCGTTGTCACTTCTTATGTTCTTGATCATCAACGGAAATTCATTTTGAGCTCTCTTGAGAAACTTCTTGAGGGTTCCTTATGTTTCTGTCTTATCATGCAAAAAGAAAACTCACGTGAAGCGCACAAAATCATCAACAATTACTAAACCGTGTTTGTTATCGTCGATGCTTATGTAAGCAATTAGACCAAATAGGTCCATGTGAAGTAGCTCGAGCGGTCTCGTTGTTGTCATGACATTATTCGAGGGATGGGGTGCTCCTACTTGCTTCCAAGCTTGGCACGTGCCACGAGGCCTATATTTCTCAAAAACAACATCATTCAAACCTCGGATGTGATCGCCTTTAAGGAGTTTTTGAAGATTCCTCATACCAACATGTGCTAGTCGCCCATGCCACAACCAACCTATGTTGGTTTTTGCAATCAAGCATGTGTCAAGTTCGGCTTTATCTTTGTTAAAGTCAACTAGATAAAGCTTTCCCTTTAACAAACCCTTGAATGCAATCGAGTTATCACTCCTTCTAGAGACGGTCACACCCTCATTAGTGAACAAACAATTATAACCCTTGTCACATAATTGGGATATGGACAAAAGTTTATAATCCAAGGAATCAACGTGTAAAACATGAGAAATAGTATGTTGTGATGAAATTGCTATTTTACCGGTACCGAGGACCCTTCCTTGACTGTTATCGCCAAAATAAATGCCTTCACTTGGATCTTCATATTCAATGAACATCCTTCTTTCTCCGGTCATGTGATTGGTGCATCCACTATCTAGCACCCATTTTGCTCCACTGGAGGAATAAGCCTGGAAAAACAAATTATGCCTTGGTCTTAGGTACCCAAGCTTGCTTTGGTCCTTTGAGTTTATTCATAAGTGATTTGGGCACCCCACACATGAGACTTGGTGTTCCCATGGCGTGGCCCAACATATTTGGCATAAACTATTCCGATAGTACTTTCCACAAGTACATATGAAGCATCAAATGTTCTAAACAAAACTTGTTGTTAATGTGAGTTCACAATTTTATCCTTATCAACATTATTAAGTTTTCTAACTTGAGAAGAGTTTCCCTTGACAAAGACAATGTGTTCCTTGTTATTCTTGTGGCTTCTAGCATTTTTCTTTTCACCATAAGAATATCCAAGGCCATATTTGACATTTGGAGGTCTTGAGATCAAGTAACCTTCTCCTTGTCAAATATGCCAATGTGGTAAGGTTTCTTGTCTGTCGTCAAGGTTGGCTTCTCCTTCAATTTCGTGTCAAATTTAGCACATGTACAAGCAATGGTAGTTTCAGATTTTATATGTTGAGAAGGTGAGCTTGAAGAGAATTAAGAGCCACATTGCTATAGTGACTCAACTTGTACCTTAAGGATCTTGTTAACTTTGGTTAAGTTAGCAAGTTCATCCTTGATGATTACATTTGAGTCGCTTAACTTCAAGCAAGCTTCTTTGCTTGAAGCTAACTCAAGTTCTAGTGATTTGCTTTGCTACTTTTCTAGTTCAAGGAGCTTTTTGATCTTAAGATATTCCTCCTTTTGAAGGATGATCATATCTTCTTGATGATCAACTAGCTCCTCCTTATCAACAAGCTTATCCATTAAAAATTTCATCTTAGCAGTAGTTTTCTTATCTAAACCACTAAGCTAGTATTCATTTTCATCACAACTATCATCCTCACTAGAATTATCACTATCACTAGCAAAGTAATACAATGAGGAAGATTTAGTTGTTACCTTTCTTTTACATTGGGCATGTATTATCGTTGTCCTTCCATGCGCTCTTGGTTAGGAAGAGGGTGGATATCTTGGTTGTCTTCTTAGTGGCCATGGTAGCCATCTCCTCTTCGTCTTCGGATGGGGAATCATCATTAGAGTCCCACTCCTTCCCTAGATGTGCCTATCCAAATTGCTTCTTCTTATTGAACATCTTCTTAGTTTGAGGCTTGTTGTCCTTGGTCTTCCTCTTATTTTCTTCATGTGGACAACCTACTATGAAATGGTCGTACTCTCCACAGTTATAGCAAGCGCGCCTCATTTTTGGTCTTGGCTTGTCCCTTTGTCTTCATTCATTTGTTCTACCACCTTGTCTTCTTCTCATCATATTCTTGAATTTCTTCATGAATAAGATCATATGTTCTTTATCTATATCACTGCTCTCATCGTCGCTGTCGTCTTCCTCTTGAGCCTCTCGAGCTTCTTTTGATATAGGTTTACAAGTGGAATTAAAAGCAACTCCTTTCTTCTTTGCCGAGGTAAGGTCGGCAATCTCTTTGACTTGCTTTGCTTGTTGCTCCATCATCTCAAAATTGATAATCTTCCTGATAAGTTCGTCCGGGGTCATTTTTTGATACTCGAGGCTTTCTCTAATCACTGAGCATAGGGTTACGTTGTGAGGCATGAAATCTCTAAGAATTAGCTTTATGACCTTGTGATCATTCCGCTTCTTGCTTCCATATGCTCGAACTTTGTTGATGAGATTCTTCAATCGATTGTACATATCTTGTGGTGACTCATCTTCTTCTATTGCGAATCTTATCAATTCGCCTTCAATCATTTCAATCTTGGCTTCTCACACATGATGATCACCTTCATGTGCGGTTTGTAAAGTGTCCCATATCTCCTTTGCAATTTCAAGTCCATCCACCTTGGTGAACTCGTCTCGGCATGGTGACAATGTTATGACAGCTGCATCTTGAGCATTCCGATGAATAGCTTGTTCGTGGCTTGGTGTGACCTCTTCATCATCATCCGGGATATCTATCCTTGTACACACTATATGCCACAAGCTGGGGTTAAGTGATATTTGATGCATTTACATATTTTGTCTCCACATAGAATAATCATTGCCATCAAAGAAAGGTGCTTTCCCTAGAGGAATTGACAAGTAATGATTATTGTTTGAATTTAACCAATCATACTTAAAAGGATATCGAGACTAGTTGGTGTGACTACTCCCCTTCTTCTTCTTTTCATCCTCGATGTTCATCTTCCCTTTCGAGGATAGTGCCTTCTTCCTTAAGAGTGCCTTTAGTTCTATCATCTCCTCATCATCATCCTCGCAATCTTGGATGGCATCGAGGAGCTTCTCCAGCTTCTGAGTCTTTTCATCGTCACCTTTCTCTTGGTTGAAGTTCTTGTGTACATCCTTAATGTACGACATCTTCTCTTTGAGCGGTGAGTCTCTTTTGGAGAGTCCTTGCTCTGATACCAATTGAATATAGCCTAGAGGGGGGGTGAATAGGCTTTTTGAACTTTTGTCGGATCCTGAAACACTTAACAACTTGATCAAATACAGAGAAATCGGACTAGTCCAATGTGGTGCGGACTAGTCCGGTGTGTGCGGACTAGAACGATCAAGTTTGATCGATGATTTCACGTCAAGTACTCTATGCAGCAGAAAGTAACTTGTAACTTGGATGTATCACGACAATGAAACTAGGTATGGCACAAATTAACTTTGATTTCAATGTTTCAATGTAGGTTATACAAGATTGAGTAAACCCTGGAATATGATGAACAACAAGAACAAAAGTATGCGACACAAGATTTTATCCCTGGTTCAATTCCACGGAGGAAATCTACATCCACGTTGAGTAGTCCACAAAGGACCAAGTCTTCACGAACGCTACCCTCGTCGAATCGCCACGGAGGCCAATTCTCTTCCACTAATCACAAAGGGGGCAAATAACCGTGTTCAACGGGCCTTCTCACAAGTTGAGGGCTCCCCAAGATTTACAATGATGAACACCACCAAACACACTCGAATGATATGCAATAAACAACAAGAGTGTGTGAGAGATTCAAACCCAAGAGCTCAAGACGTTTAGAACGAGTCTCTCCTTTGATCAATCGCTAATCCTCAAAGATTTGATGTTTCTAGGGTTAGATTGTGTGGAGAGTCGTGTATTTTAGGATTTTGGAAGGTGTGACAGCGTAGGGGGTCGAGAGATATGGTTGTAGGGCCAAACACCTCTATTTATACTAGGGTTTCCAAAAGTTACCATTAGGGTTTGCGATGTCCGGACTAGTCTGTGATGGACTCCAGACTAGTCTGGTGTGCGGCGTGTGGGAAACCCTAAGTGTTCGAAATTATCGGACTTGTCCGAAAATGAGCGGACTAGCCGATTTGGTCTCTGGAAGAGTTTGAACTAGTACGACACATATGGGACTAGTCCGGTGTGGTGAACCTCATGTAGAATTGACAACGAGTCTGTAGTTGGAGGACTTGTCCTATTTTAGTCTGAGAGTTTTCGGACTAGCCCGTGATGATATCGGACTTGTCCAGTGTCATGAAAAATTGTGGAGCTCAGGACAAGTCTGGACTTGGAGGACTTGTCCGATTTTAGTCAGAAGATTATCGGACTAGTCTGTGGTTATCGGACTTGTCCATTTTTGTACATATGGGATGTGCTGAGGACTAGTCCGCACTAGGGGGACTAGCCCGATCTTAGTCAGAGAGACATCGAACTAGTGTGGTGAATATCAGACTAGTCCAGAATTGTGAAATTTTGTGCAGTGAGGGTGATTTATTTTGCTTGAGCTCTTGGGGTGTGTTTCTCCAACACACTCCATGCACAACAAAGTATTCTATTCAGCTCTTGAGCTCTTTTCCATATAGATTCCTCATTCTCCTTTCTTTTTGTGCTTTCTTCATAATTTCATTAAAACCTGCGCTCATCTCAACAATTTTTTTAGTATCTCATTTGTTTGTCATAAGTCAACTAAAACCCAGAAGGGATGCCTTGATGCACTTTCATATACTTCTCCAACACTAATGCACATCTACGTTTTGCTGTGCTGCGAGTCTAGTGGTAACGATCTATTACCTCTGTCCTCGCATGCTTCCTGGGTAATGCGGCATAATTATTAAAGTAGTTGTTGGTACCCGACAAACCGGGTACCCTCACGCAGAGGCTAAAACCAGCTAAGTGTCTTGCTTTCGTGATGACGCAGGGTCAAGGGCGCCACTTGTCCAGAAGGCCCGGACTCCTCTCTACCTTAGATACAGGATCTGACACTTCCACATAGACCTCAAGCCGAGGTCAGGCTCCCTCGAGGAGACGGGCTCCCAAGCGGTCACGTATCCAGCCCGACGGGACCCCGATCCCCCATAGGAGTAGACTCTTGTGCAGCCACGTGGATCGAAGCACCAGGTCAGCTGCCTCCCGCGGAGTCGGGCTCTGGCTCAACCCCGTGTCCTGCGGCTCTAGATCCCCCGCTCTACTTAGGAACGGGCTCCCGGGCTGCCACGTGGTCTGCGGATCGAAACCCGACCTCCCCCGCAGAGGGCTAGCTCCCGAGCTGCCACGTACTCTGCAACTTGCCCTGGGCAATGGATTGCGGGAGTTAAGGGGGCGGTGCATCCTGTCTAAATCAAGCATTGAAGACATGATCCTTCCCCAGGCGCATGACGCAGCACACACCTACTGTCATGTACCGCTATGCCTAATAGCATCACAATGAAGACGCCGTAGGCCTACCCCACTCCGTAAAGTGGGTAGCTTACGGTGATAGGGAAAGTTGGACGGGACATTCCCTGCCATAATCAATGACTACACACGAGCCACTGGCATCTGAGGCGGCAAGACGGCCGGTCTTCAAGCCACGATCAGAGGAGGCTTATGCGAGAAGCATTAGATCTTTAGGATAAGATTGCCTCGAGGCCACCTGTCGAGCCCAAACCCCACTTGTAAGGCGTCTGGGCTTGTCTATAAAAAGACCAGACCACCATCGTTACAAAGGATTCCAAATCTAATGCATACACACGTTACACACTCATTCACACCAGCAATACAACCTCACCATGGGGTAGGTATTATGCTTTGGCGGACCGAACCACATAAAACTATTGTCTCACCACTCTCATACGTGCAATCCCCATTGAGGACTAAGCCTTGTCAATCAAGAACTTCTTCGGGCTGCTCTCATAGCAGGCCCAGGGGAAGTGTCGCAAGAACACTTCAACATTTGGCGTGCCAGGTAGGGGCTTTTCCCTATAAAAAGCGGTTGCACTTTCACCGCAATGGAGTTCATCAAGCCCGTGGATGGCAGTTTTTGTGGTCGTCGTCCGGTGACCAGATCCATCGCCTGAGCGGCACAATCTGGTCCATCACGCCCCTCGCACAGATGCAGCTGGTCAGGGCAGCGCATCCGGGCACATCCCGGCCCAGTCGGCGCCCCTGGAACCGCCAGTACCAGTACGGGGAGCGCTCTGGCAGCATCCAGGGCCATTCTCCACCACCCACCATCCTTCAACGCTTCCCAAGGAGCGGCTCAGTAGTGGGTTCAAGACATCGACCACTTCGCCGTTGCGGCCATTAACTCTCCCAACAGAGGGAGGCATCACATGCCGCTATCGCACACTCCATCCATCGACCGTCGCAATACCGACTCCCGTTCCACCAGGATTACTAGCGCAGGTCGGATCCCAACGATGGACCTGATGGCCGAGACCATCGTAAAGCTCAGATAGATGGCCACATCATTACCGAGCAGCAACGGGAAAGACGGTGCAACCTTGATGCCGAATACGGCCCTCAAGGGCCTGAGCAGGAGGTGTCCTCCATCCAAGGTGCATCCTAGGTAAACCCTCCGCCACCGCCTCACCAGGACTATGTTGGGTCGACAGCCCCCTGCAGTACTATGTGCAGCAAGTGCCGCATCTGCAGTACTCGGCGCAGCAGGCGCCACGGCAGTAGCACTTGGCACATCAGGTGCCACAGCAGCAAGCTCCGCAGCAGGCGCACACTGCGCACCAAACTCCCCTGGAGTATGCCGTTCCATAAGCCTCTCTGACGAATCATATCGGAGGGTGTACGGCCTTGGCTCCATACCTCCATCTGATGATGTGGCCGCGCAAGTTCCAGCCACACCTGCCCGAGAAGTTTGATAGAAGCATCAACCCAGCCGAGTTCCTGCAGATCTACACCATAACACTCCTTGCTGTAGGAGCGGATGAGTGTTGACGGTGGTTATATACCAATTTTCATCCGTCAATATAACTCAATTATGTGAAGGAAATATCATTTCTTGCACACATCACCTTTATATTTAACCTAACTCCACTTGTCCTTGGAGAAATTAGTGCATGCATGTATTTTATACAGAATTGAAGTGAAACAAGGGGATGGATCCTATAAAATATCATCCCAGCCAATCAGGCGTTGACACATGGCACCACATGGACGAAATGGCTCACAAATAGAAGTATCCGAGACCATCCAACTGTGTAGCACCCATATCAAGGGATGGGACCCACCTGGAAGTCACCCAGAGAAAGCACATACCATTTGGAGGACTTACCAGGTTGGCCGATCCCCCTAGTCGGCTGACCTGGTCTTTCCTCCAAACTTGGTCAGCTTCCATGTGTTAGCTCCTCCAGGCTTGCAGAAGTCAGTGGTGACTAATTTGTGCGCTTTTGGGGGCGGGAACCGACCCTTCTCCAAGCTATAAATAGGACCCCTCACCCCTCACTTCAACACACACCACTTGAGCGTTCACTCTCTTGTATACATTAGTTCTCCAAGTCCTTAGTGGAGGTTAGGTTGTAGAGATGAGCCTCTAGTCCCAAGTCCAAATTGGGAAAGGTATGGCTCATGTATCTTCTCTTGTATTTGTGACTTTGTGCTTTGTAATAATAGTATTATTAGTCTCTATTTATTCATATACATGGGCAAAGAGTTTCTTGTTTTATTGTGGAGTCCATGCATGTGCTAGGTGTAGATATTGTTATGATCTAAACATAATGCCATTATCATTTTATCGTAAACATCATACACCACCACTATAGTCTAAATAGGTAATAATATGATTATGTTAATATGGATATGTTAGTTCCTGGATCCAACATTGGTTCAACGATGTTTAGGTTAGTCGTTGCCTTAGGATGTCTTGATTCTTAAGGTATTTACTTAGTATGCTATCATGGTGCTAGGATATTGAGTAACGTTGGATGTCTCATAGACCCACAGATTGAAGAGGTAGGAAATAGGTGGTGACAGCCCTATGTGTCCTTTGTAATCCTCCACGTTCGGCTATGCCATAGGATCTTGGCGGGAGTCGCCTAGTATTGCTAGGGGTAAACCCGTGCCCGATATGTTGGACCACTAAACCCTAGTATTCACCATTAGCATAGTCATGTGTACTTCATTAGGCTATGTATATGAGTAATTAGAGCATAGTAGGAGTAGCTCCATCTAGTAGTCTAACTCTCACCAGGACAACCTTACCCTTAGAGTAGATTGCTTAGGTGTGTGTCACACTACCCCTATTATCAACTTACCCCTGTCTTGATAATTGATTAGTATCCCATAGCTTGATCATAAGAGTAGTGTTTACTTTACTCCATTCCCTTCCTTTGGGATAAATACGATACTCTTGGGAATACTCTTGGGTGTAATTCTACACGATAGTTTCCGTGCGCTTGCAGACCTCATCTCTTTTGAGAGATGATCTGTGATGTAAGTAACGTCAACAAGCATTTTTGGCGCCGTTGCCGGGGAAGGCAAAGTAAGTGAAGGATAGCTATAATTTGTGGTTAAGCTATAGGTACTAATAGTTATTAGACAGGATTACCCTTGTTTGTTTTCTCCTTTTTTGGTAAAAACAGGGTAGTGTTGGCTAACCCATCTTATGGGGTGGCCAACGAGGATGCTAGTGCTCAACTGCAAGATGATTGAAGGTGTACCTCGACAAATATTTGCTAGGAAACACAATTGCCTTTAGCGGAAGAATTCCAGCTTCCAGTAGGAACAAAAGTCATCCATCCCTAAGCTTAAGGGAGGCTCCAAGAGTTCTTCTTCGTTTGCCTCCACCATAGGGTGGATAGTTGGCTCTTCATCCAACACTCATGTCATGGGTTGGCTCCACCAATCCATGACCACCTTTGTGCTGGAGCTGAAGGAGTCTTATTCTCATTCATCATGGATGAGAATATGGTCTCTACTCAAGGGTTGGATTGAAGAGTGCTCTAGTTCCCTTGGTTTGGCATGCACACCACATAACAAGGTGGACATGCTAGCTAAGGAACTACACCTCCCATTGAAGTATCATGAAGATCAAGCCAATGGAGAAGTGTTTGGATGATCCAGGCCATGGAGATTCACATGATTTGTGAAAATCCATGTCAACATGGACCACTTGGGTAATAATTTCCCTAAGACCCGTGAGGATTCTTCCTTTCAAACACAACTCTAATGGTTATTATCCATAAGGAGGTCAAGGGTGGAATCAACATCACCCTTGTAATCAAGGAGGCTATGAGGATTTCAAGGGATTTATGTTAAACTATCCTACCTTGAAGTATCTTGTCCATGGCCAAGCAAGAAATCAATACTACAAGAAGCCCTTGGCCAAGGACAAGAAACTTAAAGAGCATTCAAGATCCAATATATCCCACAATCACTTGTTGGGATTCCTACTCTTCGACCAAGCCCATGCAACCTACAGCAAGTGACATTGTGGATGAAGCGTTTCTTGTTTGATTGGGGAGTACACATGTCATCATGCCCAAAGAAGCTTTTGATCCATTATCAAAGTGTGGGTTTACCTTAAGGAATATCAAGACGGTCGAAGTGACACCCCTAAAGAAGGACAAGCCTCACCATGCTCATGAAAGAATATCTTCAAGAAGGAAAAGCCATCACTACATCAACAAGTCTTCATCAAGATGACAGAGAGGCTAGGGCCATCATGTGGTCCACATGTCCAATTGACATGGTAAAGGAGATTTTGCATGTTGATCAAGAGAAGTTGTCCACATCTTCAACTCCGGGATTGGACAACAAATCATCATACTAAACAGGACGGAGGTAAGTCCCACACATCGGACTTCAAAAATTCGGTGAGTCCTTGCCAATAGGTTAATTGGTAGTTATCTCATATTTGCTTTCACAATTGCATTTTTTGAACTTCCCATCAATCTTTACATTTGCATTTAGCATGTTTGAATTTTCACACTTGCATGTTGGAGAGTAAATTTCCAACCAACATAAAACTAAAATTTTAAATTAGGAAATAAATTTTTTTGGATATGAACCTTGGGCGTAACCACATGAATTCATCTTCCTAATCCAAACCAAAAATATTTCCCTTAAATATTCATTGCATTTACAAGTTGCTTCAAGTTGGACAAAATAATTTGACAAAGGGTGCAACATGCTTTTGAGCTAACATAACCCGCTTTATGGTTGTTTTGTTTGCTCTTGATTTTTATGAAACCAGGACGAAATGTGCAAAAAGGTTGGAAAACCACATCAAGCACATATCCCTCCATCGATGTCATTATGAGTTCATGGTGGAGGAATACTCAAGATAGTGGCCCAATGGAGGAACAAGATGAAGCTCACTCAGCTCCAACATAACCTTGGCAATGAACATGAAGGCTACACCAAAATCCATGGTCTTGAGTTTCTCACACAACGGCCTTCAACCAAAACTGCTATTCAATTGAGGTACAAGTCTAAAATTTTCCGTTGTTTGAATTGCATTAGGATTGAATGTTTTTTGCTTACATTGGTAAGGAAGGTTTAAACCTTCTCATCATTCAATTCTTATGCATCCTCATGAGAGTAAGTGTTAACATTACCCTTTTTCATTGTTAAAAAAGGAATGTCACCTTACTTAGGAATAAATTTAAATAAGTACCTAGAATTTCATAAGCATCGCTAAAATTGACTTAGACATTTTCTACCTAGGTAGTGCTTATGAAATTACTTAATGGTTGAATTGGTGAGTAGCAACCTAGGAATAGTGGTGTCCATAATTTTAATTTGAAACTCATTCATGCATGGATCACTAAATTTCAAATTCCTAGGCAAGAAATAAAAAAATGTTTAGTATGATAAAATTGAGAATCTTGTTTGCCATGACCCACATGATAAATATTTGCTCTTGTAAAAACTATGATGGTTAGGAATTTTACATGATGAAGGGATCCATGTAGTGTATTTATATCTCTTGCATTGCAATGGGTATGAGCTTTAGAAAATGCTCAACTTGATTTATCCATAAAGCCCCACTCCTAGCAATGATTCTTACATTGTTCATGAATACACTGGAAATTAGACCCAATGCATCTTTGGTCTTGTTCTTCCCCATGCATACAAATGAAGATTCGGTTACCTAACCCAAAAATTCATTTTTACAAATATCGGGAGCTAAGCATCCCTCTCTATCATAGAGAGGAAGTTTGCAAGAGTAAAATAACTATGCAGACATTCAAAGATATGATTGTTGGAAACACTAAGAGGGTTTCATTTCAATATCTCTTGGCCAAGGAGTAAATTAGGATGGTTGCTACCTATTGGAAATTATGCCTGAAGGTCAACCATAACTATACGAGGATGGAGGTTTGACATGCAAACCCTTCGTGAGCAACCAATGGGCTGCTACGAATATGTGAGAGCATTATGCTCTCAACTATTCTAAGCACCCATTCAAACTCAAGGGAATTGCCACATCATTGGGTGTAAGTTATTCCTTTGTGGCTAAAAGATATGATGCACCTTAACCAAGGAATAACAAGATCAAAACCATTTTATATTAAGGGCAAGTTGTTCCTATGTGGCTAGAAGGTATTTTATACCCGAGCCAAGGAACAACAGATCATACTCAACCCATGTTGAGTGCACGTCATCCCTTTGTGGTTATAGATATGTTATACCTTAGCCAAGGAATAACGGATCTAGTCAACACATGTTGGCAACATGTCACTCCTACGTGGCTAAATGGTATCATCACCTTAAGCCTAGGAATGACAGATCACACCCAATGCATGAGAGGTACAAGTTATCCCTATATGGCAAAAAGGTATGATACACCTTAGCCAAAGAATGATGAAACACACTCAATGCATGTTGAGTGCACGTCATTTCTTTGTAGACAAGGGTTATCATTACCTTATCCAAGGAATAACAAGGTACATCCAACCTATGGAAACTTTAAGGTATGGATGAGAGACATTGACAACACTCTCCTCGGCCACACTCGTGGAATCCATGGAAGGCAACCCAACATCGATACTCAACCCCTCCAATGCTAAAGCCATGCTTCAACAAGGTTAGGCCAACCTCCTAGCCTACATCCACCGCTAGGGTTTCAGCCCCTAGCGCGGACCTTCAACAAGAACAAGCTTGGGGAGGACCCCACTTGAGGTAACTTGTATCACATCCCATTTGCAACCCATTATTTTATTTATTTCTTTCCACCACATTTGCATCCAAAAAAGAGAAAAAAAAGATTAATAATAATGTAGTATAGGTTATGTTAATAAAACAAAAGATGTGCGGTAAGAATAATATCGAATTCACATAGATAAAATGATGAATAGTTGCTCTGTTTTAATTTTTGGAAGTCGCTAGTTTACAACTTACTACTCTCCAAAATATTGCTTTCATTGGCTAGAATTAATCTTGCCTTGATTTAGAAATTGTGGGTAGCAAAAGCTTAATCCATTCTAAGTTGTGGTGAGATATGACATAGTGATAAGGCTGCTATTCCTAGTTTTAAAGTGAAACTTGGAACTCCGGAGAAATTCTAAAAATATTTAAGTTACTCTCATTTGATTAGAGATAACTACCCAAGTCATATGATACATTACATTGATAGACCTTATGCATATGCAATTTGTCTTCACATTGAGCTTTGTCAAACTAGTGTAGATCTATGTGAGATTTCATTCATTACTTTTTGAATTCAAGACTTCACTTGCACATGTTATACTTCTACACTAGAAGTAAGCAAATATCCACCATACCACCATTCAACAATAAAAAGAGAAACTCCCTATTGTTCATGCTTAGTACTCTCTCCAAAATTTATTGCATAAAAGGGAGTAGAAGACATGGCTACAAGAAAAAGAAAAAAAATGCATGCTTACATCATAAGCATGAGAAAAGAGAAAAAAAGTAGCCATGTTTCATCCCTGCAAAATAATACAGTCTACATACATAGGAGTCATCTCAAATATCCACATCCACCTCCATTCCATCACACATGCATAAGTCTTGAATCAAATAGTTTTGAATTGATTTCCACTAAGGCTTGCTCTTTTGACTTAGCAATATTATGTGTTGCAAATATGCCTACTCTATTGCCTACCAAGCTCCACATACAAGCCTTATTTAGTGGTAGGATGAATTTAGGCAAAACTCCTTGGTGAGGAAATATTTTCACTGTACATAAAAAAGAGACTTGAGAGAATCAAATTGAGGGACTTAAAATCTAAATTGGGCTCTCTGAAATTTGAGTGGAACTTGATTTCTAGGGTATGTGTGCTTCATTTGTTGTTCTATCTTTCAACCACCCATGAATAGGAGATGGCATAAGACCCATAATGACTTAAGATGGGTGAAGTACCGTGCCAATTTTTGCAATACTAGGTAGAGGATTTTGTTGTGCCCATGGTACTTGTGAAAAATAGAACATTGTAGCAACTCCTGATCATCAACCTAAAGTCTTGACTTTGCTCGGGACGAGCAAAGGATAAGATTGGGGGAGTTTGTTGAAAGCTGTTATATACCAATTTCATACATCAAAATAACTCAATTATGTGAAGGAAATAGCATTTTGCACACATGACCTTTCTATTTAACCTATTTCCACTTGTCCTTGGAGAAATTAGTGCATGCAGGTATTTTCTACAGAATTGAAGTGAAACAAGGGGATGGATCCTATAAAATATCATCCTAGCAAATCAAGCGTTGACACATGGCACCACGTGGATCAAATGGCCCTCGAACAGAAGTATCTGAGGCCATCCAATGGTGTAGCACCCATATCAAGGGATGGGACCCACCTGGAAGTCACCCACTGAAAGCACAGACCGTTTGGAGGACTTACTAGGTCTGAATGTGGCCTAGAGGGGGGTGAATAGGCCTTGTTGATTTTTAGTCAGAACTTGCAACACTCGGCAACTTGAACAAATACCGAGAAATAGGACTAGTCCGGTGCGTGTGGACTAGATCGATCAAGTTTGATCGATGATCTCGATCCAAGACTCTATGCAGCAGAAATTAGAATGTAAATAGAGTATGTTGCTTCAAATAAACTGAGAAAAGCACAAGGTAACCTTAGTTTCAAGTTTTGTCGTAATTTGACTAAGATCAATTTAAACCCTAGATGCAATGAACAATAAGCACAAAGTGAAGACACAAGATTTTTATCCCGTGATTCGGTTCCCACAAAAGCAACCTACATCCACGTTGAGGAGCCCACGAAAGGACCAGGTCTTCACCAACCCTACCCTCGTCGAATCACCACGGAGGTCGATTCTCTTCCCCTAATCACAAAGGGGTAACAATAACCGTGTTCAAGGTGCCTTATCACAAGTTGAGTGCTCCCCACGATTACAAATCAAAACACCACCAAGACACACTCGTATGATCTGCAATGAAACAACTAGAGTGTGCGAGAGAATCAAACCCAAGAGCTCAAGACGTGGAGAATTGTGTCTCTCCTTTGATCTAGAGTTGATCCACACAAATTTGATCTTTCTTTCATTGGATTGTGTGGAGAGACGTGTTTTCTAGGCACTTGGAGGGTGTGACGGCGCTGGGGGTCGAGAGTGTTCATAGTTTGGTTGTGCACCTCTATTTATACTTGGGTTTCTATGGGTTACTGTTAGGGTTTTTAAAGTCCGGACTAGTCCATGGTGGACTCCGGACTAGTCCGGTGTGCGGCGTGTGGGAAACCCTAAGTGCCCCGAAATATCGGACTTGTCCGGCCAGGGGTGGACTAGTCCATTTTTGTCTCTGGAAAAGTTCGGACTAGTCCGGCACATATCGGACTTGTCCAGTTGTGGTGAAACCCTAAATGAATTGGGGACAAGTCCGCACTTGGGGACTTGTCCAATTTTAGTCAGAAGGTTTTTCGGACTAGTCCGGCCAGATATCGGACTTGTCCGACTTGGATCAGAAGGATATCGGACTAGTCCGTGGTGATATCGGACTTGTCCGATTTCGTGCAAAACAGTGAATTGTTGAGGACTAGTCCGCACTGAGCAGGACTAGTCCGATCTTAGTCAGAAAGATATCAGACTAGTCCGTGGTGATATCGGACTAGTCCGGTCTGTGTAAACCTGGACTGTGCAGACATGTCCGCACTAGGAGGACTTGTCCGATTCTGAACAGAGGGATTATCGGACTAGTCCGGGGTATATCGGACTTGTCCAGACCTCTGTAAATTTGTGCAGTGAATAAGTTTTCTTGTTCTTATGATATTGGGGTGTGTTTCTCCAAAACACTCTATACACAATGATCTAATCTATTCAGCTCTTGAGCTCGTTTCCATATAGATCCTCATTCTCCTTTCTTTTTGCAGTTTCTCATAATTTCATTAAAACCTGCGCTCATCTCAATAATTTGGTTAAAATCTCATTTGTTTGTCATAAATCAACAAAAACCCACAAGGGATGCCTAGATGCACTTTCAATCTCCCCCTTTTTGGTGATTGATGACAACCAATTGAGATTTCACAAATATTATTAGAAATGCAGGATTTTCATAAAGTGTGCACATATGAGTTTGGAACAAATTGAGTAATGAAAACATAAGGCATATGTGCACTCTTTATGGTGGGGTGCAAAACTAAGTGTATGTGAGCAATAATTGTGATGAGAATGAAACAATTGACATAATTATCTCAATCATCAAGCCTATATGTCAATTTTAAAGCATAAGCACATATTATATCAAACTTTCATCACAGACTTCAAAAGCATAAGCATGGACATAGTCATTGTACCACATTACGAGTCCAAAAGCATAAGAGAGCATTAAAGGTTTACAACCCAAAATGAACACAAATGGAGCTCTCATCTCGCACCTACAGCTAGACTTAGTGACTCCCCCTCACTCTCTCCCCCTTTGGCATCAAGACACCAAAAAGAAGGAGAGGAGGGATCTAGTGCCTTCATTCCTCGCTGTCAGTTCTTTCCTCATCTTCATCTTCAGGCTGTGAAGGAGGACACTCGAAGTGCCCCCAATGCCAAAGTAAGCAAGCTTGGAGGGAGTCAGAGGTCCAAGCTCAGTAAAGTCAGAGGCTGAATCTTCAAATATAACAGGAGATCCAATAGGCTCAATCTTTAGCTTCTAGCACATGTGCTCGACATTTTCCTTGACATACCTCATGTCGTCCTTCCTTGCCTTGTTCAGCTTGTGAATCTTTACCTCAGCCTTCTTGCATGAGCCAGAAATGGCTACCAAGTACTTCAAAATGCCACTGGGGGACCATTTTTGAGGAGGGGATCTAGTGGCGGGAGCAGTCCTCGCATCTCCTCGAGCTCTCCTTGGAGCCTCTTCACTAGACACTGGAGATGGAGCAGCTTGGACAGTGGCTTGGGGAGGCTTTTGGGGCCTCAAGGGAGTGTGCTCCACATCCTTCACAAACTCTATTCCTGTGACTTTTTCAATCATAAACATGGTATACAGTGCATAGCCACAGGAACAGTTCAGGGTGCAAGAGATATTCACCATGTCGTTCCAAATATAGTCAAAGACATCAAACTTTCTGTTCTTGCTTATCACTTTCATCAGGGTCCTCAAGTACCCATGCACACTTTCTGCATCTCCGTCTTTCAGAGCTATTGTCTTCCTCAGCACCCTATTAAGAACCATGAAGAAGGGCTTCATGTAATTGGTCGATGGAGGGTTGTACTTCAGGCTAGTATCATAAACAAAGTCCATCTTATCCTTCCCCAAGACATCAATGTTGTGGATAATCAGCTCATTGTTGTCGGTGTCTTCTAGGTAAAGGAGTCTCGCAAATCATCATAGGTGTGACGCCCAGTTCTGAAAAATGAACCAAGCTAACGCATATGTGTGCCCAGGATGTTCATCACACATACACGAGTGCAATCACAAAAGGATATACAGAAAATTACCACAGAAAAACATTAATTAACCAAACTTTATTACACAAACCATATTATCCTCGATTACAAACTCTAATGAAAATTTGTGACAAGTTCAACTAATGCAGCAGAAATAAACTAATTAAGCAACTAAGCAAACTAAGCAAAAGGGATAGCGCAGCTCCAATCAACACCACAGGCAAAGCTGACGGTAGGCACGGCCTAGAACTCCGCATTATCACCATTAAACTCCCAATCCTGACCTGCAACTGTTGGGTGGGGGATTGCAAGAGTGAGTACATGTCGTACTCAGCAAGTGTGGAAAGTATGACATGTGGCTGATTCAAATGACGACAATAATAATGGCTAAGTGCTGAAAAGTACATTAAAACATTTGAAAAGCAATATATCATATGTATGTGAAGTAAACCCATCATAAACCATGTAACCATAATAATACCAGTCCATAATTCACCATCCTCATCACTAATTCCAGATTTCACCATTTGCCAATAACCATAATCATAATATCAACCATAACCATCCCAAACCATAACCATCCCAAATACCATCCCAATACAAAATTCCCTCTAATCATGTAGGTCATCCAGGTGCTCTTAACCGGGAGCACGGCTATCATGATAGTTTTAATAGACTCTGCAGAGTTTGTACCACTTTACCCACGTGTTTGTGATTTCATCACCTTTCGGTGACTAATAACCTCCCTTATGCCCGTGACCCGTCTGTCACATTACACACTTCCGTTGGTGTGTGGCCAAGAGATCACAAAATAGCCTTTACAAAGGGATTACTAGCCTATTTAGAACCCACTGAGGTTTCACCAGTGGCGATGTCTCCCACAGAGCACATCTTCAACCAAGGGCCCCCTCTTGAGCCATTTGGATCCCAGGGTAGTCCCACCAATCATCAACAAACCCAATCCGACTACCCCTTCCCCGAGCATCCACAATGGTCCAAATAGAACTGGCAAAGCCCTAATTAATCAGCAACGCTGCACCCATACTTGGCCTCGTGGTGGCACGGTAGTCCTGGCTTATTCTCGCATGAACCGGTCCTTATATCTAAAGCAAGCAAACCACCATACGTCCAACCCATCCACATTCCAGGCTTGCTTAGATCACCCATTACCATATCAAATTTAACTAGTTCATGTCAACCACAATCTCATTAATACATAATTAAATTGAGTGGTATAGTTGTTTCCCATCCCTGTTGATTAAGTGAAGCAAAAAGGTAAAAGCCCTTCCCGACTCTCTACCATATATTCCAGGTGACAAGGGTGGTTAAACAATTCTAGTAAACTTTCCTATCATAGGATTCCCATCAATTTGACACGGCATGCAGTTTTGCAAACAAAATATTTATTTTAAAACAGGATCAATATGCTTCAAGGACACTTGCCTTGCTATTGCTGTTGATTAGGGTCAATGCCTTCAAACTCTTGGTGCTGTAGATCCTGCGCAGCACTCTCTAGCGCAAATCCATCTAATCCACGCAAAATCATACAAAACAAGAAAGACAATCAAAAATTGCACAAATATTACTCAATATGACATGACATGCATGATTTATGCAAATGCAAGGTAGAACTTGTTAATAGATTGCTTTTAATGATCACTAACTAGTTCTAATAGATTTTAACAAGTTTATACAGGTTTGGAGTTGATTAGATCAAATTTTGGAATTAATTCAAGCCAATTTAACTAGAAAGATCGGACTAGTCCGCTAGGGACCGGACAAGTCCGCACTTTACGAGATCAGCAGATTAGGGTTTTCTAGATCGACGTAAATTCGGAGATTAGGGGTTGAATTCACATAAGGAAAAGAGAATAGAAGGTATACCAGGTGTTTAGGACTCCAATGAATCAAGAAACTTGGAGGTAACACTTGGATCTTGGTGATCTAGGGTTGGTGATGAATTTGGGGATGAATTGGTGATGGAGAACGAAAACTTGGTGGAGATCTTGATCCTCCTTCGTTTCCTCCTCTTCTTCTTGCTTGAGATCTTCTCCTCTCTCCTTGGTGGTGGCTTCCCACAAACTAGGGTTTGGGTGGGTGGAAATGGCAAATAGATGTCAATCCAAGGGGTGGGGCTGTTTATATAGAGGTGGAGGCTAGGGTTAGATGGATTTCGAGTTTCGGATGAGTAGAGGCCAGTTTAGAGTCCCACATGGGCTCTAAAAGAGTTAGGCACGACGTCCCTAGGCCCACATAACGTGAAACCCAAGAAACAAGTCGTAAAACAAAAGATCAACTCGGAGTCGCGAAATATCGAACAAGTCCGGAAAGGATCGGACTAGTCCGAAGTCGACTAGAGAGAAAATCGGACAAGTTTGGCCAAACATCGGACAAGTCCGACTTTGAACAGAGATGAAATCGAACAAGTCCGCTGGGACACCGGACTAGTCCGGAAAAGTCCAGGGACTTAGCAAATTTTCAAGGATTCATGGAATATCAAACTAGTCCGCACAAAATCGGATAAGTCCGAAAGGTTCCCGTGACAAAAATCGGACTAGTCCGCAGCAAAAACGGACTAGTCCGCACTTTCCTGCATTTTAAGTGCGGTTTTGTTCCAAATCAATTTTAAGATTGTTCCTCTTGTTGTGGGTTAATGTTAAGCATGTATATGAATGTATGCAGGGCATGATGCATGAAAATGAGGGTGTTACAAACCTACCCCCCTTAAAATGAATCTCGCCCTCGAGATTCGACGCGGAAGAGAAAAGATAGGGAAAGTCCTTCTTGATATCATCTTCTAGCTCCCAAGTTGCTTCTTTTTCTGCGTGGTGTTTCCATTGAACTTTACACCATCTAATAACCTTGTTACTTGTGACTCTCTCCTTGGTTTTCAAGATATTGACTGGTTGTTCGGCGTAAGTCAAATCTTCCTCTAGTTCCAATTCTTCCATTGGCACTTGTTCTTCCGGTACTCTCAAGCACTTCTTAAGCTGGGAAACATGAAAGACATCATGGACGTCTAAAAGATGAGCTGGCATCTCCAACTTATATGCTACTTCTCCTCTTTTGTCCAGAATCTTGAATGGTCCGATCTAACGAGGTGCGAGCTTACCCCTCATGTTAAACCTCTTATGACCTCTCATTGGTGACACCTTGAGGTAAACAAAATATCCTATTTTGAAGGCTAATTTTCTTCTCCTATTGTCCGCATAACCTTTTTGCCTTGATTGGGCAGCCCTCAAGTTTTCACGAATTATTTGGACTTGCTTTTCGGCTTCTTGCAACACATCCGGACCAAAGACTTGAGTTTCTCCTGCCTCATTCCAGAATAAAGGTGTCCTACACTTCCTCCCATAAAGTGCTTCATACGATGACATCTTCAAACTTGCTTGGTAACTATTGTTGTATGAAAATTCTGCGTATGGCAAGCTTTTGTCCCAACTTTTCCCATGCTTTAAAGCACAAGCTCTTAACATGTCCTCCAAAATCTGATTGGTCCTCTCGGTTTGTCCATCCGTTTGAGGATGATATGCTGAACTAAAATTCAACCTCGTTCCCAAAGCTTCATGCAATTTTTGCCAAAACCTGGAAGTAAATTGAGAACCTCTATCCGAGACTATCTTCTTCGGTACTCCATGTCGGCACACAATATGATCCATATACAATTTTGGTAGCTTCGCGGTGGTATATGTGGTCTTGACAGGAATGAAGTGAGCTGATTTTGTCAACCAATCTACAATGACCCATATTGAATCATAGCCAGACTGGGTTCGCGGTAATCCAACTATAAAGTCCATACCATTCTCTTCCCACTTCCACTCCGGATTCTTTAATGGATGCAATAATCCTACTGGCCTTTGATGTTCCGCCTTGACTCATTGGCACACATCACACAATGCTACGTATTCAGCTGTGTCCTTTTTCATGCTATCCCACCAATAGCTAGTCTTCAAGTCTTTGTACATCTTTGTACAACCAGGGCGAATCGAGTATGGCGAGTCATATGCCTCCTTTAGTATTGTCTCCTGAATATGCTTTACATTAGGCACAACGATTCTCTTTCCAAGCCATAAGGTACCATGTTCATCCTCGTCAAATCTGAATTCTCTCCCTTCTTCGGTTCTTTCCTTGATTTCCTTGATCTCCTCATCTGCGGTTTGGGCCTCTCGAATTTCTTGCTCCAAGGTTGGGTTTAACTCCATCATCTCCATCTCATTTACAAATCCAAGGTTCAACCGTTCAAACTCCTTACATAACTCGGATGGTAACTCTCGAACTGTGAGTTGGTGACTTACTCCCTTTCTACTCAAAGCATCAGCCACTACATTGGCCTTTCCCGGATGATAGTTGATCCCCAAATCATAATCTTTGATGAGCTCCAACCATCTTCGTTGCCTCAAGTTCAGATCCTTTTGTGTGAAAATATACTTCAAACTCTTATGATCCGTATAAATTTCACACCTATGTCCAAGAATATAGTGTCTCCAAATTTTCAATGCGTGTACCACGGCTGCTAGTTCAAGATCATGTGTAGGATAATTTTGCTCATGTTTCTTCAATTGTCTTGATGCATAGGCGACCACTTGACCTTCTTGCATGAGCACACATCCAAGTCCTTGTCTTGATGCATCACAATAGATGTCGAAACTATTGCTTACATTCTGGCAATACCAAAACTGGGGCTGTTGTCAACCTCTTCTTCAACTCCTCAAAACTCTTGACAAGCTTGAGTCCATTGGAATGCCATTCCCTTCATTAGCAACTCTGTTATTGGCTTGGCTATCTTGGAAAAGTCCTTGATGAATCTACGGTAATATCCAGCCATCCCAAGAAAACTTCTTATTTCCTTGACGTTTTGCGGCGGTTCCCACTTCAACACGTCTCTCACTTTTCCGGGGTCAACCGATACTCCTCCTCCTGAAATTATATGACCCAAAAATGACACCTCTCTCAACCAAAACTGACACTTGTTGAACTTGCCATACAATCGATGCTCCCTCAATTTCTGCAACGTAAGCCTCAAGTGTTCCTCGTGTCCTTTATCATCCTTCGAGTAGATCATAATATCATCAATAAACACCACGATGAACTTGTCCAAGTACTCCATGAGGACCTTATTTATGAGGTACATAAAGTACACAGGTGCATTTGTCAATCCAAAAGACATCACGGTGTACTCATAAGATCCATACCGCGTCCTAAAAGCTGTCTTGGGTATGTCCGATGGTCTAATCTTCATTTGAAAATATCCCGACCTCAAATCAATCTTAGAGAAGACACAAGCACCCTTTATTTGATCAAACAAGTCTTCTATACGTGGCAAGGTATACTTGTTCTTGATTGTTACCTCGTTGAGAGCTCGGTAATCTACGCACATCCTTTGGGATCCATCCTTCTTGTCTACAAATAGAACGGGCGCTCCCCAAGGCAAAGAGCTAGGGCGAATAAAACCCTTCTCTAATTGCTCTTGAATTTGCTTCTTGAGCTCCGCTAATTCCAAAGGAGGCATCCTATACGGCCTCTTAGCTATAGGTGCAGTTCTAGGTATTAAATCAATAACAAACTCAAAGTCTCGATCGGGTGGCATACCTAGCAACTCGTCCGGGAAAACATCCAAAAATTCACACACCACCAGAATCTCCTCAATGGCGGCACCGTCCATATGATTCAGCTCCAATTGCTTCGGTGCGGTTTGAGATGCTTCAAATTCTACGGTGATCCCTTCCTCATTGGTCAACTACACCGTCTTCGTGGCACACTCAATAACTCCATTGTGCTTCCTCAACCAGTCCATACCAAGTATAATGTACAATCCTTGAGAATCCAAAACAATGAGGTTGGCGGAGAAGTCTACCCCCTTATTCTAAGGCTTACTTTTGGACATACTATATTTGTCCTCATCTCTCCTCCAGGAGACTTAACCAATAGAGTAAACTTCATATGAGAGATAGGCAAACTATACTTGGCGACATACTTCAGTGCAATGAATGAATGTGATGCTCCAGATTAAAATAACATAGTCGCGGGGTTGGAGTTGGCAAGAAACATACCAAATGACCACGTCATCCGCTTGTTGAGCATCCTCCGTAGAGACATGGTTCACATTGCCACGAGCAAAATTCTGTTGTCCACGGTTCCCTTGTCGCTGTCCTCCATTGGGTCTTGGGTTTTGTCTCGGCGCATTGCTTCCTTGACCAAGGCCTGACTTAGGACATTGATGCGCAAAGTGTCCAGCTTCTCCACAAGTATAGCACTTCTTAACTCCACCAGAATTATTGGGACGTGCTTGGTTTTGAACATTGGCACCAGGAAAATTAGCACGAGGCACATAAGGCATTGGAGGCCTAGGTGCTTGCATAACAGGGCGCTGCTGCACAAACTGAGTTGGGCGCAGTGCAAATCCAGGGCGTTGAGGAGGAATAGAAGAGTTGTAGTATGGCGCATTGGGTGGCGCAAGGCGAGGGCGCACATTACTTCCTTGTTGTTGTTCTTGATATGGCGCCTTCCTCTTGATTTCTTGCTCCATCTCATGGATCTTGTTCTCAACCACAATTGCTTTGTCCACAGCTTCTGAAAATTTGCATAATCGCAGTTGAGTAGTTGCACTTGGATCTCATTGTTTAAGCCCCTCATGAACAAGTATTGCTTCCGGCTGTCCCGACTAACATCCTCAGGCACATACCTTGAGAGTTGAGTGAATTTATTGCGATATTCACTCACGCTTGATCTTCCATGCCTTAAATTCTCAAATTCTTGCCTCTTCAAGATCATAACACCCTCCGACACATAATGAGAACGGAAATTCTCCTTGAATTCGGCCCAAGTAATTCTCTCTTGGTTCTCATGAGCATTGCAATAAGAATCCCACCAATCCACAGCTGCTCCAACTAGTTGATAAAAATCAAACAAGACCTTCTCCCGGTCACTGCATTGGACAATAGCTAGCTTCTTCTCCCAGACTTGAGCCAATCATCCGGATCCATAGGGTCGGCAGCTTGAGCAAAGGTTGGCGACCTAGTCCTCATAAACTCTCCCAATCGGTTATGAGGAGGTGGGGGTGGCGGTGGAGGCATGTGGGGCTGATTGTTGATATTGCCAGCCTACAGCTGTCCCATAGTTTGTATCATGGTCTGCATGAGCTGGTTTTGCATAGCCAATAGCTGCTCAATGTTGATAGCTTCCTGAGTAGATCCTTGTCCAACGTTGTTCTGAGGCACTCCATTGTTCTCCTCCTCGTCAATGCCATCCCTCTGGTTGTGAGTCCTCACCATCTAGAGAAAAGCAATAGGTAAGAATTAGAGAACGTCCCCAACTATATGCATCAAGGGATATGAAGCTAAACAGCTAGCTACACTAGCCTAGGTGGACATGGCAATGCTAAAGCATCCCAAAAATCCTCTATTAAGCACACAAGCAAACAATATATATAGCAAACAGCACACCAACAAAATCAAATCAATCCCTGAGTGCTCCTATGTGCTCTAAAGTGTCCATACTATCTAGGCTGCATCCTACGGTCAACTTGTGGCTTTGATACCAATCTGTGACGCCCGGTTCCGAAAAATGAACCAAGCTAACGCATATGTGTGCCCAGGATGTTCATCACACATACACGAGTGCAATCACAAAAGGATATACAGAAAATTACCATAGTACAAGATTAATTAACCAAATTTTATTACACAAACCATATTATCCTCGATTACAAACTCTAATGAAAATTTGTGACAAGTTCAACTAATGCAGCGGAAATAAACTAATTAAGCAACTAAGCAAACTAAGAAAAAGGGATAGCGCAGCTCCAATCAACACCACAGGCAAAGCTGACGGTAGGCACGGCCTAGAACTCCGCATTATCACCATTAAACTCCCAATCCTGACCTGCAACTGTTGGGTGGGGGATTGCAAGAGTGAGTACATGTCGTACTCAGCAAGTGTAGAAAGTATGACATGTGGCTGATTCAAATGACGACAATAATAATGGCTAAGTGCTGAAAAGTACATTAAAACATTTGAAAAGCAATATATCATATGTATGTGAAGTAAACCCATCATAAACCATGTAACCATAATAATACCAGTCCATAATTCACCATTCTCATCAATAATTCCAGATTTCACCATTTGCCAATAACCATAATCATAATATCAACCATAACCATCCCAAACCATAACCATCCCAAATACCATCCCAATACCAAATTCCCTCTAATCATGTAGGTCATCCAGGTGCTCTTAACCAGGAGCACGGCTATCGTGATAGTTTTAATAGACTCTGCAGAGTTTGTACCACTTTACCCATGTGTTTGTGATTTCATCACCTTTCGATGACTAAGAACCTCCCTTATGCTCGTGACCCATCGGTCACATTACACACTTCCGTTGGTGTGTGGCCAAGAGATCACAAAATAGCCTTTACAAAGGGATTACTAGCCTATTTAGACCCCACTGAGGTTTCACCGGTGGTGATGTCTCCCGCAGAGCGCATCTTCAACCAAGGACCCCCTCTTGAGCCATTCGGATCCCAGGGTAGTCCCACCAATCATCAACAAACCCAATCCGACTACCCCTTCCCCGAGCATCCACAATGGTCCAAATAGAACTGTCAAAGCCCTAATTAATTAGCTACGTCGCACCCATACTTGGCCTCATGGTGGCACTGTAGTCCTGGCTTATTCTCGCATGAACTGGTCCTTAGATCTAAAGCAAGCAAACCACCATACGTCCAACCCATCCACATACCAGGCTTGCTTAGATCACCCATTACCATATCAGATTTAACCAGTTCATGTCAACCACAATCTCATTAATACATAATTAAATTGAGTGGTATAGTTGTTTCCCATCCCAGTTGATTAAGCGAAGCAAAAAGGTAAAAGCCCTTCCCGACTCTCTACCATATATTCCAGGTGACAAGGGTGGTTAAACAATTCTAGTAAAATTTCCTATCATAGGATTCCCATCAATTTGACACAGCATGCAGTTTTGCAAACAAAACATTTATTTTAAAACAGGATCAATATGCTTCAAGGACACTTGCCTTGCTCTTGCTGTTGATTAGGGTCAAAGTATTCAAACTATTGGTGCTGTAGATCCTCCGTAGCACTCTCTAGCGCAAATCCGTCTAATCCACAAAAAATCATGGAGGACCAAGAAACTAGGGATCTACATAGAAATTGGCATATACGAGAGGTACTTCTTCTATCTACTTCACATCTGGCATAATCTGCATCAGAGTATCCAATGAGATTGAATTTGGAACCTTTAGGATACCAAAGGCCTAGGTTGGGTGTATGAACTAAATATCGCAAGATTCTTTTTTACAGCTGTCAAGTGACACTCCTTAGGGTTGGCTTGAAATCTTGAACACAAGCACACACTCAACATAATATGAGGCCTAGATGTACATAAGTAAAGTAGGGATCCAATCATGGAGCGATATACCTTTTGATCCACGCTTGGTCCGTCTTCATTGAGATCCAAGTGTCCATATGTTGCCATGGGAGTCTTTATGGGCTTCACCTTGTCCATTCCAAACTTCTTGAGTACGTCTTGAGTATCTTGGTTTGGCTTATAAACGTCCCTTCCTTTTGTTGCCTTACTTGTAATCCCAAGAAGTATTTTAGCTCTCTCATCATGGACATCTCAAACCTATCTGTTATAATCTTACTAAATTCTTCACAAAATGATTTGTTAGTTGAACCAAAAATGATATCATCAACATAAGTTTGGCAAACAAAGAGATCATTGCTGAAATGCTTCGTGAATAATGTGTAATTAGCTTTGCCAATTTTAAAACTATTTTCAATCAAGAAATCTCTAAGGCACTCATACCAAGCTCTAGGAGCTTGTTTGAAGCCATAGGGAGCCTTACACAGTTTGAACACGTGGTCGGGGAACTCTTGATCTTCAAATCCGGGGGATTGCTCCACGTAAACCTCCTCCTTGATTGGTCTGTTGAGGAAGGCGCTTTTCACATCCATTTGATGGAGCTTGAAATCATGGTGAGTAGCATATGCAAGTAATATTCTAATAGATTCAAGCCTAGCTACGGGAGCAAAGGTTTCATCGAAATCCAAACCTTCGACTTGTGAGTACCCTTTGGCCACATGTCATGCCTTATTCTTTGTCACCACCCCGTGTTCGTCTTGCTTGCTGCGGAAGACCCATTTGGTGCCGACGACGTTGAACTTGGGTCTTTCAACTAGTTCCCACACCTCGTTCCGTTTGAAGTTGTTAAGTTCTTCTTGCATTGCCACCACCCAATCCAGATCTTTCAATGCATCCTCTATCTTGCGTGGTTGCAAAAAGGATACAAAAGAGTACACAAAAATTATCAATTCGAGATCTAGTAGTTACTCCCTTTTGGATGTTCCTGATTATGTTGTCGACGGGGTGATCTCTTTGGACGCATTGGTGTATTCTCGGGTGTGGCACTTGTGGTCTTGAGTCTTCATGGTCATCTTCTACCCCCACCCTAGATGGTTGCCCTCATTTGTGTGTTGATCATCTTCGTCTTCTTGAGGATGATCTAGTGTAGAAGCTCCCCCTTGATCCATTACCTTCACTTGTGGTTCATCTTCTTCATTTTCATTTGGAGGTGGCGCTTGTGGTCGAACATCGCCCAACGCCATTCGTCTCAATGCTTGACAAGGAGCTTCTTCTCTATCTAGCACACATTGATCAACTTTCTCTCCTTGAGAGCCGTTAGTTTCATCGAACACTACGTCACGTGCAACTTCAACAAGACCTGAGACCTTGTTGAAGACACGATAGGCGTAAGAGTTCGAATCGTAGCCAAGCAAGAAGCCTTCATCAGACTTTGAAGCGAACTTTGAATTCCTAGGCTTCTTGTTCAAGATATAGCATTTAGAACCAAAAGCACGAAAATAAGAAATATTAGGTTTGTTATCCGTGAGTAGCTAATATGATGTCTTCTTTAGTAAGTGATGAGGATGAAGTCGGCTTATGGCATGACAGGCGGTGTTGACCGCTCTACCCCAAAAATGATCTGATGTCTTGTACTCTTCAGGCATTGATGTCGCCATCTCTATGAGGGTTCGGTTCTTCCTTTCGGCCACTACATTTTGTTTAGGTGAGTAAGGTGCTGAAAATTCATGTTTGATGCCCTCTTCATCTAGGTACTCCTCAACTTGAGTGTTCTTGAACTTCGTGCCATTGTCACTTCATATGTTCTTGATCTTAAATGAGAACTCATTTTGGGAATGCTTGAGAAACTTCTTGAGGGTTCCTTAAGTTTCTGTCTTATCATGCAAAAAGAAAACCAACATGAAGCGTGAAAAGTCATCAACAATTACTAAGCCAGATTTATTACCGTCGATGCTTATGTAAGCGATTGGACCGAATAGGTCCTTGTGAAGTAGCTCGAGCGGTCTTGTCATTGTCATGACGTTCTTCGCGGGATGGGGTGCTCCTACTTGCTTCCCGGCTTGGCACGGGCTACAAGGCCTGTCTTTCTCAAAAACAGCATCCTTCAACCCTCGGATGTGATCGCTCTTGAGTAGTTTTTGAAGATTCCTCATACCAACATGTGCTAGCCGTTTATGCCACAGCCAACCCATGTTGGTCTTTGCAATCAAGCATGTGTCAAGTTCGGCTTTATCTTTGTTGAAGTCAACAAGATAAAGTTTTTCCTTTAACACACCCTTGAATGCAACCGAGTCATCATTCCTTCTAGAAACGATCACACCCTCATTAGTGAACAAGCAATTATAACCCTTGTCAAATAATTGAGATATGGACAGAAGGTTATAATATAAGAAGTCGACATGCAAAACATGAGAAAGTGTGTGTTGAGATGATATTGCAATTTTACCGGTACCGAGCACCCTTCCACGACTATTGTCTCCAAAATAGATGCCCTCGCTTGAATCCTTATTTTCTTCATATTCTACAAACATTCTTCGTTCTCCGGTCATATGGTTGGTGCATCCACCATCTAGCACCCATTTTGCTCCACCGGAGGGGTAGGCCTGCAAAAACAAATTATGTCTTGGTTTTAGGTATCCAAGCTTGCTTGGGTTCTTTGAGGTTAGTCACAAGAGATTTGGGCACCCAAACATGGGAATTGGTGTTTCCATGGCGTGGGCTAACATATTTGGCATGCACTTTACCAAAAGCGTTTTGCATAAGAACATAAGATGCATCAAAAGTTCTAAATACTAATTGTTGCTCAGATATGTTAACTTTTTTGAACTTATCAATAGTGTTAGATTTTCTAACTTGAGGGGAGTTTCCCTTCACAAAGACAATGTGCTCCTTGTTATTCTTATAGCTTCTATCATTTTGCTTTTCACCATAGGAATACCCAATGCCATATTTGACATTAGGAGGTCTTGTGGCCAAGTATGCACTGCGTGCATACTTGACCTTCTCCTTGTCAAATATGCCACTACGGGAAGGATGTCCTTGGTCGAGGTTGACTTGTCCTTCAAGCTAGTATCAATTTTAGCACATGCACAAGTAGTAGTAGGTTCAGTTTTAAGGGGTTGAGAAGGAGAGCTTGAAGAGGATGAAGGTTCACTTTTCTTGAGTGACTCAACTTGTACCTCAAGGATCTTGTTAACTTTGGTTAAGTTAGCAAGTTCATCCTTGAGGATAGCATTTGAGTCGCTTAACTTCATGCAAGCTTCCTTGCTTGAAGCAAGCTCAAGTTCAAGTGACTTGCTTCACTCCTTTCAAGTTCAAGGAGCTTTTTGATCTTAAGATACTCCTCCTTTTGAAGGATGATCATATCTTCTTGTCGATCAACTAGCTCCTCCTTATCAATAAGTTTATCCATTAAGAATTTCATTCTTGCGGCAGTTTTCGTATCAAGGCCAACAAGGATATCTTCATTATCACTATTGGCATCACTATCACTAGAGTAAGAATGCGAGGAGGAAGATTTAGATGTTACCTTTCTTTTACCTTCCTTCGCCATGAGACAGGTGTCGTTGTCCTTCCTGGCGCCAATAGATGGGAAGAGAGTTGATTTCTTCGTTGTCTTCTTGATGGCTATGCTAGCCATCTCCTCTTCCTCTTTGGACGAGGACTCATCATTTGAGTCCCACTCCTTTCCTGGGTGCGCCTGTCCAGCTTGCTTTTTCTTCTTGAGGAACTTCTTAGGTTGAGGCTTTGTTTCCTTGGTCTTCTTCTTGTTTTCTTAATATGGGCAATCAACTATAAAGTGGTCATATTCACTACAGTTATAGCAAGCCCGCCTCAACTTAGGTCTTGATTTTTCTTTGTGTTTTACTTCACTTGATTTACCCTCTTGTCTTCTTATCATCATCCTCTTGAATTTATTTATGAAGAGGATCACGTCTTCCTCATCTATGTTGCTGCTCTCATCATCGCTGTCATCTTCATCTTGAGCCTCTCGAGCTTCTTTTGACAAGGGCTTGCAAGTGGATTTTAAGGCGACCCCTTTCTTCTTTGTCGAGGTGAGGTCGGCAATCTCCTTGACACGTTTTCTTGCTTCTCCATCATTTCGAAGTTGATGATCCTTCCAAGCAATTCATCTGAAGTCATTTTCTTGTACCCGGGGCTTTCTCTAATCATCGAGCGCAGGGTGTCATTGTGAGGCATGAAAGCTCTAAGGATGAGCTTCACCACCTCGTGATCGTTCCACTTTTTACTTCCATATGCTCGAACCTTGTTGATGAGAGTCTTCAAATGGTTGTACATGTCTTGCGGCGACTCATCTTCTTCTATGGCAAATCTTCCCAATTTGCCTTCGATCATTTCGATCTTCGCCTCTGGCACATGACGGTCGCCTTCATGTGCAGTTTGCAATGTGTCCCATATTTCCATTGCAATCTCGAGTCCATCCACCTTGGTGAACTCGTCCTGACTTAGTGATGATGTGATGACCGCTGCAGCTTGAGCATTCTGATTGTTTGCTTGCTCTTGGCTTAGTGTGAGCTCTTCATCGTCGTATAGGATATCGATACCTGTGCACACTATGCGCCACAAGCTAAGGTTAAGAGAGATTAAATGCATTTTCATGTTTTGCCTCCACATTGAGTAATCATTGCCATCAAAGTGTGGGGCTTTTCCTAGAGGAATAGGCAAATAATGGCTATTATTAGAATTTAGACGATCGTAGTTGAAAGGATATCACGAGTAGTCGGTGTGACTACTCCCTTCTTCTTCTTCTCGTCCTCATCTTCATTTTCCCTTTGGAGAGGGCTTTCTTCCTTGGGAGTGCCTTGAGTTCAAGCGTCTCATTGTCATCCTCGAAGTCCTGAATGGCGTCGAGGAGCTTCTCTAATTTTTGAGCCTTTTCATCTTCAACCTTCTCTTGGTTGAGGTTCTTGTGCACATCCTTCATGTCCGTCATTTTCTCTTTGAGCGATTAGTCTCCTCTTGAAGAGCGTTGCTCTGATACCAATTGAATGTGGCCTAGAGGGGGGGTGAATAGGCCTTGTTGATTTTTAGTCGGAACCTATAACACTCAGCAACTTGATCAAATACCGAGAAATCGGACTACTCCGGTAGAGTGCGCACTAGTCCGGTGTGTGCGGACTAGACCGATCAAGTTTGATCGATGATCTCAATCCAAGACTCTATGCAGTGGAAATTAGAATGTAAATAGAGTATGTTGCTTCAAATAAACTAAGGAAAGCACAAGGTAACCTTAGTTTACTGTTTTGACGTAATTTGACTAAGGTCAATTTAAACCCTAGATGCAATGAACAATAATCACAAAGTGAAGACACAAGATTTTCATCCCGTGGT
This sequence comes from Tuctoria greenei, assembly GCA_036927565.1. Lineage (NCBI taxonomy): Eukaryota > Viridiplantae > Streptophyta > Magnoliopsida > Poales > Poaceae > Tuctoria > Tuctoria greenei. Next base: position 97,485,577 of record JAYESD010000010.1, read on the forward strand.
TTGGTTCCCACAAAGGAAACCTACGTCCACGTTGAGGAGCCAACAAAAGGATCGGGTCTTCACCAACCCTACCCTCGTCGAATCTCCACTGAGGTTGATTCTCTTCCACTAATCACAAAGGCATTAATAACCGTGTTCAAGGGGCCTTCTCACAAGTTGAGGGCTCCCCAAGATTACAAATCAAAACACCACCAAGACACACTCATAAGATATGCAATGAAACAACTAGAGTGTGCGAGAGAATCAAACCCAAGAGCTCAAGACGTGGAGAATTGTGTCTCTCCTTTGATCTAGAGTTGATCCACACAAATTTGATCTTTCTTTCATTGGATTGTGTGGAGAGACGTGTTTTCTAGGCTCTTGGAGGGTGTGATGGCACTAGGGGTCGAGAGTGTTCATAGTTGGGTCGTGCACCTCTATTTATACTAGGGTTTCCAAGGGTTACTTTAGGGTTTTGAAAGTCTGAACTAGTCCGTAGTGGACTCCGGACTAGTCTGGTGTGCAGCGTGTGGGAAACCCTAAGTGCCCCAAAATATCGGACTTGTCCGGCCAGGGGCGGACTAGTCCGTTTTTGTCTCTGGAAAAGTTCGTACTAGTCTGGCACATATCGGACTTGTCTGGTGGTGGTGAAACCCCAAATGAATTGGGGACAAGTCCGCACTTGGAGGACTTGTCCAATTTTAGTCAGAAGGTTTTTCGGACTAGTCCTGGCAGATATCGGACTTTTCCGACTTGGATCAGAAGGATATCGGACTAGTCCGTGGTGATACCGGACTTATCCCATTTCGTGCAAAGCTGTGAAGTGTTGAGGACTAGTCCGCACTGGGCAGGACTATCCGATCTTAGTCAGAAAGGTATCAAACTAGTCCATCGAGATATCAGAATAGTCCGGTTTGTGTAAACCTGGCTTGTGCAGACAAGTCCACACTAGGAAGACTTGTCCAATTCTGAACAGAGGGATTATCAGACTAGTCCGGGGTATATCGGACTAGTCCAGACTTGTGTAAATTTGTGCAGTGAATGAGTTTTGTTTTTCTTGAGCTCTTGGGGTGTGTTTCTCCAACACACTCCATACACAATGATCTAATCTAATCTATTCAGCTCTATAGCTCTTTTCCATATAAACCCTCATTATCCTTTCTTTTTGCACTTTCTTCATAATATCATTAAAAACTGCGCTCATATCAACAATTTGGTTAGGATATCATTTGTTTGTCATAAATTAACCAAAACCCACAAGGGATGCCTAGATGCACTTTCAAGGTCGGTCGACCCCCTAGTCGTTCGTCCTGGTCTTTCCTCCAAACTCGATCAGCTTCCACGTGTTGGCTCCTCCCGGCTTGAAGAAGTCAGTGGTGACTGATTCGCGCGCTATTGTGGTGTTGGGAACCGACCCATCTCCAAGATATAAATAGGACCCCTCACCCCTCACTTCAACACACACCACTTGAGCATTCACTCTCTTGTATACATTAATTCTCCAAGTCCTTAGTGGAGGTTAGGCTGTAGAGAGGAGCATCTAGTCCCAAGTCCAAATTGGAAAAGGTATGGCTCATGTATCTTCTCTTGTATTTGTGACTTTGTGCTTTATAATAATAGTATTATTAGTCTCTATTTATTCATATACTTGGGCAAAACATTTCTTGTTTGGTTGTGGAGTCCATGTATGTGCTAGGTGTAGATATTGTTATGATCTAGACATAATGCCATTATCATGTTATCATAAACATCATACACCACCACTATAGTCTAACTAGGTAATAATATGATTATGTTAATATGAATATGTTAGTGATTGGATCCAACATTGGTTCAATGATGTTTAGGTGAGTCATTGCCTTAGGATGTCATGATTCTTAAGGTATTTACTTAGTATGCTAGCATGGCGCTAAGATAGTGAGTAACGTTCGATGTCTCGTAGACCCACGGATTGAAGAGGTAGGGTGGTGACAACCCTATCTATCCTTTGTAATCCTCCACGTTCGGCTATGCCACAGGCTCTTGGTGGGAGTCGCATAGTAGTGCTAGGGGTAAACCCGTGCACGATATGTTGGACCACTAAGCCCTAGTATTCACCATTAGCATAGTCATGTGTACTTCATTAGGCTATGTATATGAGTAATCAGAGCATAGTAGGAGTAGATCCATCTCGTAGTTTAACTCTCGCTAGGACAACCTTACCCTTAGAGTAAATTGCTTAGGTGTGTGTCACACTACCCCTATTATAAACATACCCCTGTCTTGGTAATTGATTAGTATCCCATAGATTGATCACAAGAGTAGTGTTTACTTTACTCCATTGCTTTCCTTTGGGATAAATACGATAAACTTGGGAATACTCTTAAGTGAAATGCTACACGATAGTTTCCGTGCACTTGCAAACCTCATCTCTTTCGAGAGATGATCTGTGACGTAAGAAACATCAACAATGAGCTCATCTAGGCGAACTACTTTCCCGTTGCCCTGATTGGCTTGGCCCGACCATGGCTGATGAACCTGTCCGAGGGGTCCATAACCTCTTAAGATGAGCTCTGCCAGTTCACGGCGTACTTCGACAGCTCCTACACGCGCCTCGACACCAAGCTCGACCTCCACGCCGCGTGTCAACAACCCAAGGAGACGCTGCAATCATTCATCCAGCGTTTCTCCCAGGTACACAACTCCACCCCCAACATTCCAAGTGCCTCTGTCATAGTGGCATTTCGACTAGAAGATGCTCAAGAAGTTAGCCACGCACAACATACAAGATTTCTCCGAGCTCTTCTCCTTCACCGACCGGTGCGCTAGGGCGGCAAAAGGCCGTGACTGGCGCACCAAGCCCGCCCCTGCTATGGGTAGAGCCGACCAGACCAGCGAAGGTGCTGTTACCTCGGGTAGCAGAAAAAAGAAGAGCAAGAACTGAGGCAACGACCTGAACAAGCCACTGCATGGGGCACCCGTCATGGCAGCAACTGCAATCGGTTGTGGCAGACCCCCACGCCCCGAGAAACGTCCACGTCAGCCACCTGCTACTAACGACAGCGTCAAGCCCTGCTCAGTGCACAAGACTCATGACCACACCACGAGTGAGTGCTGGGAGATCAAGAGATGCGCTGAGTGATACCAAGAGCGGGCACAACAGTGTTCTAACGGCGCTCACCTCTGCCAGCGGGAGGGCAAGCAGAAGGTCAAACCCAAGGTTGACGACAACGAGGAGATAGAGTGCCAGAAGCACAAACAGACCATCAAGGTAGTCCACCAGACCGAGGACTCCGACTCCAGCAGCGACCACAAGCGTCGCAAGACACTCCACCTCATCACTGGGGGGGTCTTGGGATCCAGCGTGCAGGAACGCGGTCAAGACCCTGCGCCAAGCAGTGGCTTCAATAGCTCTTGCCCCCACTCCGGCGCTGCACCACAAGTGGAAGGAGATGCCAATCAGCTTTGATGCCTCCGACTGCCCCAAGAACATGGTCGGAGCCAGGATCCTACCCCTCCTAGTCGCCCCCAACATCGCGAACGTCAAGCTCTAGTATGTCTTGATAGATGGTGGAGCCGACCTCAACCTCATTAGTGGTGCGGCCTTTGACCAACTGCAGATCTTGATGTCCAAGCTCACCCCATCGAGCCCGTTCCTGGGGTGAGACCAGGGAACATCATCCCGTATGACAACATCCATCTTTGAGTGACCTTTGGGACACCCGAAAACTTCAAGATGGAAAGCATCCCATTCAACATAGCGGATGTCCGCCTCCCTTTCAACGCCATCATCAACAGGCCCACCTTGTACCAATTCATGGCCATAGCCCACTACTGCTACCTTGTCCTGAAGATGCCAAACCCACCAGCGTCCTCAGGATCTGCGAAGATCGCACTACTATGGTCTTAGCCTTGGTGAAGCTCCAAGTCCTCACAACAGACCTAGCACCTGCCCCGACTGGCGCTGGACCAAGTCAGCTTCCGTTGAGCTCGCGTCACCGTGGCTCACCTGCTGCACCCCGTCTGCAGTTGTCCGATAGCACTGATGCTCTTGTCAATGCTGTCAAGATCAGTTCTGGCTCTGCTCAGACCATCCGCAAGGTGGGGGCAAAGGCAGAAAGTAGGGGCACCTGCTCATCGCCCCACTTGTAGATATCAACGACTGGTTGCCCGACAACTATCACAACTATACTCGGAGCTTTGAGCATCCCTATAAGTTAATCTTAGCTTAGTAGTAGGATAGTGTAAAGGTTTTATAGAGTCTAGGAGTAGCATTTAGGACAACCAAGCTCCGAGAGGGTCTGGTCCATAGTGTGCAGTCAGCTTTGCCTGGTACCGAACCCTAAGCCTCTGCACCGTGCCTTCCTCATCATCCGGAAGCAACTCGTTGCCTTCTTTTGTAAAAGCCTGTCTCCTCCTACGAACGCTGATACAAAAGAATCATTGTCTTACTCCATGTTTCCCCAACAATGTTTATTGTATATTTCCTTCATATACACAGTAATGAGCTCTGTATCTTACCCTTGTTGGAGTTGTGCAATCCTACTACAGGCGGGCTTGCTTGTGGTACCTGTAATGTGTGAGGGGTTCTATTGGCTGCCCCCATCCTTGGAGTCCTGTGACGTCGGATGGCCTCCCAGGAAAGGTCTACGCCGAGGCGGTGGTCCAGGGCGTGTGAACAGCTTAGTCTAGTCCTGTACCCTAAGCACGCACACCTTGCCTCTCAGCGCTAGAGCCGAGTACTGGGGGCCAGAAAGTTCGCACACTAAGGACGGCGGGAGCCGGACCTCGAAGCTCTAACGCATTGAATTACCCAAGCCCTGTGTGCCAGCTCAGGACAGTGAGACATGACAAATCTAAGAAAGAGGAACAGGTAAAATCGGCGAGCAAACTAGTCCCTCCTTTACCATGTGTGCAGGACAACGAACTCCCACACCTTCCAGGGGGCCGCCGTCGACATCCTAGCACGTCAAAGACAGTAACAAGCGCTGATTCGTGAGTACACTCTCTCACCTCGCTCTTGTTGCTAATAGGGTTCTCTTGTGGTAATCTGTACACTAGGGGCCTGCCGTCGAAGTGCTACACATCGATGGTGGACGACGCCAGAGTATCTAGCTCCAGCACCTCCCGGGGGCCCACTGTCAATGTCCCAGCATGTCAAAGACAGTAACAAGCGTTGATTCATGAGTACACTTTCTCATCCCGCTCTTGTTGCTAATAGGGTTCTCTTGTGGGAACCTGTACACCAAGCGCCTGTCGTCGAAGTGTTACACATCGGTGGTGGACGATGGCGTAGCATATAGCTCCGACACCTCCCAGGGGCCCCCGTCGACTTCCCAGTGCGTCGAAGATAGTAACAAGCACTGATTCTTGATTACACTCTCCAGTCTCGCTCTTGTTGCTAATAGAGTTCTCTTGTGGTAACCTGTACACCAGGGGGCCTGCCATCGACGACTCTGCGATGATGGCGAGCAACGCCAGAGCATCCAGCTCCGACACAACCCAAGGGGACCTGCCGTTAAAGATTCTGCGACAATGGTAGGCGACACCCGAGCAGCCAGCTCCAGCAACACCCAAGGGGCCTATTGTCGACAATTCTACGACTATGGTGGGCAATTCTAGAGCAGCCAGCTCCAGCACCACCCAAGAGGGCTTGCTATCGATGATTCTGCGACGATGGTGGGCGACACCAGACCAGCCAACTCTGGCACCATGACCCAAGGGGCCTGCTGTTACGATTCTATGATGATGGTGGGAGACGTCAGGGTAGCCAGCTCCGGCACCTCCTAGGGGTCTTGCCGTCAACGATTTTGTGATGATGGTGGGCGACGTCGTAGCAGCCAGCTCCAGCACCACCCAAGGGCCCGCTGTCAACATTTCTACGACGATGGTGGGTGACGCCAGCGCAGCCAGCTCCGACACCACCCAAGGGGCCTGCAGTCGACGACCCTGCAATGATGGTGGGCGACGCTGGAGCAGCCAAATCTGGCACCACCCAAGGGTCCTGCTATCGACGTCTCTACTCAGACAAAGCTTGGCGACCCTGAAGGGGGCACCACTAAGGCCATCCACTCAAACTGCCTCGCTCTACTTGGGGCTCGTCGAAGACATCCTGCAATCAATTGGTAGGTGTGCCCAACCACCTGGCCACATCTACTAGGGGGCCTCTAACGGGGTTCAATAGGTAGGACATCAACTGACATCAGATCGGCCATGTCAACTGTGGGATATTTGGTCCCTCAAAAACTAATGAACTCGGCAAAGTTCTTCGAGCCCTTACGCAGCTAAGGACTTAGAGCGACGGTTTTAGAAGCACAAGACAAGCCAAGAAGCCAAACACAAATTCAAATTCATGGAAGAATAGAAATGGGCGAGCCCCGAATACAAAGACGGCCCCGCCTAGAGGCCGCCGACCTCAATCTCTCTCGAATTATGAGGCGACATGTTTGGCGGCATCTTTGACTTTTGCCGTCGCCACCTCTTCGCGCTCCACAAAAGGACTCTCGAATACTGGGTCTAGAGGTATCTTCGGATACCGACTCAGGTAGCACTGCCTACCTCTTAAATACATGGGTCTACGAGACATTCAACACCACTCATCTATCCTAGAACCATGCTAGCGTATTAAGTAATTACCTTAAGAGCCTAGGCACAAGCCATCCTAAGGCAATGAACTAAATCATTGTTTAACTAATGTTAATTCATAGCATAAGTGATTCAAATTAACATAATCATGTCATAGCTAATTAAACTATAGTGAGGCTTTGTAGTGTTTATGATGATATAATGAGAATGGTATAGCATAATCATAAATACTACTCCTACCACATACATGGAATCCACAATCAAACAAGAAATGCTTCATCCATATATATATGAACAATAAAAGACTAAAGATAACATATTTATTAAGAGCAAAGTCACAAATACAAATAGGAATGTAAGAGCCATACCTTTCCCAACTAGGAATTGGGAAGAGAATCCTTCTACTACTCTCCTACTTGGACTATAGACTAGAGACTCTCCTCTCTATAGCCTATACTCCACTATACCTATGGAGAGTAGTGGATACAATGGATGAATACTCAACTGGTGTGTGTTTAAGTGAGGGGTGAGGGGTCCTATTTATAGCTTATAGAAGGGTCGGTTCCCGCCACCAAAAGCGCGTGAATCAGTCACCACTGACATATTCAAGCCGGGAGGAGCCAACATGTGGAAGTTAACTGGGTTTGGCACCAGGGAGGGGTCGGCCGACCTGGTCCCGGCTCTGAACAGCCTGTGCTTTCTCCATGTGGCTTCCAGGTGGGTCCCATTCACTGATATTGGTGCTACACCATTAAATGGCCTCGAATAATTCTGTTTGTGTGCCCTTTGATCCATGTGGTGCCACATGTCAGCGCTTGATTGGCTGGAATGATATTTTATAGGATCCATCCCCTTGTTTCACTTCAGTTCTGCATAAAATACCTGCATGCACTAATTTCTCTAAGGACAAGTGGAAATAGGTGAAATAGAAAGGTGATGTGTGCAAGGAATGATATTTCCTTCACATAATATAGTTATATTGACGGGTGAAATTGGTATATAACAGCCATCAACAAACTCCCCCAAGCTTATCCTTTTCTTGTCCCGAGCAAAGTCAAGATGTTAGGTTGATGATTAGGAGTTGCTACTATGTTCTACTTTTCGAAAGTACCATGTGCACAACAAAATACTCTAACTAGTATTACAAAAATTGGCATGGTTCTTCATCCATCTCAAGTCATTATGGGGCTTATGCCATATCCTATTCATGGGTGGTTGAAAGATAGAACAGCAAATGGAGCACACATACCCTAGGAATCAAGTTCTACTCAAATTTCAGAGATTTCAATTTAGATTTTAAGTATCTCAATTTGATTTTCTCGGTCTCACCTTTTTGTGTAGTGGAAATATATCCTCACCAAGGCATTGTGCCTAAATTCATCCTACATCTACATAAGGCTTGTATGTGGAGCTTGGTAGGGAATATAGTAGGCATATTTGATATTGCTAAGTCAAAAGAGCAAGCAACAACAACCAAGCCTTTGTTCCAAACATGTTGGGGTTGGCTAGAAATAAAACCCAACAATTTTGAAGAAAAGTAATAGAAAATAAGATGAAAGTAAAAAAATAATAAAAAATATAATAATAATAAATACAAATAAAATAAGATTCTACATTTTATTTATTTTAGAAATGGGTTAATAAAAAAGAAGATAAGAGTAAAAAAATACGAATAAACTATGATTATGGCACATGAATTGCTAATTTCCATGCAGTCCTATCATGAGCCAAATCTCTAGGTATGTCCCACTCCTTTAAGTCTCGTTTCACCGCCTCCTGCCATGTCAACCTTGGTCAACCTCTACCCCTCCTAAAATTTTCTCTACCCTTTATAATCCCACTGTTAACAGGTGCGTCTGGAGGTCTCCTTTGGATATGCCCAAACCACCGCAGGCGATGTTGGACTAGCTTCTCCTCAATCGGTGCCACCCCTACCCTATCACATATCACCTCGTTCCTAATTTTGTCTCTTCTTGTTTTACCGCACATCCACCATAGCATGCGCATCTCCGCAACACTCATTTGCTGGACATGTTGCCTTTTAGTTGGCCAACATTCTGCTCCATACAGCATCGCATGTCTGATGGCCGTCCTATAGAATTTTCCTTTCAATTTTTGTGGAACTTTCTTATCACATAAGATTTCAGATGCTTGTCGCCACTTCATCCACCCGATCTTGATCATGTGGCAAACATCTTCGTCAATATCACCATTGCTTTGTAACATTGATCCTAAATATCGAAATGTGTCCCTCCTAGGTACTACTTGTCCTTGTAAACTAACATTTCCATCCTCGCACCCGACATCACTAAAGTCGCATCTCATATACTTGGTCTTGGTTCTACTCAGTCTAAACCCCTTAGACTCTAAGGTCTGCCTCCATAGCTCCAATTTTCTATCAACACCATCCCTGGTTTCATCTACCAACACTACATCATCAGCAAAGAGCATACACCAAGGGATATCCCCTTGTATATCCTTCGACACCCCATCCATCACTAAGGAAAAGATGTAAGGACTTAAGGCTGATCCTTGGTGTAGCCCTATTGTGATAGGAAAAGTGTCGGTCTCACTATCTCTTATGCGCAGACTTGTCACCACATTATCGTACATATCCTTGATATTGCTAAGTCAAAATAGCAAGCCTTAGGAGAAATAAATTCAAAACAATTTGATTCAAGACTTCTGCATGTGTGATGGAATGGGGTGGATGTGGATACTGAGATGACTCTTTTTTGAGTGGACTCTCTTATTTTGCAGGGATGAAACATGGCTACTTTTCGTCTTTTTTTTTCTCATGCTTATGATGTAAGCATGCATTTTCTTTTTCTTATTCTTGTAGCCATGTCTTCTACTCCCTTTTTATGCAATAAATTTTGGAGGGGTTACTAGCATGAGTGGTATGGAGTTTCTCTTTTTATTGTGGAATGGTGGTATGTTGGGATTTGGCTTACTTCTAGTGTAGAAGTATAGAATGTGCAAGTGAAGTCTTGAATTCAAAAAGTAACGAATGAAATCTCACATAGGTCTATACTAGTTTGACAAAGCTCAATGTGAAGGCAAATAGCATATGCATAAGGTCTATAAATGTAATATATCATATGGCTTTGGTAGGTATTTCCAATCAAATGAGAGTAACATAAATATTTTTAGAATTTATCCGGAAATCTATGTTTCACTTTCAAACTAGGAATAGCAGCCTTATAACTATATCATATCTCACAACAACTTAGAATTGATTAAGTTTTTGCTACCCACAATTTCTAAATCAAGGCAAAATCAATTTTTGCCAATGAGAACAATATGTTGGAGAGTATTAAGTTGTAAACTAGGGACTTAGGAAAATTAAAACAGAGCAACTATTCATCATTTCATCTATGTGTATTCCAAGTCATTCTTACCGCACATCATTTATTTTATTTGAATATAAATCTTTACTACTTATTATTTTTTATATATGCAAGGTGGATGGTGGGTGAACGGAAAATAAATATGCAAAGGGGATGATACAATTTACCTCAGGTGGGGGTCCTCCACCAATATTGTTCTTTACTCACCTCCGTGATGATAGTTGAACCCTTGATGACGGAAGTATGTTGCGAGATCGGCTTGTTGTTGTTGTAGCGTGGAGTTGAAGTTGGTGAATTGAGTGTCCATGTGTTGTTTCTAGTCTTGGGTACCATGGACATGCCCTTGGAGATTGTTGTAGATGTCACCCATTATCACTTCAAGCTGTTCCATACGTCTAGTGAAATCCATCATTCCTTGGCTATAGTCACAATGACTTCTAGCCAAAGAGGAATGACATCTTCTCATGGACGTTGGAGGCAAGCTCCTAGAGCTTGAAGTTGATAGGGGCGGCTCCCATGTGGCACCTGGCCATCCATGCCAAGACGGACCTTCGATCTCATATGATGGAGGTTGAGTCCATCCGGGTGCATCACCCATTGTGTTCTCTTCCTCTTTGTACTCATAGACCGTGGAGGTTGTCGGGGGCATAGCTATTCTCCTTGCATGGCTTCTAGTTACCCTAACAGAGACATTACTTCTTCTTGTGCTGCTTCAATGGAAAGAAGGTCAATGGTTAGCTTCCGGCATTTGTACAAATAATAATTCGGGTTAGGTAACCGAATTTCATTGACAAAGCCGGGATAATAAAATAACAAAGAGCCATCTTGATCATGCTTAAGGATATGTCCTTGCACTAAATAATCTACATCAATTAATTCTCTTTCATTTTCAATATACTCAAATGAAGAATATTCTAGTGCTCCTACCCTAGTAGCAATACGAGTAATCAATGAAGTGCATTCAATTGACCCTGTTCTGGGAATGTAATCTAACCATTGTGTCATCATGGCAATAACTGTAGCAACTTTTATCTTTTTAATTATGGAAAATAAAATTTTCATCTCATCATCACACACTACCCTTACGTCTCTTCTAGGGAACATAGTCATAGCCACCCATCTATGCATGAAGCGTGAATGTGACGCCCAGTTCCGAAAATGAACCAAGCTAACGCATATGTGTGCCCAGGATGTTCATCACACATACACGAGTGCAATCACAAACGATATACAGAAAATTACCACAGAACAAGATTAATTAACCAAATTTCATTACACAAACCAGAATATCCTCGAATACAAACTCCAATGAATATTAAGGACAAGTTCAACTAATGCAGTGGAAATAAACTAATTAAGCAAACTAAACAACTATGCAGCATAAGCGACAGGGTATGTATGCGCAACTCCAATCAACACCACAGGCAAAGCTGATGGTAGACACGGCCTAGAACTCCGCATTATCGCCATTAAACTCCCAATCCTGACCTGCAACTGTTGGGGTGGGGGATTGCAAGAGTGAGTACATGTCGTACTCAGCAAGTGTGGAAAGTATGACATGTGGCTGATTCAAATGACGACAATAATAGTGGCAAAGTGCTGAAAAGTACAGTAAAACATTTTAAAAGCAATATGTATATTATATGTATGTGAAGTAATCCCATCATAATCACGAGTAATACCATAATACCAAACTGAATTCATTACCATCATCAATGAGTCCAGATTTCACCATCATCAATAACCATATTCAATACCAGAAATTAATTCATAACCATCCATAACCATTACCAAACCATTACCATAACCATTACAATAACCATTACCAATACCAAATACTCTCTAATCATGTAGGTCATCCAGGTGCTCATAACCGGGAGCACGGCTATCATGATAGTTTTAATAGACTCTGCAGAGTTTGTACCTCTTTACCCACGTGTTTGTGATTTCATCACCCGTCGACGACTAAAGAACCTCCCTTATGCCAATTACACTTCCTTTGGTGTATGGCCAAGAGATCACAAAATAGCCTTTACAAAGGGATTACTAGCCTATTTAGACCCCACTGAGGTTTCACCGGTGGCGATGTCTCCCGCAGAGCACATCTTCAACCAAGGGCCCCCTCTTGAGCCATTCGGATCCCAGGGTAGTCCCACCAATCATCAACAAACCCAATCCGACTACCCCTTCCCCGAGCATCCACAATGGTCCAAACAGCATGAGCAAAGCCCTAATTAATCAGCTACGCCGCACCCATACTTGGCCTCGTGGTGGCACTGTAGTCCTGGCTTATTCTCGCATGAACCGGTCCTTAGATCTAAAGCAAGCAAACCACCATAACATCCAACCCATCCACATACCAGGCTTGCTTAGATCACCCATTACCATACCATATTTAACCAGTTCATGTTAACCATAATATCATCCATGCATAATTAAATTGAGTGGTATAGTTATTCCCATCCCAGTTGATTAAGCGAAGCAAAAGGTAAAAAGTCCATCCCGACGGTCTACCATAAACTCCAGGTGACAAGGGTGGTTTAAACAAATCTAGTAAACTTCCTACCATAGGATTCCCATGAAATTGACACAGCATGCAGTTTTACAAACAAAACATTTATTTTAAAAACAGGATCAATATGCTTCAAGGACACTTGCCTTGCTCTTGCTGTTGATTAGGGTCAAAGCCTTCAAACTCCTGGTGCTGTAGATCCTCCGCGGCACTTTCTAGTGCAAATCCGTCTAATCCACACAATAAACATACGAGACAAGAAACACAATCAAAGAGTGCACAAATATTACTAAATATGTCATGACATGCATGATTAATGCAAGTGCAAGGCAAAACTTGTTACTAGATTGCTTTTAATGATCTCTAACTAGCTCTAATAGCTTTTAACAAGTTTATACAGGTTTGGAGTTGATTAGATCAAATTTTAGAATTAATTCAACACAATTTAACCAGAAAGATCGGACTAGTCCGCTAGGGACCGGACAAATCCGCCCTCTGCGAGATCAGCAGATTAGGGTTTTCTAGATCGACGTGAATTTGGAGATTAGGGGTTGAATTCACGTAAGGACAAGAGAATAGATGGTATACCAGATGTTTAGAACTCCAATGAACCAAGAAACTTGGAGGTAACACTTGGATCTTGATGATCTAGGGTTGGTGATGAACTTGGAGATGAATTGGTGGTGAAGGACGAAACTTGGTGGAGATCTTGATCCTCTTTCGTTTCCTCCTCTTCTTCTTCTTGCTTGGAATCTTCTCCTCCCTCCTTGATGGTGGCTCCCCACGAACTAGGGTTTGGGTGGGTGGAAAAGTGGCAAATAGATGTCAAACCAAGGGGTTGGGCTGTTTATATAGAGGTGGAGGCTAGGGTTAGATGGATTTCGAGTTTTGGGATGAGTAGAGGCCGGTTTAAAGTCCCACATGGGCTCTAAAAGAGTTGGGCAAGACGTCCCTAGGCCCACTTAACGTGAAACCCACGAAACAAGTCATAAGAAAAAGGTCAATCTCGGAGTCACGAAATATCGGACAAGTCCGGACAGGACCGGACTAGTCCGAAGTCGTCCAGAGAGAAAATCGGACAAGTCTGGCCAAACATCGGACAAGTCCGAATTTGAACAGAAAGGAAAACGGACAAGTCCGCTGGAACACCGGACTAGTCCAGAAAAGTCCAGGGACTTAGCAAATTTTCAAGGATTCATGGAATATCGGACTAGTCCGCACAAAATCGGACAAGTCCGAAAGTTTCCAGAGCCAAAATCGGACTAGTCCGCACTTTTCTACATTTTTAAGTGCGGTTTTGCTCCAAATCAATTTTGAACTCGTTCCTCTTGTTGTGGGTTAATGTTAAACATGTATATGAGTGCATGTAGGGCATGATGCATGAAAATTAGGGTGTTACAGTGAAGTAGGGTTCTGTAAGTAGCTATTCCTTGGTGCGCAACATCTGACCTTGCTAGTTAAATCTTGCCAAAAACTTGTTTGTTAAACTTAGGCAAAGTGTCTAAATCTAACAAACAACGTCTATGTAAGCCTAGGATTTAACTTAATTCTTTCCATAGGATGTTGTATTCTTTTTGAAATAATCTAAAAGTAATACCATCAAATCCTATTTTAAGTGTGCAAAGGAATTGTATGGAGAGAAGGTGTGAACCTCTCTCCTCTATGTGAGCAAAGTTTTCCCATCCTAGTGCACACCAAATGGAAAAGAATTCGGAATGCATACCTATTTTGGACATCAAATCCGAATAATAAGCTTTCGTATGAGAAAACTCATGATCTTGGAGGAGCTTACGTGCTTGATCTTCAACTTAACTTTGTATGTCGAGGTCGTCATCCTGAAGAAGTTGATGAGGGTTGCTTCTCTCACCCATGGGAGTGTCTTCCCCTATACTCCTCCTCCGTGAACTTGGTGTAGCAACGGAAGAGGGGCGTGCACTTAAATCTTCACCATGGATTGAGCTTGCAGCCTCCTTCCTCTTCCCAAACAACGTCTTCATTCCTTTCATGGCCACAATAAACAAGAACACAACAAGGCAAGAACTCGAAAAATGTGATGTTAGTAAAAGCAAAACCCCCAACGAATCTTTCCTTGAAGAGCTTGAGAGCAAATTGCAAATGCAAACAAAAGCAGAACCTTTTTGAGTTGGGAATTGATCTAGAGCACTTCAATGAAGAGCAAGAAAAACAATGTGAGCAAGAGTGGCTTTGGGGAGGTATGAAATGAGGTGAAGTGTGAGGAGAAGTGCCCCTCACGGACACCATTTATAGTGTGCGCTCCCCAACGGTCACTAGGGAATCAAATGTAGCTAATGGAGGAGAGAGGGCCAAAATGGCTCCTTCCCCTTGCCAACCAAACAGGGGGTCGGCTACACTGACAAGTGGGCCCCCTGTTCTCCGTTTTGGCAGGTGGCTCCCCAACCGCTATGGAATTAGCACGTTGGTGAATCACTACTTTTGCAACTCAAAAAATTGTTTTCCAGATAAAAACTATTTTTTCAATACCCAACAATTTTGTTTTAGTGGAAAAAAATAAAATAAAAATGATAGTTGATAATAGAAAAGGAAAACCAAAATGCATTTGGGAAAAAATATAATCAAATGGCGAAAACCAAATAAAGAGAAAAGAAAAACAAAGCAAAGGATAACTTGACCAATTTAACCTATTGGCTAGGTCTCACCGCCGTCCGATGAGATGAACATTCCTCCTTCTTCATTTATTGACATCCAGGCCTGGAGGGATGGGCTCGAAGGGATTGTCTTGCTTCTTCTGCCATTCCTTCTTTGGCGGTTTGGTGGACTTTGGCCTTTGGGGAGGCCCATAATTCTTCGTCTTCTTGGGGTATCAGCGTGGACGATAAGACGGGTTCTCAGCATAAATCAATTTACTCATGAATAAAATGAGCGGGTCCACCATTGGAGGTGTGATTTCGACCTCTTGAATGTTTTTAACATTCAGCCCATACATGATACCGATCATGGAGAATTGCTCCAACTTTGGGTGAAAGTTAACTTCTCCTCCTTGCCATTGATATGGAAGTGGATTTCTCCAGCTCCCACATCTATGCGAGCCTTCACGGTGCTTAGGAATGGTTGCCTAAGAATGAGCAGCGTATCCTTCTCGACCTCCATGTCGAGCACCACGAATTCCATGGTATGAAGCAGTTCCGGATTTTCATCGGAACATCTTCAGTGATACCCACCGGATAACAGACTGAAGAATCAACCAGTTGGAGCTGCATTGGAGTTGGAGTAAGCTTCGTGAAGTTCAGCTGGTTGAAAACCCCCTTGGGCATCACACTCACACTTGCTCCAAGGTCACAAACGGCCTTGTAAAAGTGGTAAGCTCCAATTGAGCATGAAATTGTAGGACATTCGGGCTCCTTTTGCCAGTTGCCTCCTTGTAGAGAAATCATGGTACTACTCTTCAAGGGAGGTTCGAGCTGTCATGGCATCTTGCCATTCTCCACTGGAGGAACAGCAGCTGCAAGTTGAGCCAACTGAGTTTCCAGCATCTTGTTGAAGCTCAATTGATTCTTGAAGGCTAAGGATAGTCCTTCAATCTTGGAATTAATGCTTTCTAGGGTCTTGTCATTAGACGACAACTTCTTGGACATAACATCATTGATCTTCAGCTCACCATTGGAAAGTTCTCACGAGTTGGGTTGATTTCCTTTATTGCCATTGTTGTTGTACCCTACTTGAATGAATGAGCATGGTTGGCCCCACCCTTGACCTCATGGATGATAGCCATTGTTGTTTCCATTGTTAACTACTTATATGGCATCCTCACGAGTTTCTGGGCAGTCATTGCCCAAATAGCCCGTTGTCGTAGTCTGGTTCCGGCAATTCTCCCGATACTACTGTTGGTAGCCCGCGGAGTTTGTAGTTCGTTATTGGGCGCACAGAGATTCAGAACACGATGGCAAGTTGACATGGAAATTTACGTGGTTCGGGCCACCTAAGCGTAGTACCCTACTCCACGGGGTGTGTAGTTGTTGAATTGAGCGTCTGTGCACTTGTGAGCGTGTGTCTGAGCCGAGTTTGGGAATGTGGGAGTCCCCCCGTGTATCGCTTGACCAGTCCTTTTATATTACAAGGATTGGTCGTTACATCGTTAGCCTGGCCCGACATGTGGCCCTGGCGGTTACTGATGCTTAATACACAATTAATGAGCTTAATTACCCTTAATAGTGTGGTAACGCGCCCTGACAGTCCGTTACTGGTATTAAGGGCCCTTTGATCGTGTGTCATTAAGATGGTATTAATGACACTTAATCGGGTCTTGAAGTCTTTGATTGTCCCTTGAAGGTACGAGCCGTTGGGGGTCCACCAGTCTGATTGTTGAGGTTGAAGGTCCGACGGTTTGACACATGGCAGCTCCGGAGCATATCGTGTGGGACAGGTAAGTTCGGTGCAGTTGTACACGTGTCGGTACCGGAGCTTCCCTCTATCGGGGGTTAGGTTCGGGGGTGCTGCACAGGTATTTAGCCCTGAGCTTTCCCATGTGTGGGACGTAGCTCCGGTTGCAGTAAACACATGGCAGCACCGGGACTAACCATAGAAGGGAGGTAGGTCTGGTCCCGTATGACACGTGGAGCCTTCGGAGGTCTTCAACTCAGACAGGTGAAGTTCCTTTGGTCTTTTTACAGTCCCAAGGGGTGTACAGTATGCAGGGTACCGACAGTGGCCCCCTGGGCCCACCTCTGGGAGAGACCTTTTGGATGAAGTCGTTCTGCCGGAGGTGGGTCCATCCTTCGGTATTTGAGTCGTGTCTTCAAGGGTCTTGGGATGTGCCGTTGGCGGTAGTTCACAGTTAAAACATCGCCACGTGGAATATCTAGGATGCGGCAGGTGAGATCTGAGCGTGCGGATCTCACGCAATTGAAGGTCGTCGGTTCCCGATACGAAAACCATATCGGTTCTGCGCGCCCCGTCAGGCCGCCGCCCTCGGGCTTCCCGCCTCTCATGATGACAACTGTTCGCCTGGGGTAACGACCTCGACTTGATCGTTGGGGTGGCCCCGGGCCCCCTTGTCGTTGGCAGGTTGAAGGTTTTGAACTGTGTCGTTGGCTCCCTTGCGGTTTCCATCCAAGAGTTGTGGGGGCTTACTCAAGAAGGAAAGTGTGCACCATTTGGGCATTCTTTATGCCTTCATTTGAACTTGCGCTCGAATCCTCCAAACTTTAGCCTGCTTTTCATCTCTTGCCCCGCTGTGCTGCGATGGAGTTGGGTCTCCGCAAGAGCCGTCTTAAGACCAATGGTGATTTGAAGAAGGTCCGGGCCCTCATGGGGTGGTCCAGTGAGTCCTTCAACCACCTGGTCCGTTCGAGAAGGAGCGTGCCGGTGACATGGTGTACTTCTCCGCGTACGCCATGGTGGGACTGATCCCACCCTTCTCCACATTTCTCTTGATGCTGCTAGACTTCTATGGTCTTCAGCTGTACCATCTTGGCCCCCACTCCATTCTTCTGGTGTCGACCTTTGTCCACTTCTGCGAGATGTGGGTGGGTATTCCCCCTTGCATCGATCTCTTCCACACCTTCTTCACCATCCACACCACCGGCAAGAGTGACGAGTATCTTGGCTTCTATTATTTTTTGAAGTGCAAGAAGTGCCCGTACAAGTACTTGAGGTCGTTCCCTTCTGGCAAGTGGGACGACTGGAAGAAGGATTGGATTGTCGTCAGGGCAGAGGATCATGAGAAGCTGGAGCTGCCCGAAGGCCTCCCCAACATCGACACTAAAGCTTGGAGCGAAGTTCCGGTGCTATCGCACGCCCTCAACCCTGCTCTGACCAGGATCTGCCAATGTGTGGAGGGAGGGGTGACTCCCCAGGCGGTATTCTACAACTTCCTATCAACAGGTTGGCTCCGCTAAAGAAGAGGGAGAAGCTCGCCTGGGCCCTCAACAGCGTGATGGATGAAAATCGGATCGAGAGCAGTTTGAAGTCCAACCTGGAAGGCGTAGCTTTGGAGCTTCACCTCAAGAAGTTACAGCACGACATCAACGTCGAGGGTGATGACTTGACTCCACCGGCGGCTTTCCTCCCTCTGAAAATGGAGGCAGAGTTCAGCAGGGGCTCCGGTGGAAGATGCCGGTGCTTGACGACCTCGGTGAAGTTGAGAGGCGTTCGACCACCGGGTTGGCAATCCCTGGAGCTTCCGAGGGTGGTCCCCCATCCGCCCCGAGACAGAGAGTTGAAGTCGTGGGCAAGGACAAAGAATTGGCCAAGCCCTCGAGCTGTAAGAGGAAGTTGAAGCACTCTGACGGGAGGTTCGTCAGACCTGCTCCTTCCACAGCAGCTCCTTCTCCCCGGAGGGGAAGGTCTTCAACGGCGGTAACCACCCCAGCATCAGCATCTCCCCGGGACACTAGCTCAGGCCATGTGGCTCCGGTACCAGGGCCAACTGAGGGCTCTAGGTCTGGGGGTCCTTCTCATTTGAGGGGGGCCTCAACCAAGACATCGCTGATGGCGGGAGCAAGCTCCGAGGAACATTCCAGAGCTACCACGCCAGTGGCGACAGTGTCTAGTCCTGAGCGTCTGGTGAAGAGGTTCCGCGCTAGCTGGAGCGGAAGTCTCCCAAGGTAAGTTTGATTTTTTACCTGAGTTGATTGTTTTTGTTGTAACTATGTTTTGAGTTTCTTCGTCCTTCATCAACAGAGTGCCCAAGAAAGGGGTTGAAGCTCCAGTTCCTGCAGCAGCAACTGATACTGCGTAGACGGAGGCTCCAGCTCCAGTTCCAGCGCTGCCTCAAGAGGTGGCTCAGGCCGCGACAGCTCTGGTGCCAGCTGTCGTGGTCCTTGACCTCGAGTCATCCCCTGAAGCTCCCGTGGTAGCGCCGGACCACGTGAATGAAGATGTACCAGTGGCACCAGCCCCGGAGGCTGAAGCTCCGAGTTTGGATGCTGAGATGATGGACGCCCCGGCCTCAGAGCCAGAGGTAGCTGCGGTTCCGGCCCTAGAGCCGGATGTTGTTGAAGGCCCGGCTGTAGAGCCAGTGGTTGATGAAGCCCCGGCGGTAGAGCCGGTGGTTGATGAAGCCCCGGCGGTAGAGCCTGTGGTTGATGAAGTTCCGGCGCTTGAGCCGGTAGTCGCAGAAGTGCCGGCGCCCAAGCCAATGGCGGTCGAAGCATCAGCGCCTGAACCGGCAGTGGAGGAGGCGCCAGCGTCGGAGCCGGAAGTGGCTTCAGCTCCGGTCGAACCTTCAACGCCTGCCTCGGAGATGGTGGTTCCGGAGGTGCCCGCGCCTGAGCCAAGGTGCCGAGATGAAGCTGCCGGTCCCCCGCCTGAGGGATCTGTTGCTGATGACCAGGCAACAGGACCTTCGGAGCTGACTCCGGTGGTAGAAACTTCTGCTGCAGGACCTTCCTCGGCGGTGGCCGAGGCTATCCCAAAGGGCAGCCCTAGTGCCGTGGAGGCTCAGGGGACCTCTCTTGTAGAGTGGGACCTGATTCTTATTATGGAGAACCCACTGGAACCAGCGGAGAGGACCCCGGCAGGTCCGGAGCCCATCCCTTTGTCGTTGTCCATCGACAATGCCTGCCCCAGCCTTCATCAAGTTCAGCTGTCTTTTTACCACGACAGCAAGGCTCTTGAGGTGGCGCAACCGGCTCCAATTCGAGACCAAACTGGCGCAGTCGAGGATGGCCGACGATAAGGAGTGGGTGAAAAGGGAGAAGGTCCGGTTGGAGTACTGGGGTAAGCTGCTGGACGAGAGGGAAAGCATGACGTGATCATCAACGACAAGTCCCGGACCATCCACGAACAGCCCGTGGCTGCTAATGAAGCAGCGAATGAGCACCAAGAGAAGCTCAGTGCCATCCACGACAGCCTCGTCAAGCGCCGGGAGGCTCTTGAGGAGCGGGAGAAAAAGCTGAAAGATGAAGAGCAAAAACTCCTGGAGCTGCGGGATGAACTCATGAATAGGGTGGAGGAGCTTACTCAGAGGCTGACTCTAGTGACAAGAGTCTCGCGGAGCGCACCAAGAAGTTGGAGGAGCGCTACGAGAAGGAGGAGAAGAAGGCCTGGCAGCAAGGACATGACCTCCCCAAGAGGGAGAATGAAATTGCTGCTTGGGAGAAGAAAGTGCGGGGCCGGGAGAAGGACCTGGTCGACCGCCGGAACAAGATTCACCTCCGGGAGGAGGAGCTCAGTAAACTCGAAAGGCAGGTTGCTGAAAAGATTCAGTAGAACACCAAAGAGGTTGAGCGCCTTGCCCGGGAGAATTCGGAGCTTGCAGCGACCAGAAGATCATTGGAAGAGATGTGAGGCTCAAGGGCTGTAGAGTCCCAACAAGTTTGGGACTTCTTAGGCAAAGCCAACGACTCGCTAACGCCGATGGGTTTTAGTCCCGTGCGTCCGGATGATCCGGAGCCAGAGCTGGACCAGGCGTTGCAAGCATTGAGGTCAGCGGGCAACAAGCTCACCAAGATGGGCGATGTCAACACAGACCAGCTGGAAACCAAAGGACAATCCCTGGCGAAGAACGTCGCAGAGTTCATGCTGACGTGCTACACAAGCCGGGTCCCTCACTTCCCACTGTACTCGGTTCTTGAAGGCCCCATTGACAGAGAGGGAGAAGCTGCCAAAGCCAGCGTGTCGGAGGTTGCCCAGAAGGTCGCCTCGTTCTTCCATAGGGTCTAGGACTCTCTCTTTGTAGCTCCCGCTTGTATCTTCTCTTCTTTTTCTCCAATTTTGTAATCTCTTGTCTCCAGATTAATGAAATCCAAGAATTTTATGAATTTCATTTTTTGTCTTCAACACCGTTGTCCCACTTGGCCCCCTGGTAGATGTACACAATTTAATTGTGAACATGTACCAAGAGGATGTAGCATTTTGTTGAAGACTTGCGTGATTCGAACCTGTAGTTTGTAGGTCTGAAGTCATCAACAGTAGGGGCCCCTTGAGGTTGTCGGAGCTTAGTAACTCCAGCAGTGACCCTTGTCAACACGTAAAGCATTGACGGTTAGTCTTCTGGGGATGTCGGAGCTTGGTAGCTCTAGCAACGACCATTGTCAACACGCGGTGCATCGACAGCGGACCCCACTGGGGAGTCTCCCAAAATCTTTTCTTCACGTTGACAGTTGGCCCCTGGATTTTCCAGAACATTTGTAGCTCCGGTGATGTCTACTATCAATGTTTGAAACATCGACAATAGACCGCCTTAGGGGGTGTCGGAGCTTTGATAGCTCCGGCTTCATCCACCATCATCATGAGGTCTTTATTTTTCCTGCACACTGAAGTCAAGAAAAACATACAAATCCATTTCTTCTCTATAACTCGTTTGCAGCTTACTATTCCCGAAAGAAATTTTTAGGTTGAACGCAATTATAAATACAATCAAGTGCACTGGCTTGTTTTCTCCAGGTCCGATCGTTTCCGGACTCGCATTAATTCGGCCTCTCGGGGTATAGGTAGAGTGGCGTACTTAGGGTGCAGGACCAGGCTAAGTCGATAGCACACTCCGGACCTAGATTGGCTTGGCGGCATTCAGACGAGTAGACCATTAACAATGTTTAGAACCGGAAGAATTGACAATGCAACTTGGATTATACATGAATTGGTCGAGCTAAAGTTTCTTAAGAATTGCACAACTTTTTTATAGACAAGAAAGAGAAAAATAAAAAATATTGAGCCTGTACAAAATAAATGCACGTAGAGTCTGTTTTCACACAATGATGTCTTTCATTATAGGTACGGGGTACAGGGGAAACAAGTACACTCTTGGGTACAGAACCAGACTAAGTGTGTTGCGTTTCTCGTTTGACCCAAGGTAGCTAGCTACACTTTTAGTTCTGATACTGTGACAAGTGTTGCTTGAACTTTGCGGACCTTCCGGGGAAGGTCCGGCCGTTCTCCCGAAAGAGCTACCCGACTCTGTACAATGACTCTATAACATACATCACATGTAACTACAGACTCACCTCCGTGATATTAAGCGTAGAACTTAAGGAGGTGCTCAATGTTCCAAGTATTAGGGAGAGATATCCCATCCTCGGTTGCTAAGCGAACGCATCGGGGACGGGATACATTGATCACTCAGAAGGGTCCTTCCCAGCTGGGGGAGAGTTTGTTTAACCCTTCTCGAGTTTGTATTCTCCGTAGCACTAGATCGCCTTCCTCGAGCTGTCAGTTGTGAACATACCTTTGGTGATAGAGCCGAAGAGCTTGGCGGTATCAGGCATCCCGAACAGCTGCTCGACACCTTCCCTCTTCAAGGAGGTCAAGGTCTTCACGCCGGATCTGGTCCTGCGTGGCATCGTTGAAGGTCCGGACCCGGAGTGACCCCAAGGTGATTTCCGGAGGAAGGACTGCTTCAGCTTCGAACACTCGGAAAAAGGGTGTCTCTCCAGTTGACTGGTTTGGAGTTGTCCTGTTGGCCCACAAGGTAGGCGGAAGCTCTTCGATCCATTTGGCTCCATGTTTTTTCAGGCGCTCATATGTGCGCTTCTTGAGTCCTTTTAGGATTTCTACATTTTCTCTCTTAGCTTGGCAATTGCTTGCCGGGTGAGCTACAGAAGCGTAGCTGACTTAAATGCTGAGGTCTTCGCAATATCCTTGGAATGCAGAGCTTGTGAATTGGGTCCCGTTATCAGTTATGATCTTATTTGGGACTCTAAATCCGCATACGATGGACTGCAGGAAGTTGATAGCTGATTGCTTGTTTATTGTCACAACTGGAGTTGCTTCCGGGCATTTGGTGAACTTGTCAATGGCAACGTACAGGAACATGTAACCTCTGATGGCTCTTGGAAAAGGTCCCAAGATATCCATCCCCCACACAGCAAATGGCCATGTAGGAGGTATCATTTGTAGAGGTTGAGCTGGTGTGTGAATTTTCTTTGCATGGAAATGGCATGCTTCGCATTTCTTCACTAGCTCAGTTGCATCCTGGAGTGTTGTAGGCTAGTAAAAACCATGCCGGAAGGCTTTACCGACCAGCGTGTGGAAAGACTCGTGGTTTCCACACTCGCCTCCATGGATTTTTGCGAGGAGCTCGCAGCCTTCTTCCCTTGTAATGTACCGCATTAGGACGCCGTTGGCACCACGCCGGTAGAGATCCCCTTCTACTAGTTTGTATCTTTTAGCCAATCTGACTATCCGGTCAGCGGATACATTATCTTCAAGAAGGAAATTGTCTTTCAAGTAGCTCTGGATCTCTGAGATCCATGCATCGGAGCTAACTTGAGGATTTGAGTCTTGCGTGCTGGGTTGCTCGGAGCTTCCTACAGCACCTACGACCCTTGATGGATGCCATGGTAACAGGGCCATCGGGACCGCCAGCTTTGAGGTGTTGGTCTTGCCCCCTTTGCTCAGTTCGACAGGCTGAGCTATTGGTCTTGACAATCTCCGGACGAAGGTTCCGTCAGAAGTCGGAGCTCCGGTTGAAGCTTTTGTCGAGAGTTCATCGGCTTTAGCGTTGTTGAGACGCTGGACATGGCAAAGATCCTGGACGTCGAAGTCCTTCTGAAGCTTCTGGACTTCAAGTAGGTGTGCAGCTAGTTGAGGGTTGTTGCAGCAGCATTCACCTTTGACTTGTTTTATGAAGAACTGTGAGTCAGCCTTTACCAATAGCTGCTTGACACCATTTGATAGTGCCACCTTGAGCCCATAGATTAGTGCTTCATACTCTGCCATGTTGTTGGTCGCCTTGAAGTCTAGGTGAACCATATATTTGACATTCTCCCCGATCGGAGCGAGGAGAAGGACTCCAGCTCCGGCCCCCTGCTTTTGCACAGAGCTGTCAAAGTAGAGAGTCCAGTGAGGTTTGGTGAAAACAGGAACCTTGGGTTCCAACTTCTGCTCACTGGGGCCCCCAGGATTTGATGGAGAGGGGGTCCATTCCGCCACAAAGTCTGCGAGTGCTTGACTCTTAATTGCTTGTCTTGGGACGAATTCAAGATCAAACTCGGCCAATTCCGCTGCCCACTTTGCAATGTTCCCAGTAGAGTTGGGGTTATGCAAGATTGCACGTAGTGGATAAGAAGTTACCACTGAAATCTTGTGAGCTTGGAAGTAGTGTTGGAGCTTCCTAGAAGCAATAAGAACTGCATAGAGCAGCTTATGCACCTCCAAGTACCGAGTCCTAGCGTCATAGAGTACTTCGTTGATGAAGTACACTGGGCGTCGGACTGTCAGAACCCTTCCAAAGGGGCTGGGAGCTTACTCCTCATTAACTCGGACCCTCCCGGAGGGGTCCGGACCTTGTTCGGGGACCTCCAGGTTCTTGCTTGAAGAGCCCGAAGCTTCTTCTGCAGTCACTCGGACCTTCCCGGAGGGGTCCGGATCTCGTTGCCCAGCAACAGCAACTTCTTCATTTGAAGGAGGTTGATCCTCTGGCATCTCGCCTTGAAGATCAGGGTCTGGGAGCTGGGACCCATACTCCACTTCAGGTAGCTCCGGACCCTCCCAAAGGGGTCCGAATTCTTGAACTAGAGATGGTTCTGGTCTTTCCACAACCAGGACCATGCTGACAGCTTCGTCAGTTGCCGAAATGTAAAGCAGAAGTGGCTCACCAGGATCCGGAGCTACCAAGGTTGGTAGAGTGGTGAGGAGCTGTTTCAGCTCCTAGAATGCCTTTTCTGCTTCTTCAGACCATTGGAATGGTCCGGACTTCCTCAACAACTTGAAGAAGGGTAGCGCCTGTTCCGCCAGTCTTGAGATGAACCGGCTGAGGGCAGCTAGAGATCCAGTCAGCTTCTAGACATCCTTGATGTGAGCTGGTGGTCGCATGTCTTCAATAGCTTTTATCTTCATCGGATTTGCTTCGATCCTTTGGTGGTTCACCAGGAATCCAAGAAGCTTTCTGGAGCTAACCCCAATGATACACTTGTCCGGGTTCAGCTTCGTGCGTGTGACTCGCAACTTGTTGAAGACGGCTTGCAAGGTGTCAAGGAATGACTCCTTGTTCTTTATCTTGACGACGATGTCATTGACGTACACTTTCACTACGTCTCTGATGATCTCTCCAAAAGTTTTGTACATAGCTCATACAAATGTTGAAGCGGCGTTCTTGAGAGCGAATGGCATGGCAGTGTAACAATATAATCCATCTATTGTGATGAAGGAAGTATGCTCTTCATCTTCCCTAGACATTCTGATTTGATGATACCCAGAATATGCGTCTAGGAAACACAGTAATTCACACTCGGAGGTGGAGTCCACTATCTGATCTATTCTAGGTAGTGGGAATGGATCTTTTGGACACGCCTTATTCAGTGTAGTGTAGTCAATACACATCCGAAGATTTCCGCCGGCCTTAGGTACAACGATTGGGTTTGCCAGCCATTTGGGGTGGAAGACTTCTTGGATGAATCCAGCTTCAAGCAACTTCTTCACTTCTTGACGTATGAAGTTCTGTCGCTCTACTGATTGCTTTCGAGGCTTCTGATGTACAGGCCGATCATCGCGATAAATCTTCAGATTGTGCTCGATCACTTCCCTAGGGATCCTAGGCATTTGTGACGGTTGCCAGGCAAACACATTGACATTAGCCTGGAAGAAAGTGACGAGCGCGAGTTCCTATTTTTCATTCAAACCTTACGATATACGGGTGGTTTGAGTAGCGTCAGAACCAATTTGGACGACTTTGACGGGAATGTCGGTGTCGCCGCTTGGTTGCACACAGGGTGTAGAGGTTTAGCCTCGATGACGAATGCTCGGGGGTTTCGGAGCTTGCTCCTTTCTGTGTTCTTCATCCTGCGCTGTAGCAAGCGCATAGAGTTCTTCTATAGCAGTTACTCCAGCGATGCGATCCCCGCGGATCCAGAGAACACCTGCTGGTGTTGGCATCTTCAACACCAAATAGCCATAATGGGCGGTAGCCATGAATTTGTACAAGGCTATCCTGCCCAAGATGGCTTTGAATGGTAAGTTGATCTGCGCCACGTCGAAGACCAACTTCTCAGTGCGGTAATTCTCCCGAGTCCTGAAGGTCACCGGGAGAGTAATGTCCTTGAGTGGGGTGATGGCCCCCAGACCTACTCTGGAGGAAGGTCGGGAGGGGCGAAGATCTGAAGGTCGGAACTGAAGCTTGACGAAAGCTTCAAAGCTTATGAGGTTCAACCCCGAACCTCCATCCACCATCACATGGTGGAGTTGGATGTTGTTGATGGTTGGAGATACCATCAATGGGAGTTGGCCAGCTCCGATCATGTTCTGAGGGCAGTCCGAAGCATCAAAGGTGATGGCAGTGTCCATCCACTTCCGGTGCGGCTCCGCCCTGGCAGTAGGAGCTACTGAGGCCATGTCCCGCCGCATTGTCTTGAGGAGACGGCGGGAGGTGATGTCCCACGAACCACCAAAGATGGTGTTCATGGTCTTCCGACGCTCGTTGTCGTAGACATCAGAGTCGTCGTCGATGGAGGTGTAAACAACCTTCAAAACCTTTTTAGGGTCCTGAAATCCTAACTTCTCTTCGGCCGGAGATTCATCAACTTTTTGTTTTCCTTCCCTTTAACAGAAAGGAACTTCTTTCCGGTGCTTGTTGTAGCGCTCGGCAAGGTTTTGGACCTCTCGGCAACCTTCTAGTTTGTGGCTGTTCGTCTTGTGTATAGGACACCACATCTTGGAGCTACCTCCGTCTTCAGATGACGGCCGAGGTCGCTTCTCGGGGTGTGGACCCGGCCACCCGGAGCTGCGGCAGTAGCCGCTGAAGGTGTGTCGTCCGACGACTTCTTCTTGCTGTTTGACTTTTTCTTCTTCTTGCCACTCCCGGGGGTAGTGGCTTCACCCTTGGAGGACTTTTTGTTGTCCTCCGGGGGTGGTTGGGAGAGCATTTCACGGCCCTCCACGGCTTTAGCACACTTGTCTGCCAAGCTGAAGAGTTCCGTGACGCTGGTGACCTCCTTGGTCGCCGGCTTCTCCAGCATCTTCTTGTCTCGTACGCCCTGTCTAAATGCCACAATAACATAAGCGCTTGAGATAGATGGTATGGTGTTTTGTACCTGGGAGAACCTCTGGATGAAAGATTGCAGGGACTCTCCCCCCTTCTACTTGACAGCAAAAAGGTCCAGTTTGTTGCCTGGTCGGGTGTATGAACTCCCGAAATTGGCGGTGAACTGTTGGCACAGTTCCGCCCAACTATTGATGGAGTCGGGCGGTAGGCTCATGAACCAGGACCTGGTGGTCCGAGTCAAAGCCATGGGGAAATAATTGGCCATTACGGCCTCATTATCTCCAACCGCAAGGATTGCGGTGGAGTAGATTTGGAGAAACTCAGCGGGATTGACAGTCCCGTCAGATTTCTCCGGCAGGTGAGGTCGGAACTTCTGCGACCATCTGACCATGCGTAGGTGCATGACCAAAGCAGAACAGCCTCCTCCTACTCCCTCGGGAGTAGGACTGTCCCGAGCCTCTCGCCTCTCGCGAGCATGCTTGATATGGACGCGGCCATCCTGTTGATGGTAACGGCGATCAAGCTCCGCTGAGAGGTCATGAGTCGAAAGCCTGGTTATTGTATGGGTGCGTCGCGCCCCAAAAGGTAGCGACGTCACCTTTTGAGATGCAGCATGCCTCCTGTGTTGCGAAGCATGCGGACCAAGTCTACCTGACACGGTCCGATGCTGCGATAGGGCCCGCCCCAAGGGTGGAGGACCTTGGTTGCTAATGCGATCGGCTGCTGCTGCAACCAAGTGTTCCACATCAGCCCTCCACTGCTCCATTGCACCCATGGATGCTCCTAGAGGCGGTGGACGTTGGAGAATAGCACGCGCGGCATGGAGCGCGTGTTCAGGGTTGTTGTTCGCATATGCCGTGATCGACACAGACGCCCCATCTCGCTGTACAGCTTGATTTGCCGGTGCGGACGGTGGCGGCAGTGGCATGACTCCAGCTGGAGCCACAGCACCTGCTGACTGCTGCATGTTGGAGGGATTGCCTCCAGCAGGTTGCACAGCAGGGTTGCCCTTGGACGATCCAGCAGCAGAGTTCACCATGTTTTAATCTCGGGCGCCCCTACCTGGCGCGCCAACTTTTGGAGTCTGGTTCCGGCAATTCTTCCGGTACTACTGTTGGTAGCCCGCGGAGTTTGTAGTTCGGTATTGTGCGCGCAGAGATTCAGAACACGATGGCAAGTTGACACGGGAATTTACGTGGTTCGGGCCGCCTAAGCGTAATACCCTACTCCACGGGGTGTGTAGTTGTTGAATTGAGCGTATGTGCACTTGTGAGCATGTGTCGGAGCCGAGTCTGGGAATGTGGGAGTCCCCCCGTGTATCGCTCGACCAGTCCTTTTATAGTACAAGTTCTGGTTGTTACATCGTTAGCCTGGCCCGACATGTGGCCCTGGCGGTTACTGATGCTTAATACACAATTAATGAGCTTAATTACCCTTAATAGTGTGGTAACGCGCCTTGATAGTGTCGTTACTGGTATTAAGGGCCCTCCGATCGTGTGCCATTAAGATGGTATTAATGACACTTAATCGGGTCTTGAAGTCTTTGATTGTCCCTTGAAGGTCCAAGCCGTTGGGGGTCCACCAATCTGATTGTTGAGGCTAAAGGTCCGGTGGTTGGACACGTAGCAGCTCCGGAGCTTACCGTCTGGGACGGGTAGGTCCGGTGCAGTTGTACATGTGTCGGTACCGGAGCTTCCCTCTGTCGGGGGTTAGGTCCGGGGGTGCCGCGTAGGTATTTAGCCCGGACCTTCCCCATGTGTGGGACATAGCTCCGGTTGCAGTATACACGTGGCAGCACCGGGACTAACCATAGAAGGGAGGCAGGTCCGGTCCCGTATGACACGTGGAGCCTTCGGAGGTCTTCAACTCAGACATGTGAGGTTCCTTTGGTCTTTTTGCAGTCCCAAGGGGTGTACGGTATGCAGGGTACTGACACCCGTGTTGCCACAGACTTCACAAGTGATGTGAGAGTCTAAAGCATAGGCACTGCCACAGACCTCACCATTGCCTTGTCCATCAATCTTCTTCATAAGGAGGTCCAATTTGGTAGCGATCATGTCCACCTCCTTCAAGGTGTGCATGCCTCACTGGCTGGTATGGAGACGCTCATCGCTACATCCTATGTTTTACACCATCTTATCAATCAAATCTTTGGCTTTGGGGACTGTCAGTGAGAAGAAGGCACCTCCAGCAGCAGCATCAACATGGTCATGGGTAGAAGGGATCATCCTGTTGTAGAAGTTTTGGATAATAAGCCAATCATCCATCCCATGTTGGGGACTGGCTAGGATATACTCCTGAAGCCTTTCCCAAGCCTCGGGAATAGACTCCTTGGCATCTTGATGGAAGTTGGAAATTCTCCCACGTAGGGCATTGGTATTGCCCAATAGGAAAAACTTGGCGAGGAATGCCATAGAACACTTCTCCCAAGTGTCTACAGCACTTCAGTTCGCGCAGAACCACTGTTTTGCTCTCCCAAGAAGAGAGAATGGAAATAGCCTAAGACGGACGACATACGAAGATACGTCCTTGATCTTAAAAGTGTTGCAAATGTTAATGAACTATTGCAGGTGAACACTTGCATCCTTGTTAGCCCTCCCACAGAATGGGTTGGCTTGATAGAGATAAAGCCAGTCTTGATTTCGAAGTTCATGTCTCCCGTGTAATAGTCGCCCAACAGGCACATTGTTAGCAGAGAGAGCCGAAAACTCACGAAGGGTCTTCTGGGCCATTAGTGCGGTTGTTGGTGCAGTTGTGCTGGCTTGCTTTGCCGCTTGAAGCTTCTGAGGAGTAACGACACAAGGTCGATCTCTCGGAAGGGATTCGGGATCTTCACCAAAGTTTTCCGGCAAGCAAAAACAAGACATACACAACCCTGTTTTCATATAAAATGCGAAAACAAAGAAAGGTTATCCTACTAAAACCTACCATGGTCCCATCCTATTCAATCAATCATGCAATACTTTGGCTGCCTTCTCCGAGAATGGTGCCAGAAATGGTTGATGACGGTTCCTATGCACTACTAGCAATTAATCCCTAGCAGGGGTGCCAGGAATGCTTGTTAATAGATTTTATATTAAACATGTAAATCTGGAAGCGCACAGAATCTACCGATGTAGCATTTCCCCTCCAAGAGTATTCCCAATGGGTGTCATTTATATTCTCCAAAAGGAAGGCTAGATGGAAGTAAAGCAATCATCAAATGGAGAGGCTAGGTTGGTCTAGGTAGGGTTCTAGCAAGGTGGATAAATGCTATTTGGAGTACTGTAACACACATAAGAGCATTCTATCCTAAGGGGGTGAATGTGGTAAAGAGGGACTAGGCTAAGTGTTAGGTAGATACTCCTACTATGCTTCTAATGTACATATACATAGCCTAAGTTAGTCACTAATGATCATATTAATTATAAATTCTCATGCTAAGTGGATTAACACATCGGGCACGGGTTTACACCTAGCAACACTTGGACCACTCCCGCGAGGAGCCTGTGGCATAGCTGAACGTGGAGGATTACAAAGGACAGATAGGGTTGTCACCACCTACTGCCTACCTCTTCAATCTGTGGGTCTATGAGACATTCAATGCTACTCATCTATCCTAGCACCATTATATCATATTAAGTAATTATCTTAAGAGCCTAGGCACAAGCCATCCTAAGGCAATGAACTAAATCATCGTTGAATCAATGTTAATTCATAGCATAAGTGATTCACATTAACATAATCATGTCATAGCTAATTCGACTATAGTGTGGGTTTGTAGTGTTTATGATGATATAATGAGAATGGTATAGCATCATCATAAATAATACTATTGCCACATACATGGAATCCACAATCAAACAAGAAATGCTTCATCCAAGTATACGAACAATAGAAAACTAAAGATAACATCTTTATTAAGAGCAAAGCCACAAATACAAATAGGAATATAAGAGCCATACCTTCCCCAATTAGGAATTGGGAAGAGAGACTCCTTCTACTCCTCTCCTACTTGGACTATAGACTAGAGACTCTCCCCTCTAAGGCCTATACTCCTCTAAACCTATGGAGAGTAGTGGATACAATGGATGAATACTAAAGTGGTGTGTGTTGAAGAGAGGGGTGAGAGGTCCTATTTATAGCTTGGAGAAGAGTTGGTTCCCGCTACCAAAAGCACGTGAATCAGTCACCAATGACTTCTTCAAGCCGAGAGGATCCAACATGTTGAAGTTGACCGGGTTTGGCACCAGGAAGGGGTCGGCCGAACCACCAGGTCGGCCGACCTGATCCTGGCTCCAAACAACATGTGCTTTCTCTAGGTTGCTTCCAGGTGGGTCCCATTGACTAATATTGGTGCTACACCGTTTGATGGCCTCGGATACTTCTGTTTGTGGGCCAATTGGTTCATGTGGTGCCACATGTTGGCGCTTGATTGGCTGGAATGATATTTTATTGGATCCATCCCCTTGTTTCACTTCAATTCTGCATAAAATACCTGCATGCACTAATTTCCCCAAGGACAAGTGGAAATAGGTTAAATAGAAAGGTGATGTGTGCAAGAAATGATGTTTCCTACACATAATTGAGTTATATTGACAGGTGAAAATGGTATATAACAACCATCAACAACCGCCGCCTCTTGCTCGACAACCGTGGCCTCCCGCTCAGCAACAGCGGCCTAGCGGCGACCCAGGGCTACTCGACCTTCTTCATGGGCACTCAGGTGGGCGTCAGCCGTCTCATTGGTCGCCTTGCCATCGGCCAGAATCATCTGGGACATTGCATCCATGGCCTTCGCCAAGAGGTGCCTCAACTCCAGCTCTTCACCCTCCTTCTGATGCTTCTCCTTCGCCTCACCGATCCTGGACCTCAGAAGGTCCTCCCAGGCCCGGATGTGCTCTCCCTCAGCGTGCAGCTTCTCTCACTCTGCGGCGAGGGCAACCTGCACCTTGTAGAGGTTGGACTGCACCAAGTTGATGCTGGATTGTGCCGAGTCGATGACATCGGAGAGGTGCTCTTGTGAGACCTATGTGTGCTGAATACATTGGCTATGATGATAAAAGTTTTGAATACTGCAAAAGCACCCTTTTAACAAAGTCTAACTCTAGGTCTGACCTCCTGCAAGGTTCAACGTAAGGTCCGATTTGTTTTGGGTAGCTCCGACAAGGTCTGGTGTATGGTCTGACTTATTTTGGTTAGGCCCGACTTGCTGTGGCTAGGTCCGACTAGCTTTGGTCAGCTCCGGTGCTAGGTCTGACTAGCTTTGCTAAGATCCGGAGCTAGGTCGGACTAGCTTTGGTAAGCTCCGGTGCTAGGTCCTGCTAGCTTTGATAACCTTCGTCTCAAGGTCCGGTTAGCTTTGGCAAGGTCCGATGCTAGATTGCAATGGTTCTGCTTTTAACTTGCAATGTTTCAAACTTGCTTTTTGGATTATGGAAAGCTTGCTTAGTATTCTTTTACTAAGTTTCTAGTGTGTGTTGGTGGTTATGGCTGGTATTGTTTTGCTATGGTTTGCAACATGCTTATGTGAGGTTCTCCCGTAAGGTGTTGTGGTTATTAGAACTAACGAGAGTCAAGTCAAGGACTTGTGCTCGTAAGTATCAATTGTTTATTCATGTGCAGTTGTTGCCTTAGTTCAACACATGGCTGGTGATGGGATCCATTGAACTAGTCTTAGGGAGAAGATGAGGTTCAACAACCAAGTTTGGGAGGAATTGTAGCTGAGTTGATCGGGAGGTTGCACAACAAGTTTGAATCAAGAACAATGCATATGAAGGTATCGTGAACGTTATTGAAAGTTGTTTGCATGTGTGCAAGGAGTGCATGGATGTGGCTACATGGTTCCAAGGCGTGATGAAGAGATGTGGATCTAAAGATTTGGTTGGAAAGGTCCGACCGACAAGGTTATGGACTCAGGCTGCGGCTGAGTCGGGTTTGACTCAAATATGGAAAGATTTGAGTTACGTTAGGATTTCATGGTGAGCATGAAGTTGATTTGTTTTAGGAATGTGGGATATGTTACTAAGGTGTTTGGAAGTCTTAAGGTTGCTTCTATCTGCGTATAGAAGAGTCTTGAGCAGTTATGTAAAGTTTTGGTGGAAACTGAGTAGGATACGAGTCCTAGATTGGTTTGGGTTGGCCTCATGGCTGGTTATATAAGAAAGGAAGGTCAGATCTCGTGGTGAACAGATTTTGGGTGTTCCTCTTGTGTTCTATTGAATAAATATCATAGTTTTAATGAACATTTGTGCCTTGTTCGACCGACTTGTTTCAGACAAGTTTTTCTTGTCGAGTTTCTGCACAACACTACCTTGCTTCGGTGGTTTTATCATAACTCGGGTTTTACAGATCCAATTGACGTAATTATTATTGGGTTGTCTTCACTACTTGATTACCTATCATCTATGAAAAATTCACAGTCATTGGATTTGTAGTTTCTGATCTACATGAGCTTCTCTGCGGTGTTGCAGATCTGTTTTTCTTGGGTAGAACATATTGACCTTTGTTCGATCTTTCAATCGTAACTTGAGTTTTTCTCAACGGATTTTTGTGATTCTTGTTTTGACATCTTCGTGACTTGATTCCCCATAATCTATACTGGTTTTGTCACTATTTATAACGTTTATATTAGTCGCACATAGATTTTTTTAACAGATCAATTTTCTGTCGAGGGTTTTTTTTGCTTCTGCTGAAAAAGTTGTAATCTAACATTCACCCCCCTCTGGTAGATTTTCACGTGCTCTTCGATCCTACAATTGGTATCAGAGCCACGGTGCTCTAATCTTTTAGATTTGCACATTTTTTGAGTAATTATCATGGAGAAATACTCCGCCAAACCTTGTGTATTTAGTGGTATTGATTTTTAGGTTTGGAAGGCCCGCATGGAGGATTTTATCCAGGCACAAGGCTTTGCAATATGGGAAAAGGTGTACAAGCCTTACGAATTGCCGTCAAACAATCAAGTTACAGCTACAATTCTGAGAGATGTCGACAACAACAAGAAGACTCGGAACTTGATAATACAAGGACTAACTCAAAGTGACTTCAACCGTGTTGCTCATTTCTGATCTGCGTACGATGTTTGGAAAGCTCTATGTGATTACATGAAGGATCCAACATGATCAAGGAGGTAAGGCAAGACATGTTCAAAAAGGAGTACATGCGCTTTCAGATGCAACCAGGTGAGTCCATCAACGAGCTCTTTGCTCGCTTTAATAAAATTCTTAGCAACTTGCGTGGCGTAATGTTAATTTTTTCAGATGCTAAGAATGCTAGGCAATTACTAAGTGCATTAGACATGTCAATTTGGGAGATGATAGTCACATCTATTCATGAATCTACTGTCATGAGTACACTTACTTTAGATGTTCTATATTCTAAATTGAAAACTCATGAAATTGACATAATCTCATGTAAGAACCCAGCATGTATCTTGCATTTGTTTCTCAACTTAACATGCCTAGCTCTGGTGAATCTTCATCATGTGGAATACATGCTTTGTTGTACTCTATAACCCTTGAACAAATCGAAGAGTTTCTAGAGTAAGAACTTGCACTCATCTCTACTCGGTTCTTAAAAGAATTGCAAAATTTGAGAACTAAAAGGAGAGGGAGTGCCGAACCTCAACGATGCTTCGAATGTGGTAAAATAGGATATTTTCACATGGATTGCCCTAACAATTCAGGTACTACTTACCGTGATGAAAAGAAAACAAGGATGAAGCACTCCTCTACAAATAACAACAAGAAAAAGAAGGGTTTTACGGGACACCAATTGGTGAATAGTTTTATCTCCGCACTTCAAGAACTTGGCTCGAGCGATGTGGACATCAGAAGTAAAGAAGATAAAGACGATTTGGCAAACTTGTGCTTCATGGCAGGCAAGTCTAGATCATCTATGGAGGAGGCAGAACACAACAACAACAATGAAGAGGTATGTCCTACTTGTGAAGAAATATGTGATGCTATTTCTCGTGCCACTATTATACTTAATAAAGAAGACAAAAAGCTTACAGATAGTGCTATTAAAATTGAGTCACTAGAATCTGAAATTAATTATTTAAAATCTTTAATTCCTAGTGATGATTCTTGTTCCTCGTGTGATTTCATATATGAACAATTGTCCTCTCTAAGAAGTGCACACACGTCCACACTTGATAAACTTGAGTTAGAAATTGAAAAGAACAAAAAGCTTGCTATACTTAATGATAAAAACTTGAAAGATGCTTGCTGTTCTACAATTGATTTGCATTGTTCTACTTGTGATGATCTTGATAAGAAACTACAAGATGCTATGAATGAAATTTCTATATTGAACAATGCTTTACGTTCTCATGAAGTTAAATATTATTCTAATTGCAAACTAAAAGGAAAAAATTCATGTGAAAACTTCCTAGACTTGTCAAAGAAACTTGATGACATGAATAGGACACTGGAGCGGTTTTGTAATGGGATAAGAGTCTAAATTTGCTGCTGAATTCTTCTAAATATTGCAATGATAAATCTGGTTTAGGCTTTGATTCACATGCTCATGCTAAGGCACATCCACCTAAAATTGTGAAGTCATTAGGAAGTGGTTTGATTAAAATAGTTCCTAAACAACAAGAAGTAGTTTTCAAATCTGCAGGATTGTTGTCTCATTCGATGGCTAATAAATATGTTGCTTGCTCATCTAGACATGAACACAAAATTAAATTTTACTGTACCTACTGTGATAAAGATGGTCATGTCATAGATTTTTGTTATAGACTAGCTAAACAGCATAAAAAGCAAAGAATGCAAGCTAGATCTCATAACTCTCATGGAAAATTTGCCGCACATGCTGAACCGAATGATAGGAACTTGCAACCTGTTGTAATGAGTCGAAAACATGCAATGATTGCTCCCAAACCTACTCTTTCTTGTGCTACACATGTAATGCCTCGTAGGTGAGTAGTTGGGTACAAGAATTCTCAAAATTTGGCTCATAAACCTACTGTTTTATCTCAGCTTTCGCGTGTTATTCCTACTCGACATCGTGCAACTGAGTACTGGATTCCTAAATACCTTTTGACTAACCCCAGTATGGAGTCATCGATGTATTGTGCTTCTATGTAGGTTACAAGTTTGAGGAAGGAGAACATTTGGATTGTGGATTCAGGTTGCTCAAGCCACATGACTGGTAACAAAGTTTGGTTCTCCTCCCTCTCTTTTGTGTCACGTGTAGATAATGTTACTTTTGTCGATAATTCTTGAACTCCTATAACTGCTAAGGGTTCAGTTAAAGTAAATGATCACTATACTTTGAAGGATGGGGCACTTGTTAAAATTAGAAATACAACTTGCTTTCTGTTTCACAATTACTAGATGAAAATCTAGAAATTGTCTTCACTAAAAATTGCTGCAAGATTGTAGATTCATACAGTGAGATTATTTTTAACATGTCTCGGTTTGGAAGAGTTTTTAAAGCTCATTTTTATGTGTCATCCTGTAAGCATAGGTGTCTAGTTGCTAATGATTCAAAGGACTTATATTCTTGGCATCGTAGACTTGGTCACATAGGCTTTGATCATCTAACGTGTGTTAGTGCTCTTGATCGCATACGTGGGCTGCCTAAGCTTAAAGGGGATAAAGAAATTGTGTGCTCTTCTTGTAGACATGCTAAGATGGTTGCAGGTTCACATGCTCCTCTCACAATGACCATGACAACTGAACCGGGTCAACTTTTGCACCTTGACACCATAGGACCTTCACGTGTTCAATTCTTCGAAGCTAAATGGTATGTTCTTGTGATTGCTAATGACTATTCTAGATACTCTTGGGTTTACTTTATGGAATCTAAGAATGAAGCTTTTAGTCACTTTAGAACTTTATTTCTTAGATTATCAATTGATCACCCAGGATCTTTAAAATCAATT
This sequence comes from Tuctoria greenei, assembly GCA_036927565.1. NCBI lineage: Eukaryota > Viridiplantae > Streptophyta > Magnoliopsida > Poales > Poaceae > Tuctoria > Tuctoria greenei. The sequence continues at coordinate 97,522,755 of JAYESD010000010.1, forward strand.
AGAAGTGATAACGGAATCGAATTTAAAAATCAATCGTTTGAACACTTTTGTGCTAAAAATGGAATAGATCACCAATTTTCTTCACCTTATGTACCTAAACAAAACGGTGTTGTAGAGAGAAAGAACAGAAACTTAGTTGAGTTGCCTAGGACTATGCTTGATGAATATCATACTCCTAGAAAATTTTGGTCAGACACAATTGCAACCACTTGTTATGTCTCAAATCGTGTTTTCTTGCGTGCTAAGCTAGGAAAAACACCATATGAACTTCGGTTTGGACATAGGCCTAGTGTCACACACTTTCAAGTCTTTAGTTGTAAATGCTTTGTTAAGAAACATGGTAATATTGATAAATTTGAAGCTAGATCTGTTGATGGCATGTTTCTTGGTTATCCATCTCATACTAGAGGCTACCGTGTGCTTTTACTCGATACTAACTAAATTGTGGAGACTTGTGAGGTTTCTTTTGATGAAGCTAGCCCAGGTACTAGCTCCAATATTGCAGGTACGGATCCATATCCGCAGGGGGAGAGTATTTTCATCGAAGAAGACAAAGAAGTGGTGTTGCTGCCCAAAAATTCAGAAGCAAATGGCGTTGATCACGCTGCTGATTTTGCACCACAACCAGCAGCAGCAACTACTGCAGCTGGTACAGATCATCCTCAAGCCACAAGTTTTTCGATATGTGATGAACATGAAGAACAAGGAGCTTGTGAAGTGTCTACTCCCCTCTGAATCCTCAAAAGACATCCTCCACAACAAATCATTGGGAGCTTGCACAAATGAGTCACACGGCCCAGGTTTTGCGATCCAAACTCACATGCTCATTATGTTTTTGTTGCTTCTTTTGAACCCAAAGATATATCACACGCACTCACTAATGAATCTTGGATTATTGCAATGCAAGAAGAGTTAGAAAATTTTGAAAGAAATAATGTTTGGAAACTTGTACCTCCACCTCAAGGTCATACTCTAATTGGAACTAAATGGGTGTTTAAAAATAAACAAAGTGAGAATGGGGTTGATTAGGAATAAGGCTAGGTTGGTTGCTCAAGGTTTCACACAAGTTGAAGGTCTAGATTTTGATGAAACTTTTGCTCCTGTTGCTAGATTAGAAGCCATAAGAATTTTGTTAGATTTTGCTGCATCTAAAGATTTCAAGTTATATCAAATGGATGTTAAAAGTGCTTTTCTTAATGGCTACATAGATGAGGAGGTTTATGTCAAGCAACCCCAGGGGTTTTTGAAATCCAGATTTTCCTAATCATTTTTACAAACTGTCCAAAGCCTTGTACGGTCTCAAACAAGCCTCTAGAGCGTGGTATGATAGGTTAAAAACATTCTTACTTGAAAAGGGGTTTACCATGGGCAAGGTTGATAAAACTCTTTTTGTGCTTAAGCATGGCAATGACTCATTATTCGTTCAACTGTATGTGGATGATATCATCTTTGGTTGTGATTCTCATGATCTTATGTCTAAGTTTTCAGCTATGATGATTTTAGAATTTGAGATGAGTATGGTGGGATAACTCACATACTTTTTGGGGTTGCAACTCAAGCAAATCAAGGAAGGTATCTTTGTGCATCAAACAAAGTATACAAGATACGTTCTGAAGCGCTTCAACATGGACAAAAGCAAGCCTCTTTGGACACCAATGGGTACAACAATGACACTTGAACTTTATGAAGATGGTGAACTCGTAGATCAAAAAGAATATAGAAGCATGATGGGATCACTTTTGTACCACATGGCATCAAGAGCAGACATACAATTCAGTGTATGTCTTTGTGCACGTTTTCAAACTTCCTCACATGCTTCACATCATCAAGCCGTCAAAAGGATTTTCAGGTTCTTACATGGAACTCAAGAATTTGGCATTTTGCTTCCTTCTTCTGCAACCATTATTTTGAAAGCTTTTTTGGATGCTGATTTTGGGGGTTGTACGATTGATAGGAAAAGTACTTTGGGTGCTTTTCATTTTCTTGGTAATTCACTTGTTGCTTGGTCCTCTAAAAACAAAGTTCAGTTGCACAATCCACAACTAAATCTGAATATGTAGCTGCTGCTAGCGCTTGTTCACAAATTCTTTGGATTGTTCAAACACTTAAGGACTACGGGGTTGATCTAGATAGTGTTCCACTCTTTTGTGATAATACTAGTGCCATTTGCATTGCTGTGGTACCTATCTGTGCTAAATACATTGGTTATGACAATATAAGTTTTGAATATTGCCAAAACACCCATCCCAACAAGGTCCATCTCTAGGTCCGAGCTCCTGCAAGGTCCGACGATAGATCCGACTTACTTTGTCTAGGTCCGACATGTTTTGGCTAGATCCAACTTGCTATGGCTAGGTTCGACATGTTTTTACTAAGATCAGGTGCTAGGTCCAACTAGCTTTGGTAAGCTCTGGCACTAGGTCTGACTAGGTTTGGTATGCTCAGGTGCTAGGTACTGCTAGTTTTGGTAAGCTCCGGCTCAAGGTCCGATTAGTTTTGGCAAGGTCTGAAGCTAGATTGCAATTGTTCTTCTTTTACCTTGCAGTGTTTCAAACTTGCTTTACATTAAGGGAAAGTTTGCTTGTATTCTTTTACTAAGTTGTTTGTGTGTTTTGGTAGTTATGATTGATATCTTTTTGCTATGGTTGCAACATGCTTATGTGAGGTGCTCACGTAAGGTGTTGTGGTTATTGGAAATAAGGAGAGTCAAGTTGAGGGCTTGTGCATACAAGTATTGGTCGTTTGTTCATGTGCAGGTGTTGCTTGAATTCAAGACATGGCTGGTGACGGGATCCATTGAACTAGTCTTAGGGAGAAGATGTGTTTCAACAACCAAGTTTGGAAGGAATTGTGATTGAGTTGATTGGGAGGTCGCGCAACATGTTTGAATCAAGAACAATGCATATGAAGGTATCACGGACGTCGTTGGAAGGTGTTTGCACATATACATGGAGTGCATGGACGTGGCTACATGGTTCTGAGGCGTGATTAAGAGATGTGGACGTAAAAAATTTGTTAGAAAAGTCCAACCGACTAGGTTATGGACTCAGGATGCGACTGAGTCGAGTTTGACTCAAATATGGAAAGATTTGAGTTGGTTACGATAGGATTTCATGTGGGTCATGACGTTGAGTTGTTTTAGGAATGTAGGATATGTTCCTAAGGTGTTTGGAAGTCTTAAGATTGCTTCTATCTGCGTATAGAAGAGTCTTGAGCAGATATGGAAATTTCGGTTGAATCTGCGTAGGATTTGAGTCCTAGTTAGGATTGGCTTGGCCTAAGGGCTGGTTATATAAGCAAGGAAGGCCACAGCTCGTGGTGCACGGATTTCAGGCTGTTCCTCTTGTGTTCTATTGAATAAAGATCATATTTTAAAGGAACTTTTGGGCCTTGCTCGTCCGACTTGTTTCACACAAGCTTTTCTCGTCGAGTTTCTGCACAGCACTACCTTTCTTCGGTTCTTTTATCATAACTCGAGTTTTACAGATCCAATCGACGTGATTCCTTTTGGGTTGTCTTAACAACTTGATTATCTATCATCTTATAAAATTTCACAGTCATTGGATTTGTGGTTTTGGATCTACATGAGTTTCATTGCAGTGTTGCAGTTCTGGTTTTTCTCGAGTAGAACAGATTGACCTTCGTTCAATCTTTCGATCGTAACTTGAGTTTTTTTCGACATATTTCAGTGATTCTTGTTGTCGAGTCTTTGTGAATTGATCCTCTATTATATCTACCATTTTTGTTACAGTTGAACACATTTAGATTAGTCGCACACACGATTTCTTTAACAGATCAATTTTCTGCAGAGAGGTTTTTGTTGCTTCTGCTGAAAAATTTGTAATCTACAATTCACCCCCCGTCTGGTAGCTTTTCACGTGCTCTTTGATCCTGCAATTTATATCAGAGCCACGGTGGTCTAATCTTTGAGATTTGCATGTGTTTTTGACTAATCATCATGGAGAAATACTTCGCAAAACCTTGTGTATTTAGTGGTATTAATTTTCAAGTTTGGAAGGCACGTATGGAAGCTTTCATTCAGGCAAAAGGCGCAATATGGGAAAAGGTGTACAATCCTTACGACGTGCCATCAAAAGATCAAGTCACGACTACAAACATGAGAGATGTCGACGACAACAATAACAAGGATCACAACTTGATCATACAAGGATTAACTCGAAGCGACTTCGACCGTGTTGCTCACCTCCGATCTGCATACGATGTGTGAAAAGCACTCTGCGACTACCACGAAGGGTCCAACACGATCAAGGAGGTAAGGCAAGACATGTTCAAAAAGGAGTACATGCGCTTTGAGATGCAACCAGGTGAGTCCATCGACGATCTCTTTGCCCGCTTTAATAAAATTCTCAGCATCTTGCGTAGCGTCAATGTTAATTTTTCCGATGTTGAGAATGCTAGGCAATTACTAAGTGCATTAGACATGTCAATTTGGGAGATGAAAGTCACATCTATTCGTGAATCTACTGTCATGAGTACACTTACTTTAAATGTTTTATATTCTAAATTGAAAACTCATGAAATTGACATAATCTCACGTAAGAACCCCAACAAGTTTCTTGCATTTGTTTCTCAACATGACATGCCTAGCTCCGGCCTATCTTCATCTTGTTGAAAACTTGCCTTGTTGTCCTCTCTAACCCTTGAACAGATTGAAGAGTTTCTAGAGGAAGAACTTGCAGTCATCTCTACTTGATTCTCAAAAGCATTGCAAAATGTGAGAACTAGAAGAAGAGGAAGTGTCCGACCTCAACAATGCTTCGAATGTTGTAAGACATGACATTTTTGCATGGATTGCCCTAACTGAGGTGCTACTTCCCGTGATGAAAAGCAAACAAGGATGAAGCACTCTTCTGCAAACAATAACAAGAAAAAGAAGGGTTTTACAGGACGCCAATTGGTAAATAGTTTTATCTCAGCACTTCAGGAACTTGCTCGAGCGATGTGGACATCGGAAGTGATGAAGGTGAAGATGATTTGGCAAACTTGTGCTTCATGGAGGGCAAGTCAAGATCAAGTATGGGGGAGGAAGAACACAACATCAACAATGAAGAGGTATGTCCTACTTGCGAAGAAATATGTGATGTTATTTCTCGTGCCACTGTTATAGTTAAGAAAAAGGACAAAAAGCTTAGGGACAATGCTGTTAAAATTGAGTCACTAGAATCTGAAATTAAACTTTTGAAATCCTTGATTTTTTGTGATGATTCTTGTTCCTCATGTTATTTAATATATGAACAACTGTCCTCATTAAGAAGTGTGCAAACCTCCACACCTGATAAACTTGAGTTAGAAATGTAAAAGAGCAGAGAGCTTGCTGCACTTAATGATAAAAACGTGAAAGATGATAGTTGTTCTACAATTGATTTGCATTGTTCTACTTGTGATGATCTTGATAAGAAACTACAAGATGCTATGAATGAAATTTCTGTTTTGAACAATTATTTACTTGCTCATAAACTGATGAATTGTTCTAATTGCAAATTCAAAGGAAAAACTTCATCTGAAAATTGTCTTGATTTGTCCAATAAACTTGATGACATGCATAGGACATTAGATTGGTTTCCTAATGCAAATAAGAACCTAAACTTGCTGCTGAATTCTTCCAAGTCTTGCAATGATAAAACTGGTTTAGGTTTTGATTCTCATGCTCATTCTAAGGCACATCCACCTAAAATTATAAAGTCATTAGGAAGTGGTTTGATTCAAACAATTCCTAAACATAAAGAAGTGGTTTTCAAATCTGCAGGGATGATGTCTCATTCAGCTTCTAATAAACATGTTGCTTGCTCATTTAGACATAAACACAAAGTTAAATTTCATTATACCTACTGTGGAAGTGATGGTCATGTCATAAATTGTTGTTATAGACTCGCTAAACAACAAAAAAAAAGGAAAGAATGATTTTTAGATCACATAACAACCAAGCAAAATTTGTTGTGCATGCTGAACCAAATTTTACAAACATGCAACCTGCTGTTATGAGTCAAAAACATGCAAAGTTTGCTCCGAAACCAACTGATTTTCCTGCTACACATGTAACAATTCATAAGTCAGTAGTTGGTTACGAAAATCCTCAAACTTTGGCTCATAAACCTGCTGTTTTGTCTTAGCTATCGCGTGTTTCTCCTACTGCACGTCGTGTGACTCAGTACTGGATTCCTAAATGCCTTGTGACTAACCCCAGTATTTAGTCATCGACATATTGTGCTTCTATGTAGGTTACACGCTTGATGAAGGAAAACATTTGGATTGTGGATTCAGGTTATTCACACCACATGACCGGTAACAAAGAATGATTCTCCTCCCTCTCTTTTGTGTCACGTGTAGAGAATGTTACTTTTGCCGATAATTCTTCTACTCCTATAATTGCTAAGGGTTCGGTTAAGGTAAATGATCACTACACTTTGAAGGATGTGGCACTTGTAAAAAATTTGAAATACAACTTGTTTTCTGTTTCACAATTGCTAGATGAAAATCTGGAAATTATTTTCAATAAGAATTGCTGCAAAGTTGTAGATTCAAATAGTGAACTTATTTTTAACATGTATCGATTTGGAAGATTTTTTAAAGCTGAATTTGGTATGTCCACCTCTAAGCATAGGTGTCTAGTTGCTAATGATTCAAAGAACTTATATTTTTGGCATCGTAGACTTGGTCACGTAGGCTTTGATCATCTAACGCGTGTTAGTGCTCTTGATCGCATACGTGGGTTGCCTAACCTTAAATGGGACAAAGAAATTGTGTGCTCTTCTTGTAGACATGCTAACATGGTTGCAGGTTCACATACTCCTCTCACAATGATCATGACAACTGAACCGGATCAACTTTTGCACCTTGACACAATAGGACCTTCATGTGTTCAATCCTTCGGAGGTAAATGGTATGTTCTTGTGATTGTTGAGAATTATTCTAGATACTCTTGGGTTTACTTTATGGAATCTAAGAATGAAGCTTTTAGTTACTTTAGAACTTCATTTCTTAGATTATCAATTGATCACCCAGGATCTTTAAAAGCAATTAGAAGTGATAACGGAACCGAATTTAAAAATCAATCTTTTGATCACTTTTGTGCTGAAAATGGAATAGATCATCAATTTTCTTCACTATATGTACCTCAAAAAAACGGTGTTGTAGAAAGAAAGAACAGAACCTTAGTTGAGATGGCTAGGACTTTGCTTGATGAATATCAAACTCTGAGAAAATGTTGGGAAGATGCAATTGCAACCGCTTGTTATGTATCAAATTGTGTTTGCTTGCCTGCTAAGCTAGGAAAAACACCATATGAACTTCGGTTTGGACATAGGCCTAGTGTCACACAATTTCGGGTCTTTGGTTGTAAATGCTTTGCTAAGAAACATGGTAGTCTTGATAAATTTGAAGTTAGATCTGTTGACGGCATGTTTCTTGGTTACCCATCTCATACTAGAGGCTACCGTGTGCTTTTACTTGACACTAACAAAATTGTGGACACTTGTGAGGTTTCTTTTGACGAAGCTAGCCCAGGTACTAGCTCAAATATTGCAGGTCCGGATCAATATCCGCAGAGGGAGAGTATTTTCATTGAAGTTAAGGAAGAACAGGGGCTGCTGCCCGAAAATTCAGCAGCTAATGACATTGTTCTAGGTCTTGATTTTGATTCACAACTAGTACCAACGACCACCATTGCTGGTCCAAATCATCCTCAAGTCACAAGCTCATCGATTTGTGGTGAACATGAAGAAGAAGAATCTTGTGAAGTGTCCACTCCCCTTCGGGTTCTCGAAAGTCATCCTCCACAACAAATTATTGGAAGCTTGCACGAATGAGTCACATGGTCTAGGTTTTGCGATCCAAACACTCACGCTCATTCTGCTTTTGTTGCTTCTTTTGAACCCACAGATATACCACACGCACTCACTAATGAATCTTGGATCATTGCCATGCAAGAAGAGTTAGAAAATTCTGAAATAAATAATGTTTGGAAACTTGTACCTCCACCTCAAGGTCACACTTTAATTGGAACTAAATGGGTGTTTAAAATTAAAAAAAAGTTTTCGATATGTGATGGTACACATGTAACAATTTTCCTGCTACACATGTAACAATTCATAAGTCAGTAGTTGGTTACGAAAATCCTCAAACTTTGGCTCATAAACCTGCTGTTTTGTCTTAGCTATCGCGTGTTTCTCCTACTGCACGTCGTGTGACTCAGTACTGGATTCCTAAATGCCTTTTGACTAACCCCAGTATTTAGTCATCGACATATTGTGCTTCTATGTAGGTTACACGCTTGATGAAGGAAAACATTTGGATTGTGGATTCAGGTTATTCACACCACATGACCGGTAACAAAGAATGATTCTCCTCCCTCTCTTTTGTGTCACATGTAGAGAATGTTACTTTTGCCGATAATTCTTCTACTCCTATAATTGCTAAGGGTTCGGTTAAGGTGAATGATCACTACACTTTGAAGGATGTGGCACTTGTCAAAAATTTGAAATACAACTTGTTTTCTGTTTCACAATTGCTAGATGAAAATCTGGAAATTATTTTCAATAAGAATTGCTGCAAAGTTGTAGATTCAAATAGTGAACTTATTTTTAACATGTATCGATTTGGAAGAGTTTTTAAAGCTGAATTTGGTATGTCCACCTCTAAGCATAGGTGTCTAGTTGCTAATGATTCAAAGAACTTATATTTTTGGCATCGTAGACTTGGTCACATAGGCTTTGATCATCTAACGCGTGTTAGTGCTCTTGATCGCATACGTGGATTGCCTAACCTTAAATGGGACAAAGAAATTGTGTGCTCTTCTTGTAGACATGCTAACATGGTTGCAGGTTCACATACTCCTCTCACAATGATCATGACAACTGAACCGGATCAACTTTTGCACCTTGACACAATAGGACCTTCATGTGTTCAATCCTTCGGAGGTAAATGGTATGTTCTTGTGATTGTTGATAATTATTCTAGATACTCTTGGGTTTACTTTATGGAATCTAAGAATGAAGCTTTTAGTTACTTTAGAACTTCATTTCTTAGATTATCAATTGATCACCCAGGATCTTTAAAAGCAATTAGAAGTGATAACGGAACCGAATTTAAAAATCAATCTTTTGATCACTTTTGTGCTGAAAATGGAATAGATCATCAATTTTCTTCACTATATGTACCTCAAAAAAACGGTGTTGTAGAAAGAAAGAACAGAACCTTAGTTGAGATGGCTAGGACTTTGCTTGATGAATATCAAACTCCGAGAAAATGATGGGAAGATGCAATTGCAACCGCTTGTTATGTATCAAATCGTGTTTGCTTGCCTGCTAAGCTAGGAAAAACACCATATGAACTTCGGTTTGGACATAGGCCTAGTGTCACACAATTTCGGGTCTTTGGTTGTAAATGCTTTGCTAAGAAACATGGTAGTCTTGATAAATTTGAAGTTAGATCTGTTGACGGCATGTTTCTTGGTTACCCATCTCATACTAGAGGCTACCGTGTGCTTTTACTTGACACTAACAAAATTGTGGACACTTGTGAGGTTTCTTTTGACGAAGCTAGCCCAGGTACTAGCTCAAATATTGCAGGTCCGGATCAATATCCGCAGAGGGAGAGTATTTTCATTGAAGTTAAGGAAGAACAGGGGCTGCTGCCCGAAAATTCAGCAGCTAATGACATTGTTCTAGGTCTTGATTTTGATTCACAACTAGTACCAACGACCACCATTGCTGGTCCAAATCATCCTCAAGTCACAAGCTCATCGATTTGTGATGAACATGAAGAAGAAGAATCTTGTGAAGTGTCCACTCCCCTTCGGGTTCTCAAAAGTCATCCTCCACAACAAATTATTGGAAGCTTGCATGAATGAGTCACATGGTCTAGGTTTTGCGATCCAAACACTCACGCTCATTCTGCTTTTGTTGCTTCTTTTGAACCCACAGATATACCACACGCACTCACTAATGAATCTTGGATCATTGCCATGCAAGAAGAGTTAGAAAATTCTGAAATAAATAATGTTTGGAAACTTGTACCTCCACCTCAAGGTCACACTTTAATTGGAACTAAATGGGTGTTTAAAATTAAAAAAAAGTGAGGATGGGGTTGTGGTTAGGAATAAGGATAGGTTGTTTGCTCAAGGTTTCACACAAATTGAAGGTCTAGATTTTTATGAAGCTTTTTTCCTGTTGCTAAATTAGAAGCCATAAGAATTTTGTTAGCTTTTTCTGCATCTAAAGGTTTCAAGATATATCAAATGGATGTTAAAAGTACTTTTGTTAATTGCTACATAGGTGCAGAGGTTTATGTCAAGCAACCAATGGGTTTTGAAAAATCCAGATTTTTCCTAATCATGTTTACAAACTGTCCAAAGCCTTGTACGATCTCACACAAGCCCCTGGAGCATGGTGTCATAGGTTAAAAATATTCTTACTTAAAAAGGGGTTTACCATGGGCAAGGTTGATACAACTCTTTTTGTGCTTAAGCATGGCAATGACTCATTATTCGTTCAAGTGTATGTGGATGATATTATCTTTGGTTGTGCTTCTCATGATCTTGTGTCCAAGTTTTCAGCTATGATGAGTTCAGAATCTGAGATGAGTTTGATGGGAGAACTCACGTACTTTTTGGGGCTACAAATCAAGCAAACCAAGGTTATGTGCTTCTCAAACAAAGTATACAAGAGACCTTCTTAAGCGCTTCAACATGGACAAAAGCAAGCCTCTTCGGACACCAATGTGTACAACAACGACACTTGAACTTGATGAAGATGGTGAACCCGTGGATCAAAAAGAATATAGAAGCATGATAGGATCACTTTTGTACCTCATGGCATCAAGACCAGACATACTATTTAGTGTATGTCTTTCTGCACGTTTTCAATCTTCCCCACGTGCTTCACATCGTCAAGCCATCAAAAGAATTCTCGGGTACTTACATGGAACTCAAGAATTTGGAATTTTTCTTCATTATTTCTAAACCATTACTTTGAAAGCTTTTTTCGGATGCTAATTTGGGGGTTATAGGATTGATAGGAAAAGTAATTCAAGTGTTTGTAATTTTCTTGGTAATTCTCTTGTTACTTGGTCCTCTAGAAAACAAAACTCGGTTGCACAATCCACAACCGAATCTGAATATGTAGCTGCTGCTAGCGCTTGCTCACAAATTCTTTGGATTGTTCAAACACTTAAGGACTATGGGGTTGATCCATATAGTGTTCCACTGTTTAGTGATAACTCTAGTGCCATTTGCATTGCTAAAAATCCCGTGCAACATTCAATAACAAAGCACATTGACATTACGTATCACTTTCTCCGTGATAATGTTGAAAAAGGAAACATTGTGGTTCACCATGTAGATATCGAACAACAATTGACTGATATTTTCACAAAACCTTTGGATTTCACTCGTTTTTGTTTCATTCATACTAAAATAGGGGTTATGCATCCTCATGGCTTAAATGGGGGGGGGGGGAGTTTTGAAATTTGGGAAGTCTATGTGTGAATCTGAATTTAAAATAATATGAGCATCGTATTTCATATATATATGACTTTGTGATTCCTTTTATGTTGAAAGTTCTTACTACATTACTCATGTTATACATTTTGTAGTTTTAGCCATGACTAGTCATTGGAATAATTACTTACACTAAACCTGGTCATGATCGAACTTTCTTGCTGTTTTGAATTTGTTGCATTCTCACAAGTGCTTTTAATAATGAAAAAATAATCAATCAACTATCTACATGTTGAGCTTTTATGATCAAATAAAAATGAAATGATCAAGAGAATATGCATGCATTGCACCTTTTCTTTTAAGATGGCTTATCATTGCACTTAGATATGAACTTGGAAGAACTTGTATATGACTAAAACCATGCCCTTAAGTTCCTGATTGTCAAATGACATAGGCTTGGCTTGGTTGGTTAGAATAATGCAGATGCAGCATATAATCTCTTGCAAATGTTATATGATCAAAATTTGAGCTTTAAATTATATTGAAAAATGAAAAATACAACAACAAGTGTCATGCTTTCATGTTTTGAAATTGTTAAGTTTGTTAGTTCATGACTTGCTTAAATTGAAAATTACACTAGATCTCTAGCATGGCTTACACTACTCTATGCATTTCACTGATGTGATAGTGTAAGTTACTTGATAGTATGACTTGGATGAGCTTTGTTTTATATGTATGTGTTACAATATCCTCATAAAACTTCAAAATTCTCTTTTGAACCATGCTGAATACATTGTCAAAGGGGGAGAAATTGATCACACATTGCACACATTCACAAGTGTTTTGGCACGATTCTTCTCGGGGGGAGAATTTTTGTTTTTCTTCTCATTTTATTTCTGATTTACAATGAGGTATAAATAAGTATAGGGGGAGAAATATTTGTTTTGAAATTTCTTTGTTTCTCATTTGATTGTTTTCAAAACTTTTCATAAGCCAATGTTCAGATTTTAAGTGGTGTTGCCAATGCATTCATCAAGGGGGAGATAATGAGACCTATGTGTGTTGAATACATTGGTTATGACAATAAAAGTTTTGAATATTGCCAAAACACCTATCTCAACAAGGTCCGTCTCTAGGTCCGAGCTCCTCCAAGGTCCGACGATAGGTCTGACTTACTTTGTCTAGGTCCGACATGTTTTGGCTAGGTCCGACTTGCTATGGCTAGGTCTGACATGTTTCTGCTAAGATCCGGAGCTAGGTCCGACTAGCTTTGGTAAGCTCCGACGCTAGGTCCGATTAGCTTTGGTAAACTCTGGTGCTAGGTCCTGCTAGTTTTGGTAAGTTCCGGCTCAAGGTCCGGTTGTTTTGGCAAAGTCCGGAGCTAGATTGCAATTGTTCTGCTTTTACCTTGCACTATTTCAGACTTGCTTTACATATACGGAAAGTTTGCTTAGTATTCTTTTACTAAGTCTTTGGTGTGTTTTAGTGTTTATGATTGATATCTTTTTGCTATGGTTGCAACATGCTTATGTGAGGTGCCCACGTAAGGTGTTGTAATTATCGGAACTAACGAGAGTCAAGTCGAGGACTTATGCTCAGAAGTATTGGTTGTTTGTTCATGTGCAGGTGTTGCTTGAATTCAAGACATGGCTGGTGATAGGATCCATTGAACTAGTCTTAGAGAGAAGACAATGTTCAACAGTCAAGTTCGGGAGGAATTGTGGTTGAGTTGATCGAGAAGTCGCGCATCATGTTTGAATCAAGAACAATGCATGTGAAGGTATCATGCACATCGTTGGAAGGTGTCTGAACGTATGCATGGAGTGCATGGATGTGGATACATGGTTTCGAGGCAGGATGAAGGGATGTGGACGTAAAAAATTGGTTGGAAAAGTCCAACAGACTAGGTTATGGACTCAGGCTACGACTGAGTCGAGTTTGACTCAAATATGGAAAGATTTGAGTTGAGTTGTTTTAGGAATGTGGGATGCATTCCAAAGGTGTTTGGAAGTCTTAAGATTGTTTCTATCTGCGTATAGAAGAGTCTTGAGCAGGTATGGAAAGTTTCGGTTGAATCTGAGTAGGATTTGAGTCCTAGTTAGGATTGGGTTGGCCAAGGGCTGGTTATATAAGCAAGGGAGGCCAGAGCTCATGGTGCCCGGATTTTGGGCTGTTCCTCTTGTGTTCTATTGAATAAATATCATAGTTTAAATGAACTTTTATGCCTTGTTCGTCCGACTTGTTTCAAACAAGTTTTTCTCGTTGAGTTTCTGCACAGCACTACCTTGCTTTGGTGATTTTATCATAACTCGAGTTTTACAAATCCAATAGATGTGATTCCTTTTAGTTTGTCTTCTAACTTGATTATCTATCATATCATAAAATTTCACTGTCATTGGATTTGTGTTTTTGGATCTACATGAGTTTCATTGCAGTGTTGTTGTTCTGGTTTTTCTCGGGTAGAATAGATTGACCTTTGTTCAATCTTGCGATCATAACTTGAGTTTTTCTCGACGGATTTTAGTGATTCTTGTTTTCATGTCTTAGTGACTTGATCCTCTATAATATATACCACTTTCGTTGCAGTTGAACACGCTTAGATTAGTTGCACATATGATTTATTTAACAGATCAATTTTCTGTTGAGGGGTTTTTCTTGCTTCCGCTGAAAAGTTGTAATCTATCATTCACCCCCCTCTGGTAGCTTTTCACGTGCTCTTCAATCCTACAATTGCTAAAAACCCCATGCAACATTTGAGAGCAAAGCACACTGACATTAGGTATCACTTTCTTTGTGATAATGTCGAAAAAGGAAACATTGTGCTTCACCATGTAGATACCGAACAACAATTGGCTGACATTTTTACAAAACCTTTGGATTTCACTCGTTTTTGTTAATTCATAGTGAAATAGGGGTTACGCAGCCTCATGGCTTAAAGTGAGGGGGTTTTGAAACTTGGGAAGTCTATGTGTGAATCTGTTTTTAAAATAATATGAGCATAGTATTTCATCCATATATGATTTTTTGATTCCTTTTACAAGCTGAAAGTTCTTACTACATTACTCATGTTATACATTTTGTATTTTTTGCCATTACTAGTAATTGGAATAATTACTTACACTAAATCTGGTCATGATCGAACTTTCTTGCTGTTTTGAACTTGTTGCATGCTCACAAGTGCTTTTAATAATGAAAATTTAATCAATCAACTATCCACATGTTGAGCTTTTATGATCAAATAAAATGAGAAAAGACCAAGAAAATATGCATGCATCACACTTCTTCTTTTGAGATGTCTTATCATTGCACTTAGATATGAACTTAGAAGCAGTTGTGTATGACTAAAACCATGTTCTTAAGCTTCTTATTGTAAAATGACATAGGCTTGGTTTGGTGGCGTAGAATAAGGCAGATGCGGCATATAATCTCTTGCAAATGTTATATGATCAGAATTTGTGCCTTAAATAATTTTGAAAAATGAAAAAATCAGCAACAAGTGTCATGCTTTCAAGTTTTGAAATAGTTAAGTTTGTGAGATCATGACTTGCTTAAATTGAAAATTACATTTGATCTCTAGCATGGCTTACACTACTTTATGTATTTCATTGATGTGATAGTGTAAGTTACTTGATAGTATGACTTGGATGAGCTTTGTTTTATATGCATATGTTATAATATGCTCATTATTAAATTTTCTCTTTTGTACCTTGCTGAATACATTGTCAACGGGGGAGAAATGATCAAACATTGCACACATTGACAAGTGTTTTGGCACGATTCTTCTTAGGGGGAGAATTTTTGTTTTTTTCTTCCCATTTTATTTCTGATTTACAAAGGGAGAGAAATATTTCGGGGAGAAAATTGTTTTCAAAACTTTTCATGTGAATAAGCCAATGTTCGGTTTTTAAGTGGTGTTGCCAATGCATTCATCAAGGGGGAGATTGTGAGACCTATGTGTGCTGAATACATTGGCTATGAAGATAAAAGTTCTGAATACTACCAAAGCACCCTTTTAACAAGGTCTGACTCTAGATCTGAGCTCCTGCAAGGTTCGACATAAGGTCCGACTTGTTTTGGGTAGCTTCGGCAAGATCTGATGTAAGGTTCGACTTATTTTGGTTAGGTCCAACTTGTTGTGGCTAGGTCCGACTATCTTTGGTCAGCTCCAGCGCTAGGTCCAACTAGCTTTGGTAAGCTCCGGTGCTAGGTCCTACTAGCTTTGGTAAGCTTCGTCTCAAGGTTCTGTTAGCTTTGGCAAGGTCCGGTGCTAGATTGCAATGGTTATGCTTTTAACTTGCAATGTTTTGAACTTGCTTTTTGGATTGTGGAAAGCTTGCTTAGTATTTATTTACTGAGCTTTTGGTGTGTGTTGGTGGTTATGGCTGGTATCGTTTTGCTATGGTTTGCAACATGCTTATGTGATGTGCTCACGTAAGGTGTTGTGGTTATCATAACTAATGAGAGTCAAGTCGAGGACTTGTACTTAGAAGTATATGTTATTTATTAATGTGCAGATGTTGCTTGAGTTTAAGACATGGCTGGTTACAGGATCAATTGAACTAGTCTTAGGGAGAAGATGAGGTTCAACAACCAAGTTCGGGTGGAATTGTGGTTGAGTTAATCGAGAGGTTGTGCAGCATGTTTGAATCAAGAACAATGCATATGAAGGTATTGTGGACTTCGTTGGAAGATGTTTCCACATGTGCAAGGGGTGCATGGACGTGGCTACATGGTTCTAAGGCGTGATGAAGATATGTGGACGTAAAGAATTGGTCGGAAAGGTCCAACCGACTAGGTTATGGACTCAGGCTGCGGCTGAGTCGGGTTTGACTCAAATATGGAAAGATTTGAGTTTGTTACATTACGATTTCGTGGTGAACATGAAGTTTAGTTGTTTTAGAAATGTGGGATACGTTCCTAAGGTGTTTGGAAGTCTTAAGATTGCTTCTATCTACATATAGAAGAGTCTTGAGCAGTTATGAAAAGTTTCAGTGGAAATTGAGTAGGATACGGGAATTAGTTTGGTTTGGGTTGGCCTCATGGCTGGTTATATAAGCAAGGGAGGCTAGAGCTCGTGGTGAACAGATTTTCGGCTGTTCCTCTTGTGTTTTACTGAATAAAGATCGTTGTTTAAAGGAACTTTTGTGCCTTGTTCGCCCAACTTGTTTCAGACAAGTTTATCTCGTCGAGTTTCTACACAACACTACCTTGCTTCGGTGGTTTTATCATAACTCGAGTTTTACAGATCCAATTGACGTGATTATTTTTGGTTTGTCTTCAAAAATTCATTACCTATCATCTGTGAAAATTCACAGTCATTGGATTTGTGGTTTCTGATCTACATGAGTTTCTTTGCAATGTTGCAGATCTGTTTTTCTCGGATAGAACAGATTGACCTTTGTTCGATCTTTTGATCGTAACTTGAGTTTTTCTTGATGTATTTTTTTGATTCTTGTTGTGACGTCTTTGTGACTTGATTCTCTACAATCTATACTGGTTTTGTCACTATTGATCATGTTTAGATTTGTTGCACATATGATTTCTTTAATAGATCAATTTTCTTGCTGAGGGGTTTTCGTTGCTTCCGCTGAAAAAGTTGTAATCTAGCATTAACCCCCCACCCCCCTCTGGTAGCTTTTCACTTGCTCTTCGATCCTACAACTCTGGTTCCGCTGAAGCCATGGAGGGCCGCCCAATGATCATCTCGAGAAACTCTTCCTCCCGCGGCGATGAAGGCAAGGCCACCAGTGTTGGGGGCCTCATCCCCGAAAATTGAGCAGAAGTTGCGGCACCACCCGAAGCGGCAGCACCACCATCGCCCGAGGATCCACCTGCTGGATCAACAACCTCGAGGTCTGTCCCTCAACTTTCTGAGTCAACTCCGACATTACCTTCGGTACGGCAGCCGGTGGTGCTTCACTACCCGCACCAGGCGCGGACACCGAAGCAACGCTCCATTGTACCGGCTTGGCGATCTGCTCAGCCGATGCAGCCGTGGCCTCGTGAGCCAACTTTGGAGCACTTCGGGTCATTACCCTCGGATGTAAGGGCATCACAATAGCTGATGTAGACCTGCAGATCAAAATCAAAGTCTGTTCAAACAAGAAGAACAAATGAGACAACAATGCAAGATTTGGTAAGAATGCCTTACCAACGTCCCCGGAAGCTCCAGCGGGCCTCGACTGTTGGCAATTGTGAGGCTGCGGGCTCTGATGATGATGCAGCAAGCGGGGTTGATCCGACTAAGCCTCCACCAGAACAACCAATGATGTTGCCAGCCCACATCGGCGTGTCTCCACTGACTCCAACGGTGCCACTCCCGGTGCCTCCTCTCGAGCCGCCGCTGATGTCCATTGCCAAACCTGGGGCAAGATTGCTGGCGGCCCGAGGCCTCTTGCCCTGAGGCTCCGTGGGTGTAACACTTTCGAAGCCCTCTTCCGTGCCTTGGACTGCATCGGTGGTAGAGATGCTGGCTGGTGTGCCGACCGCAGTTGATTGTTGAATTGTCGCTTGGCGAACTGAGCCTCCCCCTGAATAACCACCAACACTCGAGGCTGAGGAGGGGCACTCCACCGGACGTGACTTGGAACAAGGACCTCCCTCGGCGGTGCCCTCAAAGGTAATCGAGGGTGTTTGTCCTTCGCAACCTCAATTACAGGTGACTTCCCCTTCCCGATGTCAGGGACCGAAGCCTTGCCTTTCCATCTGTCAGAGGGTGCGACTTCCACCCTCGACACTTCGGAGCCTGGAACAGGTGAAGACCCCTCTGGAGGGTCGACGATGGCTAGTACACAGTCCTCATTGCCAACTTGCCGTGTCGTAAGACCAAGCGCGTCCAGGTTCGGCATCTCCTTCAGGATCTTTACCCTAAGGTTCCGATCCGAGCAAAGCAGGGGAGAGGACCGTCGAAGGATGAAGACGTCGGGAGACAGCGGGTCGTCACACATCTTGGACATCACATCAAACATCTCCTGTGGGGTCATCTCCGTGTTGTGACCTCTCACCAGGCTGGTGCCATCCTACGACCTGAAGTATAGCTGTCAGCGCAACAACGATGATGGAGGGGGGCCAAGCGTCAACGCATGAAGTCCGCCAGCACCATCAGCTCCGACAAACCATGATCCGCTAGGAATCGGATCCTCTCCATCACTGGGGTATACACCGACTCCAACTCAGGGCGCTCCTCCTAGGTCTTCTTCCTATGTGCTGGCCAGTCGGTGGGAAAGACCATGCGATCGCGGGCATCGGCATGTAGGATCACCTAGACACTCCTCCAGTCAGCCCATTTCGCGATGGAGAGCAGGGTGATGTACTTGAAGGGGTTATTGGCCTGATGCTGGAAGTAGTAGCCGCCCAGGAAGCTCGTCTTGCTCTTCGCAGTCCGCATCAGCACGAAGAACTGCCGAAACACCAACACAGAAGGATACATCCTGACAAACATCTTGCAGAAGTGCAATAGCACCGCCACCAACACCAAAGAATTTGGCGACGGGTGACGAAGCTGGAGCCCGAGGACCTCCAAAAGCGTCACCAGGAAGGAGGAAATAGGAGGAACGAACTTGGAGTATGCATACGAATTGAAGAAGAGCATCTAATTTTGCTCCAGATCCAGAGGCAGAGAGTCGGGGCGGATCAGATCCCGCTGCTCCTCGTCCTCCCAGCCAAGTAGCTGCCTCATGGGCGCTACGTCCACCACGTGGGAAGGAGGAAAGGCGGAGTCCATTGGAGCAATAGTCAAGAATTTCGAAGGTGGGGAAAGCGCAAGTGCTCAAGGAGGAAGACGAAGGCTCGAACGTTGGGGTGTGAGTAGGGGAGGAACCACCATTGCCCACAAAGGTTCACTTTTTAAACACCCTAGCGACGTTTGAGCGTATCGTGTAGGTCGTATGGGCCCAAAACCCGCTGCTCAAACCACAGCGTCCATGACAGTAGGCCCCAGGTCCCTGGTCAGAGAGATTGATGCGAGCGGGCCCCCACCTGTTGAGGCAATCTGGCAGTTCCCATAAAGGCGGAAGTGAGTGCAGCAGAAGTGCAACAGCCATAATTGGAACCGTTGCAATAAAGAGGTTGCAGCAAGTAAAGATCTCGTCACTACGACCCCACAACTAGAGGGGGGCGCATGGCCACGATGGTAGGGGCGCGCACTAAAAGTGCATCTAGGCACACCCTTGTGGGGTTTGGATGATTGATGACAAACAAGTGGGATCCTAATCAAGTTTGTTGAGATGAGAGCAGGTTTCGAAGAATAGAACTAAAGGTGCAAAAAGGTGGAAAATGAATATCAAGAAAGGGAAGAGCACAAGTGAACTAAAGGTGCAAAAAGGTGAAAAATGAATATCAAGAAAGGGAAGATCACAAGTGAAGAAAATATGCAAAAAGTAGTCCTAAATGTGTAGGGTGTGTGTGAGAGACACACCCCCAAGAGCTCAAGTTGTTGCGGAAAGAATTAGGGCTATAACACAATTCAAGTTGTAGGAATAGAGGACTAGTCCGGCCCTAGAGAGGACTAGTCCGGTCTCTCACAACATCACAATAGGACTAGTCCGATTTCACAGAGGACTAGTCCGGTCTATCACAATACCTCATAGAGGACTAGTCCAGTTTCACAGCGGACTAGTCCGTTTTCTCACAGTTCCAAAAGACGACTAGTTCGGTGGTTGAGAGGACTAGTCTGATTACCTTTCTGGACAAAACCGATCTAGTCCAGTCCTCAGCGGACTAGTCTGGTTCACTCACACAAATTAGGGTTTCCTAGTGTGCTGCACTTGTCCACACATAAATCACTCAGCACACCGAACTTGTCCGATCCATAACGAACTAGTCAGGTCAGCGAGATCCAAATGGTAACTTTTATAAATATCCATAAAAAGGCGATCCACGACCCCATAACAGTAATCCAAGAACCCTAGCACCACCACTGCATCCAAGAGCACAAAAACACTCCTCTCCACACATTCTAAGGACCTAAGAGTCAAATATTTGGGAGTTGGCAATTGGGAAACGGGGAGTGATGATCTTATTTGCATTGAGCTCTTGGGTTTGATTTCTCACACACTCCTGTTCATTATTGTTTAATTATTTGAGTGTGTTGATTGCTTTTTTTGTTTGTAATTTTGGGGGAGCCCTCAACGTGTGAGATTGCCACACAAACTCAGTGATTACCTGTGATAGTGGAATCAAGTCATCCTTGTGTGGTGACTTGATGAGGGAAAAGGGTTTGAAGAGACCCGGCTCTATGTGGGTTTCCTCAACGAGGAGTAGATCTCTTTGGTGAGATCAAACCTCGGTAAAAATTGTTTGTCTCATGTGCTCTTGATCCATACTTTTCATTATCATCACTATCTAGGGCATAAACTTGATCATACTTACAACTTGTGTTAGTCTTGTATTCCACGTGCAAATCATTTGCCATTAACACTTGCTAGAGTTGTTAGTAATATTTACTACATTCTGCTGTGAGAGATTCAAAGGAAACATATAAGAGATCTCAATTTGATAGTTGTGCTTACTCACACCAGACAAGTCCTTACTCGCACCGAACTTGTCCAGCCTTCCAGGTTTTAATAGTTTTTGCTAAGTATTTCAAGAAAAATTCAAAAGCCTACCCCCCTATAGGCCACATTCAATTGGTATTGGAGCATGTTCTCCATCTACGAGACTCACCTCTCAGAGAGATAAAATGGCTTGAGAGAAGAACAATTAGATCCCAAAGGTGCCCAACACCAAAGATGAACATGACACAAAGGCATTCGATATACTCAAGGAGAACAAACACGATGATGAAGAAGTGTGTCAACTCAAGGCTCCTCTAAGGAAGAAACTCCTAAGCAAAAAGGGCAAGGAAGAAGACGGGAGCCTACAGGGAGTGGTCATCAAGACTACTCCCGATATCCTTATAATTACAATTGTCTTAATTCTAACAATTATTATCTTTCAATTCCTATGGGGAGATCTCCATATTTTGATGAAAATGATTATACCATGTGGAAGTATAACATGATAATGCATCTTATCTCCTTAAACCCCAATCTTTGGCATGTTGTGTGTACAGGTGTAGATATCTTGGACATCGACAATGAACTCACTCCAGAGCAAGAGCAAGAGATTCACCGCAATGCACAAGCCGTATCAGTGATCACTTCTTCCTTGAGCCAAGAAGAGTTTACCAAGATTGATGGACTGGAGAGTGCCAAAGAAATATGGGATACACTCAAGACTGCCCATGAAGGAAATCGCTTAGTTCGCAAAGCAAAAATTGAAATGCTTGAAGGAGAATTGGAAAGATTTGCCATTGAGGAGGGCGAATCACCTCAAGAGTGGTACAATCGAATGAAGGCGCTTATCAACAAGATTTGTGCCAATGGAAGGAAGAAGTGGACTGACCATGAGGTGGTCAAAAGGATGATTAGAGCATTTATGCCAAGTAATGTCACTCTATTCTTGATGATCCGAGAAAGTCCGGGGTTCCATAAAATGATTCCGAATGAACCATTGGGCAAAATCATCAACCATGAGTTGATGGAAAAGGAAGCCAAATACGTGAAGGACCAACATGGTGGCCAACAAACCAAATAACACGGAAGTCCACAAGGTGCAAGTAGATGGATATAGCGACGACATGAGCACCGACATGGATGAAGAATAAATGGTCCTCTTCACGAAGAAATTTAAGAGGATGATGATGAGAAGGAGAAAATGAAAAAAAAAATCCAGTGATGATAAGAACAAAGAAAAAGACAAGTCCAGATCTAGACACTCATGCTATAACTGTGGTGAATATGGGCACTTCATAGTTGATTTCCCATATGAAGAAAATAAGAAGAAGAAAGAAGTGAAGCCTCAAGAGAGGAAAATCTTCAACAAGAGGAGGCAAGGTCATCAAGCACACATCAGTAAAGAGTAGGACTCAAATGACGAGTCCTCCTCCGATGAAGAGGAAGAGATGGCTACCATTGCCATCAAGAAGCCTACCAAGAAGTCCACACTCTTCCCAAACACGAGAGGAAGGGAGACTCAAATTTGTACTTGCCTCATGGCTAAGAAGGCAAGAAAAAGGTTCGACTTACACCTCCCTTGCTTAATTACTCTGATGATGAGTTTGATAGCAGTGATGAAAATGAACACATGTTTAAAGGCTTAATTCAAATTGCATTAGCTAAAATGAAAATTTTGACGAATGAAATATTTGAGAAGGAAGATCTTATCAACCAACAAGAAGAATGCTCGTCGTTCAAAAGGAGAGATACTTTGAGGTTGAAGAGGCTCTCGAGCTAGAAAAGGAAAAGAGAGAAGAACTTGAGCGTGAGCTAGCTTTGAGTAAGGAAACTTGCTCAAATATAAATGATTTGAATGTTCTACTTAAGGATGAGTTTGTTAACTTGACAAAATTTAACAAGGACCTTCAAGTACAAGTTGGATCACTAAAGCAAAGTGCTTCCTCCTCATATTCTAAGAGCTCGCCTTCTTCATATATTGAGTGTATTCCCCTAAAAATTTGTAATTGTGCTAATTTTGTTTTTGACTTGAAAATGAGCTTAAAGTGGCACAAAGCAATAATTCACCCAAATGAGGCATTTTTTATAAGGAGAAAATCAAGTATGCACGAAGTGCATACTCGGATATATAGCTCCAAATATCGGTGTTGGCCTTGGATTTCTCGAGGTGAAGAGCAGAATGCTAGAAACCCCAATATTAACAAGGAATCAATTGCTTTTGTCAAGGAAAGCTCAAATCAAGTTAATAACACCAAACATGTTCCTTCTTTTCATGAAAAAACTAAAAATGGACCATACATTATGTTTCATGACTTTAATGCCTCATATGTTCTTATGAAGGATGAATTTAACCATGTTTATGCCAGGTATGTTGGGTCACTCCACAAGAGTCCAAAATTTTGTGTGTGGGTGCTCAAATGTCTTATCACTAACATCAAAGGACCCAAGCAATCTTGGGTACCTAGAAGCAAGACATAATTCTATTTTGTAGGTGTACCCCCTCCAATGAATTCAAAAAGGGTGCTTGAGAGGCACAAACAAAATGATTGGAGGAAAAGAAAATATTCATGGGGTACAATGAACATCAAGTTCATCCACACCCATACTACCAACACAAGGGCTCAAAGTGTACAACAAGAAGAGAGCAATGATCAAGGGGGAGCCTCTAGAGAAAAAAGGGGGGGCTCAATGTGTACAAGATCAACCTCAATAAGATCGAGATAATCAATATAATGATGGACGCAATGATCAAGGGGGAGCCAAAGAAAATGAAGAAGGAGGTACACAGTTCTATTTTTGGCTCTAGTATATCTTGGTCCATCTAGGTCATATTAAACTGGTATATCACCTTTGTTCGGTAATTTATTGTGCTTGGGTGCATCTAGGCATTATATCACGTCAGCACATGTTTTGTATGCAAGGCTTCAAGCTGCTCTGACATCTGGCTTGAAATGTTGCATATCTGATTGGTCGGAGTACAGAACTTCAAAATACCAGCATGATTGCGAAAATAATCTTGTATCTCATTTTCACTCTCAAACTATTTCAAATATTAATTCTTGGTGAATTATGGTCACAATATGATTGTTGTTTGCTTACTGACCATATTTATCAAGAATATTTGCTAAAACTATGTCCTTATGATCAATACTAGGGACCCATTCAAATTCACTTTGAAAGTCTGACCTACATTCTCCGTCTAACCGAACCTGTCTGGCACACAATCGGACTAGTCCGGTGTCCTGTCAATCCATAGCTTTTGGCCATAATTTGATGATTATGTGTTTGTTGATCATATACTTCAAGGGTATTCTCTAGAATCATGTACTAATCATCATCCGAAAGTCAAATCTCAATTTTACCTTATTAATCTTACCACGACTCTCTGATTGCTACGGACTAGTTTGTGGTTAAAACGGGACAAGTCTGGTATTTTGACTAGTCCGCCCTTGGTCCGCTACTCCGGACAAGTTCGGGTTTCACCAGACTAGTCCGGTGCTCCCCTTACTTAACGGTTGGATTCTCCCCGAGTCTTTCTTCTTCCTCCTCACTTCATACTCGACACTCTCTCTCCTCTCAAGCTCACGGGTGATTTTTCACTCTCTTCGTCAAAAACTTTGATTCTTTTGAGGAGGAGGCGCAGAAGCACTTTGGGGAGTCCATCCCGGACTTATACGCACTCAGGATCCATTCTACTGCAAGCATTGATCACAGATCTGTAAACCCTAGCCCTAACCCTCATATTCATTATTTTCTAGGGTTTAGGCCATTTCTTTCACTCTATAGGGTGTCAATACACTCTGAGTATCCTACATTATCATTGTCCTGCACTTTGTTCTATGTCCTCAAAGATTTGATGAATTTCGAATACCTAGGGTTCATGCTGATGAACACCGGACTAGTCCGGGTTATCCTGCAGAGAAGACCGGTACACTGGACTAGTCCGCAGAAACCACGGACAAGTCCGATTGTTAACAACATTAAACCTACTATGTCAATTTCATTCAGTTCTTGGAATCAACCTTGTATCTCTATTCTCATTCACTTCTACTATGCCAGACATCATGTCGAGCACAGATGAAAGTATGTTTAGCAAGTTGGAGCTTGAGGCGGCACGTCTCCCTCAAAACGCCAATTGGAGATCGAGGAACAATGAAGGACTAAGTTTTGGCATGACAAGGGTGTCGGAGCATCAGACACGAGCTCTCGACTGAATGTTCTAGCTAAGAAAGCTACTGAAAAAGGTAAACAAGTGGTCACCCCAACATACAAGGCCAGAAATAGTAAGGACAAGGGCAAAGGTCCTGCAAGGTCCTCAGGCCCGATTGGGCCACTCGAAATGGCTGCCCCGATGAACGATCGTAACTGTCGTCCCAATGACAATGCTTTCACTGGAAAGGGTGCTGACAAAGCCAAAAAGCTGAGGGAGATTGATGTATACAGTCACAAGAAGGTGGCAGCATATCTAGGTTTTGGAGCAAATTTTACTGTGATTATTACCAAACCGTGTACCTTCGCATGAAAACTCCAGTGGCTAAGAATCAATGGTTTGATTAGGAGTACATGGAGGTAAAACGGAATGACGCATTTCATCAAGTGATTGCAGCAGTTGACAGACATGGCTTGAAAGACCTTTTAGCCATCAGCTATGATTGGAACGATGAAATCATAGCTCAATTATATGCCACTTGCTATTTCTCCAAGCCTGGCCGATGAGATCACATGGATGACTCATGGAAAGAAGTACTCAGTTGGTTATGAGGAGTTTGCTGAGATACTCAACTATAAAAGCCCTAATTTTCATAATGCAAACTTCAGTTAGAAAGACTAAAATTTTTGAATAATAAAAAGAAATAAAAAGGGAATGGGAAAAACAACATAATTCAAACTCCAAAAGAGGGAATTCAAATGAATTTAACATGAATATTTGAGTTGACCATTGGATTCCAAATATTTCAAATAGTCTCCCAGCAAACTTTCATAATTTTTGAAGCAAGTTTGCTATTTAATTCAATAGCTAGATTGAATTCAACTCAAATTCAAATTCAAGTTTGAATTCGAATGGAACTTGGTCAAATCAATTATTTGAATTCAGAATCAAATTCTCCATCTTCATTTAGCCTTCCCACAAATATCTAGCAATTTTTGGACTGAATTAGGTGTTGGAATTGAATGAGCACAGATGTGGATGAGGGAGAGCAAGTGGGACCCACCTGTCATTCTAAGAGTGCTCAGTTCTTTCTTCCCAGGGGGACACCACACGACATGCAATTGCTAGCTGCGTGCTTGCTTGAGGTCACCTCCAGCTGCATACAGCACGCCCAAGGCTCCTCCTTATCACTCTCCTCTGTTCTTCATTCGTGGCGCAGAAATCTTGTAACACCCGAATTCTTCAATGTCAAGCCAAAATTAAGCCAGGGTACTCGGTGTTGATCAGTCTTCTTTACCTATTCTCACTCCCCAACATCTTGCACAGCTTTATGATCATTTTCTTGTGCAGCTAGGCCACCCCCGAAGCAGTTCACCTTGAAACTGTGGCCATCGGAGATCTGATCTCCCCTGTTTGCCGCCTCTCTGCTCCACCGTCGAACCGGTGCTCCGGTCAGTTTCTCACTTTGTTCCTTTAAGAGAAAACGTGTGTATATACTCCCTCTAGATGCTGGTAAAATTTGAGCTCATGCCATGCCTCCTGGCCCCCGTATTTCCATTTCTTCCGTCGAGCTTCTGGTATGAACAGAGCTAGGTCGCGAGCGAAATTCACTTTCTACGTTTGAGTATTCATTGTGCACGTGAGATTTTTTCTACACGACCATCGTTTCATCTTGAAGAAAAACCAAAGCAATCCATCGACTATACACTAAGAAAACCGTGTTTTCCCAACCGCCATGATTCTCACCGTCGGTCTACCGCCGACTCTCCAATCCAGCGCGTTTGAACCACTTTGGCAACCTTTCCCACGTTCCCTATGTTCTCAAGAGCATTTTGGAGGTCTGACTATGCAAAATAGAGCACCGTAGGGCCCGATCGATATGGCCGGAACCCTAGGTTCCGCAGCCGCCGTGATTGGCTGGATTTCCGGCCTCCGTCGCCATGCGCTGACCCAACCGTGATGCTCAGCGGCCCAGAATAGGGTTAGGTGGCGAGTTTTGGGAGGGAAGACGGGTGGAAAGGCCGTGCCGGCGAGGCACTGTCGGAGCCATCGGAGTCCCGAGGTTGAGGAAGGCCCCGTGGGGCCGGGCTGTCAGCCTCCGAGCCGAGGTCCCGGATCTGGTGTGGCCCGATCATCCAATATGGCTACAGCCCTGAACCTTGTGGCCCCCAGTGGCTTCAATCTTACTGGTCCATTTTAAACCCGTGGGCCCCCCTTCTTTGTTCAAATTTTTCCATTTAAATTTAATTCCAGATTTTGCTCCAACTTTGAAAATCCATATCTCCTAGAATACTTGACCAACAATTCCCAAATAAATTTTTTTGGAACCAGGATGATCTATATTTTCATGTTATGCTCTTGGATCTTTATGAAAATACCTAATTTTACCTCAATAATTCCATGAAGGAAAATGCTATTTTAATTAATTCCTGACTCTCAATTCATTTAAAATTCGCAATCTTCGCCAAATCATTCCAAATAATTACCTTAAGTTCCAGTAAACATTTCAGGTCCATTTGAGTTTATTTGAATAGCCAAATTGTGTTTCCAATCTGTATGTACCTAAAAATTCCAAAATGTCTAGAAACTTTTCAGCAAATTGTTCAAAGTTGTAAATTCAATATCTCACAGTATAATGCCTAGAAAATTGTGAAACAAAATTCGTTGAGTCACACTTGACCTCCTCTAAACACAACACCAACTTTTGGCCATGTTAATGTCCCATATTTCATATGAAAATTCTGGGAAGTGTTTATCTACATTGAATTCTAGACACCAGAGACTTCCATGAATTTATTCCTGTTTTGGCCAAAACCTCACCCATAGTACCTAGTGTCCTCTATAAAATTTCCAGAACCAGTGGCCATTATTTAGTATACTTAATTGTGTTTTCATTCAGCTATGCAATAATACAAATATTGATTCACTTGCATTATTCTTTGCATATCTAATAGTTGTCGAGCTCGAGGAGACCCCGGAGCCACTGGAAATCATCAACCCAGAGACTAACTTTAATCCCGTCTTGCAGCCAGGCAGGCCCTGATTTGCAGTTAACAGTGTCTTAAAATTTGATTTGTATCACACTATATGGATTAGCATGTATGTGCATTAAGTCTAAGTTTTCTTGGAGTTCTCCACATGCATGACCAGAGAACCCATGAGAGAAGGGTAGTTGGTTAAGTCCTCGACGTGTCCATGCTATGCTTAATGTTATAGTTGATTTGGTAGAAGTCGAGTAGTTGGAATCTACTCACGAGTTCAGGATGTGGGTTCACAAGGGATTGTGTGAGAGATCCACCTTTTGGTTAAATATGAGACCGGGCATGGAGTAGGAGCAGCAGGACATAGGGGCCTGTGAGCTATAGTTGTGCCTGTGTCGGTCAAGGACCGATCTGCATGCGGCCCTATTGAGAATGTTTGAATGTACGGAAGGCATACTGGATATATAGGAACCCAGTAAACCGATGTAACTTGTCCACCTTAGTGTCGAGGCGTACCCCACTGTCTTAAGGGTGCGGGTTGAGAGCAGCAAGGTGTAAACCTGCCAGCGGGTACGTCGTACTCCGTCTGGGGGCCTCCTGCTCGTAGCGGTGGGACCGGTTCGACATGTAGGTAGCGGGTGAAAGGTTGCTGCATACAACATCAGTGGAGCGTGCCTTCATAGTTCTGAGTGCGGGTGTATGTGTCGTGCTGTTCAAGTATCCGTGCAGGTGTATATCGATTCGAGTCACCGTCCCTTGCGGTTATTGAGTACCGCTTGTTCACTGAGTCATGATGTAGTTAATTATTTGGAGCTGAATATTATTGAATCATGCTTTATAGAATAAATATGTATTCATAATTGTATGTTTAGAACAGGTTGCTCACTAAATTTCATATTCATGAAGCCTTAATCTGCTGCTAAAAACTGAAAGTAAGGACTAACATGTAGGCGAGTCTTTTATTGCAAACTGTTGTCCTATATTACGTATATCCTGCATATAGAGTTCCATGCTTAGTGGAGACGGTTAAGTCTTGCTGAGCTTTCGTGCTCACAGTTGCTATATTATGTTTTTGCTGCAGATAGTGACGTATATGATGAAGGGTTCACCTGTGAGGCGTTGCCCCCGTCAGGGTACACAGTCGAGTGGGAACCCTGCACGCTACCGTGATGTGATTTGTGTGCTGCTAGTGTGATTTCGTTCGTGAGCTGAACGGAATAACTTTTGCATAGCTTAGGCTTGAGTGTCAAGAGCTATGAACTTATGTTCCGCTGTAGTGTATTTTAATGTATATTATTTGTAAAAGACAAAGCTTGTATAACACTATGTTGTTTATGTAATATGATGTACCTTTTTATGTGTGATGTTGGGTGCCGCATCGCACGGCACCACCCAATTGAGATTCCTGGAATGTCGGTACTCTGGTCCTCACAGCCTGGTATCAGAGCCGCATTGGGAATAGCATGCTTAAAAAGGATCTATTACAAGAAAAATTTAGGTTTACGGTGAGGAATCGATAGTAGCCCACATAAGGACTATTATTAGCATAGTTACTTAAGGTGGCAAAACTAACATAAGTATTATTATATTCTGTAACAACGCTCTGACGTCATGTAAGAGGTAAGATACGCCACCGCAAGCGGATCAATTATGGTAAGCTCTCCGTACGAGAGGTAGTATGATGATTGTCCCCCGTGGCTTGGCATGAGAGTTAATATGAGTCTCCGAACCTTCTCACGGTTTTGGGAACATATGAAAACGCTGTTCCCCGGCGTGCTTCCGGCAAAAGCAAGGATACCCCATCGTGTGGTCAAAAACACAAAGTATGCAAGTCTTGAACGTTCAATGTTCAAAGGGCCATACGTAACGCTGATCCCTAGCGCAAGAGATAAATGACGTGGACACCTATCTTGCGGTTGAAAAGCACATAGTGTGTTTTTTAATAAACACGTGAAAGCGCCTCCTACTGCTGCAGCATTAGGCAAAGACGTGGGACCCCGTCGGGTGGTACATAAGCTGATGCGCCTCCTACTGGTGCATCATTATGCAAAGATGTGGGACCCCCATCGGGTGTTAGAAAACCCGGTCATGTACCTCGAGACGTGGCTCATCTCGTGGCGGCCCGTATAGAATGATACGGGACGGATGTCTTACTTTCATTCTTGTGACTGCCTGAAATGTTGTGCCACACGGCACCATAATGAGTGTTTTGTAAATTTTGTGTCTTATGCAGGAACATTGACCGCGTGATCTTATTGTGCTTAGAAAATGATTGCGAGTGAACGTCATTCAGGCCACCGTTGAGACGTATGCCGGAATACCGGTTTAGAATTTTCACTTTTGTGAGGCACGTAGTACCAACATGTATTCCATTGATGCATAACCAGTTTGCTGTAAAATGGAACTGAGGATATGTAAGAATACTTATATTAGCTATTGAGCTCTGATTTTGAACTAAGTTTTCAAAATTGGAGTAGGTTTTGAGGTCACAGATTCAAAAACAAAGTGTTCTGTTTTCTGCCAGAAAAATACCTGATTTTGAGAAACCATATATCCCAATAGAAAACTCCAATGAAGGTGTATATTACATGGATGAAAACTTTAGGGAGTCCTTTAAAAATGTTATTTTCAACTCCAGAACTGACGTCCCATCTAACCTATTCAAAATTTCAAAGTTCCAAAATCTGCCAAACTAGACATAAACTGGAACCCTCTCTGGACTCCTTATTATTTAGACCATATCTCACTCTAGGCCGGGCCATGCAAGACATTTCTCTTGTAATATGTATTACAATTTGGTAACATGTGGCTGTTGTAAATTGTGAAGTTTTATATCTGGAAATTGTGGCCCAAAATCAGCATAAACAAAGGAGATGCTGTCAAAATTTCAAGAAAAACTGACAGGTTTCCAATGCCATATCTCCTCAACCAGAAATGATCTGGAGGCAAAGCAATACTTTTTGCAAAGGCCATGAAGTGTAATTCAACTTTGTAGTTCACCTCAAGATCTGATTCTGCCATTTACTGGGTTAAATTTGTATTTGAGTACAGGCTGGTCAGGTTCCAACAAAAACTTCATCGGTTTGACATAATTTGGTCTTGTTATGAATCTGGTCCGCGATTTGAATTCGAGAAATGTCGTAACAGACCAGGTGTTGATACTCAACCATTTACCAGTGGAATTGAGGGTTTGACACACTCAAACCTCTTTTCTTTTTATGACCATGTTTGTATTATATTAAAGATAAGAGAGCGTATTCGCACGATAATGCGCATAATGTCCCGTTGCGACCAACCATAGTCAAAATGAACTTCAATCCATGGAGTTCATTATTTTGGAGCTCGCTATTGTAACATTGGTCCAGGGATTATGTATTTTGTATAAAGTCTATACTTTATCAATATATGTTACCGTTATGCAAGTTTGGTTATTAGTACGCACCCTATTGTTTTTATCCTTGAGTGATCTTACAGTATCACGTCTCATGTTGGATTCATGGTTGTGACTGCAGAATGGTGTGCACCCATAACACGGTTGAGATTGGTGGCTCGAGCCTGGGAGGTGATGATTCCCAGCAATAGCAAACTCGGGATCAGCGACAGCCGACACCGCCACCACCACCTCCTCCTCCACTTACATTGGCGGATGTGATTGCAGCAATGGTAGGTTCACGCGATGAGCAGACCGAGCTGCTGCGAAACCTCGTGCAGAATACGTCACATCCGCGAGGGCATCCAGACGGAGGCAATCATAAGCCTCAACACAGCACCTACTCGGGTTTCTTGGCGACTCATCCACCGGTCTTCACGGAGGCCGATGAACCTCTTGAGGCAGACAACCAGCTCCGCACAACCAAAGCAAAGTTCGGGTTGCTCCAATGCATCGAACAGCAGAAGGCACTCTTCGTGGCGCAGCAACTTCACAGCTCCGCCGGTGCATCATGGGCGAATTACATCGCCTCTCTGCCGGCTGGTCACAGCGTGACTTGGACTGAATTCTGGGAGGCGTTCCGCGTCTATCACATACCTCCCAGGATTATGAAAAGAAAACTTCAAGAATTTCTTGAAGTCAAGCAAGGCGGGAGGAGTGCTCATGAGTACTCCAAGGGTTTCAATCACTTTGCGCAATATGCGCCGGATCATGTGAACACAGTGGAGAAGAAACGGGACTGTTTCTATCGAGGCTTGAATGCTAAAATGAAGGACAAGCTCGCTTTGTTCAATCGCGGCACATTCAATGAATTTGTCAATGCGGTGATTGTACAAGAGGATGCGACACGTGAGCTGGTGATAGAGAAGAAAAGGAGTGCCCTACTGGGCAGCAGTGGTGGAGCTCCACAAAAGTACCGTATGGTGTACCGATCACCGTCCGGTCAAAGGTGGCAGCCACCGGCACGACGGCCGATGTTCCGTGGCCGCCCGTTCAACGCACCAAGTTTCCGACCAACCCTTCCACAGCAGCAGCAGCAATAGAGGATGATATCTCGTGCACCCCCACAGCAGCAGCATGCACCGGGTTTCCATCCTCCGGCCTATGGTGGTCCGACCCAATACACGTGCTACAACTGTGGACGTGTCGGACACCTCTCCCACAACTGTCCAGACAAGCAAACCAGTGGACAAGCACCATACCATGGTGCTAATCAACCCCGCAACAAGCGCAATAAACCAAATCCCAAACCCGGCAACGTCCACCACATCGCCATTGAGGACGAACCGGAAGGCAAACCCGTACTTGCGGGTACGTTTCACTCTCATCGATCACCCCATTATCACACTTTTTGATTATGGATCCACCCACAATTTCATTAGTAGTTCATATGTTTTCAAGCACCAAATACAAATATTTCCTACGGAATATCCATACGTGATTTGTTCACCGGGCGAGAAAATATCAGCTCATAGTATGATTCCTAAAGCACCACTGTGCATGGGTGCAAAAATATATGCAACCACTCTCATTATCTTAGATGGCCAAAAGATCGATGTCATATTAGGTGTGTCATGGTTACATTACCACGGTTCTGTTTTGGACATCATTCCTCGAACCGTTCATTTGGATTCTCCACAACACCGTCCACATACTCTCATTCTTGATCGACCCATTCAAGAAATTGCAGCAGCATACCACTCTGAATCCGTTAAGTTGGAAGATGTTCCGGTAGTTTGTGAATATCTCGATGTGTTTCGCGATGATCTACCGGGCATGCTGCCCGAACGTGACATCGAGTTCAAGATTGAACTTGCACCAGGAACCACACCGATCTCTCGAAGACCTTATCGAATGGCGCCCAACAAGCTAGCTGAATTAAAGGAACATCTCAAAGACCTGCTGGACAAAGGTTTCATCCGCCCAAGCCTCACCTTGGGGTTGCTCCGCGCTGTTCGTTAATAAGAAGGATGAAACGTTACGGTTGTGTGTGGACTATCGTCCGCTAAATGCCATAACGATCAAGAACAAGTATCCACTACCTCGCATCGACATTCTCTTTGATCAATTAGTGGGTGCTAAGGTATTTTACAAGATGGATCTTTGGTCCGTATACCATCAAATAAAAATTCGGACGGAAGATATATCGAAGACGGCATTCTCAACGCGATATGGACTATATGAATATCTCGTCATGTCTTTTGGTCTCACCAACGCTCCGGCCCACTTTATGTATCTTACGAACTCAGTGTTCGTGCCGGAGTTGGATAAGTTCATCGTGGTCTTCATCGACGACATCTTGGTTTATTCCAAATTGGAGGAAGAACACGCCGAACACTTGCGTATTGTGCTTCAACGATTGCGAGACCATAAGCTCTATGCAAAATTCAGCAAGTGTGAATTTTGGATCAGTCAAGTGCAATTCTTGGAACACATTATTTCAGCAGAGGGTATCGCTGTGGACCCAAGTAAAATTGTTCAAGTGCTGAAATGGCAATCTCAAAAGTATGTACATAAAGTATTGTTATTATCGGAGGTTCATCCTGAACTTCTCAAAAATTGCTAAACCTATGACGGAGCTGTTGAAGAAAGGTACCAAATATATTTGGAGTCAAGCTTGTGAGAAGGCATTTCAAACATTGGTGAAGCATCTCACAACAGCCCTGGTTTTAGCCCAACTGGATACGACGAAACCATTTGATGTTTATTGTGATGCATCCGGCATCGGACTTGGCTGCATGCTTATGCAAGAAGGATGGGTGGTCGCTTATGGATCACAGCAGCTCCGCAATCATGAACAGCACTATCCTACTCACCATTTGGAGCTTGCTGCCGTGGTGCTTGGTCTAAAAATGTGGAGGCATTATTTGCTTGGAAATCTGGTTCATCTCTACACCGACCACAAAAGTTTGAAGTATATTTTCACTGAGAAGGAGCTGAACATGAGGCAACAAAAGTGGTTAGAATTGATCAAGGATTATGAGATTGAGATTCATTATCATCCCGACAAAGCTAACGTGATTGACAATGCGCTTAGCCGCAAGTCTCACGTCAATAATTTGACCATCACACCTATAGCAGAGGAAGAACTGAGTATATACTTAGTTCCATATGGAGCTTTATACAATCTTGCTCTCATTCCCACAATCAGAGATAATGTTATTGAAGCTCAAAAGAAGGACAAGGGTATGTCTCACATACACAAGAGAATGGACAGTGGAGAGATGAAGTGCTTTCGAAGAGATGAACATGGTGCTCTGTGGTTCAAGAATCGGATCGTAGTGCCCCGTGACACTGACCTTCGAAAGAAAATATTTGACGAAGCTCACTTGTCCAAATATTCCATTCATCCAGGCAGCAATAAAATGTATCAAGACTTGAAGACTAAGTTTTGGTGGACACGGATGAAGCGTGAGATTGCTAGGTACATATCTGAGTGTGATACGTGTCAGTGAGTGAAGGCCGACCATATGAGGAAAGCG
Source organism: Tuctoria greenei (assembly GCA_036927565.1). Lineage (NCBI taxonomy): Eukaryota > Viridiplantae > Streptophyta > Magnoliopsida > Poales > Poaceae > Tuctoria > Tuctoria greenei. Next base: position 97,557,747 of record JAYESD010000010.1, read on the forward strand.
GGACAGCTGCAACTGTTGAATATTCCGGCATGGAAATGGGAGGATGTGAGTATGGATTTCATAGTCGGATTACCACTCACATTCCAGAAGCATGATTTGATTTGGGTGATAGTCGACCGACTAACCAAATCAACACATTTCATTCCGGTAAATTTCGGATTAAATGCCAAGAAGTATGCGGAGTTGTACATATCAAGAATAGTGTGCCTACATGGCATTCCTCGCACGATTATATCAGATCGAGGCTCACTGTTTGTTTCTCGTTTCTGGGAGCATCTACACGCCTCGTTGAGTACTAAGCTGATTAGGAGCTCCGCATGTTACCCACAGACTGATGGACAAACGAAGAGGGTGAACAAAGTACTCGAATATATGTTACACGCAAGTGCCATCCACCACGGTAAAAATTGGGATGATCATTTACCGTTGGCGGAATTCTCATACACCAATGGTTATCAAGCGAGTATCAAGATGGCACTATATGAAGCTCTCTACAGCCGGAAATGCCGCACGCCGCTGATTGGTGTGAGTCCGGCAAAAGAGTAACACCCGGGACTGATCTAGTCAATGAAGCCGAGGAACAAGTTCGAATCATTCAAGCGAACTTGAGAGCGGCTCAATCTCGACAGAAGAATTATGCGGACAAGAGGCGTCGCCCGCTGCGGTTTAATGTCAGGGATCATGTATACCTCCGTGTGTCTCCGATGAAAAGAATTCATCGGTTCGGAGTAAAAAGAAAGCTCGCTCCCCGATTTATCAGTCTGTTTGCTATCACGGAGAAGTGTGGACATGTGGCTTATAGATTGGAATTGACAGCATCTCTCGCTGGTATTCACAACATTTCCACGTATCTCATCTCCGGAAATTGAAAGTGCATCTAGGCAATCCCTTTTGGGTTTTGGACGATTGATGACAACCAAATGAGATCCTAATGAACTTGTTGAGATGACTGCAGGTCAATTTAAATGAGAGAGTTTGGTGCACTCAAAAAGTGAAAAATGAAGTGGTGAGGGAAAAGAGAAAATCCCAACTGATGAATGAAGCGTAAAGTAGACTTAAATGTATAGGAAGTGTCTAAAAGACACATCGCAAGAGCTAAAGTCTTTGCATAGGGGTAAGGGCGTAAAATCAACCTAAAAATTCATAGAGCACCGGACTAGTCTGTTCATGTACTGGACTAGTCCGTTCAACTCTCTGTTGTCCAAATTCACTATGCACCGGACTAGTCCGTTCCTGGACCGGACTAGTCTGATAAACTCTCATGAGTTTCATAACACAGTGCATCGGACTAGTCCGTTGTAGGACCGGACTAGTTCATTAAACTTTCTGTAAACTTATAACACTGTGTCCCGAACAAGTCCATTCATAGATCAAACTAGTCCGGGAAACTTTCTGGAGTTTCCTAATACTATGCACCGGACAAGTCCGTTTATGGATCGGACAAGTCTGATACACCTCACAAGATCCAGGGTTTCTAATGTGCTGCACATTTCACGCCGACTTTTACACAGCACACCGAACAAGTCCAGTCACCAGTACGGACTAGTCCGGTCGTCGGCATCCCTAACGGTAACAATTTGGAAAAACTATAAATAGGAGATGCATGACCCCACAAACACAATTCACGTATTCTACTGTTCACAGCTCAAACCCTAGCACTGCCACTTGTTCCAAGAGCACAAGAACACATCTCCCCACACATCTAAAGTCCTCAAAAGGTGAAAATCAATTGAATATTTACATTTGGGGTTGGGAGATTGTTGTCTACGCTTTGTTAAGCTCTTGGGTTTGATCTCTTTACACTTGTGCATCTACTTGTAATCTTTTTGAGTGTATTTGATCATATTTAGGTTGTAATTCTTGTGGGAATCCTCAACTTGTGAGGATGCCCCATAAACTCGGTGAGTACCCTTGATAGTGGAATCAAGTCGGCCTTGTGTGGTGACTTAACGAGGCAAAGGGTTTAGAGAGACCCGGCTATGTGTGAGCTTCCTCAACGAGGAGTAGATCTCTTTGGTGAGATCGAACCTCGGTAAAAATTTGTGTCTCGTGTGCTTCTTTGTCTTTGCATCTTCATTAATTAGAGACATAGTTTATCAATGTTGTAACTTGAATTAAAATTGCTTTCACGTGTAACTTTACAATATTGATTGTTAATTCACATGATTGTAAAAGTTGTTCAAATTTCCGCTGCTATAACGTTTAATTCCTGAATCAACACTTAATCAACTCGACATACATTAGCACACCGGACTAGTCCGCACCTCCAGCCGTACAAGTCCAGTCCATCAAGTATTTGAAAATTTGATTATGTGTGCAGGAAATTTTCAAAGCCTATTCACCCCTCCTCTAGGCCACATTCAGAAATGTCTCAAGTTCACAGCTATAGTCCACACGGATGAAATCAGCGAGTTGCAACCGGATCTCACATACGCCGAACATCTAGTTCAGATTCTCGATGAGAAGGCTCGAACAACACGGAACCGCACGCTGTGGTTCTATAAAGTACTTATCCGCACTCAGGATCTGTTCTACTGCAAGCATTGATCACAGATTTGTAAACCCTAGCCCTAACCCTTATATTCATTCTTTTCTAGGGTTTAGGCCATTTCTTTCACTCCATAGGTGTTGGAGTATGATTCCGGCAATTCTCCCGGTACTACTGTTGGTAGCCCGCGGAGTTTTGTAGTTCGGTTAGGGCACGCGGAGATTCAGAGAAAGATGGCGATTTGACACGAAGATTTACGTGGTTAGGGCCGCCAAAGCGTAATACCCTACTCCACGTGTGTGTGTTGTAGTTGTATTGAGCGTCTGAGCGCTTGAGTGTCGGAGACTAGAGTGTCTCGAGCGCGTCTGCCCCCCCCCCCTCGTGTATCGCTCGGCTAGTCCTTTTATAGTACAAGGACTGGTTGTTACATCATCAGCCTGGCCCGACATGTGGCCCTGGTGATTACTGATGCTTAATACACAGTTAATGTATTTAATTACCATTAACAGCGTGATAATGCGCCTTGATGGTGGCGTTACTAGTATTAAGGGTCCTCCGATCGTGTGTCATTAAGATAGCGTTAATGACACATAATTGGGTCTTGAAGCTTTAATTGTTCCTTGAAGGTCCGAGCCATTGGAGGTCCACCAATCTGTCTGTTGAAGTTGAAGGTCCGGCGGTTGGACGCGTGGCAGCTCCAGAGCTTACCGTCTTGGATGAGTAGCTCCGGTGTTGTTGTACACGTGTTGGTACCGGAGCTTCCCTCTGTCGGAGGTTAGGTCCGGGAGTGCCACACAGGTATCTAGTCCGGAGCTTTCCCATTTATGGAATGTAGCTTCGATTTCAGGATACACGTGGCGGCACTGGGACTAACCATAGAAGGGAGGCAGGTCCGATTCCATATGACATGTGGGGCCTTCGAAGGTCTTCGACTCAGATAGGTGGAGTTCCTTTGCACTCTTCGCAGTTCCAAGGGGTATTCGGTACGCAGGGTACCGACAGCGGCCCCCTGGGCCCACCTCTAGGAGAGACCTTTTGGATTAAGTCATTCTGCCGGAGGTGGGTCCATCTTTTGATTTTTGTGCCGTGTCTTCAAGGGTCTTTGGATGTGCCATTGAGGTGGTGGTTCGCAGTAAAACCATCGCCGAGTGGCATCTTCAGGATGCGGCAGGTGAGATCTGCGCGTGCGGATCTCACGCAATTGAAGGTCGCTGGTTCCCAATACGAAAACCGTATCAGTTCCGCGCGGCCTGTTAGGCTGCCGCCCTCAGGTTTCCCGCCTCTCATCATGACAACTGTTCGCCTGGGGTAAGGACCTCGACTTGATCGTCTGGGTGGCCCCGAGCCCCCTTGTCATTGGCAGGGTGAAAATTTTGAACTGTATCTTTGGCCCCTCTGCGGGCGTTGTGGGGGCTTACTTAAGAAGGAAAGCATGCACTGTTTGGGGATTCCTTATGCCTTCATTTGAACTTGCACTCAAATCCTCCAAACTTTCGCTTGCTTTTCCTCTCTCGCCCCGCCGTGCTGCAATGGAGTTGGGTCTCCGCAAGACCGTCTCACGACCGACGGCGATTTGAAAAAGGTCTGAACCTACATGGGGTGGTCCAGCGACTCCTTCAACCACCTGGTCCGCATCGGCAAGCTCCCGTTAAAGAAGGAGTGCGCCGACGACATGGTGTACTTTTCTGCGTACACCATGGTGGGACTGATCCCACCTTTCTCAACTTTTCTCTTGAAGCTGTTAGACTTCTATGGTCTGCAGTTGTACCACCTTGGCCCCCACTCCATTCTTCTGGTGTCAACCTTCGTCCACTTCTGCGAGATGTGGGTGGGTATTCCCCCCTGCGTCGAGATCTTCCGCACCTTCTTCACCATCCACACCACCGGCAAGAGTGATGAGTATCTTGGCTTCTACTATTTTGTGAAGCGCAAGAAATGCCCGTACAAGTACTTGAGGTCGTTCCCTTCTGGCAAGTGGGACGACTGGAAGAAGGATTGGATTGTCGTCATGGCAGAGGAGCACGAGAAGCTGGAGCTGCCCGAAGGCCTTCCCAATGTTGACACTGACGCCTGGAGTGAAGCTCCAGTGCTGTCGGAGGCCTTCAACCCTGCCTTCACCAGGATCCACCAATGCGTGGAAGGAGGAGTGACCCCCCAAGCGGTCTTCTGCAACTTCCTGGTCAACAGGTGGGCTTCGCTAAAGAAGAGGGAAAAGCTCGCATGGGCCCTCAACAGTGTGATGGACGATGAACGGATCGAGACCGGTGGCCCTGCTTCCGCCCCGAGACAGAGAGCTGAAGTCATCGGCAAGGGAAACAGTTGGCTGAGCCCTCCAGCTAAAATAGGAAGTTGAAGCACTCTGACGTGAGACCCGTCAGACTCTGGCACTAGAGCCAGCGATGGGCTCTAGGTTCGAGGGTCCTTCCCAGTCGAGGAAGGCCCCAACCAAGACGTCGCTGACGGCAGCAGTAAGCTCCAAAGAGCCATTTGGAGCTACTACCCCAGTTGCGACTGGGTCGGGCTCTGAGCGTCCGACGAAAAGGTTTCGTGCTAGATAGAGCAGAAGTCTCCCAAGGTAAATTTGCTTTTTTACCTCAGTTGATTGTTTTTGTTGTAATCATATTTTGAGTTTATTCATCCTTCATCCGTAGCGTATCCAAAAAAGGGGTTGAAGCTCTGGTTCATGAGATAGCGGCTGATGTTGTACAGGCGGAGGCTCCGGCTCCAACTCTAGCGCCGCCCCAGGTGGTGGCTGAGGTCACGGCAGTTCCAGCGCCGGCTGTCGTGGATCTCGACTCATCTCCCGAAGCTCCCGTGGTAGCGCCAGACCACGGGAATGAAGATGTACCAGCGGGACCAGCTCCGGAGGCTGAAGCTCCGGTTTTGGATGTTGTGATGACGGATGCTCTGGCCTCAGAGCCGGAGGTAGCTGTAGTTCTGGCCTTAAGGACAGATGTTATTGAAACCCCGGTGGTGGAGCCAGTGGTTGATGAAGTTCCGGTGCCTGAGTCGGTTGTCGCGGAGGTGCTGGCTCCCAAACTGGTAGAGGTCGAAGCGCTGGCGCCTGAACCGGCGGCGAAGGAGGCACCAGCATCAGAGCCGGTAGTGGCCTCAGTTCCAGCCGAATCTTCAATGCCTGCCCCAGAGGAGGTAGTTCTAGAGGTACCCACGCCTGAGCCAGGGTGCCAAGACGAAGCGACCGGACCTTCGGAGCCAACTCCGAAGATAGAAGCTCCCATTGCCGGACCTTCCTCGGCGGCGACCGAGGCTACTCCGGAGAGCAGCCCTAGTGCTGCGGAAGCTCAGGGGACAACTCTTGTAGAGTGGGACCAAATTTTTGTTATGGAGAACCCGCTGGAGTCAGTGGAGAGGACCCCAGCAGGTCTGGAGCAGATTCCCCTATCGTTATCCATCGACAACGCCTGCTCCAGCCTTCGTCTGGTCCAGCTCGCTTTTTATCACGATAGCAAGGCCCTCGAGGAGGAGCACCAAACCCTTAGGAGGTGGCGCAACCGGCTCCAATTCGAGACCAAGCTGGCGAAACAAGACTGGCCGACGACAAGGAGTGGGTCAAGAGGGAGAAGGCCCGGATGGAGTACTAGGGCCAGCTGCTGGACGAGAGGGAAAGCATGGTGTGATCCCTCGACAACCAGTCTCGGGCCATTCACGAACAAGTCATGGCTGCTAATGAAGCAGTGAACGATCGCCAGGAGAAGCTCAGCACCATCTATGACAGCCTCATCAAGCGTCGGGAGGCTCTTGAGGAGCGGGAGAAAAAGTTCGAAGATGAAGAGCAGAAACTTCTGGAGCTGAGGGATGGCCTCGTGAAGAGGGAGGAGGAGCTTGCCCAAAGGCTGGCTCTAGGTGACAAGAGCCTCGCAGAGCGCACCAAGAAGCTAGAGGAGCTCTGCGAGAGTCAGGAGAAGAAGGCCTGGCAGCGGGGACAGGACCTCACAAAGATGGAGAATGAAGTTGCTACCAGGGAGAAGAAGGTGCGGGGTCGGGAGAGAGACCTGGTTGACCGCCGGAACAAGATCCACGTCCGGGAGGAGGAGCTTTCTAAACTCGAAAGGCAAGTTACTGAAAAGATTCAGCAGCATGCCAAAGAGGTCGAGCGCCTTGCCCAGGAGAATTCGGAGCTTGCGGCGACCAAGAGGTCCATGGAAAAGGTGCGAGGCTCAAGGGTTGCGGAGTCCCAACAAGTATGGGACTTCTTGGGCAAAGCCAATGACGCGCTAATGTCGCTGGGCTTTAGTCCCGTGCGTCCAGACGATCCGGAGCCGGAGCTGGACCAGGCGTTGAAGGTGTTGAGCTCAGTTGGCAACAAACTCAACAAGATGGGCGATGTCATCGCAGATCAGTTGGAGACTGAAGGAAAATCCCTTGCGCAGAACATCGCAGAGTACATGCTGACATGCTACACAAGTCGGGATACTCACTTCCCACTAGATCCGGTGCTTGAAGGTCCAATCGACAGAGAGGGAGATGCCGCCAAGGCTAGTGTGTTGGAGGTTGCCCAGAAGGTTGCCACGGTCTTCCGTAGGATCTAGGACTTCCTCCTTGTAGCTCCCACTTGTATTTTCTCTTCATTTCTCCAATTTTGTTATCTCTTGTCCTCAGATGAATGAAATCCAAGAAATTTATGAATTTCATTTTTTGACTTCAACCTTTGTCTCACTTGGCCCCCTGGTAGATGTACACAATTTGATTGCGAACATGTACCAAATGGATGTAGCATTTTGTTGAAGACTTGCATGCTTCAAACTTGTAGGGTGTAGGTCCGAAGTTGTCGATAGCAGGGCCCCCTGAGGTTGTCGAAGCTTAGTAGCTCTGGCAGTGACCTTTGACAACGCGTAGAACGTCGACAGCTGGTCCTTTGGGGTTGTCGGAGCTTAGTAGATTCGGCAGCTTCCACTGTCAAAATGTAGAGCGTCGACAGCAGACCCCATTAGGGTGTCCTTCTATCATCTTTTCTTCACGTTGACGGTTGGCCCCCTGGATTTGCCGAAACTTGGTAGCTCCGGTGGCGCCTACTATTAATGTTTAAAACATCAACAACGGGCCACCTTAGGGGATGTCGAATCTTTGATAGCTTCGACATCATCCACCATCATCATGAGATTTTTATTTTTCCTGCACACTGAAGTCAAGAAAAACAGTAAAATCCTTTTCTTATCTATAACTCATTTGCGGCTTAATATTCCCAAAAGAAATTTTCAGGTCGACAACAATTCTATAAACAATCAAGTGCATTTGCTTATTTTCTTCAGGTCCGATCATTTTCTGGACCCACCTTACTCAGGCCTGCCGGGGTGTAGGTAGAGTGGCGTACTTAGGGTGCAGGACCAGGCTAAGTCGATAGGATACTCCGGACCTAGATTGGCTTGGCGTTCAGGCGAGTAGGCCATTCAACAATGTTAAGACCCAAAAGAATTAACAAATCAACTTGAATTATATATGAATTGTTCGAGCTAAAGCTTCTTGAGATTTGCACAATTTTGTTATAGACAAGAAAGAGAAAAATAAAAAAGAATGAGCATGTACAAAATAAATGCACGTGGAGTCTGTTTTCACATAATGATGTCTTTCATTATAGGTCTGGGGTACAGGGGAAACAAGTACACTCTCAGGGTACGGAACCAGGCTAAGTGTGTTGCATTTCTTGTTTGACCCAAGGTAACTAGCTATACTTTTGGTTCTGAGACTGTGTCAAGTGTTGCCTGAACTTTGCGGACCCTCTGGGAAAGGTCCGGCTGTTCTCTCGGAGGAGTTACCTAACTCTGTACAATGACGCTATAACATACATCATATGTAATTACGGACTCACCTCCGTGATATTAAGCGTAGAACTTACAGAGGTGCACAATGTTCCAAGGATTAGGGAGCGGTGTCCCATCCTCGGTTGCCAAGCGAACGCATCCGGGACGGGATACTTTGATCACTCAGAAGGGTCCTTCCCAGCTGGGGGAAAGTTTGTTTAACCCTTCTCGAGTTTGTATTCTTCGTAGCACCAGATCGCCTTCCTCGAGCTGTCGATTATGCACATGCCTTTGGTGATAGTGCTGGAGCGCTTGGCGGTATCGTGCATTTCAAACAGCTGCTCAGCATCTTCCCTCTTCAACGAGGTCAAGGTCTTCACGCCGGAGCTAGTCCTGCGTGGCTTCGTTGAAGTTTCGGACCCGGAGTGACCCCAAGGTTATTTCCGGAGGAAGGACTACTTCAGCTCCGTACACTAGGAAGAAGGGTGTCTCTCTAGTTGACCGGTTTGGAGTTGTCCTGTTTGCCCACAGGGTGGGCGGAAGCTCTTCAATCCAGGTCGCTCCATGTTTTTTCAGGCGCTCATATGTGCGCTTCTTGATTCCTTTTAGGATTTCTGCATTTGCTCTCTCAGCTTGGCCATTGCTTGTCAGGTGAGCTACGGAAGCGTAGCTAACTTAAATGTCGAGGTCTTCGCAATATCCTTGGAATGCAGAACTTGTGAATTGGGTCCCATTGTCAGTTATGATCTTGTTTGGGACTCCAAATCTGCATACTATGTACTGCAAGAAGTTGATAGCTGATTGCTTGTTTATTGTCACAACTGGAGTTTCTTCTGGCCACTTAGTGAACTTGTCGATAGCGACGTACAGGAACTTGTAACCTCCGACGGCTCTTGGGAAAGGTCCCAAGATATCCATACCCCACACGGCGAATAGCCATGTTGGAGGTATCATTTGGAGAGGTTGAGCTAGTGTGTGAATTTGCTTCGCATGAAACTGACATGCTTCACATTTCTTCACTAGCTTGGTTGCATCCTGGAGTGCTGTAGGCTAGTAAAAAACACGCCGGAAGGCTTTACCGACCAGCGTGCAGGAAGATGCATGATTCCCACACTCGCCTCCATGGATTTCTGCGAGGAGCTCATGGCCTTCTTCCCTTGTAATGCATCGCATTAGGACGCCGTTGGCACCATGCCGGTAGAGACCCCCTTCTACCAGTGTGTATCTTTTAGCCAATCTGACTATCCGGTCAGTAGATACATTATCTTCAGGAAGGATGTTGTCTTTCAAGTAGCTCCGGATCTCTGAGATCCATGCATCAGAGCTAACTTGAGCTTCTGAGTCTTGTGTGTTGGTTGTTCAGAGCTTCCAGCAGCACCTACGACCCTTGATGGACGCCATGGTAATAGGGCCCTCGGGATGGCCATTTTTGAGGTGCTGGTCTTGCCCCCTTCACTCAGTTCGGCAGGCTGAGTTGTTGGTCTTGACAATCTCCGGACGAAGGTTCCGTCGGGAACCGGAGCTCCAGTTGAAGCTTTCGTCGAGAGTTCGTCAGCTTCAGCGTTGTTGAGACGCTGAACATGGCAAAGATCCAGGATTTCAAAGTCCTAAAGCTTCTGGACTTCAAGTAGATATGCAGCTAGTTGAGGGCTGTTGCAGCAGCATTCACCTTTGACTTGTTTTATAATGAGCTACGAATCACTCTTTACCAACAGCTGCTTGACACTATATGATAGTGCCACCTTGAGCCCATAGATTAAGTCTTCATACTCTGCCATGTTGTTGGTCGCCTTGAAGTCAAGGTGAACCATGTATTTGACCATATCCCCGGTCGGAGCGAGGAGAAGGATTCCAGCTCCGCCCCCCTGCTTTTGCACGGAGCCGTCAAAGTAGAGAGTGCAGTGAGGCTCAGTGAAGACCGGAACCTTGGGTTCTGACTTCTGCTCACTGGGGCCCCCAGGATTTGATGGAGAGAGGGTCCATTCCGCCACAAAGTCTGCCAGTGCTTGACTCTTAATTGTCTGCCTTGGGACGAATTCAAGATCGAACTCGACCAATTCTGCTACCCACTTTGCAATATTCCTAGTAGAGTTGGGGTTATGCAAGATTGCACGCAGTGGATAAGATGTTAACACTAAAATCTTATGAGCTTGGAAGTAGTGATGAAGCTTCCTAGAGGCAATAAGAACTGCATAGAGCAGTTTATGAACCTCTAAGTACTTAGTTTTGGAATCGTGGAGTACCTCGTTGATAAAGTACACTGGGCGCTGGACCATCCGAACCCTCTCGGAGGGACTCAGAGCTTCCTCTTCATCAACCCGGACCCTCCCGGAGGGGTCCGGAGCTTCTTTGCGTACCTCCTGGTTCTTGCTAGGGGAACCCAGAGCTTCTTCTGGAGTGACCCGGACCTTTCCAGAAGGATCCGAATCTTTTTGTTCAGCAACAGTAACTCCTTCATTTGAAAGAGGTTGATCCTCTGATGTCTCGCCTCGAGGATCCGGGTCTGGGGGCTGGGACCCAGACTCGTCTTCAGGTAGTTTCAGACCTTCCTGGAGGGTGTAAGTGCATCTAGGATATCCCTTGTGGGTTTTGGCTAATTGATGACAAACATATGAGATCCTAATGAAACCACTGAGATGATTGCAGGAAAAACAAGTCAAACGGCTCGGTGCGCACAAAAAGGTGAAAAATGAAGTGGTGTTCAAAGAAAGATACTTCAATGAAGCTTGGAAGACCAAATTAGGTTTTGAATGTATAGGGAGTGTATGAAAGACACACTCCAAGAGCTCACAACTTTGCGCAAGGGTAAGGGATTAAAACTAACCTAACTTTCACAAAGCACTGGACTAGTCTGATCATGGACCGGACTAGTCCGTTCATCTTTCTGGAATCCCACTTATTGGGAGACCGGACTAGTCCGTTGATGTTTCTGGAGTCTCTCATATTGAGGGACCGGACTAGTCTATTGTACCACCAGACTAGTCCGTTAAACTTTCTGGAGTCTCCCATTCATGGAGATCAGACTAGTCCGCGGACTAGTCCGTTGAACTTTCTGGAGTTCACTTTCACACAGGACCGGACTAGTCCGAGCATGGATCGGACTAGTCCGGTAGACTTTCTGGACTTCAAAATGCACTGAGACCGACAAGTCCGGACTTGCACCGGACTAGTCTGGTGTTAGGGTTTTTCAACGGCTACCTTTTGGAAACCCTATAAATAGAGAGTCCACAGCTTTCCTATTAACACACACGTCGAATACTTATCAAAGAACAAACCCTAGCGCCGCCACTTCGTCCCAAGAGCCCAAAACACATCTCCCCACACATCTAAAGTGCAAAAAGAGTGAAATCAATTGAACACTTGGATTCGGGTTTGGGCGATCGTCGTTCTTTCATTGCGAGCTCTTGGGGTTTGATCTTTCTACACTCATACTCTGGATTGTAATACTTTTGAGTGTATTTGATCACTTCTTTCGTTGTAATTCTCGTGGGAGCCCTCAACGTGTGAGGTTGCCCCACAAACTTGGTGATTACCCGTGATAGTGGAATCAAGTCGGCCTTCGTGGTGACTTGAAGAGGGAAAGGGTTGGAGACCCGGCTCTATGTGAGCTTCCTCAACGAGGACGTAGATCTTGTGGTGAGATCAAACCTCGGGAAAAATTCGTGTGTCTTGCGCCTTATTTCATTTAAATTTTGTTCACTAGATCACTTAAGTGCTAAAACATCAACCTAAGGCAATTATAAATTTTACCTGCATTCTTATATTAATCTCAAATAAAAATATCAGTTGTTCTCATTTCTGCTGCTAACGAAATTTAGTTTCCCAAATAACACCTGATCAACACACATATTTTTTGCACACCGGACAAGTCCGCCCACATGACCGGACTAGTCCGGCCAACCAAGTTTTGACGATTCTATTAAGTATGCAGGAAACTTAAAAGGCCTATTCACCCCCCCTCTAGGCCACATTCAATTGGTATCAGAGCAAGGTTCTCCACCAACGAGACTCACATCTTGGAGTGATCAATGGCCTCTGAGAAGAACAACGATATCTCGAAGATGAACATTAATGAGGAGGAACAAGAAACTAAAACTTTTGATGTGCTGAAAGAGAGCCCACACGATGATGAAGAAGTGCGACAATTAAAGGCACTTCTGAGAAAGAAACTGCTAGGACAAAAGGGAAAAGAAGAACAGAAGACGACGGGGAGTGGTCATCACGACTACTCCCGACAGCCTTACAACTACAACCGTCTCAATTCAAACAACCATTATCTTTCCATTCCTATGGGAAAACCTCCATAGTTTGATGGAAGCGACTATACAATGTGGAAGTACAACATGAAGATGCATCTAATATCCCTAAATCCTAGTCTGTGGCACATTGTTTGTACTGGCATAGACATCCCGGACACGGATGAAGAACTCACCCCAGAACAAGAACAAGAATTCACAGAAATGCACAAGCCGTCGCCGTGATCACGTCATCACTAAGCAGAGAGGAATTCACCAAGATTGATGGCTTAGAAAGTGCAAAGGAAATCTGGGATACACTCAAGACAGCTCACGAAGTAAATAGATCGGTTCGTGAAGCAAAAATCGAAATGCTTGAAGGAGAGTTGGGGAGATTTGCTATTGAAGAAGGCGAATCACCTCAAGACATGTACAACCGGATGAAGGCACTCATCAACAAAATACGTGCCTATGGAAGTAATAAATGGACGGATCACGAGGTAGTCAAGAGAATGATTAGAGCCTTCATGCCAAGAAATGTCACACTTTGCTCAATGATTAGAGAAAGCCCCGGGTTTCACAAAACGACTCCCGATGAGTTGTTGGGGAAGATCATAAATCATGAAATGATGGAGAAAGAGGCAAAATACGTCAAAGACTTGGCCGAACTCACTTCCTCCAAAAAGAAAGAGGTTGCTCTCAAAGCAACATGCCGACCCAAACTCAAAGAAGCTCATGAAGATCAAGATGATGGGCATACAAGTGACGAGAGCACCGATCTTGATGATGAAGAAATTGTACTCTTTATCAAGAAGTTCAAGCGAATGATGAAAAGAAGACACGACAACTCAAATGAAGGCAAAAACAAGGATAAAGGAAAATCCAAGGCTCAACGCACATGCTACAACTATAGGGAGTATGGTCACTTCATGGTGGACTGCCCTTATGAAGAAAACAAAAAGAAGAAGGAAACAAGACCTCAAGAAAAGAAAAATTTCAGAAAAAGAAGACAAACCCATCAAGCTCACATTGGCAAGGAGTGGGACTCAAACGACGAGTCCTCCTCCGATGAAGAAGAAGAGATGGCCACTATCGCAATCAAGAAACCTACTATGAAGGCCACACTCTTTCCAAACATGGGAGGATGGGACATGAACAACCACACTTGCCTTATGGCTAAGGAAGGCAAGAAAAAGGTACGGCTTACTCCTCCTACGCTAAATTCCTCTATTGATGACTTTGACAACTCTAGTGATAATGAAGAAATGTTTAGAGGACTAAGTAAAATTGCTCTAAAGAAAATGGAAATGTTGTCGAACGAAATTTTTGAAATGGAGGAACTTCTTGACCAACAAGAAGATATGCTCATCCGTGAAAGGAAGAGATATCAAGAAGTTGAAAAGCTTCTCGAGCTTGAAAGAGAGAAGAACGAGTCGCTTGAAGTTGAGCTAGCCTTGAGTAAGGAAACTTACTCAAAGCTAGAAGACTCGCATATTGCAATCAAGGAAGAACTTGCTAACTTGTCAAAAGCTAACAAGATCCTTGAGGTGCAAGTTGAGTCGCTCAAGCAAAGTGACTCCTCATCCTCCAAGAGCTCCTCCTCCAAAGATATAAGTTCGACAACAATCGGAACTTGCACTTGCTCTAGTAAGAAGAATATTATGTCTAATACTTCAACATCTCATAATATGCATGCCCTTCCAAGCGGCATCTTTGATAAGGAGAAGATCAAATATGCACGCGGTGCATATATGGTCACTAGACCTCCTAATGTCAAAGATGGTCTTGGTTTTGATAAGAACAAACACATGTCTACTTCTAATCATGCTAAAAATAGAATTGTCTTTGTTAAGGAAAAATCCCATGAATCTGAACCACAAATATTGTTTCATACATTTAACGCTTCTTATGTTCTTATGAAAGCCAGATATGGAAAAGTCATTGCCAAATATACAGGGCCACGCCACAAGAACTTGAAAACTTGTGTGTGGGTGCCCAAGACTCTTGTGACTAACCTGAGAGGACCCAAGCAAGCTTGGGTACCTAAAACCAAGGAATAATTCTTTTTGCAGGCTTACTCCTCCGGTGGAACAAAATGGGTACTTGATAGCGGATGCACAAATCACATGACCGGAGAGAGAGGTATGTTTGTAGAGTACGAGTACAACAAGGATCTAGGTGAAGGCATATACTTCGGAGACAACAGCCAAGGAAAGGTCCTTGGTAGCGGTAACATTGAAATATCCTCTCAACATACCTTATCAAATGTTTTACATGTAGATTCTATAGATTATAACCTTTTGTCAATATCCCAACTATGCGACAAAGGTTACAACTATTTATTCACTAATGAGGGTGTGACTATTTTTAGAAGAAGCGATGGCTCGATTGCATTCAAGGGAATGTTGAAGGGCAAGCTTTATCTAGTTGACTTCAACAAAGATAAAGCCGAACTCAACACTTGCTTGGTTGCTAAGACCAACATGGGATGGCTGTGGCATAGACGGCTAGCCCATGTTGGGATGAGAAATCTGCAGAAACATCTAAAAGGTGGTCACATCCGTGGTCTTAAGGATGTTGTTTTTGAAAAAGACAGGCTGTGCAGCACTTGTCAAGCAGGAAAACAAGTCGGAGCACCACACCCCGCCAAGAATGTGATGACTACCGCAAGACTGCTGGAACTCCTCCACATGGATCTTTTTGGTCCAGTTTCGTACATCAGCATTGGTGGTAACAAATACGGTTTAGTAATTGTTGATGATTTTTCAAGATTTACCTGGGTATTTTTCTTGTATGATAAATTAGAAACTCAGGGGATCCTCAATAAGTTCTTGAAAAGAGCTCAGAACGAATTCTCATCAACCATAAAGAACATCCGAAGTGACAACATGACAGAATTCAAGAACCTCCAAGTTGAAGAGTTTCTCGATGAAGAAGGGATAAAGCATGAATTCTCGGCACCCTACTCCCCTCAACAAAATGGAGTGGCTGAAAGGAAGAACAAAACATTGATTGAAACGACGAGAACTATGTTGGATGAATACAAGACATCAGATCGATTTTGGGCAGAAGCGGTGAACACCGCTTGCCATGCCACGAATCGACTGTATCTCCATCGACTACTGAAGAAAACTCCATATGAGATCCTTACTGGTAAAAAGCCTAATGTTTCTTATTTTAAAGTTTTTGGTTGCAAATGTTTTATTTTGAACAAGAAACAGAGGGCCTCGAAGTTCGCTTCAAAGTCCGATGAAGGATTCTTGCTCGGTTATGAGTCGAATGCCTACGCCTATCGTTTCTTCAACAAGGTGTCCGGCCTTGTTGAAGTAGCACGTGACGTAGTGTTCGATGAATCTAACGGCTCACAAGTGGAGCAAGTTGATAAGTGTGTGCTAGATAAAGAGGAAGCCCCATATGAAGCACTGAAGAAAATGGGACTTGGTGATATCTTACCACAAGAGCAAACATTCGACTCAAATGCACAAGATGAACCTCAACACGGAGGCAATGATCAAGGGGGAGCTCTTGCACAAGATCAAGAGGAGGAAGATCAAGAAGATCAGGACAATCATGGAAACAATGATCTAGGGGGAGACAATGCACATGAAGATAATGAAGAACAAGCAACTACACAAGCTCCACACCCAAGAGTACACCAGAGCGTGCAAAGAGACCACCCTGTCAACAATATCATTGGAGATATTGCTAAGGGAGTAACTACTAGATCTCGAGTTGCAAATTTCTGTGAATCCTATTCTTTTGTGTCTTTTCTGGAACCATACAGGGTAGAAGAAGCCTTAAGGGATCCAGACTGGGTGATTGCAATGCAAGAGGAGCTGAACAACTTCAAGAGAAATGAAGTATGGGAGCTGGTGGAAAGACCAAAGGTGAACATAGTTGGAACCAAATGGATCTTTCGGAACAAGCAAGATGAACATGGAGTAGTAACAAGAAATAAGGCAAGACTGGTGGCCAAAGGTTATTCTCATGTCGAAGGTTTGGACTTCGATGAAACTTTTGCTCCTGTAGCTAGACTTGAGTCCATTCGTATTTTATTGGCATATGCTACTCACCATTATTTTAAGCTGTATCAAATGGACATCAAGAGCGCTTTCTTAAATGACCCAATCAAGGAGGAAGTTTATGTGGAGCAGCCACCAGGATTCGAAGACCAGAAATATCACAACCATGTCTACAAACTGCGTAAGGCTCTCTATGGCCTCAAACAAGCTCCTCGAGCTTGGTATGAGTGTCTTAGAGATTTTCTAATTTAGAATGGATTCAAAATTGGTAAAGCTGACTATACACTTTTCACTAAACATTGTGATGATCATTTATTTGTATGTCAAATTTACGTTGATGACATTATCTTTGGATCCACTAACAAATCCTTCTGTGAAGAATTTAGCAAAATTATGACTGATAGGTTCGAGATGTCAATGATGGGCGAATTAAAGTTCTTCTTGGGATTCCATGTGAAGCAACTAAGAGAAGGTACATTTATAAGCCAAACCAAATATACACAAGACATTCTCAAGAAATTCAATATGGACAAAGCCAAGCCCATGCCCATCAAGACACCCATGGCCACTAATGGACACCTCGACCTCAATGAAGACGGTCCAAATGTGGACCAAAAGGTATATCGGTCCATGATTGGCTCCTTACTTTATTTATGTGCATCTAGGCCAGATATTATGCTTAGTGTTTGCTTGTGTGCAAGGTTTCAAGCTGCACCTAAAGAGTGTCACTTAGTTGCGGTAAAAAGAATCATAAGGTACCTTGTGCACACACCCAACTTGGGCCTTTGGTATCCCAAAGGATCCAAATTTTACTTGATAGGGTATTCTGATGCCGACTATGAAGGATGCAAAGTCGATAGAAAGAGCACGTCAGGGACTTGTCAGTTTCTTGGTAGGTCCCTGGTCTCTTGGTCATCTAAAAAGCAAAACTCCATTGCCCTTTCCACAGCAGAAGCAGAATATATTGCAGCCGGTAGCTGTTGCGCACAACTACTTTGGATGCGACAAACCCTTAGGGACTACGGCTACAATCTTAACCATATCCCACTTCTATGTGACAATGAAAGTGCTATAAAAATTGCACACAACCCGGTAGAGCACTCAAGAACTAAGCACATAGATATCCGTGATCATTTTCTTAGAGATCATTCATTAAAAGGTGACATTGCTATTTCACATGTTAGAACTGAAAAACAACTTGCGGTTATTTTTACCAAACCACTGGATGAGAAAAGGTTTTGTGAACTTAGGAATGAACTTAATATTCTTGACTCTCGAAATGTGGCTTGAAACGTTGCACACCTGGTTGAAACTTCAAATGTTACATTTTATTGCTAAAACTGCCCCTCACCTCTTTTTCTCCTAAGAAAACTAATTTTAATGAAAAAATCTTGGAATTTATGACCATTTTTTGTGTTGATTGCTTTCTGGTCATAATTACCAAGATTATTTGCAAAACTTGTCCTTGGATCCACTATTAGTTATCTCTAAATACTCAGTTTTTCCA
The DNA here is from genome assembly GCA_036927565.1 of Tuctoria greenei. Lineage (NCBI taxonomy): Eukaryota > Viridiplantae > Streptophyta > Magnoliopsida > Poales > Poaceae > Tuctoria > Tuctoria greenei. The sequence goes on from JAYESD010000010.1 coordinate 97,575,758, forward strand.
GGGACACCGGACTAGTCAGGTTTGCCACCGGACTAGTCCAGACAGTCTCTCTTTCCTAGGTTTTCCAGGGGCACCGGACTAGTCCGTCCTTTGACCGGACTAGTCCGGTCGGCCGCGTATATAAGCAGCTAGCCGGCCCAAAACCGTTTCAAACATCCCTCCACTTTGAGTTGAACCCTCACCTCTCAAACCCTAGCCCCCAAAAGTGATTTTCGAGTTGAGCCCTCAAAATCCAAGCTTTCTCCATGGGAAATCCTCCCCTCGACGAGTTGATACTCCACTCCAAACTCATCCGGACAGATCCGTGCTCCTTCAACGCGAATCTTCAAATCTCGGTAAATTTCTCCCAAAAATCAAACTCTCAACTTTTCTAGTTCTAGCTTATTTCTTTTGATTCCAAGGAAGTACATTAGCTTCAGAGATGTATTCCCTTCACCTTCATGCTCCTTTTCATCCTTAGATAGAAATTTTGATTCATAGCTTTGTTAGGGTTCTTGTGCCAGGCCGGACTAGTGCGGCTCCCAGATACGGACTAGTCCGGTACACCGGACAAGTCCGCACTCTGAAACTGGACAAGTCCGGTCTCTGAAATTTGAATTCTCACATCTCCTTCATTCTTAGCTCGTTCTCATCTAAATCATGAACTCCTTATTAGGCACGATGTCTTCAAGCTCAGATGACAGTACCTTCCATGTTGATGAAGAAGTTGAACGCAAAAAGTGAAGAGAGCCAAGGAGAGGTACATGAAGAAAAGGCATGATGTAAATGGGCACTGTCCACCCTCCGACGATAACTTGCCCAAGAAAAGGAGGGTGGTTGTTAAGAAGGCCCAAGGAAAAGCTGGAGAGAGCTCCTCAGGGCCAAAGAGGACTCTCAACAAGGGAAAGGGACTTGCCAGTGGTCCCATTGGACCCCTGAAGATGAAGAACCCAAGTCACCGCAACGGGCAGCGCTCGAGTAAAGATTTCACCGGAAAAGGGGGTGAGCTTGCCGATAGCTTCAGGCGGGTTAATGTGTATGATCAACCTCGGCAATGCTCAGACCCAAGATTTTGGAGCAACTTCCATGCCGACTACTATGAGCATGTGTACATGAAGATGAAGAATCCCGTTGTGAAGAGTCAATGGGTGAACATTGGGTACATGCAGTCAAAGAAATATCTTGCCTTCCGTGAGGTGGTTGAGTCCCTGGAGAGGCGCGGACTGAAGGAACTGTTTTCATTTGAGAATGACTGGAACAATGAAGTCATCACCCAATTCTACTCTACCCTCTACTTCGCTCGTGGTGATGGAGATAGTCTCACTTGGATGACTCATGGTTCCAAGTATAGTGTTACTTATGATGAGTTTGCAAGAATTCTTCACCTTGAACATACTCTGGATCATGATCTTGTCATCCACAAGTTGCAACCCTTGGAGAAGGATGAGCTCAATTTCCTCTATGACACAAGGATGCCCTATGTGCCTCCCAACAACAAATATTTGAAGCCCTTCTATGTGGTCCTCAACAGAATTTTGAGGAAGACAATAGCCCCGAAAGATGGAGATGCGGGGACTATTCAAGGAACCTTGAGGACCCTAATGAAGGTCATTGGTGGGAGGAGACCGTTCAATGTCTTTGAATACATCTACAATGACATTGTGAACATATCAATCACTCCAAACAGATCCTGCGGGTATGCCCCGTACATCATGTTCATGATTGAGAAGGTGACTGGACTTGAGTTTGTCAAGGATGTTCACCATACGGGGTTGAAACCGCAAAATCCCACTGAGTACACTCTACCTTCGGCTCCTGATGCACCTCCCTCCCCTAAAGCTGAGAGGAGGACTAAACAAACTCGGGATGTGAATGCCACAAGATCTTCAGCTGCTCCTCCTAGCTCTGCTCCTGCCCATGAACCCTCTGGTGGTGTGCTCAAAATGATCACCTCTATCTTTGCCTGCTGCCGCAAGATTGAAGTCAGGCAGAAGAAGCATCAACAATATGTCAATGCCAACATCAAAGCTATCTGTGACAAGCTGGAGATTGAGCCGGTGGGATCCCCGCCCGCCTTCGAGGACTCCGAGGAAGAGTCTGCTCTGGCGAATGATGATGATGTTGGTTAATATGAGGACCGGACCGAGACTGAAGAAGAGAGTGGTGATGAGTGATTCCACTCAATTTTTCCCTTTTTGGTGCCTTGATGCCAAAGGGGGAGAGATTGAGACTAGTATCTTGAGACCATCTCTAGTTTGTGTCTTTATGTTTTTGTTATCAAGGACATGTACTTATTTTTAAAAAACCTTGTAATGCACTATTTCTTCTCTTAAGTGTGATGCTTATTGTTGCTTGGATGATTATCTCTATGCTCATTATTGATTACCTTTACTTCATCACACCTTGTTGATCACACACCTGTTAGGCACCCCACCATAAGGTGTGTGCATATGTGAGAAGCTTTTTGTGGACTTATCATTATTCTCATATGTGCACACCTTATGAAAATCAAGATTTTATTCTCAATTGTGGTATCTCAAATGGTTGTCATCAATCACCAAAAAGGGGGAGATTGTAAGTGCATCTAGGATATCCCTTGTGGGTTTTGGCTAATTGATGACAAACATATGAGATCCTAATGAAACCACTGAAATGATTGCAGGACAAACAAGTGAAACAGCTCGGTGCGCACAAAAAGGTGAAAAATGAAGTGGTGTTCAAAGAAAGATACTTTGATGAAGCTTGGAAGACCAAATTAGATTTTGAATGTATAGGGAGTGTATGAAAGACACACTCCAAGAACTCACAACTTTGCGCAAGGGTAAGGGATTAAAATTAACCTAACTTTCACAAAGCACCGGACTAGTCCGATCATGGACCGGACTAGTCCGTTCATCTTTCTGGAATCCCACTTATTGGGAGACCGGACTAGTCCGTGCGTCCACCGGACTAGTCCGTTGACGTTTCTGGAGTCTCTCATATTGAGGGACCGGACTAGTCCGTTGTACCACCGGACTAGTCCGTTGAACTTTCTGGAGTCTCCCATTCGTGGAGATCGGACTAGTCCGCGGACTAGTCCGTTGAACTTTCTGGAGTTCAATTTCACACAGCACCGGACTAGTCCGATCTTGGACCGAACTAGTCCGACAGACTTTCTGGACTTCAAAATGCACTGAGACCGGACAAGTCCGGACTTGCACCGGACTAGTCCGGTGTTAGGGTTTTTCAACGGATACCTTTTGGAAACCCTATAAATAGAGAGTCCACAGCTTTCCTATTAACACACACGTCGAATACTGATCAAAGAACAAACCCTAGCACCACCACTTCGTCCCAAGAGCCCAAAACACATCTCCCCACACATCTAAAGTGCAAAAAGAGTGAAATCAATTGAACACTTGGATTCGGGATTGGGAGATTGTCGTTCTTTCATTGCGAGCTCTTGGGGTTTTATCTTTCTACACTCATACTCTGCATTGTAATACTTTTGAGTGTATTTGATCACTTCTTTCGTTGTAATTCTCGTGGGAGCCCTCAACGTGTGAGGTTGCCCCACAAACTTGGTGATTACCCATGATAGTGGAATCAAGTCGGCCTTCGTGGTGACTTGAAGAGGGAAAGGGTTGGATACCCGGCTCTGTGTGAGCTTCCTCAACGAGGATGTAGATCTCGTGGTGAGATCGAACCTCGGGAAAAATTCGTCTGTCTTGCGCCTTATTTCATTTAAATTTTGTTCACTAGATCACTTAAGTGCTAAAACATCAACCTAAGGCAATTATAAGTTTTACCTGCATTCTTATATTAATCTCAAATAAAAATATCAGTTGTTATCATTTCCGCTGCTAAAGAAATTTAGTTTCCCAAATAACACCTGATAACACACATATTTTTTGCACACCGGACAAGTCCGCCCACATGACCGGACTAGTCCGGCCAACCATGTTTTGACGATTCTATTAAGTATGCAGAAAATTTAAAAGGCCTATTCAGCCCCCCCCCCCTAGGCCACATTCAGAGGGGTCTGGATTCCTGAACTGGAGATGGTTCTAGTATTTCCGCAACCAGGACCATGCTGACAACTTTGTCAGTTGCTGAAATGTAAAGCAGAAGTGGCTCACCAGGATTCGGAGCTACCAAAGTTGGTAGAGTGGTGAGGAGCTGCTTTAGCTCTTGGAAAGCCTTTTCTGCTTCTTCAGACCATTGGAATTGCTCGGACTTCCTCAGTAATTTGAAGAAAGGTAGCGCCTGTTCCGCCAGTCTTGAGATGAACCGGCTGAGGGCAGCTAGACATCCAGTTAGCTTATGGACATCCTTGATGCGGGCTGGTGGCCGCATGTCTTCAATAGCTTTAATCTTCGCCGAATTTTCTTCTATTCCTCGGTGGTTCACCAAGAATTCAAGAAGCTTTCTGGAGCTAACCCCGAAGACACACTTGTCTGAGTTCAGCTTTGTGCATGTGACCCGCAACTTGTCCAAGACAGCTTGCAAGGTGTGAAGAAATGACTCCTTGTTCTTGATCTTGACGACGATGTCATCGACGTACACTTCCACTACATCTTTGATGAGCTCTCTAAAAGTTTTGTACATAGCTCGCACAAACGTTGAAGCAGCATTCTTGAGACCGAATGGCATGGCAGTGTACCAGTATAATCCATCTACTGTGATGTAGAAAGTATGCTCTTCATCTTCCCTAGACATTCTGATTTGATAATATCCAGAATATGCGTCTAGGAAACACAGTAATTCACACTCGAAGGTGGAATCTACTATCTGATCTATTCTAGGTAGTGGAAATTGATCCTTTGGACATGCCTTATTCAGTGTAGCGTAGTCGATGCACATCTGAAGCTTCCCTCCGGCCTTAGGTACAACGACTGGGTTTGCCAGCCATTTTGGGTGGGAGACCTCTCGGATGAATCCAGCTTCGTGTTACTTCTTCACTTCTTGACATATGAAGTTTTGTCGCTCTACTGATTGTTTCTGAGGCTTCTGATGTATAGGCTAAGCGTCGGGATAAATCTTCAGGTTGTGCTCAATCACTTACCTAGGGATCCCAGGCATTTTTGACGGTTGCCAGGCAAACACGTCGACATTAGCCCGGAGGAAAGTGATGAGCACGAGTTCCTATTTGTCGTTCAGACCCCCTGATATACGAGTGGTTTGAGCAGCGTTGGAACCAATTTGGACGACTTTGACGGGAATGTCGGTGTCGCCGCTTGGTTGCACACGCAGTGCGGAGGTTGAGCCTCGATGACGAATACTCGGGGGCTTCAGAGCTTGCTCCTTTCCGGATTCTTCCTCCTGCATTGTAGCAAGCGCGTGGAGTTCTTCCAGAGCAGTAACTCCGACGGTGCGATCTCCGCGGATCCGGAGAACACCTGAAGGTGTTGGCATCTTCAACACCAAGTAGCCATAATGAGCAGCAGCCATGAATTTGTACAAAGCTAGCCTTCCCAAGATGCCGTTGAATGGTAAGTTGATATGTGCCACGTCAAAGACCAACTTCTCAGTCCTGTAATTCTCCCGAGTCCCGAAGGTCACCGGGAGAGTAATGGCACCGAGTGGAGTTATGGCCCCTGGACCTACTCCTGAGAAAGGTCGAGAGGGGTGAAGATCCGAAGGTTGGAGCTGAAGCTTGACGAAGGCTTCAAAGCTTATGATGTTCAGCTCTGAACCTCCGTCCACAATTACATGGTGGAGCTGGATGTTATTGATGGTTGGAGATACCATCAACGGGAGTTGACCAGCTCTGATCATGTTTCGAGGGTAGTCCGAAGCATCAAAAGTTATGGTAGTATCCATCCACTTCCGATGAGGCTCCGCCCTTGCGGTGGGAGCTACAGAGGCCATGTCCTGCCTCATTGTCTTGAGGACTCAGCAGGAAGTGATGTCCCACGAACCACCAGAGATGGTGTTAATGGTCTTCCGACGCTCGTTGTTGGAGACGTTGGATTCGTTGTCAACGGAGGTGTAAACAGCCTTCAAGACCTTTTTAGGGTCCTGAAAGCCTAACTCCTCTTCAGCCGGAGCTTCGTCGACTTTTTTTTTCCTTCCCTTTGACGGAAAGGAGCATCTTCCCACCTCTCTGCAGTTTTCTAGGTTGTGGCTGTCCGTCTTGTGTATAGGACACCACATCTTGGAGCTACCACCATCTTCAGACGATGGTCGAGTCGAGGCGTGTCCCCCGGCCACCCGGAGCTGCAGCAACTGCGGCAGTAGGTGTGCCGGGTGACGGCTTCTTCTTGCCGTTGGACTTTTTCTTCTTCTTGCCACTCCCGGAGGTAGTGGCTTCACCCTTGGAGGATTTTTTGTTGGCATCCGGAGGTTGTTGGGAGTGCATTTCACGGCCCTCCGTAGCCTTGGCACACTTGTCTGCCAAGCTGAAGAGTTCCGTGACGCTGGTGACTTCCTTGGTCACCAGCCTCTCCAGCATCTTCTTATCTCGAACGCCCTGTCTGAATGCTACAATAACATAAGCGCTTGAGATAGAAGGAGTGGTATTTCATACCTGGGAGAACCTCCGGAGGAAAGATCGCAGGGACTCTCCCCCCTTCTGCTTGATAGCAAAAAGGTCCAGTTCCGTGCCTGGTCGGGTGTATGAGCTCCCGAAATTGGCGGTGAACTGTTGGCACAACTCTGCCCAACTGTTGATGGAGTCAGGCGGAAGGCTCATGAACCAAGACCTAGCGGTCCCAGTTAAATCCACATAAAAATAATTGGCCATCACGACCTCATTTCCCCCAGCTGCAAGGATTGCGGTGAAGGATATTTGGAGAAATTCAGCGGGGTTAACAGTCCCGTCAAATTTCTCCGGCAGGTGAGGCCAGAACTTCTGCGGCCATCTGGCCATGCGTAGGTGCATGGCCAAGGAAGAACAGCCTCCTCCTACTGCCTCAGGAGTAGGTATGTCCCGAGCCTCTCGCCACTCGCGAGCACGCTCGATGTGGACGCGGTCGTCCTGTTGCCAGTAACGACAATCGAGCTACGCCCGGAAGTCGTGAGTCGAAAGCCTCATTATCGTGTGAGTACATCGCGTCCTGGAAGGCAGCGACGTCGCCTGTAGAGACGCAGCACGCCTCCCGTGCTATGAAGCTTGCGGACCGAGTCTACCTGACAAGGTCCAACGCTGCGATGGGGCCCGCCCTAAGGGGGGAGGACCTTGATTGCTGATGCGATCGGCTGCTGCTGCAACCAGATGATCCACATCAGCTCTCCACTGCTCCATCTCACCCTGGGGTGCTCCTGGGGGTGGTGGACGTTGGAGAAGAGAACGCGCAACATTAAGCACGTGTTCAGGGTTGTGGTTTGCTGATGCAGTGACCGACGCGGTCGCCCCATCTCGCTGTCCAGCTTGATTCAACGGTGCGGAAGGTGGCAGTGGTGGCATGACTCCTACTGGAGCCACAGTACCTACTAGCTGCTGCATGTTGGAGGGATTGCCTCTAGCAGGTTCAACATCAGGGTTACTGTTGGACGATCCAGCAGCAGAATTCACCATCTTTGAATCCCAGGTGTCCCCTACCTGGCGCGCCAACTATCGGAGTATGATTCCGGCAACTCTCCCTGTACTACCGTTGGTAGCCCGCGGAGTTTTGTAGTTCGCTTAGGGCGCGCGGAGATTCAGAGAAAGATGGCGATTTGACACGAAGATTTACGTGGTTCGGGCCGCCTAAGCGGAATACCCTACTCCACGGGTGTGTGTTGTAGTTGTATTGAGCGTCTGAGCGCTTGAGTGTCGGAGACTAGAGTGTCTCGAGCGCGTCTGCCCCCCCCCCCCCCCCCCCCCCCCGTGTACCGCTCGGCTAGTCCTTTTATAGTACAAGGACTGGCTGTTACATCGTCAGCCTGGCTCGACATGTGGCCCTGGAGATTACAGATGCTTAATACATAGTTAATGTATTTAATTACCCTTAAACGTGCCTTGATGGCAGCGTTAATGGTTTTAAGGGTCCTCCGATCGTGTGACATTAAGATAGCGTTAATGACACATAATCGGGTCTTGAATCTTTAATTGTTCCTTGAAGGTCCGAGCCGTTGGAGGTCCACCAATCTGTCTGTTGAAGTTGAAGGTCCGGCAGTTGGACGCGTGACAGCTCCAGAGCTTACCGTCTTGAACGAGTAGCTCTGGTGCTGTTGTACACGTGTCGGTACAAGAGCTTCCCTCTGTCAGGGGTTAGGTCCGGGAGTGCTACACAGGTATCTAGTCCGGAGCTTTCCCATGTATGGAATGTAGCTCCGGTTTCAGGATACACGTGGCGGCACTGGGACTAACCATAGAAGGGAGGCAGGTCCGATTCCGTATGACATGTGGGGCCTTTGGAGGTCTTCAACTCAGATAGGTGGAGTTCCTTTGCACTCTTTGCAGTTCCAAGGGGTATTCGATATGCAGGGTACCGACAGTGGCCCCCTGGGCCCACCTCTAGGAGAGACCTTTTGGATTAACTCATTATGCCAGAGGTGGGTCCATCTTTCGATTTCTGTGTCGTGTCTTCAAGAGTCTTTGGATGTGCCGTTGAGGTGGTTGTTCGCAGTAAAACCATCGCTGCGTGGCATCTTCAGGATGCGGCAGGTGAGATCTTCGCATGCGGATCTCACGCAATTGAGGGTGCCGGTTCCCAATACAAAAATCGTATCGATTCCGCGCGCCCTGTCAGTCCGCCGCCCTTTGATTTCCCGCCTCTCATCATGACAACTGTTCGCCTGGGGTAAGGACCTCGACTTGATCGTCTGGGTGGCCCTGGGCCCCCTTGTCATTGGCAGGGTGAAATTTTTGAACTGTATCTTTGGCCCCTCTGCGGTTTCCATCCAAGCATTGTGGGGGCTTACTTAAGAATGAAAGAGTGCACCGCTTGGGGATTCCTTACGCCTTCATTTGAACTTGCGCTCAAATCCTCCAAACTTTCGCTTGCTTCTGCTCTCTCGCCCCGCCGTGCTGCGATGGAGTTGGGTCTCCGCAAGAGTCGTCTCACGACCGACGGCGATTTGAAAAAAGGTCCGGACCTACATGGGGTGGTCCAGAGACTCCTTCAACCACCTGGTCCACGTCGGCGAGCTCCCGTTCAAGAAGGAGCACGCCGGCGACATGGTGTACTTTTCTGCGTACGCCATGGTGGGACTGATCCCACCTTTCTCAACTTTTCTCTTGATGTTGTTAGACTTCTATGGTCTGCAGCTGTACCACCTTGGCCACCACTCCATTCTTCTGGTGTCAACCTTCGTCCACTTCTGCGGGATGTGGGTGGGTATTCCCCCCTGCGTCGAGCTCTTCCGCACCTTCTTCACCATCCACACCACCGGCAAGAGTGACGAGTATCTTGGCTTCTACTATTTTGTGAAGTGCAAGAAATGCCCGTACAAGTACTTGAGGTCGTTCCCTTCTGGCAAGTGGGACGACTAGAAGAAGGATTGGATTTTCGTCACGGCAGAGGAGCACAAGAAGCTGGAGCTGCCCAAAGGCCTTCCCAATGTTGACACTAACACCTGGAGTGAAGCTCTAGTGCTGTTGGAGGCCTTCAAACCTGCCTTGACCAAGATCCACCAATGCGCAGAAGGAGGAGTGACCCCCCAGTTGGTCTTCTGCAACTTCCTGGTCAACAGGTAGGCTCCATTGAAGAAGAGGAAAAAGCTCGCCTGGGCCCTCAACAGTGTGATGGACGATGACTGGATCGAGACCGCTCTAAAGTCCAATCTGGAAGGCGCAGCTTTGGAGCTTCATCTTAAGAAGTTCCAACACGGCATCAACGTCGACGGCAATAACTTAACTCCATCGGCAGCTTTCCTCCCTCTGAACATGGAGGCGGAGTTCAGCAGGGAGCTCCGGCGAAAGATGTCGGTGCTTGACGACCTCGGTGAAGTTGAGAGGTGTCCGACCACCAGGTTGGAGATCCCCGGAGCTTCCGAGGGTGGCCCTTCTTCCGCCTCGAGACAGAGAGCTGAATTCATCGACAAGGGAAAGAGTTGGCTGAGCCCTCCAGCCAAAATAGGAAGTTAAAGCACTCTGACGTGAGGCGCATCAGACCTGCTTCTTCCATAGCAGCGCCTTCTCCCCGGCGGGGGAGGTCTTCTACGGCGACAACCACTCCAGCATCGCTGTCTTCCCAAAACGCCAGCTCCGCCCATGTGACTCCGGCGCCCGAGCCAGCGAAGGGCTCTAGGTCCGAGGGTCCTTCTCAGTCGAGGAAGGCCCCAACCAAGACGTCGCTGACGGCGGCAGTAAGCTCCGAAGAGCCTTCCGGAGCTACTACTCCAGTTGCGACTGGGTCGGGCTTTGAGCGTCCGACAAAAAGGTTTCGTGCTAGCTGGAGAGGAAGTGTCCCAAGGTAAATTTGCTTTTTTACCTCAGTTGATTGTTTTTGTTGTAATCATATTTTGAGTTTCTTCGTCCTTCATCCGCAGGGTATCCAAAAAAGGGGTTGAAGCTCCGGTTCCTCAGATAGCGGCTGATGCTGTACAAGTGGAGGCTCCAGCTCCAACTCCAGCGCCGCCCCAGGTGGCGGCTAAGGTCACGACAGTTCCAGCGTCGGCTTTCGTGGATCTCAACTCATCTCTGAAGCTCCTGTGGTAGCTCCGGACCACGGGAATGAAGATGTACCAGCGGTACCAGCTCCGGAGGCTGAAGCTTCGGTTTTGGATGCTGTGATGACGGATGCTCCGGCCTCAGAGCCGGAGGTAGCTGTAGTTCCAGCCTTAAGGCCAGATGTTATTGAAGCCCCAGCGGTGGAGTCGGTGGTCGATGAAGTTCCGGTGCCTGAGCCGGTTGTCGCGGAGGTGCCGGCTCCCGAACTGGTGGAGGTCGAAGCTCCGGCGCCTGAACCGGCGGCGGAGGAGGCACCAGCGTCGGAGCCAGTAGTGGCCTCAGCTCTAGACGAATCTTCAACGCCTGCCCCAGAAGATCCCATTGCCGAACCTTCCTCGCGGCGACCGAGGCTACTCCGAAGAGCGGCCCTAGTGCTGCGGAAGCTCAGGGGACCACTCTTGTAGAGTGGGACCCAATTTTTGTTATGGAGAACTCGTTGGAGTCAGTGGGGAGGATCCCAGCAGGTCCAGAGCTGATCCCCCTGTCGTTATCCATCGACAACGCCTGCTCCAGCCTTCGTCAGGTCCTGCTCGCTTTTTATCACGATAGCAAGGCCCTCGAGGAGGAGCGCCAAACCCTTGGGAGGTGGCGCAATCGGATCCAATTCAAGACCAAGCTGGCGCAAATAAGACTGGCCGACTATAAGGAGTGGGTCAAGAGGGAGAAGGCCCGGATGGAGTACTGGGGCGAGCTGCTGGATGAGAGGGAAAGCATGGTGCGATCCCTCGACAACCAGTCTCGGGCCATTCACAAACAAGCCATGACTGCTAATGAAGCAGCGAACGATCGCCAGGAGAAGCTCAGCACCATTCACGACAGCCTCGTCAAGCGCCGGGAGGCTCTTGAGGAGTGGGAGAAAAAGTTTGAAGATGAAGAGCAGAAACTCCTAGAGCTGAGGGATGGCCTCATGAAGAGGGATGATGAGCATGCCCAAAGGCCGGCTCTGGGTGACAAGAGCCTCGCAGATCACACCAAGAAGCTAGAGGAGCTCTGCGAGAGTGAGGAGATGAAGGTCTGGCAGCGGGGACAGGACCTCACCAAGAGGGAGAATGAAGTTGCTGCTAGGGAGAAGAAGGTGCGGGGTCGAGAGAGAGACCTGGTTGACCGTCGGAACAAGATCCACGTCTGGGAGGAGGAGCTTGCTAAAATCGAAAGGCAAGTTGCTGAAAAGATTCAGCAGCACGCCAAAGAGGTTGAGCGCCTTGCCCGGGAGGGTTCGGAGCTTGCGGCGACCAAGAGGTCCTTCGAAGAGGTGCGAGGCTCAAGGGCTGTGGAGTCCCAACCAGTATGAGACTTCTTGGGCAAAGCCAATGACGTGCTGACGCCGCTGGGCTTTAGTCCCGTGTGTCCGGATGATTCGGAGCCAGAGATGGACCAGGCGTTGAAGTCGTTGAGCTCGGCTGGCAACAAACTCAACAAGATGGGCGATGTCATTGCAGATCAGTTGGAGACTGAAGGAAAATCCCTTGCGCAGAACGTTGCAGAGTACATGCTGACATGCTACACAAGTCGGGATCCTCACTTCCCACTAGATCCGGTGCTTGAAGGTCCCATCGACGGAGAGGGAGATGCTGCCAAGGCCAGTGTGTCGGTGGTTGCCCAGAAGGTTGCCTCGTTTTTCCGTAGGATCTAGGACTTCCTCCTTGTAGCTCCGACTTGTATCTTCTCTTCTTTTCTCCATTGTAATCTCTTGTCCTCAGATGAATGAAATCCAATAAATTTATGAATTTCATTTTTTGTCTTCATCCTTTGTCTCACTTGGCCACCTGGTAGATGTACACAATTTGATTGCGAACATGTACCAAAAGTATGTAGCATTTTGTTGAGGACTTGCGTGCTTCACACTTGTGGGGTGTAGGTCCAAAGTTGTCGACAGCAGGGCCCCCTAAGGTTGTTGGAGCTTAGTATTCACAACATTTCCACGTATCTCATCTCCGTAAATTGAAAGTGCATCTAGGCAATCCTTTTTGGGTTTTGGACGGTTGATGACAACCAAATGAGATCCTAATGAACTTGTTGAGATGACTGCAGGTCAATTTAAATGAGAGAGTTTGGTGCACTCAAAAAGTGAAAAATGAAGTGGTGAGGGAAAAGAGAAAAGTCCAACTGACGACTGAAGTGTAATGTAGACTTAAATGTATAGGAAGTGTCTGAAAGACACATCCCAAGAGCTAAAGTCTTTGCATAGGAGTAAGGGCTTAAAATCAACCTAAAAATTCATAGAGCACCGGACTAGTCTGTTCATGTACTGGACTAGTTCGTATAACTCTCTGTTGTCCAAATTCACTATGCATCGGACTAGTCCGTTCCTGGAACGGACTAGTCCGATAAACTCTCTTGAGTTTCATAACATAGTGCACTGGACTAGTCTGTTGCAGGACCGGACTAGTTCATTAAACTTTGTGTAAACTTATAACAATGTGTCCCGGACAAGTCCATTCATAGATCAAACTAGTCCGGGAAACTTTCTGGAGTTTCATAACACTATGCACCGGACAAGTCCGTTTATGGACCGGACAAGTCCGAGAAAGTTTCTGATGTTTCAATACAAAGGGCATCGGACATGTCCGGACCCCCACTGGACTAGTCCGGTACACCTCACAAGATCTAGGGTTTCTAGTGTGTTGCACATTTCACGCCGACTTTTACACAGCACACCGGACAAGTTCGGTCACCAGTACGAACTAATCCGGTCGTCGGGATCCCTAACGGTAACAATTTTGGAAAAACTATAAATAGGAGATCCACGACCCCACAAACACAATTCACGTATTCTACTGTTCACAACACAAACCCTAGCACCGCACTTGTTCCAAGAGAACAAAAACACATCTCCCCACACATCTAAAGTCCTCAAAAGGTGAAAATCAATTTAATATTTAGATTTGGGGTTGGGAGATCGTTGTCTACACTTCATTAAGCTCTTGGGGTTTGATCTCTTTACACTTGTGCATCTACTTGTAATCTTTTTGAGTGTATTTGATCATCTTTTCGTTGTAATTCTTGTGGGAGTCCTCAACTTGTGAGGTTGCCCCATAAACTCGGTGAGTACCCATGATAGTGGAATCAAGTCGGCCTTGTGTGATGACTTAATGAGGGAAAGGGTTTGGAGAGACCTGGCTATGTGTGGGCTTCCTCAACGAGGAGTAGATCACTTTGGTGAGATCGAACCTCGGTAAAAATTTATGTCCCGTGTACTTCTTTGTCTTTGCATCTTCATTAATTAGAGACATAGTTTATCAATGTTGTAACTTGAATTAAAATTGCTTTCACGTATAACTTTACAATATTGATTGTTAATTCACGTGATCGTAAAAGTTGTTCAAATTTCCGCTGCTATAATGTTTAATTTCTGAATCAACACTAAATCAACTCGGGTCTGCACCTCCAACCGGTCAAGTCCGGTCCATCAAGTATTTGAAAATTTGATTATGTGTGCAGGAAATTTTCAAAGCCTATTCACCCCTCCTCTAGGCCACATTCAGAAATGTCTCAAGTTCACAGCTATAGTCCGCACAGATGAAATCAGTGAGTTGCAACCGGATCTCACATACGCTGAATATCCAGTTCGGATTCTCGATGAAAAGGCTCGAACAACGCGGAACCGCACGCTATGTTTCTATAAAGTACTTATCCACACTCAGGATGCGTTCTACTGCAAGCATTGATCACAGATTTGTAAACCCTACCCCTAACCCTTATATTCATTCTTTTCTAGGGTTTAGGCCATTTCTTTCACTCCATAGGTGTTAGAGTATGATTCCGGCAATTGTCCCGGTACTACCGTTGGTAGCCCGCGGAGTTTTGTAGTTCGGTTAGGGCGCGCGGAGATTCAGAGAAAGATGGTGATTTGACACAAAGATTTATGTGGTTAGGGCCGCCTAAGCGTAATACCCTACTCCACGGGTGTGTGTTGTAGTTGTATTGAGCGTTTGAGCGCTTGAGTGTCGGAGACTAGAGTGTCTCGAGCGCGTCTGCCCCCCCCCCTCGTGTATCGCTCGGCTAGTCCTTTTATAGTACAAGGACTGGTCGTTACATCGTCAGCCTGGCCCGACATGTGGTCCTGGCAGTTACTGATGCTTAATACACAGTTAATGTATTTAATTACCCTTAACAGCATGATAACGCGCCTTGATGGTGGCGTTACTGGTATTAAGGGTCCTTCGATCGTGTGTCATTAAGATAGAATTAATGACACATAATCGGGTCTTGAAGCTTTAATTGTTCTTTGAAGGTCCGAGCCATTGGAGGTCAACCAATCTGTCTGTTGAAGTTGAAGGTCTGGCGGTTGGAAGCGTGGCAGCTCCAGAGCTTATCGTCTTGGACGAGTAGCTCCGGTGCTATTGTACACGTGTCGGTACTGTAGCTTCCCTCTGTTGGGGGTTAGGTCCGGGAGTGCCACACAGGTACCTAGTCTGGAGCTTTCCCATGTATGGAATGTAGCTCCGGTTTTAGGATACACGTGGCGGCACTGGGACTAACCATAGAAGGGAGGCAGGTCCGACTCCGTATGACATGTGGGGCCTTCGGAGGTCTTCAACTCAGATAGGTGGAGTTCCTTTGCACTCTTCACAGTTCCAAGAGGTAATCGGTACGCAGGGTACTGACAGTAGGGTTTCATTACACTCTGAGTATCCTACATTATCTTTGTCCTGCACTTTGTTCTATGTTATCAAAGATTGGATGAAATTCGAATACTTAGGGTTCATGCTGATGAACACCAGACTAGTCCAGGTTAACCTACGGACATGTTTGGTACACCGAACTAGTCCACAGAAACCATAGACAAGTCCGATTGTTAACAACATTAAATCTACTATGTCGATTTCATTAAGTTATTTGAATCAACCTTGTATCTCTATTCTCATTGACTTCTACCGTGTCAGGCATCATGTCAAGCACAGATGAAAGTATGTTTAGCGAGTCAGAGCTTGAGGCGGCACGTCTCGCCTCGAAACGCCAATTGGAGATCGAGGTACAACGAAAGACTAAGTTTCGGCATGACAAGGATGCTGGAGCATCAGGCAGGACCTCTCGACAGAATGTTCCAGCTAGGAAAGCTACTGAAAAAGGCAAACAAGTGGTCACTCAAACATACAAGGCCGGAAAGAGTAAGGACAAGGGCAAAGGTCCTGCAAGGTCCTCGGGCCCGATTGGGCCACTCGAAATGGCTGCCCCGATGCACGATCATAATCGTCATCCCAATGACGATGCTTTCACTGGAAAGGGTGCTGACAAAGCCAAAAGGCTGAGGGAGATTGATGTATACAGTCACAAGAAGGTAGCAGCAGATCCAAGGTTTTGGAGCGAATTTCACTATGATTATTACCAAACCGTGTACCTTCGCATGAAAACTCCAGTTGTTAAGAATCAACGGATTGATTGGGAGTACATGGAGGGCAAAGGGAATGAGGCAATTCATCAAGGATTGCAGCAGTTGATAGACATAGCTTGAAAGACCTTTTAGCCTTCAAATATGATTGGAACGATGAAATCATAGGTTAATTCTATGCCACTTGCTATTTCTCCAAGTTTGGAGCCGATGAGATCACATGCATGACTCATGGAAAGAAGTACTCAGTTTGTTATGAGGAGTTTGCTGAGATACTCAACTGTAAAAGCCCTGATTTTCATAATGCAAATTCAGTTGGAAATACTAAAATTTTTGAATGATAAAAATAAAAAAAAAAAGGAATGAGAAAAAAAAAAGTAATTCAAACTCCAAAAGAGGGAATTCAAAAAAATAAACTTAACTACTGTTCAAATGAGTTTAACATGAAGATTTGAGTTGACCATTGAATTCCAAATATTTCAAATAGTCTCCCTGCAAACTTTCATAATTTTTTAAGCAAGTTTGCTATTTAATTCAATAGCTACATTGAATTCAACTCAAATTCAAATTCGAGTTTGAATTCGAATGGAACTTGGTCAAAACAATGATCTGAATTCAGAATCAAATTCTCCTTCTTCAATTTAGCCTTCCCATAAACATCTAGCAATTTTTGGACTGAATTAGGTGCTGGAATTGAATGAGCAGAGATGTGGATGAGGGAGAGCAAGTGGAACCCACCTGTCATTTTAAGAGTGCTCTGTTCTTTCTTCCCAGGGCAACACCACACGGCATTCAATTGCCACAGAGCTTCCTGCTTGCTTGAGGTCGCCTCCAGCTGCATACAGCATGCCCAAGGCTCCTCCTTATCTTCCACTAAGCCCCAAAGTCGATAACTCTCCTCTGTTCTTCATTCCTGGTGCAGAAATCTTGTAACACCCGAGTTCTTCACTGTCCAGCCGGAATTAAGCCACGGTACTCGGTATTGATCAGTTTTCTTTGCCTCTCCTCACTCCCCAACATCTTGCGCAGCTTTATGATCATTTTCTTGCGCAGCTAGGCCACCACCAAAGCTGTTCACCATGACACCGTGGCTGCTGGAAATCTCCCCTGTTTGCCGCCTCTCTGCTCCACCATCGAACCGGTGCTCTGGTCATTGTCTCACCTTTTTCCTTTAAGTGAAAATGTGTGTATATACTCCCTCTAGATGCTGCTAAAATTTGAGCTCATGCCATGCCTCCTAGCCCCCGTATTTTTTTCTTCCAACGAGCTACGGGTATGAACAGAGCTAGGTCGTGAGCGAAATTCACTTTATACATTTGATTATTCCTTGGGCACATGATCTTTGTTGTTCTACACGACCAGGCGTTTCATCTCTAGGAAAAACCAAAGCAATCTATTGATTATACACTGAGAAAACCGAGTTTTCCCAACCGCCGTGATTCTCACCGTCGGTCTACCGCCGACTCTCCATTCCTGTGCATTTGAACCACTTTGGCAACCTCTCGCATGTTCCCTATGTTCTCTGGAGCATTTTGGAGGTCTGCCCATGCAAAATAGAGCACCGTAGGGCCCGGCCAACATGGCCGGAACCCTAGGTTCCACCGCCGCCATCACGCATGCGTTTCCGGCCTCCGCCGCCGTGCGCCGATGCGACCATGATGCTCAGCGGCCCAGAATAGGGTTAGGCGGCGAGTTTTGGGAGGGAAGACAGATGGAAAGGCCGTGCCGGTGAGGCGCCGCCACCGCGCACCGCAGGACCCATCGGAGTCCCGAGGTTGAAGAAGGCCCTATGGGGCCGGGCTGTCAACCTCCGAGCCAGGGTCCTGGATCTGGTGTGGGCCGATGATCCAATAAGGCTACAGCCCTCAACCGTGTGGCCCCGTGTGGCTTCAATCTGACTGGTCCATTTTAAACCTGTGGGCCCCCCTTCTTTATTCAAAATTTCCCATTCAAATTTAATTCCAGATTTTGCTCCAACTTTGAAAATCCATATCTCCTAGAATACTTGTACAAAAATTCCTAAATAGATTTTGTTGAACCAAGTTGGCCTATAATTTCAAGTGGTGCACTTGGATCTGTATGAAAATCCCTAATTTGACCTCAATAATTCCGTGAAGCAAAATGCTATTTTAATTAATTCCCGACTCTCAATTCATTCAAAAATCCCAAAACTTGGCCAAATCATTCCAAATAATTCCCTTAAGTTCCATTAAAATTTTAAGATCCATTTGAGTTGACTTGAATAGCCAAATTGTGTTTCCAATCTATATGTACCTAAAAATTTCAAAATGTCCAGAAACTTTTCAGCAAATTGTCCAAACTTGTAAATTAAATATCTCACAGTATAATGCTTAGAAAATTGTGAAACCAATTTTGTTGAGTCTCTCTTGACCTCCTGTAAACATAAAACCAACTTTTCGCCATGTTAAAGTCCCAGATTTCCCATGAAAATTCTGGAAATTGTTTATCTACATTTAATTTTAGACAACATGTACTTCTATGAATTGATTCTAATTTTGGCCAGAACCTCACCTATAGTACCTAGTGCCCTCTGTAGAATTCTCAGAACCAGTGTCCATTAGTTAATATACTTAATTGTGTTTCCATTCAGCTATGTAATAATACAAATATTGATCCACTTGCATTATTCTTTGCATATCAAATAGTTGCCGAGCTCGAGGAGACCCCGGAGCCACTAGAAATCATCAACCCGGAGACTAAGTTTAATCCCGTCTTACAGCGAGGCAAGCCCCGGTTTGCATTTAACAGCGTTTTAAACTTTGATTTGTATCACATTATATGGGTTAGCATGTATGTGCATTAAGTCTAAGTTTTCTTGGAGTTTTCCACATGCATGACCAGAGAACCCATGAGAGAAGGGTAGTTGGTTAAGTCCTCGACGTGTCCATGCTATGATTAATGTTATAGTTGCTTCGATAGAAGTCGAGTAGTTGGAATCTACTCACAAGTTCAGGATTTGGGTTCACATGGGATCGGTCGAGTGAGAGATCCACCTTTCGGTTAAATATGAGACCGGGCATGGAGTAGGAGCAACAGGACATAGGAGCCTTTGAGCTATAGTTGTGCCTGTGTCGGTCAAGGACCAATCTGTGTGCGGCCCTGTTGAGCAAGTTTGTATGTACCAAAGACATACTGGATATATGGGACCCAGTAAACCAATGTAACTTGTCCACCTTAGCATCGAGGCATACCCCACCGCCTTATAGGTGCGGGTTGAGAGCAGCAAGGTGTAAACCTGCCAGCGGGTAGGTCGTACTCCATGTGGGGCCTCTTGCTCGTAGCGGTGGGACCGGTTCGACGTGTAGGTAGCGGGTGAAAGGTTGCCGCATACAACATCAGTGGAGTGTGCCTTTGCAGCTCCGAGTGTGGGTGTATGTGTCGTGCTATTGGGATATCCCTGCATGTGTATATCGATTCGAGTCGCCATCCCTCATGGTTATTGAGTACCACTTGTTCACTCAGTCGTGACGTAGTTAATTATTTGGAGTTGAATATTATTGAACCATGCTTTATGGAATAATTATGTATTGATACTTGTATGTTTAGAACAGGTTGCTCACTCAATTTTAGATTCATGAAGCCTTAATTTGGTGCTAAAAGCTGAAAATAAGGACTAACATGTAGGCGAGACTTTTATTGCAAACTGTTGTCCTATATTACGTATATCCTGCATATAGATTTCCATGCTTAGTGAAGACAGTTAAGTCTTTCCAAGCCTTCATGCTCACGGTTGCTATTTTAAGTTTTTTCTGTAGATAATGACGTATATGATGAAGGGTTTACCGGTGAGCGTTGCTCCCGTCGGGGTACACGGCCGAGTGGGAACCCTACACGCCGCCGTGATGTGATGTGTGTGCTGCTAGTGTGATTTCGTTCGCGGGCTGAACAGAATGACTTTTGCATAGCTTAGGCTTGAGTGTTGAGAGCTATGAACTTATCTTCTGTTGTACTTCATTTTAATATATATTGTTCGTAAAATACAAAGCTTGTATAACACTATCTTGTTTTATGTAATATGATGTACCTTTTTTTGTGTGATGTTGGGTGCCGCATCACACGACACCACCCAATTGCGATTCCTGGAATGTCAGGACTCCAATCCTCACAACGACTTGGGTTGGTCTCTTAACAACGATATCAAAGTTCACAATGTCAAGGTGCTAGACAAGAACGAGTTGAACTTCCTCTATGACACTGCCTATCCATTCAAGGGTCCTTCCACCAACTATTTGAAGCCTTTCTTTGATTTTTTGAACCGAGTACTAAGGAAGACTATTGCACCCAAAGATGGTGATGCGGGAAGCACTTAGGGCTTCCTCCGCAACTTGATGCAAATCATAAGTGGAGATGAAGAATTCGATTTGTTTGATTACATCTACAATGATATATCCAACATTGCTCACACTCCAAATCCGTCCTGTGGATATGCCCCCTATATTATGTTTATGATTGAGAAAGTCACAGGATTGGATTTTGTCAAGGATGTTCCTCACACCAAGCTCAAACTTCAAGTACCTACAACTCCTCCTCCACTATCCACCTCTACAAGACAGCGTTCCACTCGTAGGTGTCTCATCTACCGCAACTCGCTCATCCTCAAGAGGTTCTAACAGTGGCATTTTGAAGATGCTACGTGCCATATTCACCTCTTGTCACAAAGTGGAGGTTAAGCAACATGATGAGAGGCGGGCAAGGAAGAGACACTCTCAATACATGAAGGGAATGTGACTGCCATATGTCAAAAGCTCAAAATCTCACCTATTTGCTCCCCAGAAGTTTCAGAAGACTCAGATGAAGATTTCACTGAGATGCCAACACTTACAGATGATGAGATATATTTCTTTGGTATTGGTCCATCCATTCGATCTACTGCTCGTCAAGCAAGTGACAATGATGATAATGTTGATGAGGAGCAAGACAGTGAGAGGACACGGAGTGGGGAAAATGCGGATCAAGAAGATGAAGATGACGAGTAGCTTTTCTCAGTTTTCCCTTTTCTGTGTCTTGATGCCAAAGGGGGAGAGATTTAGAGGGAGTAGGTTAGTTTTTATCCTTAGATTTGTTTGGTCATGGAGGACTATTTTAAAAACTTATAATGTTTTATGTTTGAGTCCTATTATGCTTTATGTAAGAATTTGCCTATTATGCTTTAATGTTCATGTTTGATGCTTATTATCATATCTCCATAATAATTGTTGATTAAGCTCATCATATTGTTATTTATATTCATCACAATTATTGCTCACACACACTTGATAGGCAACCACCATAAAGAGTGCATATATGTGAAGTAATTCATGCTCACAACTTTTGTTACTCATATGTGCACACTTTATGAAAATCAAGCTTTTACTCTTATTTGTGTAATCTCAAAATGGGTGTCATCAATCACCAAAAAGAGGGAGATTGAAAGTGCATCTAGGCACATCCTTGTGGGTTTTGGGTGATTGATGGCAAACAAGTGAGATCCTAATCAAGTTTGTTGAGATGAGAACGGGTTTTGGAGAATAGAACTAAAGGTGCAAAAAGGTGGAAAATGAATATCAAGAAAGGGAAGGCACAAGTGAACTAAAGGTGCAAAAAGGTTAAAAATGAATATCAAGAAAGGGAAGAGCACAAGTGAAAAAAGATGCAAAACGTAGTCCTAAATTTGTAGGTTGTGTGTGAGAGACACACCCCCAAGAGCTCAAGTCGTTGCGGAAAGAATTAGAGCTATAACACAATTCAAGTTGCAGGAATAGAGGACTAGTCCAGCCCAAGAGAGGACTAGTCCGGTCTCTCACAGTATCACAATAGGACTAGTTCTGTTTCACAGAGGACTAGTTTGTTCTATCACAGTACCTCATAGAGGACTAGCTCGGTTTCATAGCGGACTAGTCCGTTTTCTCACAGTTCCAAAAGAGGACTAGTCTGGTGGTTGAGAGGACTAGTCTGATTACCTTTCCAGACAAAACGGACTAGTCCAGTCTTCAACGGACTAGTCTGGTTCACTCACATAAACTCGGGTTTCCTAGTGTGTTGCACTTGTCCACGCATAAATCACTCAGCACACCGGACTTGTCCTGTCCATAACGGACTAGTCCAGTCGTTCAGATCCAAATGGTAACATTTCTAAATGTCTATAAATAGGTGATCCATGACCTCATAACAGTAATCTAAGAACCCTAGCACCGCCACTTCATCCAAAAGCTCAAAAACACTCCTCTCCACACATTCTAAGGCCCTAAGAGTCAAATCTTTGGGAGTTGGCAATTGGGAAAATGAGAGTGGTGATCTTATCGACATTGAGCTATTGGGTTTGATTTCTCACACACTCTGTTGGTTATTGTGTAATTATTTGAGTGTGTTGATCGCTCTTTTCATTTGTAATTTTATTGGAGCCCTCAACATGTGAAGTTGCCCCACCAACTCGATGATTACCCGTGATAGTGGAATCAAGTCGGCCTTGTGTGGTGACTTGAAGAGGGAAAAGAGTTTGAAGAGACCCAGCTCTGTGTGGGCTTCCTCAACAAGGAGTAGATCTCTTTGGTGAGATCAAACCTCGGTAAAAATCATTTGTCTCGTGTGCTCTTGATACATACTTTTCATTATCATCACTATCTAGGGCATAGACTTGATCATACTTACAACTTGTGTTAGTCTTGTATTCCACGTGCAAATCATTTACCTTAACAGTTGCTAGAGTTGTTAGTACAATTTACTACATTCCGCTATGAGAGACTCAAAGGAAACATATAAGAGATCTCAATTTGACAGTTGTGCTTACTCACACCGGACAAGTCCTTACTCACACCGGACTAGTCCTACCTTCCTAGCTTTAATAGGTTTTGCTAAGTGTTTCAAGAAAAATTCAAAAGCCTATTCCCCCCTCCCCTATAGGCCACATTCAATTGGTATCAGAGCATGTTCTCCATCTATGAGACTCACCTCTCGGAGAGATAAAATGGCCTTAGAGAAGAACAATTAGATCCCAAAGGTGCCCAACACCAAAGATGAACATGACACAAAGGCATTCAATATACTCAAGGAGAACAAACACGATGATGAAGAAGTGCGTCAACTCAAGGCTCTTCTAAGGAAGAAACTCCTAAGCAAAAAATGCACGGAAGAAGACGAGGAGCCGATAGGAGTGGTTGTCAAGACTACTCCCGATATCCTTATAATTATGATCGTCTTAATTCTAAAAATTATTATCTTCCAATTCCTATCGGGAGACCTCCATATTTCGATGGAAATAATTATACCATGTGGAAGTATAATATGAAAATGCATCTTATCTCCTTAAACCCTAGTCTTTGGCATGTTGTGTGTACAGGTGTAGATATCCCGGACATCGACAATGAACTCACTCTGGAGCAAGAACAAGAGATTCACCACAACGCACAAGTCGTCGCAGTGATCACTTCTTCCTTGAGCCACGAAGAGTTTACCAAGATTGATGGACTGGAGAGTGCCAAAGAAATATGGGATACACTCAAGACTGCCCATGAAGGAATCTCTTAGTTCGCGAAGCGAAAATTGAAATGCTTGGAGGAGAATTGGAAAGATTTGCCATTGAGGAGGGCGAATCACCTCAAGAGAGGTACAATCGAATGAAGGCACTTATCAAGAAGATTCGTGCCTATGGAAGGAAGAAGTGGACTGCCATGAGGTGGTCAAAAGGATCATTAGAGCATTTATGCCAAGGAATGTCACTCTTTGCTCGATGATCTGAGAAAGTCTGGGGTTCCAATCAAAGATCACCTTGGTGCATGTCACTGTTGTTGGCGATACGACAACCTCCCTACCTTCATAGACCAGCCCTGGATGTGATTGCAGCTGATCTTTTCCTTGTAACCATTTCATCGAGCATCAGGGCTGCAACCTTGTCATGATATAATTTTGCACAAATTGGGACTATCCTTGGCCCAATTCTCATTGCTATAGTGTCATTGACATGTTCCCATTACTGACCAGCACTGAACATCAACACACTTGATTTGGCCTTGTAGACAGTTCATCGAACAACTTGGCTGCACCTTTGAACCGAACAAACTTGCATCAATTCAGAGCTAACCTTGGACAAACTGTCGTCGCTGCTGTGTCAATGATGTGTTCCTGCATTTCATCCATCACACACATCACTCGCCTCGCTGGTTGGGAACAGGCACAACTCGGAACGTCATAATGATGCCATGAAGATGATAGCATCAGGACAGCACAAGTCAAACCGACACGAGCACGCACACGGGCTTGTCGGTGGTGCATCGGTGGACTTGGAACGTGCTGCAGAGGTGCTGTGAGGTAGATATGCGGCAGCGATGTCGCGAACGTTCGGCGTCGCGGAGGAAACGTCGTGGACAGGAGTCACCGCGGTGCGAAAGGCACGCCGCCGAGAAATGCTGCATTGCAGCGGGCACGGGCGAGGTGCAGCGGTGATGGCAGCATGGAGCATGGTGGGCGCCGTACAAGTTGCAGAGGAGAGGAGCAGTTGCTTGGTGAAGTGCGAGCAGGCAAACTGCATGACCGTGGTGCGCCTGCGTGGGCCGCGAGCAGAGGGGGCGAGCCGGCGGTCGGCGTGGAGAGGGACGAGCAGAAGGCGGCCATGGCACACCGGCGGAGGGCCAGGCGCGCAGTGGAGCTGGAGCGCGCGCGGTGCAACGAGGAGGCGCAGCAGTGACGCGCGCAGCTGGGGCGAGGGGCGAGTGGGGTTGGCGGCGCCGGGAGAGCGTGCGGCTGCAGAACATGGCTGGAAGCTATGGCACAGATGGGCGCGGAGGGAGGCGCGACACGAGCGCGCGGCAGTGGCGGCGCAGGGTGCATGGGGGTTGCAGGCGGGGGCGGAGCGGGGAGGCGAGCCGGCGGCCGGCGTGGGGTGGCGTCGCGGGCGGCCGGGCGCTCGGTCAGGAGCGTCGTGGAGTAGGGTCATGATGAGGCACGACCGGGGAAGAAGCAAAATAGTTTCTGTACAGGGGATAGTCTGACCTGTGGGCCCCACCAATTGATCTTATCCACTTTTTCTTTTCCCCAGATTCAAAACCATGTTTAAATGAGCTCAATGTACAATAAAATGGGGCTGGTTATTTGATATGTGGATAATCCAATTTGTGAACCAAATTTGAGAATTAAATCAATTAAATTTCAAATTTGAATTTGAATTTGAAAGCACCCTAGGCTTTTGTTTTTATTATTTATATATTTTCTTTTCTAAAAATCAAAAGAAATCCTAAATAATTGGTCTTAATCAATTAAGGGTTCTAAGCCCACCATTTTGTAAATTCAAACTTTAGGCTCAAATTTGTTTGGATTTTTATCCTTTGCACGATTTGATTTTTATTCCTTACGGACCCAAATTTCTAATTGGTGCCACGAGTCGAAGTAGATAGAGAGCACGTGGGTACAATCGGGGTCGACGATAAGGACAACATCAAAACTAGCTTGTGCGTGAAGCATCATTGGCACACACATCGAGTCGGCTCTTGATAAGTATGAGTAGAGGAGGAAACCAAGCGACGTTTGATGAGAGCTGACTGGTGGGCCAACCGATAAGTGGGTCCCACCCATGATATTATTCTCACTGGTCCAAACAAAAGATTAGGATGGAAGTTCTCGAAGATACTACACATCATCAATGTAGCTGGGAACTCCATAATGTTGCTCAAGTCGATGTTGGAACTTGAGTTTTAATTAACATTCGAATTGTTGATCTTTTATGTGGAATATTCCAGTTAAGGCTTTAAGTTTTAACAAGTTCCTATTTTTAATGAACATTGGTTAACTCACATAGTACATGTGAGTTTGGATTTCCAAATCTTTTTCAAAATTTTTAAGTTCGCATTTTTGCATTTTTGTTCTTCCGAAAAGCGGGCTTTTACAATCCTTCCCCCTTAAAGGAATCTCGTCCTGAGATTCTATCAAGTAGAATAACATAAATGAGTAGGGAACGATCCGTAAGAGAGGGTCATTGACTAAGGAAAATGACAATGCCCTTATAGACTTGGGTTCTACGAAGTAGTGATTATCTTAAGGCATCTTATGAAATTCTAAAGTTTGCTTTTGGTGATTCCAGTCTTCAGGTTGAAAATCTTGACAGGTTGCTCGATATGACGATCTCACGTCGTAAAACTTTCACATCTATTACTAAACTTTTATCGTTGTCCTCTTACACTGGCATGACATCTTGTCATGTCCTAGTCTTGACTTGAAGAATCAGCACTTGTTCTTTCACCTCGATAGTCTGAAACTATCTTAGTATTGGTTTTTGGTTGCTTGCTTCATTTTTGCATAGGTATTTACAACTTCATGTGATATTTTCCCCTGACATGAGTTACGATGGTTTACGAGGTTAAACAACAATCAATAATCTCATTTGATGTTTAGTCAACCATAGGATCCCTTAGCTGTAGCATAAGAGTAGCAAAGCACTCAACACTCTTATGTGATCAAAACAGCAGAAATACTGAAGATATGGCGACTACGAGTCTTTTGGGTATATCAACATCTTCAAACAATAGAAATAGAAGCTAAAGACTCTTCGCGGTGGCATATGAAGATTTACGGATTAAGTATCCTCACATGCTCCCAACACCGCAAAGAACACAATCATATGGTAACTACAAGGTTATCAAGGTATCAAGGTTACCATATACCAAGTCAAGAACTTATAGGAACTTCAAGGAGTTTCGCGAGGTTGATAATCAAACGGAACCTTTGCGAGTAATGAGAATCATAGATTGTACAAGGTTGATCATCTAAGCGGTGATCACACGATGAAGAACGGTATAATTGCAACAATCAAAGCACTTGAACCTAAACAAGTCAAGGACATAAGTTGAAGTGTCCGTTTAGTTGCAAAGGGGGTTGATTGATCGGTTGGCCAGGTATCACTTAATGAAAGAGAGATCAACCATATAAGAAGTCAAATGAAGATGGTGAAATGATTGTAGTCATTAGACACCTTGGAATAGTCTGAATGGAACTACATAATCTTGCTCTGAATTTTAGTATTATCATGCATTCTATCATTCGTACTTTATTGGTAATGATGCTTCATGATACGTCATATGTTGTATGGTGCAATGAATATGCACATGGTATGGTGCAAATGGTGCATATGTATGGTGCTAATGGTGCATATGTATGGTGCACATGTATAGTGCAAATGGTGCACATGTAGGGTGCAGTAGCTTTTATAGTTTGAGCAATACTAAATGAACCACACAAACAAAACTCAAGTACTGTCTGATGATTTGCAAGGATTGGATACCGTGGTCGTGAAAGATACTCAACAGGTGATGTCTCTTCCATGGCTCGACCACGATCAGAAATTCACTTTTAAGAGCATTGACAAGGAACGCGGAAAGTATACCACGGTCTTGATCTTTCAAAAGCTTGTTAATATTCTAATCAACTTAATGGCATCTTCATCTATGTCTTGGATGTACCTGTTGACTTGAGGAGTATCTTCAACAAAAGAAAAACAACTAACTATATGTCGAAGGTTATCCCTAGACACCTGGTCGAGATCACTAGACACATCTCTAGTGATACTTCACTTAACCTTTGCTTCGATCAGTCAGGAGGAACGTATATCCTTCTCGATCACTTTAGTGAAGTTGAAATCACACTCTTCTTAGAGTAACTCAATCTGCTGGTGGAGGTTGGATCCTCTTGAAGATGTAATCTCACTTGTTTGCGTTGTGGTTGACACAACTCAGTGTGCCAAAGAGTGCTAGTTGAACACTACAGTTACTTGAGTGCTCACCTTCCCCCTTAAAGTTTTGAACTAGGATGTCGAAGCGTACCCTAAACAATCCTCATGGGAACACGAGATGCATCTCGAGTAATTGTGACTTGCGCTCAAAATCACAAGAGGTGATGTGACAAGTCACATAAATCAAACACTAGTATGTCTATCCAAGAAAAAGAGCTTCAAATGAGTTAAACACTCTACTCTACTTGGTAAATAGTTGATTCCCAACTCTTGATTTGTTACGACACTCCTCGAGTTGAAATCGAGAACCGAATGCCTAACAAAACCCAAAAGTTTCAAACTGGCCAAGCTGTTGTGACCAAAGACCAGTCTGGACGCAAATTCGATTTTGATCTAGTTAATGGAAAATTCAGATCTTGAGGTGAATAACAAAGTTAAAGTAAACTTCAATACCTTTATAAAAAGTATTGGTTTGCACCTAGATCATTTCTGGTTTGCATGTTATACTATTATAAATTTGGCAGAATTTTCTGGCACTTTCAGCAGAACTTGCTTAAAAAGTAGCAGTTTTGATCCAACGTTTCCATACAGTTCTATCCCAAATCTGGAGAAATTATTATCGACAAATTTGTAGACACTGTAATAGGATTTACAGAAAGTACTTCTTTGTCTTAATATCAGTTATCGTTTAAGAGAAATGCATTTTTAAGGTTTCCTAAAATTTCAGCATTCAGAATGTGATGTTCAGTTCAGATTGACAACTTTGCATTCAAACTCGATTTAGAATAGGTAGATGAAATTTTTAGGTCTAGAGTTGAATAGATAACTTGTAGAAGACTTTTAAAGATTTCCAAAGACTACTCATTTGACCTTATAGCACTTCTGGTTGAGGAGATATTGCCTTTGCAAGTTGACAGTTTTTCTAAAAATTTGGTCAGCACCTACTTTGTTTATGGCTGATCTTGTCTGCAATTTTCAGATATATAGACATAGACATTTGCAAAAATTGTTGCATAAATCCTCATGATTTAATAAATGTAAAACACACATTCATCCAATGATTCTATTCGAAACTAAGATCAAAACCATAACTGAATACAAACCTGCGAGATTCTGAACTGCCAATACACCTTAAACGATACTTCGATTTAAACCCAGTTATTATGAGATTTAGCCTTAGAGTCACATAGAAACTTTATAGAGGACTCCTTAATATTTACAGAAATGTATAGACTTGCCTAGTTCAAATTTCTAGACTGGAAGATATGCCAGTTCAAAGTTCACCGATAATCTGAATAGTGTAGTTAGTACCAGCACAGAGTACCAGTTTCAACTCCCTATTTCAAATAATTCTGTACCGAATCTGGAAATACTTTGAACTACAAAATGGTAGAATAGATCCTTCCCTTTCCGAAAATGCATCACAAAGGCCTAGAAGAGTTTTCGGCAAACAGATGTGGTAAAAATACAGATGCTGATCCACTAAAGCAAAGAACAGCAACAGTTGTAGTTAAGAGTGCTTTTTCATCTTCTTCATTTGGTTTTCTGGTTTGGAGTTCAACAGAAGATGTAGAGAAGACCCTACAAGCTTTCTAAAAAGTATATTTGCCTCCATATCCCTTCTGGTTGAAGAGATATGGATTTTTGAAATTGGACAATGTGCCCCGGATTTCTAACGAAATTCTGACAGGACTTCATTTGTTGTGGCTGATTTGGTCACTGATTTCCAGGTAGAGAACATCAAAGTTTGATAGCAAATTATATTACAAACTTATTGTACAGGTCACAAGGTTTCCAGAAATGTATTACACAAAGTTATTCGACGATTCTAACACGAGTTATGGTCGAAATCGTAACCATGTACAGATCTGTCCCGATCTGGTCCAGATTTGTTAGAGTTTGTAACTTTGAGTTTTTCCTTGAGTTACATGAGGATTCTGACCTGGAGTTCAGTGGAAAAGTTATGGATGACTCTATACTTTCCAACCAGGTATTATAGACCTTCACTGGCAAAGTCTACAATGAGTTATGGTTAAAATGGTGAAAGGCTCAGAACAGATTCAGATTTGGTCCAGCTTCGACAGAGTTTAAGAATTACACTTTTGGAATGGATTAGCAATGAGTTTGCTCTCGAGGTGAACAGGAAACATCTAGAGGACTTCCTAACCTTTCCAACCGAGTAACATACACCTAGATTGGTTGAATAACCTAGGAGATATGGCTCTATGAAATTCACCCAAAATCTGAATAGAGCTGGTCACAGCTACCTAGTGTACCAACTTCAACTCAGGATTGGAATTTGCTAAGTGCCGAATTGGAAGACACTTCGCCTGACCATCTTGGAGAACATCTTACCCTATTTCCAAAACTGTATCACAAGGGTAAAGGAGAGTTTTATACAGAAGGATATGGTAAAACACTGAGGCTAGTTCATGAGATCAAGGAGGTGGATAAATGTTGGTTTCCATGGATTTGGACCGGTTCAAAGTGCTTTCCTGTCCAAATTGTCCAAGGAAAAAGTCGTAAAGGATTTGAAGACCTTCTTAACCATATAGCATACTATTATGTTCTAAGAAGTTTAACTAGAAGTACCTCTTGACATAATGGAGCTAGATTCTGTCAAGAGTATACCAAAACCTTAATCTTCCGCCTTCTTCGCATTGCAATTTCCCGTGTCGACACTTTGACCCTAACTTACCAGCGACTGGTAGTTGGATCTTACAAGATGATAATGAAGTCACTGTTTCGTGGGGGGTGGTCGAAGTATCAAATGTGATACTGACGGTACTACATGCCTTACCAAAGTAAAAAATCTAACTGGTATATCTGGATACGTCTATAGGTGGCTCTATTATTGTTCACTCGCGGGTCGCTACCGTAGTCAGTGTAGCTGCAGAAGACAAACAATCCCCTTTCACGCCTTCACACCTCAAGGGTGGCACGGGGAAACACGACAGGCAGTCACAATAATATATATGAAAGTAAATGCATACGACTTTGGTGTGAGTCGCCCTCGAGCGAAGTCATGTATCAAGGTACATGGTTGTACTACATCTGTACAGCAAAGACACCCGCATGAACCGGCTTATACACGCTCGGGCACATGTGTTTTGCATGCTCCCATAGAACATGAATAGTTCTAGAGATGCATACTATCGAGTTATCCACCACCCGATGGGGGCTCCCACTAATTTTGTGTCACGCTGGGGTACCGCGTGTCATATGTTCTCAGAAACATGGAAAGCTTCAGAGACTCGTATTGACTTTCCGTGCAAAGCCACGGAAACATCACATACCACATCTTGTATGCAGAGCTTGCCGAGATTGATCCGCTCTCAATGGCATAACTTACCTCTTACCTTGAAGACGGAGCGTCGTTACAAAATAATATAATAAGTAAGTTTGTTCACCACCTTTATAACTTATACTAGTTATAGTCCTTAATGGGCATATAGCTAATCCTCACTCGAGTACTTCGGAGTTCTCAAAAATAGCTCTTTTCGAGCATGCTATTCCCAATGAAGCTCTGATACCATGTTTGTGGGGATGGGGTCCCGACGTCCAAGGATCTCATTGGGTGGTGTCATGCGATGCGGCACCTAACAGCACACACGAGAAGAATTACCAAAACATACAAAGTTTTCATTTCATAAATATAATTATAGTTTACAAAATAGTGTACAATAGAGGTACACACGCAGCGGAACTACATACTCATATTCTCACCTATCTAAGCATGAGAGAAGACGTCTATGCCCTAGGACGTCTCTCACTAGCAACATCATGATCATCCAGCAGCGGCGTGGTCCACACAAGATTCTTCTCAACACCTCGAGGTCTCATGTACAACCTGAGCAGCAGAAATAAACTAATACCTGCAAAAATCGTTAAAGTGCAACCGTGAGCACAAGGCTCAGCAAGACTGACCCGTCTCGCTAGACATATGCAAAGTAAAGTCTAACCATAGGTAAGGAATAGCATAAATAGACTCGCCTACAAGTGGATCCTTATAGTATGTTTTAAGTAGCAAATGACATTCCTCAGGCACGACATATCATAGACTCCAAAATCAAACAAGAAACACTTTGTCGATGATATGTCATGCACAAAGCACATAATGCTATTACAGGTTAAGTATTTGGAAATTATAAACTTTTAATTGTGCTATCTCTAAGCCACACAAAGTTGCAAAACAATTATAATTCAATACATCATATTCTTCCGGCTTCTTCAATATTTACTACGTCACGGCACAGTGAACAAGCGGTACTCAAACCGCGAAGGACGGTGATTGCAATAAGGACACACCCGAATAACATGTCACGTACACCCATGCCTATGGAGCGTGCCGTGCTCCTCACCACGTCATATGCAGCCACCTTTCACAAGAGAACTCAAACGCCAAATTGGTCCCACCATCGCGGGCATAAGGTTCCCGAACGGAGCGTGTCTGTGCCCGCCGGCGAATTTACACCTTACTACCCTCAGCCCACCCCTATCAACAATGGGCTATGCCTCGACATCCAAGTTATCAAGTTACATCAGTTTCCTGGGTTCCATATGCCCAATATGCATCTGGTACTGTTCAAACTTGTCTAACAGGGCCGCACATGGATCAGTCCTCAATCGACACAAGCAGGGCTACGCACGTGAGACCACATCTCACTGCATCCTATCCTGCTACTCGGTCTCCAATTCATATTTACAAACCATTATTTGCTCAAATCCATCCCATGTGATGAAATCCTATCTCGCGAGTAGATTCCAACTACTCGACTTCTACCGGACTCCTAAAGACATAAGCATGGCATTTTCTACTCGTCAGACTGTAGACCTACCCAATACTCCATGGGATTTGTGGGTCATGCAAGCGGAGTAACAAGCACCTTAGCCCTAATGCACAAAATCATCCTAGACATTAGTGATACAAATATAAAATTTGAAATAACGCTTAAATGCAAACCGGAGCTTGCCTTAGTTTGCGACTCGATTAAATGTCAATGGTCAGTGGTCTTCTTCCGGGACTCCACCAAGGACTTCAAGATGGTGACTCCTCGGCTCCTCCTCCATGTGAAGCTCCTCGTCGATCATCTCATCACGTTTCCTATTGACATGGTTATGCATATAAGAAAAACATTGTAATATAAGAATAGACCCAATGTGGTTCTATACACCTTAAGATAGAGAGGCTTGACTAGGAGGGACAGAAATGTCTCTGTTCTGTGGAGAAACAGGGGATGAGTCAAGGTGGTCATAGTAGTGTCGAGGTACGAATTGAAAGGTGCAATGTAAGCACACATTGCCACTTAGCAATCAACACATGGAGCTATGCTACACAAGAGCGATGATACTGACTGGTGAAGAAGTGTTCGACTAAATAGTGTAAGGATGACTATGAATCAAAAAGAAAGTTCATAAGCTAGTGAAGGAAGTAAAGTGAGGTTCTTGCTGAGTTTTACCCGAATGTTAAGAAGGTTTGTTTCCCTCAATTTGGTTATGTCGAAACTCATTCCTATGTGTCTTGGTGTGGCGTTGAATGAACAGAGTAGCAGCAGCAGCAATAGACATTCCACCTTGCATCATGGTCGAGTAAAGATCTTTCAAGAACCAGGACCGACACGCCACTTGGTGGAGGAGTCCCATCTTACTGAAACATATCACACGAATGCACGTCCATCGCCGGCACCACCTTGACAATCTTGGCAAGTATTCCATCGAGCACCTTGAGTGTATTCTCGACCCAGTGAATTTTACTCCAATCAAAGATCACCTTGGTGCATGTCACTGTCGTTGGTGACACGACAACCTCACTACCTTCATAGACCAGCCCTGGATGTCATCGCAGCTGATCTTCTCCTTGTAACCATTTCATCAAGCATCAGGGCTACAACCTTGTCATGATATAATTTTGCACAAATTGGGACTATCATTTGCCCAATTGTCATTGCTATAGTGTCATTGAAATATTCCTGCATTACTGACCAGCACTGAACATCAACACACTTGGTTTGGCCTTGTAGACATTTCATCGAACATCTTCGTTGCACCTTGCAAGTGCATCTAGGATCCCCGTGGTTTTTGGATCAATGATGATGACAATTAAGTAACTAATGAACTCAGTGATCTTAAGAACAGGTGTGGACTCAAGTGGATACACAAACCCTCAGAAAGGAAAAGGATGGAAACGGCGGTATCGACTCGAAAAGTAGAAACTAGGGTTTCTAGTGTGTCGAGTTTAGACTAGCCGTATATGGATGAGGGTGTGTGCGTAAAGTGTATTGAGATCAAGTTGGGAGCTCAAAGCGGTTTAGAGATCAAAACCCATTGAGAGAAGAGTGCTAGAGTAGTCTGGCAGGAGAGGTCGGACTAGTCCGTGTTGGTGGACGGACTAGTCCGCTCCTAGCCGGCCTAATCCGTTTTCAGGTGGACCAGGAGGTTCTGACTCACTTCGGACTAGTCCGTAGTGGGACGGACTATTCCAGGGTAGTCATGGTGTGGGTTTTCGGGACTAAGTCCCAAAACCCAGACGTGTCCATTTTAGGCCGGACCAAGAGGTCCTGACTGAGATTGGACTAGTCTGTTGTGGGTGCGTACTAGTCTGGGTCTGTGAGAGTTGGGTGCTTTAGCGACTAAGTCTGGGAGGCCGTACTAGTCCGCCCTAGGGGCCGCACTAGTCTGTGGTCTCCAGACTAGTCTGTTTTCACACAGAACAAAAGGCTCTGTGTGAGATCGGACTAGTCTGGTTTGGACCAGACTAGTCCGTTATGAAGTGACCGTTTGAACTTGATTTTGGCGGGTAGCGTGATGATTGCCACGTAGTGTGGCAGTTGTCAGGGACGCCAGTGGTCCCCAAGGTCTGACTAGTCTGGGCCACAGACCGGACTAGTCCGCCCATCTGTTGAAGTCAGCGGTATGGGCTTAGATCCTCTATAAATAGAGGACCCTCAGGTTCATTTGAACCCTCTCGAAACCCTAGTGCCACCACAGCAAACTTTGAGCCTTCAAAAGCCTCTTTCTTGCCTACTTTCCCTCAAAAACTAATTCTTGTGTGGATTAGGGTTTAGTGAGGTGAAGAAGAGGAAGAACACCGCTCTTTGGCTCTCGGTTTGATCTCTTGCACTTGTTGAATCTTTGTGATCTGTGGCTTGAGTTGTTCTTTGTGATTTGTGATCATATTTGTGGTGGGATCCTCAGATTGTGAGAAGCCCCAAAGAATCTTGTATTCACCCTTGTGATAGTGGAGAACCGGTTTGGCCCTAGTGGCAAACTGAGTGAGGGAAGGGTTGTTGAACCCGGTCCTCCGTGGACTCCTCAACGGGGACGTAGATTCCTGTGTGGGGTCGTACCTCGGGATAAAATCCTTGTGTCCCTTGTGTACTTTGCTTTCATCTATCACACATTGCTTCTAGGGTTAGCTTTACCGTTTTTCGTTCATCGTTTTCATTTCACTGTGATCCTTAGCTTCATACTTGCTCTATAACTTGTTAAGGTTCATTGAATCATCCTAACACATTTCGCATCATGAAAACCCAACTAAAACTTGTTAGAAACTCTTTTTAGGTTTTCCCTGCAGGTGAACCGGACTAGTCCGCCCCTGGACCGGACTAGTCCGCCCCCTAAGTACCGATTTTATTTTATTAAGTCATTTCAGGTAGATTAGCCTATTTAGCCCCCCCCCCTCTAGGAAACTTTCAATTGGTATCAGAGCCGAACTCTCCCAAAGAGTCTAACAACTCGGAGAGAAGACGGCCGGAGTGGGGAATGACCAAGTCTCGACCAATGAGGTCCAAGCAACCCATGAGGAGATGGTTGTCTACCAAGACAAATTGACGGATGACAAAGAGACTCGCCATCTCAAGGCAAAACTTCAAGAGAAGTTGAAGATTCCAAAGGTTGACTCTTCAACCTATACAACAGGTGGCACAACCCACGACAACCAACAAGGCTACAACTATAAACCCCTCGTCTCCAACAACCACTACCTCTCCATCCCATTGGGGAAGCCTCCCCAATTCGATGGAACCGACTATGGGATGTGGAAGCATAACATGAAGATCCACCTCGTGCCACTTAGCCCTTCATTGTGGCAAATTGTGTTGACCGGGGTGCATATCCCAAAGAATAAGGAAGACATCACTCCAGAGCAAGCCGTGCTCCTTCACCGCAATGCCCAAGTGCCCGGAGTGATTATCTCGTTTCTCTCAAGAGATGAGTTCAACCGGGTAGATTGACTTGAGGTGGCCAAGGATATTTGGGACACCCTCAAGGCGGCTCATGAAGGCAACCGGGTCGTGAAGGAGGCAAAGATTGAGCTCATTGAAGGAGAGCTCGGAAGGTTTGCCATTATGGATGGTGAATCTCCCCAGGAGATGTACAACCGCCTAAAGCTCCTCATCAACAAGAGTAGATCATATGGCTGCACCAAGTGGACCGACCATGAGTTAGTGAAGTGGATGATTCGGGCATTCATGCCTAGAAACGTCTCTCTTTGCTCCATGATCCGAGAAAGCCCAGGGTTTTCTCAAATGACCCCAGAGGAGGTCCTAGGAAGGATCATCAACCACGAGATCATGGAGAAGGAGGCGCTCTTCTACAATGATCTCGAAAGGTTCACCGCCTCGAAGATCAAGGATGTTGCATTTAAAGCAACATACTCCTCAAAAGAGCAAAAAGAAAGTGATGAGGAGAGTTTCGACACCGATGAGGAAGAGGTCCTCTTCATCAACAAATTCAAGAGGATGATGAGGAGAAGGAGAGGGGGATACAACAACGAGAGCAAGGGCAAGGAAAAAGCAAGGCCCAAAACAAAGAGAGCTTGCTACAATTGTGGTGAGTACGAGCACTTCATTGTGGATTGTCCACATGAAGAGGGCAAAAAGAAGAAGGAGGGCAAGCCTCAAGAAAAGAAATTCTTAAAGAATAAGAGGCCCTCCGATCATGCTCACTTGGGCAAGGAATGGGACTCTAATGATGAGTCCTCCTCCAAAGACGAGGAGAAGGTGGCAACCATAGCCATCGGGAGGAGCTCCAAGGGAAGCAAGCTTTTCCCCAACCTCGACGACTACAAGCCAACATGCCTCAAGGAAATAGAAGGAAGGCGAAAGGTTACTTCTCACTCATCCTCCTCCATATATTCCCGTGATTAATTTGATAGTGCTAGTGAAAATGAACACATGCTTAAGGATATAAGTAAGAGCACTTTGTATAGAATGAAATTGCTCTCGGATGAAATCTTTGAGAAGGAGGAGCTCATATATAGGCAAGAGGACATGCTCATCCATGAAAAAGAGAGATGTCAAGAGCTTATTGAGCTCCTTGAGCTTGAGAGAGAGAAGAGCAAGGCATTAGAGCATGAACTTGCTCTAAGCAAGAAAAATTGCTCAAGTCTTGAGGAGACAACCATTGGGCTCAAGGACGAACTTGGCAACTTGGAAAAAGTTAACAATATCCTTGAAACTCATGTTGAGTCCCTCAAGACTAATGTAGCCTCTTCCTCCAAAAGCTCATCCTCCTCAAAGGTTGCATCCGAAGTAATCTCCACTTGCAAATGTTCAAACTTGATCCTTAAATTAAAGGATGAGCTTAAGTTGACTCAAGGCAAACAAGCACCTAAGGGTGGCATCTTTGACAAAGAGAAGGTGGCGTATGCACGAAGTGCATACACAAACACAAGACCTCCCTATGTCAAGGATGGTCTTGGTTATACTAGAGGTGGAAAGCAAAATGCTAAAACCTCCAAGTTTGGCAAAGACTTGATTGTCTTTGTCAAGGGAAGCACATCCCCAACTAAAATTGGGAAGAACATTTAAACTAGCAATAAAATGCCTAAAACTGAACCGCATCCTCTCTTTCATGATTTTGATGCATCTTATGTCCTAATGAGGAACAAGTATGGCAAAGTATTTGCTAGATATGTTGGTCCACTCTGCAAGAGCCCAAAGCCTTGCATGTGGGTGCCCAAGTGTCTCACTACTAACGTCAAAGTACCCAACTCCACTTGGGTACCTAAAAGGAAGGCATAATCTTGTTTTGTAGGCATACTCCTTCGGTGGATCGAAATGGGTGCTTGATAGTGGATGCACAAACCACATGACCGGAGAGAGGGAAATGTTCGTGGAGTATGAGCAAAATGATGATCCAAGTGAAGGGATCTTCTCTGGGGACAATAGTCGAGGGAAAATCCTTGGCTCCGGTAAAATCATTATTTCCCCTCAACATTCACTTTCTCATGTTTTGCATGTTGATTCTTTAGACTATAAACTATTGTCCATATCACAACTATGTGACAAGGGTTATAATTGTGTCTTTACTAATGAGGGTGTGAGCGTCCTTAGAAGAAGGGATAACTCAATAACTTTTAAGGGTGTGCTCAAGGGAAAGCTTTATCTTGTGGATTTCTCTGGGGATAAAGCTCAACTTGACACATGATTAAGGGAGAAAACCAACAATGGGGTGGCTTTGGCATAGAAGGCTAGCCCATGTTGGGATGAGGAACTTACAAAAGCTTCTTAAGGGTGAGCACATCTATGGCTTGAAGAATGTTGTGTTTGAAAAGGATAGGCCCTGTAGTGCTTGCCAAGCGGGGAAGCAAGTAGGAGCTCAACACCCGTCCAAGAACATCATGACGACAACAAGGCCTTTGGAACTGCTACCATGGACCTTTTCAGACCAATAACCTACATTAGCATTGGCGTTAACAAATACAGTCTTGTTGTTGTTGATGATTTTTCTCGTTTCACTTGGGTATTTTTCTTGCATGATAAGGGTGAGACTCACGGTGTCCTCAAGAGGTTCTTAAGGAGAGCTCAAAATGAGTTCACCTTAAAAATCAAGGCTATAAGAAGCAACAACGGCACCGAGTTCAAGAACACACAAGTGGAAGAGTTCTTGAATGAGGAGCGCATTAAGCATGAATTTTCAGCCCCCTACTCCCCTCAACAAAATGGGGTGGCAGAACGGAAGATTAGGACACTCATTGAGATGTCAAGGACGATGCTTGATGAGTACAAGATGTCGGAACGGTTTTGGGCAGAAGTGGTTAACACGGATTGCCGCGCCGTCAACCGGTTGTACCTCCACCGCCTCCTCAAGAAGACCCCCTACGAGCTTCTAGTTGGTAAGAAACCCAATGTCTCTTACTTTCGTGTCTTTGGGAGAAAATGCTATATTCTCAACAAGAAGGCTAGGACTTCGAAGTTCACTTCAAATTCCGATGAAGGTTTCTTTCTTGGTTATGATTCGAACACCCACACCTACCGTGTCTTCAACAAATCCTCCGGGATTGTTGAAATAGCACGCGACGTGGTGTTTGATGAAACTAATGGCTCCCAAGTGGAGCAAGTTGCTCAAAGTGTGGTAGATCAAGAAGACTCTCCACAAGAAGCTATTAGGAGGATGGCACTAGGAGATGTTCATCCACAAGAACAACCTCAAAACCCAAGTGATCAACCACAAAATGATGCAAGTCATCCCCCACGTGACCAAGTTGAAGATGGACAAGTTGCACCTCAACATGATCAAGAAGACGAAGATCAAGAGGGAGGCATAGATCAAGGGGGAGACCAAGAAGAAGAGGATGATGATGACTCAAGAGTTCAACCTCCACATCCTCGTGTGCATCAAAGTGTTCAACGGGATCACCCCGTTGACAACATCCTAGGAAACATTACAAAAGGGGTAACTACTCGTTCTCGTGTTGCAAATTTTTGTGAACACTACTCCTTTGTCTCTTCCTTGGAGTCTCATAAGGTTGAAGACGCATTGAGAGACCCGGAGTGGGTGGTTTACATGCAAGAGGAGCTCAACAACTTTGAGAGGAACAAAGTGTGGGAGCTTGTCAAGCGTCCATAGGCAAATGTTGTGGGAACCAAGTGGGTGTTCCACAACAAGCAAGATGAGCATGGCGTGGTGACAAGGAACAAGGCACGACTTGTGGCCAAGGGGTACTCACAAGTCGAAGGTTTGGATTTCGATGAAACCTTTGCCCCCGTAGCTAGGCTAGAGTCAATTTGTATATTACTTGCTTTTGCTACTCACCATGATTTTAAGCTCTACCAAATGGACTTCAAGAGTGCGTTCCTAAATGGCCCAATCAAGGAGGAAGTCTATGTGGAGCAACCGCTAGGTT
This sequence comes from Tuctoria greenei, assembly GCA_036927565.1. Lineage (NCBI taxonomy): Eukaryota > Viridiplantae > Streptophyta > Magnoliopsida > Poales > Poaceae > Tuctoria > Tuctoria greenei. Next base: position 97,615,485 of record JAYESD010000010.1, read on the forward strand.
TTGAAGACCAAGACTTCCCCAACCATGTCTTCAAATTGCGTAAGGCTCTCTATGGCCTCAAACAAGCTCCTAGAGCTTGGTATGAGTGCCTAAGAGACTTCTTGATCCAAAAAGGTTTCAAGATAGGAAAAGCTGATTATACTCTCTTTACAAAGCACTTTAATGATGACCTCTTTGTGTTCCAAATATATGTCGATGACATCATATTTGGTTCTACTAAAAAAGTGTTTTGTGATGAGTTTTCTAAGATAATGACGGAGAGATTTGAGATGTCCATGATGGGGGAGTTGAAGTTCTTTTTAGGTTTCCAAGTCAAACAACTCAAAGAAGGCACGTTCATAAGTCAAACAAAGTACACTCAAGACATATTAAAGAAGTTTGACATGGACAAGGACAAACCCATCAAGACTCTAATGGCGACTAATGGACATCTAGACCTCAATGAAGATGGTCCAAGTGCGGACCAAAAGGTATATCGTTCTATGATTTGTTCTTTGTTATATCTTTGTGCATCTAGACCGGATATTATGCTTAGTGTGTGCATGTGTGCACATTTTCAAGTTGCACCTAAGGTGTGTCATTTGACCGACGTTAAGAGAATTCTTAGATATTTAGTTCACACGCCTAGCCTAGGACTTTGGTACCCCAAAGGATCCAAGTTTAACCTTATTGGCTATTCTGATGCGGATTATGTGGGGTGTAAAGTTGATAGAAAGAGCACATCCGGGACATGTCAATTCTTGGGTGGATCCTTAGTGTCTTGGTCCTCCAAGAAAATAAACTTCACTGCTCTTTCCACAGCCGAAGCGGAGTATGTCGCAGCCGGAAGTTGTTGTGCACAGCTTCTTTGGATGCGACAAACTCTAAGGGATTGTGGTATAAACTTGCACCATATTCCACTCCTATGTGACAATGAGAGCGCCATCAAAATAGCCCATAATCCAGTTGAGCATTCGAGGACAAAGCACATCGATATTAGGCATCACTTCTTGAGAGATCATTCCTTGAAGGGGGATATAGTGATTTCCCATGTAAGAACCGAGAACCAACTAGCCGATATATTTACCAATCCCATAGATGAGAAGCGTTTTTGTGAGCTTAGGAGTGAGCTCAATATCTTAGATTCTCGAAATGTGGCTTCAAACATGCACATCTAAATGTTTACTTTGCACCTTATTCAAAAGAATGCATGTGTTTGAATAATTCATCTCTATCTCGATTTTCTCTAAATTATTTGAAAAACTATTAACTTTGTGCATTATGGTCATAGTTTGATTGTTGATTTCTTACTGACCATGTTCATAAAGTTTTCTTGTGTAAATTTGTCCAAAAGGATCCATTTAAGTGGCTAAAACTCTCTCTCTCTCTCTCTCTCTCTCTATATATATATATATATATATATATATATATATATATATATATATATATATATATATATATATATATATATGTTTCAGCCTTTCTGCACCGGACTAGTCCGCTCGGAGGCTAGACAAGTCCGGAAGCAGACTTGTCTGGGTCTGGTCCGCTGACCGGACTAGTCCGGCCCCCATACCGGACTAGTCCGGCTCCTGGGGACTTAAAACCCCAGGAGGCGGCCCGACCCCTCCTCTCTCTCCTCACTTGCCTCTCCATCTCCCTCTCGCACGAAAACTACCTCCTTAGGTGATTTTCGATTCCCTCCACCAAAAACCGATTACAATCCATGCATTGGACCCTTTGGAGGTGTGGGAGACTTTCCCCGCCATTCTCAACGCGATCCATCACTGATCCCCTTGATTTTTCGAGATTTGAAGAGGTATTCTCAACTTTTCGAAACTCTTCCCCATTCTTGATTCATAGAATTATTGATAGATGCCTCTTTACAAAAGTTGTTTCTAGTATCCTTGTGATCATATCCTAGGAGTATTGCAACTTGTTTCAAAGATTTTCCGAAAAATCGTTAGGGTTAGGGTTGAACGTGGCCTAGAGGGGGTGAATAGGCCTTTTGAATTTCCTGCACACTTAATAGAGTCGTCAAAAACTTGATTGATCGGACTAGTCCGGCTATGTGGGCGGACTAGTCTGGTGTGCTGAAATATGTGAATTGATTAAGTGTTATTTGGGAAACTAGGTTCTTCTAGCAGCGGAAATGAGAACAATAGATTCTTTGATTTAAGATTAGTGTATGAATGCACGTGAAGACTTATGAACAACTTAAATTGTTGTTTAGCAATCAAGTGATCCAGTGAACAAAAAGTAAAGTAAATGAGGCACAAGAGACAAGCGAATTTTTATCGAGGTTCAATCTAACCACGAGATCTACGTCCTCGTTGAGGAAGCTCACACAGAGCCGGGTCTCCAACCATTTCCCTCTTCAAGTCACCACGAAGGCCGACTTGATTCCACTATCACGGGTAATCACCGAGTTTGTGGGGCAACCTCACACGTTGAGGGCTCCCACGAGAATTACAACGAAAGGAGTGATAAAATACACTTGAAAGTATTACAATGCAGAGTATGAGTGTAGAAAGGTCAAACCCCAAGAGCTCGCAACGAAGGAACGACGATCTCCCAATCTTGAATCCAAGTGTTCAAATGATTTGACTCTTTTTGCACCTTAGATGTGTGGGGAGATGTGTTTTGGGCTCTTGGGAGAAAGTGGCGGCACTAGGGTTTGTGTTTTCAGCAGTATTCGACATGTGTGTTCTGTGGAAGGCCGTGGATTCTCTATCTATATGGTTTCCAAAGAGTTACCGTTGAAAAACCCTAATACCGGACTAGTCCGGTGCAAGTCCGGACTTGTCCGGTCACAGTGTAACTCGAAGTCTAAAGAGTCTGGCGGACTAGTCCGGTCCAAGTTTGGACTAGTCCGGTGCTGTGTGAAGGTGGACTCCAGAAAGTTCAACGGACTAATCCGGTGGGCACACGGACTAGTCCGGTCTCCCGATATGGGAGACTCCAGAAAGTTCAATGGACTAGTCCGGTGGACACACGGACTAGTCCGATCTCCGGAGAAGGGAGACTACAGAAAGTTTAACGGACTAGTCCGGTGGACACAAGGACTAGTCCGGTGTCCAGAGAAGGGAGACTCCAGAAAGTTTGTCGGACTAGTCCTGTCCATGATCGGACTAGTCCGATGCACTGTGAAAGTTAGGTTAATTTTAAAACCCTTACCCCTGCGCAAAGTTGTAAGCTATTGGAGTGTGTCTTTCATACACTCCCTATACATTTAAAATATAATTTGTTCTTCCAAGCTCCATCAAAGTATCCCTCTTTGGACACCACTCCATTTTTCACCTTTTTGTGTGCACGAGTTGTTTCACTTTGTTTGTCCTGCAATCATCTCAATAGTTTCATTAGGATCTCATATGTTTGTCATCAATTAGCCAAAACCCACAAGGGATATCCTAGATGGACTTACAATCTCCCCCCTTTTGGTGATTGATGACAACCATTTGAGATATCACAATTGAGAGTAAAATTTTGATTTTCATAAGGTGTGCACATATGAGAATAATGATTAATTCACAAAAAGCTTTTCACATATGCACACACCTTATGGTGGGGTGCCTAACAGGTTTGTGATCAACAAAGTGTGATGAAATAAAGATAAACAAAAAATGAGCATAGAAATAAGCATTAGAGCACAATAAGCATCACACATAGGAAAAGAAATAGTGCATTACAAGGTTTTAAAAATAGGTACATGTCCTCGATCACAAAAGCATAATGACTACAACTAGAGATAGTCTCAAACTAGTCTCAATCTCTCCCCCTTTGGCATCAAGGCGCCAAAAAGGGAAAAATTGAGGGGAATCACTCATTGCCACTCCCTTCTACAGTTTCGGTCCGATCTTCATCTTCATCATCATTCACCGGGGCAGAATCTTCCTCGGAGTCCTCGAAGGCGGGCGGTGATCCAACCAGCTCAATCTCAAGCTTGTCACAGATAGCTTTGATGTTGGCATTTACATATTGTTGATGTTTCTTTTGCCTGACTTCGATCTTGCGGCAGCAGGCAAAGATGGAGGAGAGCATTTTTAGGACACCACCAGAGGGTTCATGGACAGGTGCAGAGCCAGGAGGAGCAGCTGCAGATCTTGTGGCATTCACATCCTGTGATTGTTTAGACCTCTCTCAGCTTCGGCGGAGGCAGGAGCAGTTGGTGCTGAGGGAAGGGTGTACTCGGTGGACTTTTGTGGCTTCAACCCCGTATGAGAGACATCCTTGACAAACTCAAGTCCCATCACTTTCTCAATCATGAACATGATGTACGGGGCATACCCGCAAGACCTATTTGGAGTGATTGAGATGTTCACAATGTCGTTGTAGATGTACTCAAAGACATTGAATGGTCTCCTTCCACTAATGACCTTCGTTAAGGTCCTCAAGGTTCCTTGGATAGTCCTCGCATCTCCATCTTTCGGGGCTATTGTCTTCCTCAAGATTCTGTTGAGGACCACAAAGAAGGGCTTCAGATATTTGATGTTGGGAGGAGTATAGGGCATCCTTGTGTCATAGAGGAACTTAAGCTCATCTTCTCCAACGGTTGCAAACTGTGGATGACAAGATCATGATCCAGAGTATGTTCAAGGTGAAGAATCCTTGCAAATTCATCATAAGTCACACTATACTTGGAACCATGAGTCATCCAAGTAAGACTGTCTCCATCACCACAAGCAAAGTAGAGCGTGGAGTAAAATTGGGTGATGATCTCATTGTTCCAGTCATTCTCAAAGGAAAACAGTTCCTTCAGACCGTGCCTCTCCAGAGCCTCAACCACCTCACGAAAGGCAGGATACTTCTTCGACTGCATTTATCCAATATTCACCTATTGACTATCCACAACAGGATTATTCATCTTCATGTACACGTGCTCGTAGTAGTCGGCATGAAAGTTGCTCCAGAATCTTGGGTTAGAGCATTGCCTAGGTTGATTATACACATTAATCTTCCTGAAGCTATCGGCTAGCTCACCCCCTTTTCCGGTGAAATCCTCACTGGAACGCTGCCTGTTGCGGTGACTGGGGTTTTCATCTTCAGGGGTCCAATGGGGCCACTAGCAAGTCCCTTCCCTTTATTGAGGGCCCTTCTTGGCCCTGATGAGCTCTCAGCAGCTTTTCCTTGGGCCTTTTTGACAACAACCTTCCTCTTCTTAGGCATATTGTCGTTGGAGGGTGGAGAGTGGACATTGACATCATGTCTTTTCTTCATGTACCTCTCCTTGGCTCTCCTCGCTCTTTCGCGTTCAACTTCTTCATCAACGTGGACAGAGCTGTCATCTGAGCTTGAAGACATCGTGCCTAATACGGAGTTAATGGATTATATAAGAATGAACCAAGGATCGAGGTCAAATTAGGGATTCAGATGTCACAGACCGGACTTGTCTGGGTTCAGAGTGCAGACTTGTCCGGCGTACCGGACTTGTCCGTATCTGAGCGCCGGACTAGTCCGGCCTGGCATAAGAACCCTAATGATTTCCTTGAATTCCAAAACTTCTATCTAAGGATACAAAATCAAAGGAAGTTGGTAGGAATACATCTATGAAGACAATGTACAACCTTGGAATCAAAGGAAACGAGCTAGAACGAGAAAAGTTGAGATTTTGGTTTTAGGGTGAAATTTACCGAGATTTGAAGGTTCGCGTTGAGAAAGCTAGAATCTGTCTGGAGGGGAGGATCAACTCGTCGAGGAGAGGATTTCCCACGGAGAAAGCTTGGTATCTGAGGGCTCAACTCGAAGGTCTCTTCGGGGGGATAGGGTTTAGGAGAGAAGAGGAGAGGTGAGGGAGAGCAAGTGGAGGGAGGTTTGAAATTTTGATTTGGGCCGGCCAGCCGCTTATATACGCGGCCGACCAGACTAGTCTGGTGCCCCTGCAAAACCTAGGAGTGAGAGTCTGTTTGGACTTGTCCGATGGTAAACCTGACAAGTCCGGTCCCAACAGACTAGATACATATAGAAATGATTAATAGTGATCCAAGGACAATAGTTTTGCAAATAATCTTGGTAATTATGACCATTAGAAAAACAACAATGAAAAGTGGTCATAAACTGCAAGATTTCTTCCTTAAAAATAGTTTTCTTAGAAGAAAAAGAGGTGAGGAGCAGTTTTCAACAATAAAATGCGACATTTGAAGTTTCAACCAGGTATGCAATGTTTCAAGCCACATTTCGAGAGTCAAGAATATTAAGTTCATTCCTAAGCTCACAAAACCTTTTCTCATCTAATGGTTTGGTGAAAATATCGGCAAGTTGTTTTTCAGTCCTAACATGTGAAATAGCAATGTCACCTTTTAACGAATGATCTCTAAGAAAGTGATGACGGATATCTATGTGCTTAGTTCTTGAGTGCTCTACAGGGTTGTGTGCAATTTTTATAGAACTTTCATTATCACATAGAAGCGGGATATGGCTAAGATTGTAGCCGTAGTCCCTAAGAGTCTGTCGCATCCAAAGTAGTTGTGCGCAACAACTACCGGTTGCAACATACTCTGCTTCCGCTGTGGAAAGAGCAATGGAGTTTTGCTTTTTAGATGACCAAGAAACTAGGGACCTACCAAGAAATTGACAAGTCCCTGACGTGCTTTTTCTATCAACTTTGCATCCTGCATAGTCGGCGTCGGAGTAGCCTATCAAGTTAAACTTGGATCCTTTGGGGTACCAAAGGCCCAAGTTGGGTGTGTGCACAAGATACCTTAGGATTCTTTTTACAGCAATTAAGTGACACTCTTTAGGTGCGGCTTGAAACCTTGCACACAAGCAAACACTAAGCATAATATCTGGCCTAGATGCACATAAATAAAGTAAGGAGCCGATCACGGACCGATATACCTTCTGGTCCACATTTGGACCGTCTTCATTGAGGTCGAGATGTCCGTTAATGGCCATGGGTGTCTTGATGGGCTTGGCTTTGTCCATATTGAATTTCTTGAGAATGTCCTGTGTATATTTGGTTTGTCTTATAAATGTACCTTCTCTTAGTTGCTTCACTTGGAATCCCAAGAAGAACTTCAATTCGCCCATCATTGACATCTCGAACCTATCTGTCATAATTTTGCTAAATTCTTCACAGAAAGACTTGTTAGTGGATCCAAAGATAATGTCATCAACATAATTTTGACATACGAATAGATGATCATCACAATGTTTAGTGAAGAGTGTATAGTCAGCTTTACCAATTTTGAATCCATTTTGAGTCGGAAAATCTCTAAGGCACTCATACCAAGCTCGAGGAGCTTGTTTGAGGCCATAGAGAGCCTTACGCGGTTTGTAGACATGGCTGGGATGCCTTTCGTCTTCAAATCCTGGTGGTTGTTCCACATAAACTTCCTCCTTTATTGGGCCATTTAAGAAGGCGCTTTTGACGTCCATTTGATACAGCTTAAAATTATGGTGAGTAGCATATGCCAATAAAATACGAATGGACTCAAGTCTAGCTACAGGAGCGAAAGTTTCATCAAAGTCCAAACCTTCAACCTGAGAATAACCTTTGGCCACCAATCTCGCTTTATTTCCTGTTACTACTCCATGTTCATCTTGCTTGTTTCGAAAGACCCACTTTCTTCCAATGATGTTCTCCCTTGGTCTCTCCACCAGCTCCCACACTTCATTTCTTTTGAAGTTGTTCAACTCCTCTTGCATTGCCATCACCTAGTCTGGATCCCTTAAGGCTTCTTCTACCATGTATGGTTCCAGAAAAGACACAAAAGAATAGTATACACAGAAATTTGCAACTCGAGATCTAGTAGTTACTCCCTTAGCAATATCTCCAATGATATTGTTGACAGGATGGTCTCTTTGCACGCTCTGATGTACTCTTGGATGTGGATCTTGTGTAGTTGCTTGTTCTTCATTGTCTTCATGTGCATTGTCTCCCCCTAGATCATTGCTTCCATGATTGTCTTGATCTTCTTGATCTTCCTCATCTTGATCTTGTGAAAGAGCTCCCCCTTGATCCTTGCCTCCGTGTTGAAGTTCATCTTGTGCATTTGAGTCGAATGTTCGCTCTTGTGGTAAGATATCACCAAGTGCCATTTTCTTCAGTGCTTCATATGGAGCTTCCTCTTTATCTAGCACACACTTATCAACTTGCTCCACTTGTGAGCCGTTAGATTCATCAAACACTACGTCACGTGCTACTTCAACAAGGTCGGACACCTTGTTGAAGACACGATAGGCGTAGGCATTCGATTCATAACCGAGAAAGAACCGTTCATCAGACTTCAAAGCGAACTTTGAGGCCCTCGGTTTCTTGTTTAGAATAAAACATTTACAACCAAAGACTTTGAAATAAGAAACATTAGGCTTTTTACCGGTAAGGAGCTCATATGGAGTTTTCTTCAGTAGTCGGTGGAGGTACAACCGATTTGTGGCATGACAAGCGGTGTTCACCGCTTCTGCCCAAAATCGATCTGACGTCTTGTATTCATCCAACTAGTTCTGGCCATTTCGATCAATATTCTGTTCTTTCTTTTGGCCACTCCATTTTGTTGAGGGGAGTAGGGTGCCGAGAACTCATGCTTTATCCCTTCTTCATCGAGAAACTCTTCAACTTGGAGGTTCTTGAATTCTGTCCCGTTGTCACTTCTGATGTTCTTTATGGTTGATGAGAATTTGTTCTGAGCTCTATTCAAGAACTTCTTGAGGATTCCCTGAGTTTCTGATTTATCATACAAGAAAAATACCCAGGTAAATCTTGAAAAATCATCAACAAATACTAAACCGTATTTGTTACCGCCGATGCTGATGTACGATATTGGACCAAAGAGATCCATGTGGAGGAGTTCCAGCGGTCTTCCGGTAGTCATCACATTCTTGGTGGGGTGTAGTGCTCTGACTTGTTTTCCTGCTTGACAAGCGCTGCAGGGCCTGTCTTTTTCAAAAACCACATCCTTAAGACCACGGATGTGACCACCTTTTAGAAGTTTCTGTAGATTTCTCATCCCAACAAGGGCTAGCCGTCTATGCCACAGCCATCCCATGTTGGTCTTAGCAACCAAGCAAGTGTTGAGTTCGACTTTATCTTTGTTGAAGTCAACAAGATAAAGCTTTCCCTTCAACATTCCCTTGAATGCAATCGAGCCATCGCTTCTTCTAAAAACTGTCACACCCTCATTAGTGAATAAGCAGTTGTAACCTTTGTCACATAGTTGAGATATTGACAAAAGGTTATAATCTAGAGAGTCTACATGTAAAACATGAGATAAAGTGTGTTGAGGGGATATTTCAATGTTACCGCTACCAAGGACCTTTCCTCGGCTGTTGTCTCTAAAGTATATGCCTTCACTTGGATCCTTGTTATACTCGTACTCCACAAACATACCTCTCTCTCCGGTCATGTGATTCGTGCATCCGCTATCTAGCACCCATTTAGATCCACCGGAGGAGTAATCCTGCAAAAAAATTATTCTTTGGTTTTAGGTACCCAAGCTTGCTTGGGTCCTCTCGGGTTAGTCACAAGAGTCTTGGGCACCCACACACAAGTTTCAAGTTCTTGTGGCATGGCCCTGTATATTTAGCAATGACTTTTCCATGTTTGGCTTTTATAAGAACATAGGAAGCATCAAATGTACGAAACAATATTTGTAAATCAGATTCATGGGATTTTTCCTTAACAAAGATAATTCTATTCTTAGCATGATTAGAAGTAAACATGTGTTTGTTCCTGTCAAAACCAAGGCCATCTTTGACATTAGGAGGTCTAGTGACCATATATGAACTGCGTGCATATTTGATTTTCTCCTTATCAAAGATGCCGCTTGGAGAGGCATGCATATTATGAAAAGTTGAAGTATTAGAAATAACATTCTTCTTACTAGAGCAAGTGCAAGTTCCGATTGTTGTCGAACTCATATCTTTGGAGGAAGAGCTCTTGGAGGAAGAGGAGTCACTTTGCTTGAGCGACTCAACTTGCACCTCAAGGATCTTGTTAACTTTTGACAAGTTAGCAAGTTCTTCCTTGATTGCAATATGCGAGTCCTCTAGCTTTGAGTAAGTTTCCTTACTCAAGGCTAGCTCAACCTCAAGCAACTCATTCTTCTCTATTTCAAGTTCGAGAAGCTTTTCAACTTCTTGATATCTCTTCCTTTCACGGATGAGCATATCTTCTTGTCGATTAACAAGTTCCTCCTTTTCAAAGATTTCGTCCGACAACATTTCCATTTTCTTTAAAGCAATTTTACTTAATCCTCTAAACATTTCTTCATTATCACTAGAGCTATCAAAGTCATCAATAGAGGAATTTAGTGTAGGAGGAGTAAGTCGAACCTTTTTCTTGCCTTCCTTAGCCATAAGGCAAGTGTGGTTGTTCATATCTCGTCCTCCCATGTTTGGGAAGAGTGTGGCTTTCATAGTAGGTTTCTTGACTGCGATAGTGGCTATCTCTTCTTTTTCATCGGAGGAGGACTCGTCGTTTGAGTCCCACTCCTTGCCAATGTGAGCTTGATGGGCTTGTCTTCTTTTTCTGAAATTTTTCTTTTCTTGAGGTCTTGTTTCCTTCTTCTTTTTGTTTTCTTCATAAGGACAGTCCACCATGAAGTGACCATACTCTCTGCAGTTGTAGCAAGTGCGTTGAGCCTTGGATTTTCCTTTATCCTTGCTTCTTCCTTCATTTGAATTGTTGCCGTGTCTTCATTTCATCATGCGCTTGAACTTCTTGATAAAGAGTACCATTTCTTCATCATCAAGATCGGTACTCTCGTCGCTTGTATGCCCATTGTCTTGGTCTTCACGAGTTTCTTTGAGTTTGGGTCTGCACGTTGCTTTGAGAGCAACTTCTTTCCTTTTGGAAGAGGTGAGTTCGGCTAAGTCTTTGACGTATTGAGCTTCTTTCTCCATCATTTCATGATTTATGATCTTCCCCAATAACTCATCCGGAGTCATTTTGTGAAATTCAAGGCTTTCTCTAATCATTGAGCAAAGTGTGACATTTCTTGGCATAAAGGCTCTAATAGTTCTTTTGACCACCTCGTGATCCGTCCATTTCTTACTTCCATAGGCACGAATTTGGTTGATGAGTGCCTTCATCCGGTTGTACATGTCTTGAGGTGATTTGCCTTCTTCAATAGCAAATATCCCCAACTCTCCTTCAAGCATCTCAATTTTAGCTTCACGAACCGACCTATTTCCTTCGTGAGCTGTCTTAAGTGTATCCCAGATTTCTTTTGCACTTTCTAAACCATCAATCTTGGTGAATTCCTCTCTACTTAGTGATGATGTGATCACGACGACGGCTTGTGCGTTTCTGTGAATCTCTTGTTCTTGTTCTAGAGTGAGTTCCTCATCCGTGTCCGGGATATCTATGCCTGTGCAAACAATGTGCCACAGACTAGGATTCAGGGATATTAGATGCATTTTCATGTTGTACTTCCACATCGTGTAGTCACTTCCGTCAAACTGTGGAGGCTTTCCCATAGGAATGGAGAGATAGTGATTGTTTGAATTGAGACGGTTGTAGTTGTAATGATATAGGGAGTAGTCGTGATGACCACTCCCGGTTGTCTTCTCTTCTTCTTTCCCTTTTTGTGCCAGCAACTTCTTTCTCAGGAGTGCCTTTAGCTGTCACACTTCTTCATCATCATGTCGACTTTCTTTCAGCACATCGAAGGCTTTAGCTTCTTGTTCCTCCTCATTGATGTTCATCTTCGGGATATCGTTGTTATTCTCAGAGGCCATTGATCTCTCCGAGATGTGAGTCTCGTTGGCGGGGAACCTTGCTTTGATACCAATTGAACGTGGCCTAGAGGGGGGTGAATAGGCCTTTTGAATTTCCTGCACACTTAATAGAGTCGTCAAAAACTTGATTGACCGGACTAGTCTGGTTATGTGGGCGGACTAGTCCGGTGTGCTGAAATATGTGAATTCATTAAGTGTTATTTGGGAAACTAGGTTCTTCTAGCAGCGGAAATGAGAACAACAGATTCTTTGATTTAAGATTAGTGTATGAATGCACGTGAAGACTTATGAGCAACTTAAATTGTTGTTTATCAATCAAGTGATCCAGTGAACAAAAAGTAAAGTAAATGAGGCACAAGAGACAAGCGAATTTTTACCGAGGTTCGATCTCACCACGATATCTACGTCCTCATTGAGGAAGCTCACACAGAGCCGGGTCTCCAACCCTTTCCCTCTTCAAGTCACCACGAAGGCCGACTTGATTCCACTATCACGGGTAATCACCGAGTATGTGGGGCAACCTCACACGTTGAGGGCTCCCACGAGAATTACAATGAAAGGAGTGATCAAATACGCTTGAAAGTATTACAATGCAGAGTATGAGTGTAGAAAGATCAAACCCCAAGAGCTCGCAACGAAGGAACGACGATCTCCCAATCTCGAATCCAAGTGTTCAAATGATTTGACTCTTTTTGCACCTTAGATGTGTGGGGAGATGTGTTTTGGGATCTTGGGACAAAGTGGCGGCACTAGGGTTTGTGTTTTCAGCAGTATTTGATGTGTGTATTCTATGGAAGACTGTGGATTCTTTCTTTATATGGTTTCCAAAAAGTTACCGTTGAAAAACCCTAATACCGGACTAGTCCGGTGCAAGTCCGAACTTGTTCGGTCACAGTGTAACTCGAAGTCCAGAGACTCTGGCGGACTAGTCCGGTCCAAGTTCGGACTAGTCCGGTGCTGTGTGAAGGTGGACTCCAGAAAGTTCAACGGACTAGTCCGGTGGACACACGGACTAGTCTGGTCTCCCGATATGGGAGACTCCAGAAAGTTCAACGGACTAGTCCGGTGGACACACGGACTAGTTCGGTCTCCGGAGAAGGGAGACTCCAGAAAGTTTAACGGACTAGTCCGGTGGACACACGGACTAGTCCGGTCTCCAGAGAAGGGAGACTCCAGAAAGTCTGTCGGACTAGTCCGGTCCATGATCGGACTAGTCCGGTGCACTGTGAAAGTTAGGTTAATTTTAAAACCCTTACCCCTATGCAAAGTCGTGAGCTCTTGGAGTGTGTATTTCATACACTCCCTATACATTTAAAATCTAATTTGTTCTTCCAAGCTCCATCAAAGTATCCCTCTTTGGACACCACTCCATTTTTCACCTTTTTGTGTGCACGAGCTGTTTCACTTTGTTTGTCCTGCAATCATCTCAATAGTTTCATTAGGATCCCATATGTTTGTCATCAATTAGCCAAAACCCACAAGGGATATCCTAGATGCACTTACAAGGGTTCTTCCTGCATAACCCAGACTAGTCCGGTCCCAGGCGGACAAGTCCGGTTTACACAGTACATACCCTAACTTTGACCTTTTCTCGTGATCTCTTTCACAATATACCACTTCCTTGACCTCATCACTTCTGTCCTTAATGTGTTCGCGGCGACCATGTCAGGATCCGAGCATAGCTCCCCTCGCTCAAACTCCCACGAGATCTATGATGAGGAGGCAGCTATGCAGCGTGCCATTGAGGCAAGCCGCAAGGAGCTCAGGAAGAAGAAGAGAGAGGAGCGAGAAGCACATAATTCCCAGGCTGTCGCAGCACAATCCTTCAAGCGGAAGAAGCTAGTGACAGTTGGTGAGAAGGAAAGGGCCAAGGAGCAAGACCAAGAAGAAGTTTTTGAACGCCGGATCGAGAGAGATCCAAAGAAGGGCAAGGCCCTGGCCCCTGCAGAGCCCAAGAAGAAGAAGCCTTCTATGAATTCTCCGGCTAAGAAGGCCAAGGGCGTGGTCATAAAGAAAAAGGGGAAGGCCAAACCCATTGGCCCTCTAAAGATGCACTCTTCAGCTTGCAACCCGAACAGGCAGCCCAAACTGGCAGCAAATATTTTTAAGGGCAAAGGAGCTGAGAAGGCCCGAAGGCTAAGGACTGATCGAGTGTATGACTATGAGAAGCACACCGCCGATCCATGGTTTTGGTGTGATTTTCATTGCGATTATTATCGCTCAGTCTACCAAGCCATGAAGACTCGTGTCATCCAAGCTCAATGGGTCGATTGGGAATATATGGCCAAGAAGAAGAATGTGGCCTTTGATGAAGTGATTGAGGCTGCTGAGCGCCATGGCATCAAAGATATTCTAGGTTTCAAGTATTAATGGAACGTGGAGGTGATTGTACAGTTTTACACAACTGTCTACTTTCACCCTCATGGCGATCGAGCCATCACATGGATGACGAATGGTGAGCAGTATTCTGCCACATTCGAAGAGTTTGTTGAGGCTCTAAGACTTGAGCACCACCTGGACCACGAGATCATCATATCGAATCTAAAGGCAGTGGACAGGGATGAGTTGGCCTACATGTATCCTAGTCATGTCCCCTATGAGGTCGGGCTTGCGAGGAACATCAAGCCCTTCTACAACATCCCGAACAGAATCCTGAGGAGGATCGTGGCTCCTAAAGAGGGTGATGCCGAGATCATACAGGGCAACTTGAGGCACCTTCTGCTGTTGATTGATGGAGACGAGATGTTCAATCTTGTGGACTACATCTTCGATGACATCTTCAACATCTCGCACACTCCGAACTGTGCATGTGGGTATGCACCCTACATCATGTGCTTCATCGAGAAGGTGTCAGGGCTTGTGTTTGCCAAGGATACAACTCATCAGCCCCTCCATCCTCAGATGCCTCCATCCATCCCGGAGCCTGCTCGCCGGAAGAATGTTGAGCCTCCTTCCCATCCGGGGATGCCAGCACCTGGCCCCGTGGCACCTCCATCTCCGCCTCTGCCTCAATCGATGAGCACTTTCTTCAAGTGCTTCAAGTCCATCTTCACCTCCTGCCAGAAGCAAGAAGTCCGCAATCAGCGGGCACACAAGCGCCAAGAGAAGTACCTCAAGGTGGTGTGCGACAAGCTTGCGGTCCCTATGTCTCCTCTAGAGGAGAGCGATGGCGAGATCACTCCGTTCCCCGACTTCACCGCCGACGAGCTTGCCTAGTTCCATGAGGACGGGAGATCTTCCCGGGCGGCTCCCTCGGCACGAGTCTCCGACGACAACGATGGGGACTACGAGGATCCGGAGGCCTCGGAGAGCGATGAGGCGACCAATAGAGTGGAGGATTTTGACTAGACTCTGGTCCTCTTAGTTTCCCTCTTCTTTTCCTTTTTGGTTTTGATGCCAAAGGGGGAGAGTTAGAGGGGGGTAGTAGTACTTGTCTAGTTATTTGGATCCTTGGACGTGTTGCACTCTATATTGTCATAATTATGTCATTTGGATTTTTAAATTTGTGCAAGACTATGTTTGATTGTTTAACATTAATGTGATGCTTAAATTGTCTATCTTTTGATCACATTCATAATTATTATGTCTTGTCACAAATGTTGAGCACAACACGTAGGCACCCCACCATAACGTGTATGTGTATGAAGGACTTCCTCAATCTTATTTTCATGATGCATTCATTGAGGGGGAGTCACTCATACACCCGCACGTTATGAAAACCAAATTTTATACTCTTATATGTTGAAGGCTTGATGTGTTGTCATCAATCACCAAAAAGGGGGAGATTGAAAGTGCATCTAGGATCCCTGTGGGTTTTGGATGATTGATGATGACAATTGAGTAACTAATGAGCTCAGTGATCTTAAGCACATGTGTGGACTCAAGTGGAATCACAAGCCCTCAAAAAGGAAAAGGATGGAAACGGCGATGTCAACTCGAAAAGTAGAAACTAGGGTTTCTAGTGTGTCGAGTTTAGACTAACCGTATATGGATGAGGGTGTGTGCGTAAAGTGCATTGAGATCAAGTTGGAGCTCAATGCGGTTTAGAGATCAAAACCCATTGAGAGAAGAGTGCCAGAGTAGTCTGGCGGGAGGGGCCGGACTAGTCCGTGTTGGTGGCCGGACTAGTCCGCTCCTGGCCGGCCTAGTCCATTTTCAGGCGGACCAGGAGGTTCTCACTGACTTCGGACTAGTCCGTAGTGGGATGGACTAGTCCGGGGTAGTAATGGAGTGGGTTCTCGGGACTAAGTCCCAAAACCCGGAATTGTCCGTTTTAGGCCGGACCAAGAGGTCCTGACTGAGATCGGACTAGTCCGCTGTGGGTGCGTACTAGTCCGGGTCTGTGAGAGCTGGGTGCTTCAGCGACTAAGTATGGGAGGCCGGACTAGTCTACCCTGGGGGGGCGGACTAGTCTGTGGTCTCCAGACTAGTCCGTTTTCACACGGAACAAAAGGCTTTGTGTGATATCGGACTAGTCCAGTTTGGACCGGACTAGTCCGTTATGAAGTGACCATTTGAATTTGATTTTGGCAGGTAGCCTGACGATTGACGCGCAGTGTGGCAGTTGTCAGGGATGTCAGTGGACCCCAAGGCCAGACTAGTTCGGGCCATAGGCCGGACTAGTCCGCCCATCTGCTGAGGTCAGCAGTATGGGCTTGGATCCTCTATAAATAGAGGACCCCCATGTTCATTTGAACCCTCTCGAAACCCTAGCACCGCCACATCAAACTTTGAGCCTTCAAAAGCCTCTTTCTTGCCTACTTTCCTTCGAAAACTAATTCTTGTGTGGATTAGGGTTTGGTGAGGTGAAGAAGAGGAAGAACACCGCTCTTTGGCTCTCGGTTTGATCTCTTGGACTTGTTGAATCTTTGTGATATGTGACTTTAGTTGTTCTTTGTGATTTGTGATCATATTTGTGGTGGGAGCCTCAGATTGTGAGAAGCCCCAACGAATCTTGTATTCACCCTTGTGATAGTGGAGAACCGGTTTGGCCCTAGTGGCAAACTCGGTGAGGGAAGGGTTGTTGAACCCGGTCCTCCGTGAACTCCTCAACGGGGATATAGATTCCTGTGTGGGATCGAACCTCGGGATAAAATTCTTGTGTCCCTTGTGTACTTTGCTTTCATCTATTACACATTGCTTCTAGGGTTAGCTTTACTGTTTTTCGTGCATCGTTTTCATTTCATTGTGATAGCTTCATACTTGCTCTATAACTTGTTAAGGTTCATTGAATCATCCTAACACATTTTGCATCACGAAAATCCAACTAAAACTTGTTAGAAACTCTTTTTAGATTTTCCCTGCAGGTGGATCGGACTAGTCCGCCCCTGGACCGGACTAGTCCGCCCCCTAAGTACTGATTTTGTTTCATTAAGTCATTTCAGGTTGATTAGCCTATTCACCCCCCTCTAGGCAACTTTCACACCTTTGAACCGAACAAACTTGCAGCAATTGAGAGCTAACCTTGTACAAACTGTCATTGTTGCTGTGTCAATGATGTCTTCCTGCATTTCATCCATCACACACATCACTCGCCTTGCTGGTTGGTAACAGGCACAGCTCGGAATGTCGTGATGACGCCATGAAGATGATAGCATCGGGACAGCACAAGTCAAACCGACACGAGCACGCACACGGGCTTGTCGGTGGCGAATCGGTGGACTTGGAACGCGCTGCAGAGGTGCCGTGAGGTAGAGAGGCGGCAGCGACATCGCGATGGTGGGCGTCGCGGAGGAAACGCCATGGACAGCAGTCACCGCGACGCAGAAGGCGAGACGTCGAGAAACGCTGCGTTGCAGCGGGCACGGGCGAGGCGCAGCGGTGATGGCAGCATGGAGCATGGTGGGCGCTGGAGAAGGTGCAAAGAAGAGGAGCAGTTGCCTGGTGAAGTGCGAGTAGGCAAACTGCATGACCGTGGTGCGCCTGCGTGGGCCACGAGCAGAGGGAGCAAGCCGGTGGTCGGCGTGGAGAGGAACGAGCAGAAGGCGCCCATGGCACGTCGGCGGAGGGCCAGGCGCACAGTGGAGCTGGAGCGCGCGCGGTGCAATGCACTACAGGAAAAGCGACAATAGACGACGGCCGGATAAATAGACGATGGGGCTGTTGTCTTTTATATTATTGACGACGGTCAATTTCAGCCGTCGTCAATAAGCCTGTAATTAACGATGGTTAAGCTTGTACCATCGTCAATTAATTAAAGACGACGATTGACCGTCGTCTATTATGGCCAGTCGCCAAAGTGGGCCGAAACCCAGTCCACCTGAGCCTGTTATTGACGACGGTTAACCTAGCACCGTCGTCAATAAATTAAAGACGACGGTGAACCGTCGTCAATAACAGACCGTCGTCAATAATGGCCGAAACCTAGCCCACCTGAGCGCTTACAGATGACAGCTAGGTTACACCGTCGTCAATAAGTCCATAATTGACGACGGCGGGCATGATACCGTCGTCTATTATAGTTAGGGATTATTTGCCGCCCGCACCTCTTCATTTTCATTTACGCGCCGCCGCTTCCTCGCTAATCGTGGCCGCTGCCGCCCCCGCTCCTCGCCGCGCCACGCCGCCACCCCCGCTCCTCGCCGCGCCGTGCCGCCACCCCTGCTCCTCGCCGCGCCACGCTGCCGACCCCGCTCCTCGCGTGCCGCGCCGCCGTCCCCGCTCCTCGCCACGCCGCGCCGCCGCCCCCGCTCCGCGCCGTCGCCCCGGTCGCGCCACCGTGACGCCGCCGTTGTCAACCGGGAAGGACCCGACAACTAGGTATGCCGCTTCCCCCTCCCCACGTTCATGCGCTAAGTCCTGGGGCATTTACTTGTGTAAAACCACCATTTGTTATCCCGCCCCCTGCTTGCGCCACTATTGCTACATCTTGTATCTGTAGAGTCTGGAGTTGTCGGGAGGTGGCGCTATGGATAGTGTAATGTAGGGCAGGGGGAATGGGACGAAGGACGATTTAGTCGCTGGTGGGGAAAGAAGACTTTGGATCTTGGCTCCCGTAGTTGGTAGGATGACTGATCCCCGGAGTGGAAATATGCAACAATGCACATGGTAGTCCTTAAATGCACGTATATGATGTTAATCTTGTGTAAAACCTCCTTACCTTATGATGAGCACAGTATTATGTATAATTTGGGTAATCTCAATAGGATCCAGGTTCATAACATTGTTAAGGCTTTAGAGAATTCAGAATTCTTTGTCCTTAGGTGATGGTAACGTTGTTAGTTTGTATGGCCTGCTCCGTATTCTGCTTGAGTTTAATAGAATCACTGTTTCTTATTGTACTATTGACACGGTGTTTTATACATCTATATTCAGGTTACTATTTAATTGTTTATGCTTCACGATAAAGTCATTTTGCTGCTATGCTGCTCTCTGTACACAGTTAACATGTCTGTGTACTGGTTAAGAATAACAGATTTTGGTACTTTTACATGTTATATTTTCCAAGGATCCTTTATACTTTACTGAATATATGAATGTCATATATGCTTTTGTTGCTATTACACGTGGTTCCTGTTCCTTTTCAATGTGTTTGTTATTTTGGTGCCAACAAAAAGGCTGACAAATACGCACTTTGATTATGTATTGTTAGTACAACAGGCTAGTACAGTCTCATATCATCACTCTTCTGTATCAGTTATAGCTTACTGCAGCACTTGGTTATTGGGCATGGTCTAAACTGAAGGGATTATTGGGCATGGTCTAAACTGTCATCCTCATTCGATACCTATAAGTAAAAATGGTACTTTTCAATGTCAGATATGTCAAACTACTACTACAATAAACAACTATTTCATTATTTTTCCTTTTTTATAGTGCTACTCACTGGCATTCATCTTTGTGGATAGTCCAATAATGCTGGTTAATATTATATCCCGAGTGATCATTAGTTAGTTAGTTTATTATGTCGTTCATCAATAATTGTTTATTATTTGTAATTCTTTATTAGTTGGTTTGTATATTAATATGTAAATATACGGGTTTTTGGGCTGGCCCGGCCCGACACAACACGACACGGAATAAATACGTATGTGCCGTATAGACAGTTGTAGTCGTAATGTATGCATCGAGACGACACGGAAGCGAACGACGATGGTGAGGAAGTCAATCACCCGCGATTGTGCAGACGGTGGATCCGGACGTGGAATTGTCATCTAAGACCTACTTTCCTCCTCTTTCTCTCGTTCTTTCCTCTTGTAAATGACTTAACAATGAAAATGAGGAACGTAACCTATAGCAATGCGTTACCCGTTTCGGATTGACACGTCTCACATGCTATTGGCATGTGAGACGTGAAGGTTTGGAATTGTCTTTTTTTGGACAGCCTGGGAGTGACCGAGGGGGCATGGCTTGTGACGAGACGCGGGTCTGGATCTGGACGAGATTTCGACGGCATAACCCTGTTGTTCTCTGTTGCACCATTTTCGAGCGTGCAGTGGAGAACAACGGGGTTATGCTGCCGAAATTTCGTCTGGATCCAGACCGCGCGTCCCGTCATGAGCACGCTCCGCTCGGTCACTCTTGGGTGGGTTTAGGACCTATCTGCCTAGTTATAGGGCCGTGACATAACATAACAATGAAACTAATAATGATTTATCTGCTTTGAAGGTATACCCTCAAACATGGCTGAAGATCGCACTTGGATGTATACTGGTTGGAAAAAGGATGGGAGTCACTCAGATGACTGGTTCACCAAGACGGATGCTTTCATACAACGAGCTTTTTCGTTGTCAAACAACAGCAAGGTGCGGTGCCCATGTATCAAATGTCAAAATGTGAAGTGTTTCGACAAAGTGACATTGATGTTCCACTTGTGTCGAAATGGTTTTATGCAACGTTATGAGTTATGGACCTTTCACGGCGAGACACCTTCTCAAGCCGTAGAAGATCGAGATGGGGATGATAGCACTGGTGTCGATAGGATGGCCGAGATGCTTGACGCCATAAATCCTGAATTGACGGAGGATTCTCCTACAACGGAGGCAAAGGAGTTCTTCGAGCGTCTCAAGGCATCAGAACAATCAGTGCATGAACACACCAAAATGACGGTCCTCAATTTCATGACTAGATTTATGGAAATTAAGTCTAAGTATTTCTTCTCCAATACTACAATGACCTCATCAAACTGATTAGAGATGTCCTTCCGCAGCCCCATAAATTGCCTAAGGATATGTATCATTCTAAGAAATTGATTTCTGATCTTGGTATGAACTATGAGAAGATTGATATGTGTCCAGACCACTGCATGCTTTTCTGGAAAGAGCATGCCAATGAGAACAAGTGCTTAAAATGTGATAAGGCGAGATTTGTCGAAGTTATTAATGAAGACGGTACAAAAATAATGACTGAAGTTGCACAGAAGCAGCTTCGCCACTTGCCCGTCACACCTAGGTTGAAGCGCTTGTTTCTCTCAAAAAAAAACAGCCAGACACATGAGGTGGCACAAAGAAGGTGTACGCGAGAATGACGGAATGATGGTGCACCCGTCCGACGGTGAGGCATGGAAAGCGCTTGACCGCTTCGATCCAGATTTCGCCAATGACGCGAGAAATGTTCGCATCGGGTTGGCAACAGATGGCTTTTCACCGTTCAGTACAAATGCAACACCATACTCTTGTTGGCCTGTGTTCGCTATTCCGTACAACTTACCACCATCTCTTTGTATGAAGTACGAGTTCATGTTCCTTTGCCTTATTGTACCTAGACCAGATCATCCCGGTTCACGACTAAACGTGATGTTGAAGCCGTTGATTGAAGAGTTGAAAATGTTATGGACAGGAATTGAAGCGTACGACTGCTACAAAAAACAGAAATTCAACCTTCGAGCTGCATACTTGTGGTATGTCCATGATTTTCCAGCTTACGGCATGGTTTCTGGCTGGAGCACTCATGGTCGTTTGACATGTCCAATATGTGCTTCGGACATGGAATGTTTTCGTTTAAAGCATGGTGGCAAGATTTGCTACTTTGATTGCCACAGACATTGGTTACCGCCCAATCACGTATTTAGGCAACAGAGAAATGCCTTCAGGAAGGACACCGTTGTCAAAAAAGGACCACCACAACGTCTAAACGGGTCAGAGATTGTTGAACAATTGAACAACTTAGTGCCAGATGAAGATCGTCCTGGATATTTTGTTGGTTACGGAGAGGACCACAATTGGACTCATATATGTGCACTATGGGAGCTACCGTATGTTAAGTCCTTAATCTTAATGCATAACATTGATTTCATGCATCAGGAACGTAACATGGGCGAATGCATCATAAGCACATGCTTCGATGTGACTGGCAGAACAAAAGACAATATAAAGGCTCGTAAGGATTTGGCAGAGGTTTGTAATCGTCTAAATCTTGAGCTATCTGAAGCTGGTGGCAAACCGCGTGCTTCTTTCTTTCTTCGACCAAAAGAAAAGAAAGAAGTCTTTGAGTGGTTGAAAAGTTTGAAATTCCCAGACGGTTATGCTGCTAGCCTGAGACGAGCCGTAAATGTTAAGACTGGAAATCTCACAGGGTTGAGGAGTCATGATTATCACATAATCATGGAAAGACTACTGCCAGTTATGTTTCGAGGCTACATTGACGATGCAGTGTGGAAGGTGTTAGCCGAGCTTAGCTACTTTTATAGACAGCTTTGTGCTAAAGAAATCACAAGGGAGATGATGGAGAAGTTGGAAAGGGAGATACCAGTGCTTTTATGTAAGATGGAAAAAATTTTCCCTCCAGGGTTCTTCAATCCAATGCAACATCTCCTGATTCATCTTCCATATGAAGCTAAAGTGGGCGGCCCTGTGCAATATAGGTGGATGTAACACGTTGAAAGAGCACTCAGGTGTCTTAAACCAATGGTTCGCAATCGGGCAAGGGTTGAAGGATGCATCGCCGAAGCATACGCCATTCAAGAGATAGGATACTTTTCAAGTGTATATTTTGCAGAAGAAAATAATGTTAATGCTTCCACGTTGCGGTACAATATGGATGAAGCACCCTCTTGTAGCAACCTCTCAATTTTTCAAACGAGAGGCACTACTGTTGGTAGCGGCACGAGCTACGATATTGAAACAGATGACAAGACGGCTGCTTTGCTATACATGTACGCTAATATAGAGGGGATGGAAGAATGTTTTCAGTAAGTATTTGTTCAACATCTATAATAATTAGCGTGTTGGGTTATACATCTATGCTAATTATTCTCTTTTTTTCCTTATTTAGTGAGTTCGATCAACAAAATTGGAAATCGAAGCAGCAACCTACGCTTCGACAAATACAATCGATGCGATATTATGGAGTACAAGGAGGGCCTAACTTCATATCCTGGTTTCATGCACAAGTAACGTGTTCATGTTTTGTTTCTCTTAGTAATTACATGTATAACATAAAATAGTCTTCTAACTTCGTATGTTACACAGTGCAAAAAACGAGTCGGTGTCCATGAAGATTTGTGACAACTGTCCTACGAATCCATTAAAATTAAAAGTTACGGTCGATACGACGTCAATGGGTTCCGATTTCATTCCACTCAATTTGAAACTCAACGTCCTTTCAGGGCAACATGTAACACCGGAGTTGTGACGAGAGTAGTTGACGCCGAAGGACGTGAAACTAATTATTATGGGATCATTAAAAATATCCTTGAATTCAGTTTTGCAGGGAATAAGGTCCTTAAAGTAATCTTCTTTGATTGCGATTGGTTTGATCATAATCATGGAACTCGACAAAACCAATTTGGCATGGTAGAAGTAAAACACAAGGACCGGCTACAAGGCTGCGACACCTTCGTCCTTGCACACCAAGTCGAGCAAGTGTATTATTTACATTATCCATGCGAAAAGCTTAATGCTTGGTGGGTTGTACACAAGGTGAATCCTCGTGAGCGGTTATATACACCAGACAATGATGGATACCTTAATGATGAGGTTGATGTTGTTTACCAAGAACAAGAGTTGTCGGACTCTTTTGTCGTCGAGCCTGGTTTAGGACTCGATGACTTAGTTGGAGATGCAGAAGATGTAGAAACTCCTAAGATGTGAAAACGAAAACGAAATCAGGCAACTTCCACTACAGAAGATCGATGGTCCGGTTTACGGAGTAGAGTACATGAGCGTGATGCTGATGAATTTTAAAATTGAGTACAAGTAACATTCGCTTCATCTCTTCTTTCTTCTTCTATATTTTCCATTACATTCTTTAACAATTTTTTATTAAACAGGATGTCGTCGAGGAGCAGCAGACGATGAGGGACAGAGGCACGGAGCTTTCTGTCACCGAGAGCCACAAGAGGAGACGAGGTCTTCCAGGGCAGTCAGCTTAGCGGAGGTAGACGGGCTCAGTTGGTAAGCCATCTGCCGCAGTCGTCACGTGGCCAGGTAAAGAACATTTAATTACATAAATTATATAATTAATTCTTTATTCTCTAATATGAATCTTTGAAATTGTCAGGACGACTCTATGTCCGAGGACTCAGAGGCTAGTATGCCTCTTTCGGTGCCTGCTTTGGAGCCTCCTTCTTTGTTGCCTGCTTCAGAGCGTGCTTCTTCGGTGCCTACTTCAGAGCCTTCTTCTTCGGTGCCACCTTGTTCAGAGGCAGTGCAGTCGGGTGACCCTACTTCCGGGTCACCTGATGTGGAGCCAGCTGCACAGCCACGGACTAGGAGGAGCCACTACGTGGCTCCTCCTCCGGCTCCTGCAAACCCAAACGATCGGATCGTTATTCGTCCTATTGGCGAGAAGTAAGTAAATCTTTACCAATTCAGATATTTAAAGGCTTATATATATACTAATTGAGAATCATATATCAGGGCTTGGGAGGATTGTTTGTTTACAGGGCAGGGACACCACAAGCAGGTGAATGGTGTCTTGGGCAGTCTAGTTCGTTTGCACTACCCCGGTGTAGTGAACGGACAGCCTGCCACGTCTTGGGACCATTACGCTACGGCCCAGGACCTTGCTTATGGCAACCACCAGGAGGCTGTGTGGCATGACTTTATGGTAAGTATGAACAACTATTTGTGTAATACATATTTATTATAAATTAAATACATTTACTTGTATATTTGTTCTTCCAGGCACGGTACCGTTTGGAGAACGAGGCCGAGCAGACGGATCAAGCTCGTCTCGTCTTCCATAACTGCGCCAGGAAGCTCGTGACTCAGTCACTATCGACGGCTCGCATTCAAGCTACGAATGCGTATTTCAAGTTGCATCCGGAGGAGGGTCAGCCAGGGACGTACAAGGAAGGGGCCGACAAGTACTTGACAGAGGCACAATACGCAGAGGTAAAGTGTTTATTGTACTTTACTTCATTATATGATTGTGATCAATGCTTTCATTTAATAATAAAATGTGTGCAGGTCGGTGTACCATGGCTTGACAGCCGTCCGGACGCATATCGTGCCTTGTGTGCTCGTTGGGGGAGCCAAAACTTCCAGGGCGTGTCTAAAACCCGTCGAGAGAGTAGAGGGACAGACGGAAAACACCGTATGGGTGGGGACGGCTACATACGTCTTGCTAAACGGATGGTAAGTGTGACTTGAATTCTATTTAAGTAATTTTATAATCTTTCATTTTGCTAACATGTATCAATAGGAGCACGAGAGGGGTCAGGAGCCGTCACCTATTGAGGTGTGGAAGAGGGGTCACTTGGGAAGTGACCCGTTGCAGCCTGAGCAGCTGTCTTCTCAGACGGCGACTCAGACGTTGGTGAGTTATTTTGTTAACTTAATTGAATTTTCTTTAATAGTTTCAATAATGTTATTTTACTGTGTTTCCAGGCAAAGTACGGGCAGGAGGCGCGGAGGCTTCGAGGCGAAGAGTTCGATTGGCAGAGCACGCCAATTGTCCCCGAAGCCGCGTATGCAATCGGTGACGGGAAACCTCATGGACGGTGAGCTTTGTTAATTTTATTTTACTGTTACGAACTTTGAGTTACAAAAATTTAATCATCTTACTTCGATGTGCAGGTTGGCCATCTTCGATGGAGTGGTCGACTCGAGGCAGGCGCGGGCTTCCTCAAGAGCCTCTTCATCGCAGCAGGGCGGGTCCAGCAGCAGCCGTACAGGACGAGATCTGGAGCTTCAGGAGGAGCTCCAGAGGACACAAGAAGCGCTTCGGACTAGGGACGAGATGCAGGCAGCGGCGCTCAGGGCTAGGGACGAGTATCAAAACTCGTACATGCTACAGTGGCAAGCTGCCTTCCAGGTAAGTTCTGAATGTTGTACTTAACATTTGTAATATACATATGACAGTTATAATGATTTGATTTGTATTCGCAGGCTATGAGCGCAGGACAGCCGGCTGTGTTTCCGCAGTGGGCGCCGCCATCGGTGGAGTTGCCACCAGTCCCGACGACAGGAATACAGGTACAAAATTATTCAAAATAACTGAAACTAGTTAAACTTATTCAAATTTAGTAAAATATGCATTTTTGTACTTATAACTTGTCTAACCACGCTTGCATATCATAGGGATTGGGGACGGAGGCTCAAACTCCGTCGCCCCAGATTCCGGCGCTTGGACGACTGCCGGAGGACGACTTTCTAAACTCCGGCGGCAGCGGACAGGGTAGCGTGTGATAGTCAGGTCAGCCGATTTGAAATCTACTTGCATGTTAATTCTTATCATTTTCTTACCGCCGTCGAGCAAACACCAGTCCCCTATACCACGCCTGCTGCTTTGCCCAGTAGGGTGAATTCACCGCTCTGTGATCCAATAATAAGCCGCCGACCTGTAGGAGTCCACTTTATCGACAAATAGCATTGTATTATACTCCAAGAGACCACATGGTTAAAAATAGAAAAAACAGAACATGGAAGTGATAATTCTACCACATATAGTTCAGAAACGGTCAAAACATCAAAATAACAAAAAATTTGCATAAATAATTGGGGAAATTGAAGTATACCAGACTCTTACTTCGCTGTTGCGTGTCATGCGCCCCCCTCTTGGGGTAGCAGATGAGGAGTAAGCAAAATAGGTTACATATTTAGGGTATTTGTTGGAGGCTGTTTTTTTCATTTTTAAGACCCAAAATGAAGATGAGATCTCATTTAGGGCTCCTGTTGGAGATAGCCTAAGAAAAAGGTAACCATGATGATTTGTTATTGTAAGATTACAGCGTTGGGGATACTCCTGACACTTAGAGCTTCTGTAATTATTTTTTGCTAGAATAACCGTCTTGTACTACTGCAGTACTGCTCATGATGCATTTTGTCATCTGAATTACTGAGTATTGTTCCTTCAGTTATTTTGTTCAGTTCTCGGCATTCATTTGACTATAGTTCCTGCTGCAGTAAGGAATTTAACGACATGTTGCTGATTATTAACTTTGTGTTGTTGCTTTGAAGCAGGGGCAAGGAAAGGCAAGGCAGCGGGAGGTTGGCAAAAAAAAATCATAGCAGTCTTCTATTTTGAACATGGCAAATTTGTAGTGTTTCTGTGGTGTTTCGAAGTGTGATAGTGTTTCTGTATAATATCTGTGGTTATGTGGTTCTGTATGTTTGCGAAACCTGTATAATACCTAATTTCTGTTTTTTTTTTAAAAACAAAAATAATAGACGACGGTGTATCTTTGGCCGTCGTTTATAAGGAACACTTATAGACGACGGCCCCAAGAGAAACCGTCATCATTTGGGTTCAATATAGACGACGGCACCTCAACCACCGTCGTTTATAAGGAACACCTATAGACGACGGTTACCGTCGTCTATAAGGTTTCTATCCTGCCACGTGGTGGAGCTAACTTATTGACGACAACTAAAGTTGGCCGTCGTCAGTTAGTTAATTGACGACGGTAACCGTCATATATAATGTTATAGACGACAAATAATCGTAGACGGCCGGTTACCGTCGTCTATAAGCTTATACCGTCGTCTCTAAGTTATAGACGACGGTGAAGGCCTTATAGACGATGGTACCTGGCCGTCGTCTATTATCGCGATTGTTGTAGTGATGAGGAGGCGCGACAGTGACGCGCACGGCCGGGGCAAGCGCCGCGTGGGGGGCGGCGCTGGGAGAGCGTGCAGCGGCGGAAGATGGCCTGAAGCTGCAGCACGGAGGGAGGTGCGATACAAGCGTGCGGCCGGTGTGGAAACCTTGCGGCGGTGGCGGCGTAGGGTGCATGGGGGTTGCAGGCGGGGGCGGAGCAGGGAGGCGAGCCGGCGGCCGGTGTGGGGCGGTGCTGCGGGCGGCCGGGTGCTCGGCCAGGAGCGCCGAGGAGCAGGATCGTGATGAGGCACGACTGGGAAAGAAGCAAAATCTAGTTTCCGTATTGGGGGTAGTCTGACCTGTGGGCCCCACCAATTGATCTTATCCTCTTTTTCTTTTTCCCAGATTCAAAACTATGTTTAAATGAGCTCAATGTACAATAATATGGGGCTGGTTATTTGATATGGGGATAATCTAATTTGTAAACCAAATTTGAGAATTGAATCAATTAAATTCAAATTCAAATTTGAAGTTGAAAGCACCCTAGGCTTTTGTTTTTATTCTTTATCTATTTTCTTTTCTAAAAACCAATAGAAATCCTAAATAATTGGCCTTAATTAATTAAGGGTTCTAAGCCCTCCATTTTGTAAATTCAAACTTTAGGCTCGATTTTGTTTGGAT
Source organism: Tuctoria greenei (assembly GCA_036927565.1). Lineage (NCBI taxonomy): Eukaryota > Viridiplantae > Streptophyta > Magnoliopsida > Poales > Poaceae > Tuctoria > Tuctoria greenei. Next base: position 97,643,742 of record JAYESD010000010.1, read on the forward strand.
TTTTATCCTTTGCATGGTTTGATTTTTATTCCTTACGGACCCAAATTTCTAATTGGTGCCACGAGTCGAAGTAGAGAGAGAGAGCACGTGGGTACAGCCAGGATCATCGATAAGGACAGCCTCAAAACTACCTTGTGTGTGAAGCATCATTGGCACACACATCGAGTCGGCTCTTGATAAGTACGAGCAGAGGAGGAAACCAAGTGATGTTTCATGAGAGCTGACTGGTGGGCCACTCGATAAGTGAGTCCCACCCATGATATTATTCTCACTGGTCCAAACAAAAGATTAGGATGGAAGTTCTCGAAGATACTATACATCATCAATGTAGCTGGGAACTCCATGATGTTGCTCAAGTCGATGTTGGAACTTGAGTTTTAATTAACATTCGAATTGTTAATCTTTTATGTGGAATATTTCAGTTAAGGCTTTAAGTTTTAACATGTTCTTATTTTTAGTGAACATTGGTTAACTCACATAGTACATTTGAGTTTGGATTTCCATGTCCACTTTTAAAAATTTTAAGTTCGCATTTTTGCGTTTTTGTTCTTCCGAAAAGCGGGCTTTTACACATACGTTACACACTTATTCACACCAGCAATACAGCCTCATTGTGGAGTAGGGTATTACGCTCCGGCGGCCCGAACCACGTAAAACCACTATCTCACCACTCTCATACGCGTAATTCACATTGAGGACTACGCCTGCCGATCAAGAACCTCTGTGGGTTGCTCTGATAGCGGGCCCGAAAAAGTGTCGCAAGAACACTGCGAGAGTAGTGTCTGTCAATTTCCCAACAAACTTCATGTTGGAATAAACATACTGAAACTTCTCACGAAATAGCATCCAATAAATGTTGGAAACTTTGCCAACTTGGAATTAATCCCATAAAAGGAATCTGATGAATTCGGTGCATTCAATGCGGCATAATATGCTCATGAGTGAGCATTTTTCCATTATCTGAAGTGTTATAAAGCAGTCTTAAGCCCTATTTGTTTCTACTTATAAGCAGCTTATTATGAAAAAAAAAAAAGCAAAAATCTCACCCATACGCATTGCTTAATTCGTAATTATTTTCTGAGCTGATTATTGAAAAGCCCGAAATGAACTGGGACCTTGCAATTTTGGATCGCGGTCCAAGACTCGTGTTTTCGGATCGCGGTACGCGTTTTCCGTGATTACTCTGCCCACAGAACTCCCGTACAGAGCAACTCCATCGTGGCGCGCGCCATTGGCCGCGGCAGCGCCGCCCCATTGGCCGCCTTTGATTCTCTATCCGCCGTCGATCGCAGGTGAGGAGCAGGACTCGATCTTAGGCGTGGGTGCTCGATCTGTCCATCTCCATCCTCGACCGCGGATGAGGAGCAACACTCGATCCGTCTGTCTCCGTCCTCGACCGCGGATGAGACGTCGGACATTTGGCCTCCACCTGGTGAGTAGCAGCTCGTCGGCCGTCGCTGCAGTATGAATGCGCCTTTTTTTTGTGTGCCGCATGTTTGCTTCGTGTGAGGCTCAGATCCATTCAGCGCCCTGAAACTTGCGAAGCAGCGGAGGTGTCGGCTGCCGGCGAACTTTGGTCGGCGGCACGGTAGGGCAGCTGGGAACGAGAGCAAGCTGAGGACCCGATGCTCAGTGTGAGGTACGCGTGGACCAGCAGCAAGTAGTACGTACTGAAGTATAGAGAAAAAAAATGTTAAATGAGTTGTAATTAGATTCAGGAGTATAATAGTCATTTTATAGGATAATCCATCAAACTAATCCAAGTTATCAAACACCAATGTCTTCCAGTAATCAGTTTGGCCAGATCTCTGCTTCTCACAAAAACATGCTCATCATGTAATTAAGACTAAAAAAATGAAACCAAACAGGACCTTAAGCCCTGTTTGTTTCCACTTATAAGCAGCTTATTAATGAAAAAAGCGAAAATACCACCTAAACACATTGTTTAATTCGTCATTATTTTCTGAGCTGATTATGTGAAAAGCCCAATGAACTGGGACCTCGCAATTTTGGATCGCGGTCCAAAACTCGCGTTTTCGGATTGTGGTACGCGTTTTCCGTGATTACTCCACCGCCAGAACTCGAGCGACTCCATCGAGGCGCGCGCCGTCGACCCACGGCAGCGCCGCCCCATCGGCCGCCTGTGATTCTCTATCCGCTGTCGATCGCAGTCACAGGTGAGGAACAGGACTTGATCTCGGGCGCGAGTGCTCGATCCGTTTGTCTCCGTCCTCGACCGCGGATGAGGAGCAGCACTCGATCCGTCGGTCTTCATCCTTGACCGCGGGTGAGATGCCGCACATTCGGCCTCCGCCTGGTGAGTAGCAGCTCGTCGGTCGTCGCTACAGTATGAATGCGGCTTTTTTTTTTTGTGTGTGTGCCGCGTGTTTGCTTCGTGTGAGGCTCAGATCCGTTCAGCGCCCTGAAATTTGCGAAGCAGTGGAGGTGTCGGCTGCCGGCGAACTTCGGTCGGCGGCACGGTAGGGCAGCTTGGAACGAGAGCAAGCTGAGGACCCGATGCTCAGTGTAAGGTATGCGTGGACCAGCAGCCAGTAGTACGTGCTAGAAGTAGAGAAAAATATGTAAAATGAGTTGTAATTAGATTCAGAGGTATAATAATCATTTTATAGGATAATTCATTCAAACTAATCCAAGTTACCAAACACCAATATCTTCCAGTAATCAGCTTGGCCAGATCTATACTTCTCACAAAAGCATGCTCATCATGTAATCAAGATTAAAAAAAGTCAAACCAAACAGAGCCTTATAATGTGAACTCTTAAGCCAGCCAAGATTTTTATTTTGCTGGCAAGTGGCAAAATGTATTAAATAAAACCTGCAATGAAAATTGTTTCTGTTATTCTATATTGTCTCCCGAGACAGAGATGCTCATAGCCATTCATGTTCTTGAGTACACACCAAAGGCAATCCAGGCAAATCCTTAGCTGTAGTCAGATCTCGACACATGCAATCCATCTGAGGGTTTGTGCGAGACCGGTCAGGTTGTCGATCCCTCAGGCGCACGGGAAGTATATCCTGGGTTGTCGAACACGCTGCAATTCCATCAGATATCGAAATCGACTTTGCAAGATGAGAGCCATGAGCTGGTTATTGTAAGATCAGGAGAACACAGGATCACATGATCAGATGGACACTAAGCAACTAGGTTGAGCCCCTGTCCGAAGATCAAAGTACATGCAGGTGTGGGTTGCCAGGCTTGCAGTGATGCGGATGGCTGGTATGTGTGTTCTTGTCTGTTATACGGGCCACTTCCATCTGCCTGACAGTTCCTATATAAACTACTAGTACTGTTGAGCACTGCGTCATCGTCCACGCAAAGAGAATGATCATAAAGTTAAATACAGTCTCCGTTTGAGGAGCGAACATTCAGCAAAGCTCTCAAGGAGTAGAGACGAAAGCTTTAAATTTTTTTGAACTTATCCAACAGGAAGATCCTATTCATGTTTTGTATTAACCCACAATAGGATTATACAAGGTTTGGTGTTGCAATTTACAGCAGGAGCTTTAGCCCCCATACGTAAGCAACTCAAGCTATATAGTAACTATAAAGCTTCTAAACAAGCTTTCCATAAAAGCCTATCATCCTCCTTACATATAGTCATTTGAAATCTACATTCTGCCTTAAAATCTAGCATGAATGTCTGAATATTAATCTGTAACGCCCGTATTTTTCTAAAATAGAAAAGGCATAATCTAATTATATGATAAGGAAATAAAAAGAAAGAGAAAAGAAAAAGAAAAAAAGAAAAAGGAATAAACCCCACCTGGGCCAAACTTCCCTACCTGCGGCCCAACTCCCCTCCAGTCCACCTCAGCCAGCCCACACCTCTCTTCTCCATCTCCTCTCTCTTACTTGTGGACCCCACTGGTCAGGGTCTTCTTCCTCACCCCAACCGCCGCTTCCCTCTCGTCCCAGTAGCGCCCGAGCGCGCAGCCGCGCCTGGCAACCACCGCCCCTTGAGCAACCGTCGCGCCTACAAGTACCTCGGCCCCTCCCCCATCCTCTCCCCCACTCCCCACTTCATTTTCCTCTTCGAAACCCTAGCCCCGGCACACCGCCATGGCCGCCCTCGGCCGAGCCCAATGCCCCATGACTCCCCGGTGTTCTGGACGTCCCCGACGAGCCACCGAGCATCCCCTCGCAGTGACGCCCCCGCAGGAGTTGTCCACACCGAGAAACGCCGCCCGAGACCCCTCCCCGACGGCGCCGAAGTACGGCCGTTACACCTCGCCGTCACGCACCCATCTCAGGCCTGTTTCTCATGTGTGCACTGCTATTGGTGAGTTCCTAGCCCTCTCCTCTTTCTCCCCATCCTCTTTCCCGTTGATTTTGACCCCCGAAGCGCCGAATCCGGCAACTCCGGCGAGTTCCGGCGTTGGCGCCGCCGTTTTCCTGGGCGCCAGCGGTCCGTCACCGACAACGGTGACGTGGCCAGTTCCCAGCCGTCAGACCTCAGATGGGTGGCCAAGATTAAGTCACCCCGAAGGGGTATGACCCTGGTCCATCGTGGACCCATGGACCGCACCTCCTCCCCTTGTCCACAGCCCTGTAGTCCTATTCCATGGCTTTTCCTTTAGAAAAATAAATCACAAAAGCAATAGAAAATAAGTAATTGCGGCTAGGTCCCTGGACCTTTATAAATAATTATGCATAAGCCCCTAGTTTAACAAAAACAACCCTGAACTTCATATTAATTATGTAATATTCTTTAAATATGTGGAAATAATAATAAAATCTTGATAATTTGTAAATTACATTTTAACCACTGTTTATTAGGAAAGATTGCATAAAAGCTTGATTAATAACAGAAATAATATATAAGTCCCTGAGATATTATTTAATTGCAGAATATTATTTTAAAATGCAATTAGTGAATGGAAAGTTTTATTAAATGATAGAATAAATATAGAAAATGTAGAAAAATTTAATTAAATCTTTTTAGGCTAGAATAAAATTGTAGATCCATATAAAATATATTTTGACCTTGGAAAATTTAATAAAAATGTTTTTAGTTATAAATAAATATTAAAATAGAGAATAAATGTGAAAATAATAAGAAAATTATATATAAATTATTTTATACTGAAATAAAATTTATAAGATGCATATAAAATATATTTTGGCTATGGAAAAATCATTAAAAATATTTTAGTCTGTAAATAAATTCTAAAAATAGAAAATAAATGGTAAATGCACTTCGTTGACTAAGGAAAATAATAAAGACTTCATAGTAATTTATTAATATAGGATTTTATGCTTATGTGTATGTTTTGGTGTATTGTTCTTCAATGTTTTATTTCTCTTTTGACGTTAGTTTACACGCACTCATATCTCGATCAAGAAGCGACACGAAGAATATAGAGATCAAGAGTTCAATGAAGAAGACTGAGCAGCTATTTAATAAAACGCAAGTGCTCTTGACTATCTTGCACTTGTTTTAGGATGTTTAGTTAGTTGCATACTACATAAAATTATGTCCTATTTCATGTTATATGCCCTGTTCTGCATTATTCCTTATCACCTGGATTGGATTGGGAAGTAGATAGGTTTTGATTATGCTTAGCCATGCTTAGACTTTTGGAATGGAATTTCATACACATAAAATATACTATATTTTATGATTACTTTAATTATGATCGACATACAATAGTGATTGATAAAAATCTGGTGGTTGGATGGATTTGGTATGGTGCAGTTTGCACAAGACCTGAGAATGGGTATGGCACCATCGGATTCTAAGGATCGGTTTATGGAGGAAGCCACTAAGCTTTATAGTACCACCACGAGACTGAGATGTGGCGGCTTGGTCAATTAATTAGGTTTCTCCCAATGAAATGCTAGTAGTTGGATGATGCGGGGAATGATGCAGGGGTACTGCTTCGGGAACCGCAAGGCTCAAGAGTAGGCTTCTGAGGTGGAGGGTTATTCCAGGAATGCCTCACACCCAAGGAACTGTGTAATGTGGTTAGCTACCACGGGCATTCAGGGAGGATTACTCAGTCCACCTGGCAACAGGGGATGAAATCACTTCTTGTGGGTAAAGGGTACACTCTCTGTAGAGATTTGGAAATCCGTCATGACAGCCGTGCTCACGGACAAGAGCGGATTGGGGTCAGTTCATAATTAGCTTATGGATGGGAAATAATGGTTATTTATGATTCAAGTTTATATTTACTATTATCGTTATGATTTGTAATATTTATACAGTATTAATTTGATAATGAAAGCTAAGGTTAGGTTATAAGCGTAGTGCTTAAGCCAAAGTTGGTCTATCCTTGATCTAGCCATTCATGTCATCTATTTCCCACACTTGCTGAGTACTCTATGTACTCATGCGCTTGCTTTTGTGGTTTTTATAATGCTACTCAATGAGGAGAAGATCTAGTGAAGATAAGTGACAAATGAAGACAGTGCATAGGTTGTGTTGCTGCCAGTCGATTTGCTTGTGGTTACCCTAAAGATTTGTCTCTTCTGCTGCTAATCAAAACTCTTTTCAAGGTACTTATGTTGTTTGTATTCAATATAGAACTGTTTATCACTATTTGTCGTACATGTATGGTGAAACTGATCCTAGAATACATGTATTTTGCACCTGGTTTTATTCTTAATAAAACCAGGTGTGACATAATTTGCTGGTTTCCAATGATTCTTTTGTTTCTATGGCACCAAATTGTTTAACATGAGATCATGAATATGTCCATGAAGAACTTGAAATTAATCAGCTGTCAACCCTCCAGGAACATGTCGAATAAGGGAATGCTTGTGTTCCACAAAATGTCAATCCAGTTCCATAGATCCTTGCTAAAATTGCATTTGAAGAATAAGTGCAAGGCTGTTCTTGAGCAAATCTTGTACACAAGACACAAGTGTAATCATTGTTGGGGAGTTGGATTTTTTTCTATCGAATCATGCATCTAGTGTTTAGTCTGTCCATCACGAGCAGCCAGCAAAGTACTTTAAGTTTGTTGTTACTTTTGGGACTCCGTATCTGTTTCAAAGGTTTTGGTGGAGATAACCCTTGATAAGGGAGCAAATAGAATCCCTTGGTGTAATATGTAGCTCCCCATTGATATGTCCAAATATCGTTCCCCTGAAGCCAAATGTTTGCAATGATGTTCTTTATAGAAGCTAACTCCTGTAATGCTTGTGATGACAGTGGTAAATGGAATACATCCTGCAACTGTGATTGCATACAAAATCTCTACAAATTCTGATCCTTTAAGAAAGAAAACAAGTTGGGTAACTCGCTTTTCAGGTGTTGATTACACCAACCATCCTTCCATAACCTGACAGTAGACCCATCCCCTATCTGAAACACCGTTATTTCTTTGAATTTCCGTCGAAGTTTCAAGATGTCCTTCCACCGAAAAGAAGCTGAATCAGTTGTTTGGTAACATAGATTACCTGTCGGGAAGTACGTTTCCCATATCAATTTTACCCATAGAATGTCCTTATGATAGCATTTATTTAGGTGCTTCATTAATAAAACTTCATTTTGTTTGGATAAGTTAATTATGCCCAATCCTCCATACTTTTTAGGCACTGTGCATTTGCTCCAAGCTGCCAGGGATTTCATTCTTCCATTAAAGTCAGGACCATTCCAAGCAGTGTTTCCTTGTCCTGTCAATATACTGGAGAAGCCCCACTAGTATTTCCAAAGTACAAATTGTATATGTTGGTAATGTTGATAGAACCACATTGAACAGTTGAAGTCCCCCAACATGGCTAAGAAATCTCGATGTTGTCGAGAGTCATTTCTCTATTTTGCACATCAGAGAAGCATAATCCTTGAACCGAGGTTTGTAGACACTAAAAGGTAATCCTAGGTAGTTAAAGGGGAAACTACCAATCTGACACCCAAATACCCCTGCAAACCTTTGCGCATTCGAAGCATCGACATTGATTGTGATTAATGAGGACTTTTAATAATTAACTTTCAGCCCTATAGATTGCAAAAAGACTCCAACAATCCTTTTGGACAAAAAGGTTCCCTCTGAGAAGCCTTCATAATTAATAAAGTCTCATCCGCATACTGGATGATCGGGAATTCAGCTGCGACGTTATTATCAATGGGCCATGAGAGCAAATTCAACTCAGTCGCCCTATTTATAATATATTGAAGCAACTCAGTAGCCAAGACAAAAGCAATGGAGATAATAGATCTCCCTGTCTCAATCCACGGTTATAAGTTGAAAGTTGCCTAGAGGGGGGTGAATTGGCGGATAACCTGAAATTTAACTTATTTAACTTAATAAAAGCTAATCAGTAGACAGAGTACTGACTAGTCCGGCCTGAGGGCGGACTAGTCCGGTCATGGTGAAGAAACGAACGGAAGGAGAGATTTTTATGCGATTCTAAGAGATCAACTTGATAAAATCTAAAGTATATTAACATAACAATCTAGTAATGGAGATGCACGAAGATAAAACAACTAGATCGAGTTGAATCGCAAGATTAAGATGAAGAACATGTGGAACCCTAACTTGATCTAGCGAAGAATGAGAAAGGTAAATCAAGGGCAAAAGATACAAGATTTATCCCGTGGTTCAGCTTAACAAAGAAGCCTACATCCACATTGAGGAGCTCACGAAAGGCCAGGTTTCGCTCAACCCTTTCCTCACCTAGCCACCACAGAGGCCAGCTAGTTCGTTCACTAAATCACGGGGTAATCACCAAATTCGTGTGGCAACTCACAAGCTGAGGCCCCCACAAGATTACAGCTCAAAAAGATCATAGATCAACATCCACATGAATTCAAATCAACAAATCAAACCGAGAGACTCAACCAAGAGCTCAAAGTCAAGCAAACCCTTCTTTCTTCTCTTCCAAAACTCACAAATACTCAAGAATCGCTCTTAGGACTCCAAGAACGGTTGAGGGAGGGCTAGGAAGGATCTAGGAAGGATTTGATGGCACTAGGGTTTGAGAGAGGTCCTTTGAGGGCCGCGGGATTCCTTTTCATAGTGGTCTCGACAAATAGCCGTTGCCACCAGAAAAAAGTGTGGACTAGTCCTGCCTTTGACCTTGGACTAGTCTGGTCTGTGGGGACCAGTGATGTCACTCTTGACCAACCACAATGTTTCCTGCCACCTTTTGAATTCAAACGGTCACAACACCACGGACTTGTCCGTCCAAGAATGGTCTAGTCTGATCTCATACAAAACCTTTTGTTCTAGTTGAGAACGGACAAGTCTGGTCCATTGGACTAGTCTGGCCCCAGAGGGCGGACAAGTCCGACCATCCAGGACATAGTGAGCAACCACCTCCAAGTCCACAAAAGACTAATCTGACTCAAAACAGACTAGTATGGTCTCACACAAAAACTTCTTTTTCAGTCAGAAATGGATTGGTCTGATTGAGCGGACTAGTTCGGCCCCCAAGGCGGACTAGTCTTGTCCTTCAAGACTTAGTCCCAAAAGAACTCAGACGCACTCACTACGAACTAGTCCATTCCCAAATGGACAAGTTTGAACTCACAAAGAAACTCTTGGTTTGCCTAACATCGGATCAGTCCGATGTGGCCAGACTAGTCTGACCTTCTAGCCCGGACAAGTCTGCCCCTGTCCTTGGGGCTGCCTCAACTCGTCTCTCAATCTAATCTAACTTGGACTATAAGCTCTTAGGAGATTCTCAACACTTTGATACATTGAACACACTCAATCTAAGTGGCTAAACTCAACACAAAGAATTTTAAAACCTAAATTCCACTCTTTGAGTTTTCGCTCTTTTCTCCTCTTTTTTTCTTTTTGAGTGTATCCAACATCGTCCTTTTTCAATCACCTGTACTTACACTTGTAATGCTCATTAGTCCCTTAACTGTTATCATTAATCATCAAAACCCACGAGGATTTGCCTAGATGCACTTTTAATCTCCCCCTTTTTTGTGATATGACGACGACACGTTGAGGTTTTTGACAAAATTATAATTGAGTTTGTTTTCATAGCGCACAAGTCTATAAAGAGCTCCCCCTAAATGTGTGCATGATTGATATGCAATAAGCTTGATACACAAGAATGAAGTCTATGGGAGATTTATACATTTGTGTGTTATGGTGGGGTGCCTACGTGTGATGCAAGTGTAGAGATGCGATAAATGGAATGAAGTATGCATCTCAATTTGAAATAAGCATCATCACACATATTGAAATAGAATGATAGTCAATAAGATCAAGATAACATAAAGTCGGATAGCATATCATCAATGTAATTACAACCCAAATATGAAAGTGTAGCAATAACCACATTACAACCCAAGTTTTCAAAAAACTACATATTCCATGGATATATACTCCCCCTTAATCTCTCCTCCTTTGGCATCAAGACACCAAAAAGGAAAAATATTAAGGAGGAAGAGAGAGCCTATGTCTACTCATCGTCACTCTCGCTCTCCTCTCCATGGTCTTGGTCGCTTTCCGTCTCCACATCATCTTCACCTTGAGGATTGTCTTCTTCTTCATTATCACCAACCTCATCAAGTGCCTGAGGTTACCTTGAATCATGTCGGCATCCCCATCTTTAGGTGCTAAGGTCTTCCTCAATATCCGATTAAGCACACTAAAGAAGGGACGGAGAATCTTTGTAGTGAGGGTATTATAGAAACAAGGCTCATACATAAATTCCATCTCCCCCAAGTCCATAGCCTTCAGATTATGGATGATCAAGTCATAGCTCAGAAACTCCTCAAGTCCAACGATTCTTGTAAACTCATCATAGATGACGAAGTATAGCACTCCGTCGGCCAGCTAGATGATATTACGGTCTCCAAAGGTGGAGAAGTAGCAAGTGGTGTAGAATTGTACTACTACCTCCAAGTTCCAGTTATACTTCAAATCGAGTAAGTCCTTAAGCCCATGATGCTCAACTACTTGAATAACTGCGTTGAAATCCCTGTGGTTCTGCTTCTCCATATAAGCCCAGTCCACCCACTGAGCATCTGCCACTGGTGTCATCTTGGTTAGATAGACCAACAAATAATTGTCGCAGTGAAAGTCGCATTAGAACCGGTGATCAGTTGTGGCCTTCTCATACTTGTAAGGATACTTTGATCACAACCTCTTTGCTTTTTCATCCCCTTTACCTTGGAAAATTTTGCTTGCTAGCTCGGGTTGCTGGTTGGGATGATGCAAAGGAGGAATCATGACCAACGGACCAATTGGGCCTTGTGGAGGTCCACAAGACTCGACGGGTTGGTCAAGAATGACCAAACCTCTTTCGGCAAGGGCCTTCTTCCTCAGAGCAGCCTTCCTTAGTGGAATCTTCTTTGCGGGCTCCTTTCACTTGTCCTTAGCTGTGCTGCTCTCCACCATGTGTGCTTTTCCCTTATCGGCCACTTGGGCCCTTTGCTTTTCACCCTCCGTGACTATCCTCTTTCTTTGACTCACTTTCTCTTCAGCGGCTTGAGCTTGGGATGCATCTCGCTCATGCTTCTTCTTTGACCTCGCCTCACTCATGTGAGCTAGCTCTGCTGCAATGGTCACTTGCTCCACATCTCTTCGACGATAGCATTCTTGACGGGTCGCCTCCTTCTTCGGATCGGAAAGAGGAGAATCGTCGCACCGAGGCATGCTGAAACGATGATAACAATAGGATATGAGATGAGAACAAACAAGATATTGCGGTAGAAGTGTAGTAAATTCGCTAAGTTAGGAGTTAACCCTAGGTTAGGCCCGATTTGTCTGGTCCCTAGCCAGACTAGTCCGGTTGGCAACGGACTTGTCCGTCCTCGGTCTGGACTAGTCCGGACCACCCAGTGTTAAAGCCTAACTAATCGATTTTTCTAAAATTTTTGATAATACGGCGCAATATCGCAAGGAAAGGATCACAAAGGATGTATGAACCAATAGGGATCCTAGGTTCTGGAATAAACAACTAGAATCAAAGGATTCAAGGGGATTAGGTTTTGACCAAAAACTCACCTTAAGGGTTCAAATCTGAGCAAAACACCGAATTAGAGAGCGGAGAAGTCCGGGGATTGACTTCTCGAGGCTTCAAAGAGTTGATTTGATGGATCCTTCAAAGATTTTGGTGGAGAACCTCAAAAATAGCTGATAGGTCATTTTTGAGGAGAGAGATGCACATTTGAGGTTTTTTGGGAGAGTGAGGAGTCGAGCCTGACGCCTGGGGTTTAAATCTCATAGGGTCCGGACTAGTCCAATGGGAATACCGGATAAGTCCGGCGACGAACTAGGTCCGAACTAATCTGGAAATTCGGACAAGTCCGGTAACAGGCCAGACTAGTCTAGTGCGGACTTGACTGAGCCTGTCTAGACTTGCCTAGGAGGCCGAACTTGTTCGGCCCTTAGGGCGGACTAGTCCGATCCTAGATAACAAATTATCATATATATTGAGAGATTTGCAAGTAATGATCAATATGCACTAAGTTTTCACAAATATTCTCAATGAATATGGTCAGTAAAGCACACAAACAAATATACAATGACCATGATTCAAAGAGACAATAATTGAAAATAATTTGATAGAAAATTTAAGAAGACAAGTTTTCGAAAGCATGCATAATTTTAAAGAAATAAACAACTAACAATCAGATGTGCAACATCTCAAGCCACATTTTGAGAATCAAGGATATTTAGCTCATTCGTAAATTTGCAAAAGCGTTTTTCATCTAGCGGCTTGGTGAATATATCGGCTAGTTATTTTTTTGGTTCTCACATGTGAAATAACAATATCCCCTTTCATTGAATGATCTCTAATGAAATGGTGTCGGATGTCAATGTGTTTGGTTCTAGAGTGTTCAACAGGATTATGGGCAATCTTAGCACTGTCATTGTCGCATAGGAGTGGAATATGGTTCATATTGAGACCATAATCCCTTAGAGTTTGTCGCATCCAAAGAAGTTGTGCACAACAACTTCTGACTGCGACATACTCCGCTTTAGTTGTGGATAGGGCAATGAAATTTTGTTTGTTGGATGACCATGATACTAGGGACCTACCCAAGAATTGGCAAGTCTCGAAGGTACTTTTCCTAACCACTTTGCATCTGGCATAATCTGCCTCAGAGTATCTGATGAGATTGAACTTGGACCCTTTGGGAAACCACAACCCTAGGTTAGGTGTATGAACTAAATAGTGCAACATTCTCTTTACGGCTGTCAAGTGACACTCCTTAGGAGCAGCTTGAAACTTGCACACATGCATACACTTAAAATAATATCGGGCCTAGATGCACAAAGGTAAAGGAGAGATCCAATCATGGAACGGTATACCTTTTGGTTGATGCTAGAGCTGTCTTGATTGAGATCGAGATGTCCATTCGTCACCATTGGCATCTTGATGGGCTTGGCTTTCTCCATGTCAAACTTCTTGAGAATGTCTTGGGTTTACTTAGTTTGACATATGAAGGTTCCTTCCTTGAGTTGTTTCACTGGGAAACCTAAAAAGAACTTCAATTTTGTCATCATCGACATCTCAAATCTCTTCGTCATGATTTTTCTAAACTCTTCACAAAAAGATTGATTAGTAGAACCAAATATTATGTCATTGACATATATTTGGCATACAAATAAATCATTATCTATGTTCTTAGTGAAGAGAGTATAGTCGGCCTTTCCTATCTTAAAACCATTGTCAATGAGAAATCTCTAAGGCACTCATACCAAGCTTTAGGAGCTTGTTTGAGGTCGTAGAGAGCTTTATTGTGACACCCGGTTCAGAAAATAAACCAAGTGAACGCATATGTGTGACCAGGATGTTCAACACACATACACGAGTGCAATCACAAAAGGATATACAGAAAATTACCACAGAACAAGATTAATTAACCACTTTTATTACACAATTCAGAATATCCTTGAATACAAGTTCTAATGAATATTAATGACAAGTTTGAACTAATGCAGCGGAAACAAACTAAATAAGCAACTAAGCAAATAGGGTAGCGCGGCTCCAAGAAACACCACAGGCAAATCTGATGGCAGACATGGCCTAGAACTCTGTATTATCATCGTTATACTCCCAATCCTGACCTACAACTGTGGTGGGGGAATTGCAAGAGAGAGTACATGTCGTACTCAGCAAGTGTGGAAAGCATGACATGTAGCTCATACAAATGACGACAATAATAAAGGCTAAGTGTTGAAAAGTACATTAAAACATTTGAAAAGCAGTGTATTATATGTATGTGAAGTAAACCCATCATAAACCATAATTATTAACATAGTACGAGTCCATATTTCATCACTATGAACCATAATCCAGATTTCTCATTACCATTACCATATCCAATACCATAATTCAATCCATAACCAGCCATAACCATATTATCAACCATAACCATAAGCAAACCATCCCATATCCCATGTAACCTCTAATCACGTGAGGGTCCAGGTTGCTCATAACCAGGAGCACGGCTATCATGATAGTTTTAAGACACTCTACAGAGGTTGTACCACTTTACCCACGTGTTTGTCATTTCATCATCTTTCGATGACTATAGAATCTCAATTATGTCGTCTCACACTTCCTTAGGTGTGTGGCCAAGAGATGACGAAATAGCCTTTACAAAGGGACTACTAGCATGTACGGACCCACTGAGGTTTCACCGATGGCGATGTCTCCAACTGAGCACATCTTCAACCAAGGGCCCCCTCTTGTGCCATTCGGATCCCAGGGAGTCCCGCCAACCATATCCAAACCCAATCCGACTCCCCTTCCCCTGTGCTCCAAATGACCCATGCAATACTAGCAATACCCTAATTAATCAGCTACGCCGCACCCATACTTGGCCTCGTGGTGGCACTGTAAATCATGGATGGTCGCTCCACGAACCAGTCCTTAGATCTAAAGCAATCCAAACCACCATAACTTCCAACCGATCCACACACCATGCTTGCTTAGATCACCCATTACTATGTCATATTAACTTGTTCATATTAACTATAATCTCATCAATGCATAATTAGATGTGTAGTTGTTCTCCCATCCCAATTAATTAAGCGAAGCAAAAAGGTAAAAAGCCCTTTCTGGCTCTCTACCATAAATTCCCGGGTGACAAGGGTGGTCAAAACAAAGCTAGTAAACTTCCTATCATAGGATTCCCATCAAATTGACACAAGCATGCAGTTTTGAAAACAAAACATTTGTTGTCGAAATAGGATCAATATGTTCAAGGACACTTGCCTTGCTCTTAGGCTTGGTTAAGATCAAAGACTTCAAACTCCTGGTGCTGGAGATCCTCCGCAGCACTCTCTAGCGCAAATCCATCTAAACTGCGCAAATAACATACAAGACAAGAATCACAATCAATAAGTGCACATATATTACTCAATATGACATGACATGCATGATTAATGCAAATGCAAAGCAAAACTAGTTAATGATGTTTAATATCTAGTTCTAATAGCTTTTAACAAGTTTATACAGGTTTGGGATTGATTCAAACCAATTTAGAATTAATTTAGCAGAAAACAGATTGCAAAATCGGACTAGTCCGCTTGGGACCGGACTAGTCCGCCCTTCGCAGCAACAGCGAACTAGGGTTTTCTAGATCGACGTGAATTTGGAGATTTGGGGTTGAATTCACATGAGAAAGAGGAAGTAGAAGATGTATCGGGTGTTTAGAACTCCAATGGATCAAGGGTTTTGGAGGCAACACTTAGATCTTGATGATCTAGGGTTGATGAAGAACTTGAAGGTGAATTGTTGATGAAGAACAAAAACTTGATGGAGATCTTGATCCTCTTTCGTTTCCTTCTCTTCTTCTTCTTGCTCGGGATCTCCTTCTCCTCCTTGGTGGCGGCTCATCACGAACTAGGGTTTGGGTGGACTTTCAATTGAGGCAAAAGGATGTAAAATCAATGGGTGGGGTTGTTTATATAGAGGTGGAGGCTAGGGTTTGATGGATTTTGAGTTTGGGGAGGGTTGAGGCCGGTGTGAGGTTCCACAGGATGATGTCTCCTAGTATGTTGTCAACAGGATGATCCCTTTGAACACATTGATGGACTCTTGGGTGTGGTACACTTGGTCTTGAGTCAACTTCCTCATCTCCCTCATCTTCATAGTCTCCTCCTTGAACGTTGCCATCATTTTGATCTTCATTTTCTTGATCATGGTAATCTTGATCTTGTTGTTGATTTTGGGGGGTCTTGGACTTGATCTTGTGCTTGGGACACTTCTTGTGATGAGGATGGATCACTTGGGCCTTGTTGCTCTTGAGGTATTATATCGCCAAGTACCATCCTTCTCAACGCCATACATGGTGCCTCTTCTTCATCTATCACACATTGATCAACTTGCTCCACTTTGGAGCCATTAGTTTCATCAAACACCACGTCACGTGCGATTTCAACACCACAAGAGATTTTGTTGAAGACACAATAGGTGTAGGTGTTTGAATCATAACCAAGCAAGAAACCTTCATCGCATTTCGAAGCGAACTTCAAAAATCAAGGCTTCTTGTTAAGAATGTAACATTTGCTGCCAAAGACTCTAAAGTATGAGATGTTTGGTTTGTTACCCGTTAGAATTCATATGGAGTCATCTTCAATAGGCGATGGAGGTTGAGGCAATTTGTGGCATGGCAAGTGTTGTTGACCGCTTCTGCCCAAAATCAATCGAAAGTATTGTACTCATCAAACCTTATCCTTACCATCTCTATTAGAGTTCGGTTCTTCCTTTCGGCCACCCCATTTTGTTCTGGTGAGTAGGGTGCCGAAAACTCAGGCTTGATACCTTCCTCGTCCACGTACTCTTCAACTTGGGTGTTCTTGAATTCGGTGCCATTGTCGCTCCTTATCTTCTTGATTCTCAAGGAGAACTCATTTTGAGCTCTCTTCAAGAAACTCTTGAGGACACTTTATGTTTCACCTTTGTCATGCAAGAAAAACACCGAAGTGAAGCAGGAAAAGTCATGAACAATAACTAAACCATATTTTTTACCGCCAATGCTTATGTAAGCAATGGGACCGAAGAGGTCCATGTGCAGCATTTCCAATGATCTTATTGTTGTTATCACATTCTTGGCGAGATGAGCTGCTTCGACTTGTTTCCCTGCATGGCATGCGCTACAAGGCCTATCTTTCTCGAAGACAACATTCTTAAGACCTCGGACGTGATTGCCTTTTAGAAGTTTGTGAAGATTCCTCAAGCCAACATGGGCTAGCCTATGGTGCGACGACCACTCCATGTTGGTCTTTGCAATCAAGCATGTGTCAAGTTGAGTTTTATCCACGGTGAAGTCCACGAGATAAAGCTTTCTCTTCAGCGCACCCTTGAAGGAAATTGAGTTATCAACTCTTCTAGTGATGATCACGCCCTCATTGGTAAACAAGCAATTATACCCCTTTTCGCATAATTGAGGAAAGGATAATAGATTATAATCTAGAGACTCAACATGCATGACTTGTGAAATTGTGTGTTGTGGAGAAATAGATATTTTACCCATACCTAGTAACTTGCCTTAACTATTGTCGCCCAAGTAGATACCTTGACTTAGGTCTTCATTTTCTTCATACTGCACAAACATTCTTCTTGTTCCAGTCATGTGACTGGTGCATCCACTATCTAGCATCCATTTTGAACTGCCAGAGGAGTAAGCCTACAAAACAGATTTATGCTTTCGTTTTAGGTACCAAAACTTGGTTGGGTCCGTTGAGGTTAGTGACGAAGCATTTGGGCACCCACACACAAGGCTTTGGACTCTTGCGGTGTGGCCCAACATATTTAGCATAGTTATAACCAAATTTGTTTCTCATTAGCACATAAGATGCATCAAAGTCATGAAACATGGTTAAGTTGACATTTTTAGGATTTTGAGCATCTTTGTCAAATTTCACTATTTCAAGAGAAATAGATGCATGATATTCATTCTTGGCATGAAATGAGCCTTCCTTGACAAACTCAGTTTGCAGCTTGTTATTCTTGGGAATTCTAGCATTTTGCTTTCCTCTCCTTGAATATTCAAGACCATCTTTGATCAAGGGAGATCTTGTGATCGGGTATGCACTAGATGCATACTTCGAGTACAAGGTTAGCACATTTGCAAGTTTTAGTGTTCGATTCCAAATTATACAAGTTTGAGCTTGTTGAGGGAGAGGAAAGAACACTTGACTTGAGAGTTACGACTTGTGCCTCAAGATTCTCGTGGGCTTTGTTAAAGATCACATGTTTGTCTTGGAGCACAACATTTGAACTCTTTAGGCTTGAAGAAACCTCCTTGAATTTTTCAAGTTCAAGTTCAAGTGCCTTGTTCTTTTCTCTTTCAAGCTCAAGAAGCTTTGCAAGGTCAAGATTATTTTGCCTTTATTGGACAAGAAAATCATATTGTTCCTCGAGAAGTTCTTCCTTGTCTAAGATTTCATTGGAGAGCTTTTTCATTTTAGTTATAGCACTTTTACTTAAGCCTTAAAACATGTACTCATTCTCACTAGCACTATCAAAATCCTCATCTTTAATAGAACGCAAGGAGAGTTTAGATTTAACCTTTTGTTTTCCCTCATTGGTCATGAGACATGTGTGGCTTGAGCTTTTCCGCTCTCCATTGCTTGGCAAGAGAGTCTTCTTCATCGTTGGCTTCTTGATGACAACGATTGCCACTCCCGCCTCATCACCAGAGGAAGACTCATCGTTAGAGTCTCACTCCTTGCCAACATGAGCGTACCCATGTCTTTCTTCTTCTTGAACATCTTCCTCTCTTGAAGCTTCTCATCCTTGTTCTTCTTCTTCTTGTAATCTTCCTTTTCGTATGGGTAATTCACAATGAAGAGCCCATACTCACCACAGTTGCAGCATGCCCTCCTTGGTCTTGACTTGATTCCTTGCCCTTGCTCTCATAGTTTGACCCTCTTCTTTTCTTCATCATTCTTTTGAATCTTTTGATGAATAAGTCATGTTAAAGTGTTTCAATGACACTTCCCCCTGTACTACTAAGAAGTAGACTGCGTAGGTTCATATTTAGGCAGGGTGCTAATCAAGATCCAAGAGCGAGGTGACACGGGGAGTTTTACATGGTTCGGGCTGCCTGAGCGTAATACCCTACTCCACGTAGTGTTTGTGTATTGTATGACTTTTGAGCGTCAATGAGTGAGCCTGTGTTAGAATGTGTGTGAATGTCCTTTCTACCATGCAGCACAGTCCTTTTATATGCCAAGGACTGGATGTTACATTATGTGCCATGGCCCGACATGTGGCCCCGGCTGTCATAACCACCCTGTACACGATCTACCGGTGTTAGGGGGTTAATAGTGTGATAATGTGCCTTAATGGCAGCGTTATCGGTCTTGATAGTCCTCTGAACGTGTGTCATTAATATGGCATTAATGATTCATTAACCCGGTCTTGTAATGGCCAATTGATAGCCCTTGAATGTCCGCACCGTTGAAGATCCCAGAGTCTTCCCGTTGTAGACTGTCGGTACCTTGAGTATCGTATACCCCTTGAGATTGCAAAGATCTCAAGGAAATGTCATCTACTTGATTTGAAGACCTTCGGAGGCCCACATGTTAGGCATAACCGGACCCGCTTCCCCAACATGGTTAGTCCCAGGGTCGCCACGTGTACCATCAAACCAGAGCTACCGCCCACAAGGGGGAAGCTCCGGGCTATGTACCATAACGGCACCCCCGGACCTAACCCCAGACCGAGGGAAGCTCCAGAACTGACACGTGTCTAGTGGCACCGGACCTATCTGTTCCCCACAGTATGCTCCGGAGCTGCCACGTGTCCAACCGTCGGATCTTCAGCCTCAAACCTCCAGTAGAATCCACAACGGCTCTGGATCTTCAAAGGGGAATCAAGGACTTCAAGACCCGATTAAGTGTCATTAATACTATGTTAATGACACACGATCGGACGACCCTTATTACCAGTAACGGCGCTGTCAAAGCCCGTAACCCGTTCATTAAGGGTAATTAAGCGCATCAAATGTGTATCAATATTAGTAGCTGTCGGGGCCACATGTCGGGCCAGGCCAACTTGTAACGACCTGTCCTTGTACTATAAAAGGACAGGTCGACGATACATAGAGGACATCTGATCTGATCTGATCTGATCTGATCTGGTCTGATCGGCTCACACGCTCTCAACTCACGTCACCTGAGTTGAGTTCATACATCCAATACAACACCAACACACCCCGTAGAGTAGGGTATTACGCTCAGGCGGCCCGAACCACGTAAATCTTTGTGTCTCCTGTGTCATTTTACATTTCACCTTCTTGAATCTCCGCGCGCCCACACCGAATCTCAAACTCCGCAAACACTTTTAGTAGTGTCGGGAGATCTGCCGGATCAAAACCACCGACAGTTGGCGCGCCAGGTAGGGGCGCCTGAGATTTCAAGAATGGTGAACTCAGCGGCTGAATCATCCAATGGTCATCCCATTGTTCAATCTGCTGGGGGCAATCCCTCCAATATGCACCCACACAGCAGGAACCTCAGTTCCAGCAGGAGTCACACTTCCACCACCGCCGCCATCACCAGCAAATCAAGCTGGTCAGCGCGATGGTGCACCGGCGTCAATTAATGTGTCGGCGAATCATGACAACCCAGAACACGCGCTCCATGCAGCACGTGCTCTCCTTCAGCGCCCA
Source organism: Tuctoria greenei (assembly GCA_036927565.1). Classification (NCBI taxonomy): domain Eukaryota; kingdom Viridiplantae; phylum Streptophyta; class Magnoliopsida; order Poales; family Poaceae; genus Tuctoria; species Tuctoria greenei. The sequence continues at coordinate 97,664,309 of JAYESD010000010.1, forward strand.
CCACCTCCGTATGCATCCCGAGATGCAATGAAGCAGTGGAGGGCTGATGTGGAACACTTGGTTGCAGCAGCAGCCGACCGCATCAGTAACCAAGGTTCTCCTCCTTCAGGATGGGCCCCGTCGCAGCGACAGACCTTGTCTGGCAGACTTGGTCCGCACGTTTCCAACAACAGGAGACGTGCTACATCACGGCAAGTGACACCGTTTCCCTCTGGGGCACGACACACTCACACGGTATCAAGGCTTTCAACTCATGACCTTCGGGCGGAGCTTGATCGCCGATACTGTCAACAAGACGGCCGAGTCCATATCGAGCGTGCTCGTGAAAGACAAGAACTCAGGACATTCCTGCTCCTGAAGGAGTAGGAGGAGGCTGTTCAGCCCTGGCCATGCATCTGCGTATGGTCAGGTGGCCACAGAAATTCAAGCCTCACCCGCCGGAGAAGTTTGACAGGACCGTTAATCCCGTCAAATTTCTTCAGATTTACTCCACTGCTATCCTAGCAGCTGGAGGAAATGAGGCTGTAATGGCCAACTATTTTTCAGTGGCTTTAACTGGGACCGCCCGGTCCTGGTTTATGAGCTTTCCACCCAACTCCATCAACAGTTGGGAGGAGTTGTGCCGATAGTTCACCGCCAACTTCGGGAGTTCATACACCTGACCAGGCACCGAACTGGACCTTTTTGTAGTCGTGCAAAAAGGGGGAGAATCCATGCGATCATTCATCCAAAGATTCTCTCAGGTACGAAATACTATCCCTTCTATCTCTAGTGCTTCTGTCATTGTGGCATTTAGACAGGGCGTACGGGATAAGAAGATGTTGGAGAAACTGGCGATCAAGGAGATCATTAGTGTCACAGAACTCTTCAGCTTGGCCGACAAATGTGCCAGAGCTGCGGAGGGCCGTGAAAGGCACTCCAAACCACCACCGGAGGATTGCAAGAAATCCTCCAAAGGAAAAGCTACTACCTCTTGGAGTGGAAAAAAGAAGAAAAAGACCAACGGTAAGAAGAAGTCGTCGGCCGGCGCATCTAATGCTGCAGCTGTTGCAGCTCCGGGTGGCCGAGGGCCACGCCCCGAGAAGCAACCTCGACCGTCTTCTGAAGACGGTGGCAAACCCAAGGTGTGGTGTCCAATTCATAGGACGGAAAACCACAGTTTGGAAGACTGCCGGGAGGTCCAAAACCTTGTCGAGCGCTACAACAAGCGCCGGGAAGAAATTCCTTTCCGACAGAGGGGAGGAAAACAAAAGGTTGACGAAGCTCCGGCTGAAGAGGAGTTAGGTTTTCAGGATCCTAAAAAGGTCCTGAAGGCGGTCTACACCTCCGTCGACGACGATTCTGACATCTCTGACAACGAGCGTCAGAAGACCATGAACACCATTTTTGGTGGATCATGGGACATCACCTCCCGCCGCGTCCTCAAGACAATGCGCCGGGACATGGCCGCTGTAGCTCCTACAGCCAGGGTGGAGCCTCATCGGAAGTGGATGGACACAGCCATCACTTTTGATGCTTCGGACTGCCCTCGAAGCATGGTTGGAGCAGGCCAGTTACCTTTGATGGTATCTCCTACCATCAATAACATTCAGCTCCACCATGTTATGGTAGACAGAGGTTCGGGGCTGAACCTCATAAGCTTCGAAGCTTTTACCAAGCTTCAGCTTCGACCTTCGGATCTTCACCCCTCCCGACCTTTCTCTGGAGTAGGTCCAGGAGCCATTACCCCACTCGGTGCTATTACTCTCCCCGTTACCTTCGGGACCCGGGAGAAGTATCGCACTGAGAAGTTGGACTTTGACGTTGCTCAGATCAACTTACCTTTCAACGCCATCTTGGGTAGGCCTGCCTTGTACAAATTCATGGCAGCTGCTCATTATGGCTACCTGGTGTTAAAGATGCCAACACCAGTAGGCGTTCTCCGGATCTGCGGAGATCGCACTGCCGGAGTAACCGCTCTGGAAGAACTTCATGCGCTTACTACGGCGCAAGAGGAGGACTTCAGGCAGGAGCAAGCTCCAAAACCCTCGAGCAGTCGTCAACGAGGCTCAACTTCTGCACCTCGTGTGCAGCCAAGCGGCGACACCGACATTCCCATCAAAGTCGTCCAAATCGGTTCCGATGCCGCTCAGACCACCCGTATATCGGGGGGACTGAATGACAAATAGGAACTCGCGCTCATCGCTTTCCTGTGGGCTAATGTCGACGTGTTTGCCTGGCAACCGTCACAAATGCCTGGGATCCCCAGGGAAGTGATTGAGCACAATCTGAAGATCTACCCTGATGCCCGGCCCGTGCATCAGAAGCCTTGGAAGAAATCCGTGGAGCAACAAAACTTCATTTGACAAGAAGTGAAGAAGTTGCTCGAAGCTGGATTCATCCGAGAAGTCTTCCATCCAAAATGGCTGGCAAACCCAATCGTTGTGCCCAAGGCCGGCGGGAAGCTTCGAATGTGTATTGACTACACAACACTAAATAAGGCGTGTCCAAAAGATCCATTCCCACTACCTAGAATAGATCAGATAGTGGATTCCACCTTCGGGTGTGAATTACTGTGTTTCCTAGACGTATATTCTGGGTATCATCAAATCAGAATGTCTAGGGAAGATGAAGAGCATACCTCTTTCATCATAGTAGATGGATTGTACTGTTATACAGCCATGCCATTTGGTCTCAAGAATGCAGCTTCAACCTTTGTACGAGCTATGTACAAAACTTTTGAAGAACTCATTAGAGACATAGTGGAAGTGTACGTCGATGACATCGTGGTCAAGGTCAAGAACAAGGAGTCACTCCTTGACACCTTACAGGTTTTCTTCGACAAGCTGCGGGTCACCCACACAAAGCTAAACCCAGACAAGTGTGTCTTCGGGGTAAGCTCCGGAAAACTTCTTGGTTTCCTGGTAAACCACCGGGGCATAGAAGCTAATCCGGAGAAGATCAAAGCCATTGAAGACATGCGGCCACCAGCCCGCATCAAAGATGTCCAAAAGCTGACTGGATGTCTAGCAGCCCTCAGCCGGTTCATTTCAAGACTGGCAGAACGGGCACTTCCCTTCTTCAAGTTATTGAGGAAGTCCGAACCATTCCAATGGTCTGAAGAAGCAGAAAAGGCGTTCCAGGAGATAAAACAGCTCCGCACCACCCTACCAACTCTGGTAGCTCCGAACCCTGGTGAGCCTTTGCTGCTTTACAGTTCAGCAATTGACAAAGTCGTCAGTATGGTCCTGGTTGCGGAGAGACCAGAACCATCCCATGCTCAGGAATCCAGACCCCTCCGGGAGGGTCCGGAGGTTCCTGAAAGCGAGTCTGGGTCACAGTTCCCAGACTTGAGTCCACAAGAAGTTACTTCAGAAGACCCAGACCCCTCTGCGAGGGTCCAGGTCGCTTCTGAAGAAGCTCCAGGTCCCTCCAGCAAGGACCCGCAGGTCCCCGAAGAAGGTCCAGATCCCTCCGGGAGGATCCAGGTCAATAAAGAGGAAGCTCTGGGCCCCTCTGGGAGGGTCCGGACCATCCAGCGCCCAGTGTACTTCATCAGTGAAGTACTTCATGACGCCAAGACTCATACCTAGAGGTGCATAAGCTGCTCTATGCAATTCTTATCGCCTCCAGGAAGCTTCACCATTACTTCCAAGCTCACAAGATTTCAGTGGTGACTTCTTACCCACTTAGATCAATCTTGCATAATACCAATTCAACTGGGAATATTGCAAAGTGAGCAGCGTAATTGGCCGAATTTGATATCGAATTCATTCCAAGACAAGCAATCAAGAGTCAAGCATTGGCAGATTTTGTGGCGGAATGGACTCCCTCTCCATCAAACCCTGGGGGCCCCAGTGAGCAGAAGCCGGAACACAAGGCTCCGGTCTTCACTGAGCCTCACTGGACCCTCTACTTCGACGGCTCCATGCAAAAGCAGGGGGCCAGAGCTGGAATCCTTCTCCTCGCACCAACCGGGAAAAGGTAAAATACATGGTACACCTTGACTTCAAGGCGACCAACAACATGGCGGAGTACGAAGCACTCATCTACGGACTAAAGGTGGCACTGTCATACGGTGTCAAGCAGCTGCTGGTCAAGGGAGACTCACAGCTCATCATTAAACAAGTGAAGGGTGAATGCTCCTGCAACAATCTCCAGCTAGCTGCTTACCTCCTTGAAGTCCAGAGGCTTCAGAAGGACTTCGAAGTCCTAGACCTCCACCACGTCCAGCGTGTCCACAACGCTGAAGTTGACGAACTCTCGATGAAAGCGTCAACCAGAGCTCCAGCTCCTGACAGAACTTTTGTCCGGAGGTTGTCAAAACCCATAGCTCAGACTGCCGAACTGAGCGAAGGGGGCAAGATCAGCATCCCAAAGCTGACGGTCCCGATGGCCCTGTTACCATGGCAACCATCAAGGGTCGTAGGTGCTGCCAGAAGCTCCGAGCAACCCAACACGCAAGACTCAAATGCTCAAGTTAGCTCCAATGCATGGATCTCGGAGATCCGGAGCTACTTGAAAGACAACATCCTTCCTGACGATGATGTATCCGCTGTCCAGATAGTCAGATTGGCTAAAAGATACACTTTGGTAGAAGGGGATCCCTAGCGGCGCGGTGCCAACAGCGTCCTAATGCGGTGCATCACAAGGGAAGAAGGTTGCGAGCTCCTCGCAGAAATCCATGGAGGCGAGTGTGGAAACCACGCGTCTTCCCGCACGCTGGTCGGTAAAGCCTTCTGGCATGGCTTCTACTGGCCTACAGCACTCCAGGATGCAACTGAGCTGGTGAAGAAATGCGAAGCATGCCAATTTCATGCAAAGCAAATTCACACACTGGCTTAGCCTCTACAAATGATACCTCCTACATGGACCTTCGCTGTGTGGGGGATGGACATCTTGGGACCTTTCCCAAGAGCCGTCGGATGTTACAAGTTCCTATACGTCACCACTGACAAGTTCACCAAGTGGCCGGAAGCAACTCCAGTTGTGACAATAAACAAGCAATCTGCTATCAACTTTTTGCAGTCCATTGTATGCAGATTTGGAGTCCCAAACAAAATCATTACTGATAACGGGACCCAATTCACAAGCTCTGCATTTCAAGGATATTGCGAAGACCTCGGCATTCAAGTTTGCTACGCCTCCATAGCTCACCCGGCAAGCAATGGCCAGGCCGAGAGAGCAAATGCTGAAATCCTGAAAGGACTCATAACGCGCACCTATGAGCGCTTGAAAAAACATGGAGCCAACTGGATTGAAGAGCTTCCGCCCACTCTATGGGCCAACAGGAAACCTCCAAACTGGTCAACTGGAGAGGAACCCTTCTTCCTGGTGTACGGAGCTGAAGCAATCCTTCCTCCGGAAATCACCTTGGGGTCACTCCGGGTCCAGACCTTCGACGAAGCCACGCAGGACCAGCTCCGGCATGAAGACCTAGACCTCCTTGAGGAGGGAAGGTGCCAAGCAGCTGTTCGGAATGCCCGATACCGCCAAGCCCTTCGGCGCTATCATTAGCGGCATGTACACAACCGACAGCTTGAGGAAGGCGATCTGGTGCTACAGAGAATACAATCCAGAGAAGGGTTAAACAAACTCTCCCCCAGCTGGGAGGGACCCTTCCGAGTGATTAAAGTATCCCGTCCCGGAAGCGTTCGTTTGGCTACCGAGGATGGGACACCTCTCCCAAATCCTTGGAATATTGAGCACCTCCGTATGTTCTACACTTAATATCACGGAGGTGAGTCTGTAGTAACTTGAGGTGTATGTTATAGAGTCATTGTACAGAGTCGGGTAGTTCCTCTGGGAGAACAGCCGGACCTTTCCCGGAAGGTCCGCAAAGTTCATGCAACACTTGTCACAGTCTCAGAACTAAAAGTGTGGCTAGCTACCCTGGGTCAAAAGAGAAATGAAACACGCTTAGCTTGGTTCCGTACCCTAAGAGTGTACTTGTCTCCCCTGTACCCCGGACCTATAATGAAAGACATCTTCATGTGAAACAGACTCCACGTGCATTTATTTTGTACAGGCTCAACATTTTTTATTTTTCTCTTTCTTGTCTATAACAAAGTTGTGCAATTCTTAAGAAACTTTAGTTCGACCAGTTCATGTACAATTCGAGATGTATTGTCAATTCTTTTGGATTCAAACATTGTTCATGGCCCACTCGCCTGAATGCCGTCAAGCCAATCTAGGGCTGGAGTGTGCTATCGACATAGCCTGGTCAAGCACCCTAAGTACGCCACTCTACCTACACCCCGGCAGGCCAAAGTAAGGCGGGTCCAAGTACAATTGGATCTGGAAGAAAGAAGGCAACGCATTCGATTGTATTCAGAATTGTGTTTGACCTAAAACTTTCTTGGGAATCGTAAGCCGCGACGAAGTTATAGGCAAGGAGCAAATTTTACTATTTTTCTTGGCTTCAGTGTGCAGGAAAAATAAAGAATCCATGTTGATGGAGAAAAGCCGGAGCTAACAAAGCTTTGACTCCCCCTAGGTGGCTTGTGATTGATGTTAAACATTGAAAACGAGCATTACCGGAGCAACCAAGCTCCGGTAAAGCTATGGGGGCCAGCTGTCGACGCAGAATAAAAGATGGTGAGAAGACCCCACAAGCGGAGTCTGCTGCCGACAAGCTACGCATTGGCAAAGGTCACTGCCGGAGCTACTAAGCTCCGACACCTCGGAGGGCTAACTATCGATGCTCTACGCGTTGATAGGGACTATTGCTCGAGCTACTAAGCTCCGACGGTAGTCAATGTCGGAGCTTCTGAGCTCTGACAACCTCAGGGGGCCTTCACTATCGAAGACTTTGGACCTACACATTACAAGTTCGAAGCAAACGAGTCTTCAACAAAATACAATATCCTCTTGGTACATGTTCACAATCAAATTGTGTACATCTACCAGGGGGCCAAGTGAAGACAGAAGTGTTGAAGAAAAAAATGAAATTCATTAACAAATTGTGGATTTCATTCATCTGGAGACAAGGGATTACAAAATTGGGGAAGAAAAAGAGAGAATACAAGTGGGAGCTACAGAGATGGTCCTAGACCCTATGGAAGAACTGGGCGACCTTCTGAGCAACTTCCGACACGTTGGCTCGGGTGGCTTCACCTTCTCCTTCGACGGGACCTTCAAGCATCGGGTCCAGAGGAAATTGGGGATCTCGGCTGGTGTAACACGTCAGCACATACTCTGCGACGTTCTTCACCAGGGACTGCCCCTCAGCCTCCAACTGGTCCAAAATGGCGTCACCCACCTTGGAGAGTTTGTCACCCGCCGAGCTCAACGCTTGCAACGCCAGGTCCGGCTCCAGCTCCGGATCATCCGGACGCACGGTACTGAAGCCCATTGGTGTCAGCGCGTCGTTAGCTTTGCTCAGGAACTTCCAAACCTATAGGGAGTCTGCAGTCCTCAAGCCCTTCAGTTCTTCCAAGGATCTTTTGGCTGTCGCCAGTTCAGAATTCTCACGAGCAAGGCGCTCAGCCTCTTTGGCATTTTGCTGAATCTTTTCAGCAACCTGCTTCTCGGGTTTTCTGAGCTCCTCCTCCCGGAGGTGGATCTTGTTCCGGCGGTCGACCAGGTCCTTCTCCCGGCCCCTAACTTTCTTCTCCCTAGCAGTGATGGCACACTCTTGCTTGTAGAGTTCCTGCCCTCGCACCCAGGCCTTCTCCTCCTCCTCAACGCAACGCTCCTCCAATTTCTTGGTGCGTTCCTCGAGGCCCTTGTCAGCCAGAGCCACCTTTTCGGCGAGCTCCTCCTCCCTCTTCACGACATCATCCCGCAGCTCTAGGAGTTTTTGCTCTTCGTCTTCGAGCTTCTTCTCCCTCTCCTCAAGTGCCTCCCGGCGCTTGATGAGGCTAGTGTTAATGGCTTCAAGCCTTTCTTGGTGATCATCAGCCGCACTATTAGCTACCTTGGCCTGCTCATAAATGGCCTGGGATTGAGTGTCGAGGGCACGAGTCAAGCTCCCCCTATCATCCAATAATTTGCCCCAATATTCCAGGCGGACCTTCTCCTGTTTGATCCACTCCTTGTCGCCTGCCAGCCTCGACTGCACCATCTTGGTCTCGAAGTAGAGCCGATTACGCCACCGCCTAAGGGTTTGGCGCTCCTCTTCAAGAGCCTTGCTGTCGTGGTAGAATGCCAGCTGGACTTGACGCAGACTAGAGCAAGCGTTGTCAATGGACAACGACAGGGGAATAGGGTCCAGACCTACTGGGGTCTCCTCCGCTGGTTCCAGCGGGTTCTCGCTTACAAAAATTGGGTCCCACTCCACAAGAGTGGTCCCCTGAGCCTCCACGGCACTAGGGCCGTCCTCTGGGATAGCCTCAGTCACCACCGAGGAGGGTCTCGCAGAAGAAGTTCCGACCTCCGGAAGTGGTTCCGAAGGCCCTGCCGCCAGGTCTTCATTTGCCCCCTCGGGCAGGGGGCCAGCGACTTCATTAGGGCACCCTGGCTCAGCAGCAGGCACCTCCGCCGTCATCACTTCCGGAGCAGGGGCTACTTCCGGCTCCGGCCTGGGCTCCTCCTCCGCTGGTGGCTCAGGTGTTGGCGCCTCGACCATCATGGGTTCGAGTGTTGATGCCTCCGCAACGACCGGCTCGGGCGCCGGAAGGTCTTCAACTACAACCGGCTCTGCACCCGGAGCTTCAGTGGCAACCGGCTCTGAGGCTGGAGCTTTGTAGGTAGCCGGCTCAACCACTGGGACTTCCTCAACATCCGGCTCGCTCGCCGGGACTTCAATAACCTCCAGCTCAACCGTCGGGGCTTCGACAATTTCCAGCTCTGGGGTCAGAATCACTGCTTCCTCCGGCTCAGCGGCCGAAGCTTCCAACATCTCAGCATCAAGACCCGGGGCTTCAACCTCCGGGGCAGGTGCCACTGGCGCATCTTCTCTCTCGTGGTCCGGTGCTACCACGGGAGTCTCGGGGGATGAGTCGAGGTCCATGACCACGACAGCTGGCGCCGGAGCTACCGCAGCTTTAGCCACCACTTGGGGCGGCACCGGGACAGGAGCAGAAGCCTCTGCCCTCACAGCTTCAGCTGTTGTGGCTGAGGGTGGAGCCTCACTCCTCTTCTTGGGGACGTTGCAGATGATGAATGAAGAAACTTAAAAAATAGTTACTACAACAAAACAACTGTCTGAGGCAAAAATAAAAAATTACCTCGGAAGGCTTCCGCACCATCTCGCACGGAATCTCTTTCCCGGGCGTTTTGGACTAACCATGGCCGCCGCCGGTGTGGTAGCTCTGGAAGACCCCCCCCGGAACTTGTTGCAGTCGCGGGCAATTCCTTAGTCGAGGCCCCCCTCGACCGGGAAGGACCTCCGGACCCAGAGACCTCAACTAGCCCTGGTACTGGAGTCACATGTCCGGGCTAGCACCCCGAGAAGACACTGCTGCAGGTGCAGTCGCTACAGTTGTAGAAGACCTCCCCCTCTGGGGAGAAGGAGCTGCTACAGAGGGTGCAGGCCTGACGGACCTTCCGTCGGCATGCTTCAGCTTCCTATTCCGGCTCAAGGGTTCTGCCGCCGGCTCCTTGCCCTTGCCGACGATTTCGGTCCTTGGCCTCGGGGCAGGGGCGGAGCCACCTTCAGAAGCCCCAGGGATCACCACCCTGGAAGTCGATCGTCTCTCGATGACACCGAGGTCGTCAAGCGCCGGCATCGTCCGCCGGAGCTCCCTGCAGAACTGTACTTCCATGTTCAGAGGGAGGAAAGCTGGTGACAGGGTCAAGTCATCACCCGCGACGTCGAAGCCGTGCTGGAACTTCTTGAGATGAAACTCCAAGGTCGCCCCCTCCATGTTGGACTTCAGCCCGGTCTCGACGCGGTCGTCGTCCATCACACTGTTCAGGCTACAAGCGAGTTTTTCTCTCCTCTTCAGCGGTGCTCACCTGTTGACCAGGAAATTGCAAAATACCGCCTGAGGAGTTAATCCTCCCTCCACACATTGGCGGATCCTGGTCAGAGCAGGGTTGAAGGCATCCGACAACACCGGAGCTTCACTCCAGACTGCAGTGTTGATGTTGGGGAGGCCTTCGGGCAGCTCCAGCTTCTCATGCTCCTCCACCCGGATGACTATCCAGTCTTTCTTCCAATCATCCCACTTTCCAGAGGGAAATGACCGGAGGTACCTGAATGGGCACTTCTTGCGCTTCACAAAGTAGTAGAAGCCAAGGTACTCATCACCCCTTCCGGTGGTATGGACGATGAAGAAGGTCCGGAAAAGCTCAATGCAGGGGGGATGCCCACCCAAATTTCACAGAAGTGGACGAAGATAGACACTAGAAGAATGGAGTGGGGGCCAAGGTGATACAGTTGCAGACCATAGAAGTCTAGAAGCATCAAGAAAAAGGAGGAAAAAGGTGGGATCAACCCCACCATGGCGTACGCAGAAAAGTACACCATCTCGCCAGCGTGATCCTTCTCGAATGGGAGCTCTCCCCTGGCGCGGACCAGGTGGTTGAAGAAGTCCGAGGACCACCCCATGAGGGCCCGGACCTTCTTCAGGTCACTTTCGGTCTTCAAGCGGCTCTTGCGGAGACCCAACTCCATCGCAGCACAGCGAGGCAAGGGAGGAAAAGCAAACACAAGTTCGGGAGTTCGAGCGCAAGTTCAGATGAGAGGCGTAAAGAAACCCAGACGGTGTGCACTTTCCTTCCTAAGTAAGCCCCTGTAATGCTTGGATGGAAACCGCAGGGAAGCCGAAGATACTATTCAAAAATTTCACCCTACCGATGACAAGAGGGCCCGGGACCACCCCGACGATCAAGTCGAGGTTCTTACCCAGGCGAATGGTTGTCATCATGAAAGGCGGGAAGCCCGAAGGTGGCGGCCTGACAAGGCGCGCGGAACTGATACGATTTTCGTATCGGGAATCGGCGACCTTCAATTGCGTGAGATCCGCACGCCAAAGATCTCATTTGCCGCACCCGGGATATGCCACGCGGCGAGGATTTAACTCCAAAACTATCGCCAATGGCACATCTGAAGACCTTTGAAGACTCGGCTCAAAAGTCAAAGGATGGACCCACCTCCGGCGGAATGACTTCAACCAAGGGGTCATCCCCAGAGGTGGGCCCAGGGGGCCACTGTCGGTACCTTGAGTATTGTATACCCCTTGAGATTGCAAAGATCTCAAGGAAATGTCATCTACTTGATTTGAAGACCTTCGGAGGCCCACATGTCAGACATAACCGGACCCGCTTCCCCAACATGGTTAGTCCCAGGGTCGCCACGTGTACCATCAAACTGGAGCTACCGCCCACAAGGGGGGAAGCTCCGGGCTATGTACCATAACGGCACCCCCGGACCTAACCCCAGACCGTGGGAAGCTCCGGAACTGACACGTGTCTGGTGGCACCAGACTTATCTGTTCCCCACAGTATGCTCCAGAGCTGCCATGTGTCCAACCGTCGGATCTTCAGCCTCAAACCTTCGGTAGAATCCACAATGGCTCTGGATCTTCAAAGGGGAATCAAGGACTTCAAGACCCGATTAAGTGTCATTAATACTATGTTAATGACACACGATCAGACGACCCTTATTACCTGTAACGGCGCTGTCAAAGCCCGTAACCCGGTCATTAAGGGTAATTAAGCGCATCAAATGTGTATCAATATTAGTAGCCACCGGGGCCACATGTCGGGCTAGGCCAACTTGTAACGGCCTGTCCTTGTACTATAAAAGGACAGGTCGACGATACATAGAGGACATCTGATCTGATCTGGTCTGATCGGCTCACACGCGCTCTCAACTCATGTCACCTGAGTTGAGTTCATACATCCAATACAACACCAACACACCCCGTGGAGTAGGGTATTACGCTCAGGCGGCCCGAACCACGCAAATCTTTGTGTCTCCTGTGTCATTTTACATTTCACCTTCTTGAATCTCTACGCGCCCACATCGAACCTCAAACTCCGCAAACACTTTTAGTAGTGTCGAGAGATCTGCCGGATCAAAACCACCAACATAGACATAGATGCGGACGTATGACATGTGGAAGCTCTGGAGCTTCCCTCTAGAGGTAGATAGGTTCGGAGCTACTAGATACGTGGTAGCACCGAATCTTTCCTTGTTGGGGAGTCAGGTCCGACACGTGGCAGCACTAGAGTCACCCTGGGGAAGGGGTAGGTCTGGAGCTATTGGACACGTGGCAGCACCAGAGCAACCGTGAGGAGGGAGACAGTCCGGCACTTCAGGACATGTGTTACCTCCAGGCGTCCACATTCTGGTACAGTGGGACTTGGCGCTTCTGTTCTCGGTACCAAGGGGTATCCGGTACACAGGGTACCGATACTGGCCCACGGACCCACCTCAAGGTGAGGCTCTGATCCCGAAGGTGGGGCCACTATCTCTTCCCACATTGTTGCTTCAATTTTTCACTTGAGCGGTTGAAACAATGACACGATCCTGCGCCATCGCCACATGGCCCTTCTTTGTTTGGTAGGTGAGTTACATGACATGCGGATGTCACGCAGTTGAAGGTCGCTAGTTCCCAATACGATTTCCATATCGGTTCCCAGTGCAATCTTTGTAGGGTTGTCAGGCTTCTACCCTTCGGGCTTCCACCATCTCATCATGACAATGGTTCACCTGGTGCAACTTTTTTGACAACGTGGACCGGGCCCCCTTGTCATTGATAAGGTAACTTCACAGAGCATAATCAAGGTCCGGATGCAGTTGCCATCCAAGCATTGCAGAGGCTTAATAAAGGAAGAGGCATTGTAACGGGAGAGAACTCTTATGCATTGCTATGTTCTTGCACTGTTCTCCGATTGAACCCTTGCATTGCGCTCCCATTTTTGCTCCACTTTGCGGCGATGGAACTCTTATGCATTGCTATGTTCTTGCACTGTTCTCCCAAATAAAGAGTGATAGTGACCTGTTGAGAGTCCGGAAGCTGATGGGCTGGACAAGCGATTCCTTCAGCAACTCGATCTGCTGTGGAAAGCTCCCATTCAAGAAGGAGGGATTCGGCAAGACTGTCTTCTTCTTGACGTACGCAATGGTGGGGCTTGTCCCACCTGTCTCTAGCTTCCTCCACTTGCTGCTAGGGTCATACGGACTGCAGCTGCAGCACCCTGGCCCCCATTCAATCTTGTTGGTGGTGATCTTTGTCCACTTCTGCGAGATTTGGGTGGGTGTGCTGCCCTGTATACCGCTGTTTTGGAGATTCTTCACGCTCTAAGCAACTTGCAAAGATAACCAGCTGATCGGCTTCTACTACTTTGTGAGGCACAAGAACCCCCCCCCCTTCTAGTACATCAAGTTGTTTGCTTTCGGGAAGTGGGAAACCTGGAATTAAGAGCAGGTAGTGGTCCGCGTGGATCAACACGACAGGCTGGAACTGCCGAAGGGATTTCCCACAACAGATTCTGACTCTTGGGAAGAGCTTCCAGAGCTGTAGGAAGAATACAACCTGGTGTTGACGAGTATCTGAAGCTTGCTTGAAGGGGGGGGGGGGGTAACCTATATGATGGTCCTTGCCAACTTCTTGACCAGCCGCTAGGCTCCACTAAGGAAACGGGAGTTCCCGGATTGGAATTTCATTGGAGAAATGGAGCCCTATAGGATTGAGGTTGGCTGTGGGACCAACTTGGATGAAAAAACCCCGAAGTTCTAGCTGCAGAAGCTTTACAACATAACTTTTCACAGAGATGATAGCACGCCTCCAGCAGAGTTCCTGCCTTTGAACATGATTCCAGAGTTTAGGAGGGAGCTGCAGAAGGGAATGCCGCTTCTCAATGACACAGGCATTGCAGTGAGGCAGAGGAGCACTCGACCTGCAGGGATTGTGCTTCCCGGAGCTCCCCGTCAGCACGGAGAGTCCGGACCTATGCCAGTCAGTGGGAAGGGCAAGGCTTCCAGTGATGCAAAGAATTCTAACTCAAGTCGATGCAAGGGAAAAGAGCTCGTCGACACCTCCAGTCGAGAGAGTAAGGTGGCGCGGGCTGACAGGAGCTTCATCAGTGCAGCAACGCCTCTCCCCCAACTGACTTTGTAGTCATTGCTGGTTGGGCCTCCAGCTTCGGCATCTTTTGCCCAAACCTCAGGGGAAGATCTAAGCCCAGGAAATTGTCTTCGGTCCTAGTGCCAACGGTGGGCGTTGGGTCCGGTAATTCTTCAACTCCGGTTCTGAGGCCATCAGCGGGCTCTGGATCCGGAACATCTTCTTGAACGACAGCTCCGGCCACAGGAAGCGGAGCAACGCATGCTCCGGAGATTCTGGTTAAAGTGACACCGGTGGACACCTCAACTCCCGAGGCAAAGTCCAGAGCTTCTACCTCACCAACAATGGTTGGTCAAGTGACTACGGCCGACCAAGGAAGAGGTTTGGTGCCGACTGGAGCGGCAGTGTCCCTAGGTAATTATCGGCACTTGAACTTGTGTTTTCCTTTTGTTTTTTGGCATTTCCTCGAATTTTCTATTCCTCTAGTTCTAGAGTATCAAGAGGAGGAGTTACTACTCCGGCACCTGCAGGCGACCAAGCTAGTGCCGCCACCGCAGAGACCCCACCTATCGGAGCCCTCTCTGATGGTACAGGTTCTCCTATGGTCATGGTTGATGACACGGCAGTTCCAATGCCAACTGACGTCGAGATGACCTCGGCGCCAGCAGCGGAAGAAGCCATGGTTGCACTGGACCATGAAGGAGAAATGTCAGAGCAAGCTTCAGCTGCTCCAGAGCTAGCAGTAGAGGTACCGGCATCAGCACCGTAGGTGCCGGCTCCCTTGGCGGATGTCGCTATGCCAAAGGTTGCCATGCCCGAGCCATCAACTACCTCGGAACCTACAGCAGATGTTGTACCGAAGCAGTCGGTTGATGTCGCGATGGCGCATGAGTCTGTGTCTACATATACAGCTCTGGGTTCATCAACATCCACACCGGAGGTCAACAAGCTTCGGGAACTCAGCGCTGCAGACATTGAGCTATTGGAGTCCATGCTCGTGCCATGGGATTCGACAACTATTCCAGAAGATTGGGGGAAACCAGAGGAACCTCAGGCAGATGATCGCTTGGAGAGTCTCAATGCTTTGAGGGAACAACTCCTCAAGCACCAAGATGTTAGACAAGAGCTCCAGAAGAGAGAAGACGAAATCTCTCAGAAGCTAGCTCGCCGTGAGCAGGACCTGGCCAACCGCGAGGAAAAATTTATGTCATGGCGCGAAGCCGAGAAGCAACAAATATGGCTCAAGGGAGAAGGAGTCAGCAAGCGAGAGACAGTTGTCTCTGCTAGGGAAGGTAATGTGAAGGCTAAGGAGGGCGACCTTGCAGAGAAGCAAGACCACTTGAACCTCCAGGAGAAGCAAATCACTGACCAAGAGAGGCAGCTGGCTGAATGGATTCAGCAACATGCTAAAGAGGTCGAGCAGTTCTCAAAAAAGGGCTTTGCAGAGCTATCATCCGCAAGGAAGTCACTAGAAGAGCTCCGAAGTACAAGGGTAATAGAGTCACAGCAGGTTTGGGACTTCCCTGGGCCAGCAAAGGATGTTTTGGTGCCACTGGAGTTCAGCCTGGACCGACCAGTTGACTCGGAGCCAGAGATGAACAAAGCTTTGGTGGCACTTAACTCTGTTGGAGCTAAGCTAGATATGCTGGATGATGAGATCGGCAACCAGCTCAAGACAGAGGGAAAATCCTTGATGCAGAATGTCGCAGAATATATGCTGACATGCTTCCGCGGTCGGGATCCCTCTATGTTTCTAGCTCTGGTGATTGACACACCCATCGCCGAGGAGGAAGAAGTTGCTAAGGCAAGCATCCAAGAAGCTGCCCAGGAGGTTGCTACGTACTTCCAGCTAAGTCCAGTAGCTAGGATCCTTCCCTTTTCTACCTTTACCATGTAAACCTCCAAATTTTGAATAAATTAAAGCCTTTTGAATTCCATTTTTGTCTCCTATGTAACATTGCCTTTATCTTGTTGGCCCCATGGTAGACGTGCTCAATTGATTTGAGACATCTACCATAAGGAATTTAGCAATGTATCGAATTTCTTTCGTAGCTACTATGATGGCTCTGAGGTCCGAGTCCAGCATTGAAATCTCCAAAATCTCCAAGGACCATTCGCCACGTACTAGACGTCAACGGTGGGCCCCTGGGAGTTGTCGGAGCTTACTTGCTTCGACGGCGCCCACTGTCAATGTATGAAACATCAACGGCAGGTCCCCTGGATGATGTCGAAGCAAGAAGCTCTGGCGGCTCCCACCATCAACGTGCAGGTCGTCAACAAATATTCTTTTTTTATGCACATAATAGACAAGAAAAGCGGTAAAATTTTTCCTCTTGCCTATAGCTTATTTGCGGCTTATTATCCTTCCTTGAATTTTAGGTCCTAATAAACTCAATGTGACAATATAAGTATTCTGAATAAACTTCCATACGTTCATGTGCCGTCTGGACCCGCTTACTGAGACCCACCAGAATAGGTAGAGTGGCGTACTTAGAGTGTTGGACCAGGCTAGTTGATAGCGCACTCCAGACCTGTCATTGACATTGGTTTCAGGTGAGTAGGCCATCCAACAATACTAGGATCCAATAGAAGAGTACCAATAAAACTTATGTATATATCACACGAATCTTTAGGACTAACTTTCAAGTGGATTGTACAACATAGCTATTGACAAGAAGGTATAAGAAGGAAAAATAATGAGCATGCGCAAAGTAAATGCACGTAGAATCTATTTTCATATAAATGTATTTTATTATAGATTCAAATAACAGGGGAAGGCAAGGACACACTTAAAGTACAGGACCAAGTTAAGTGTGCTATACATCTTGGACCAATCCTACTCTGTTCATAGACTATATGAGATACATTTTATAGAAATACAGACTCACCTCCATGCTACTAAGTATAGAACTTATGGAGATGCTCAATATTCTAGGGATTCGGAAGTGGGATACCTTTGTTGGCAAGCGAACGAATCCGGGGTGGGAAACTTTAATAACTCGGAAGGGACCCTCCTAGCTGGGGGAAAGTTTGTTCATCCCTTCTCAAGTGAGTATTCACCGTAGCACCAAATCGCCTTCTTCCAACTGCTGATTGCGCACATGCCTTGGATGATAGCGCCAGAGCGCCTGATGATGTGCGTTTCGGACAGCTGCTTGGCACCTTGCCTCGTTAATGAGATCTAAGTCATCACGCTGGAGCTGGTCCTACGTTGCTTCATCATAGATCCAGACTCGAAGAGACCCCATGGAAATTTTGGGGGGAATGACAGCTTCGGCTCCGTATACCATGAAGAAGGGTGTTTCTCCTGTTGCCCGGTTGGTGTTGTCTGGCTCACCCACAATGCATACGGAAGCTCTTCTATCTAATTGGCACCATGCTTTCTCAAGCACTCGTAACTGTGCGTCTTGAGTTCCTTGAGAATTTCTACGTTTGCTCTCTCGGCTTGGCCATTTCTTGTCAGATGAGCTACTGATGCATAGATGACATTTATGTCGAGGTCTTCGCAATACTCTTGGAATGCTGCACTTGTGAATTGGGTCCTGTTGTAATTGATAAGTCGGTTTGGAACTCCAAATCTGTAGACAATGAACTTCAGAAATTTAATGGCAGATTGTTTGTTGATTGTCATAACTGGAGTTGCTTCTGACCACTTTGTGAACTTGTCGATGGCGATGTATAAGAACCGGTACCCCCCGATAACTTTTGGGAAAGGTCCCAAAATATCCATCCCCCACACAACAAATTACCATGAGGGAGGAATCATTTGCAGTGACTGCGCTGGTGTCTGAATTTGCTTTGCGTGGAGCTAGCACGTCTCGAACTTATTGACCATCTCGACTGCATCCTGGAGTGTTGTAGGACAGTAAAAACCATGCCGGAAGGCCTTACCAACCAGTGTGTAGGATGACGCGTGGTGAGACCTATGTGTGTTGAATACATTGGCTATGGCGACAAAAGTTTTGAATATCACCAAAACACTTTCTCAACATGGTCTGAATCTAGGTCCGAGCTCCAGCAAGGTCCGACAATAGGTCTGACTTGTTTCGGGTAGCTCCAGCAAGGTCCGACGTAAGGTCCGACTTGCTTTGTCTGGGTCCGACTTACTTTGGCCAGGTGACTTCTTTGTCTAGGTCCGACTTGCTTTAGCAAGGTCCGACTAAGCTTTAGTAATCTCCAGCGCTAGGTTCGACTAGTTGTGGTAAGCTTCGGTGCTAGGTCCTGCTAGCTTTGGTAAGTTCCGGCTCAAGGTCCGGTTAGTTTTGGCAAGGTCCGGAGCTAGATTGCAATGGTTCTATTTTTATTTTGAATTGATTTGAACTTGCTTTACATCTATCGAAAGTTTTCTTTTTTTACAAAGTTTTTGGTGTGTTTTGATGGTTATGGTTGATATCGTTTTGCTATGGTTTGCAACATGCTTATGTGAGGTGCTCACGTAAGATATTGTGGTTATCGGAACAAACGAGAGTCAAGTCGAGGACTTGTGCTCGGAAGTATCGGTTGTTTATTCATGTGCAAGTGTTGCTTGAGTTCAAGACATGGCTGGTGACGGGATCCATTGAATTAGTCTTAGGGAGAAGATGAGGTTCAACAACCAAGTTTGTGAGAAATCGTGATTGAGTTGATCGGGAGGTTGCGCAACATGTTTGAATCAAGAACAATGCGTATGAAGGTATCGTGGACATCGTTGGAAGTTGTTTGCACGTGTGCAAGGAGTGCATGGACGTGTGTAACATCCCAATTTTTAAACTTTGGCGAATTAAAATTTGAATAGGAAGTTAGAATTTAATAATAGGAAGAAATTGTTTTAATAAAGAAAAATATAGAATATATGTATCTCATCTTGCATTTTGCATTCATCCTCATGTATTGAAAATTTATTACTAAAATAAATAAGCTAAAAAAATTATTACCAAAAATAATTATACTAAAAATAAATTACCATAACGAATATGAAAGAAAAGAAATATAGAAAAAAATAGAAACGAAAATGAAACAAAAAAGGGTGAAACATGGCCAAGCTGGACGGACGCTAAGATGAAAAGAAAGTAAAGGATATATATATATATATATATATATATATATATATGTATATATATATATAGAAAGGAAAATAAAAAATGGAACATTTTGGAAGTTTCCTGAACCTTCCTGAAGTTTCAGGACTTTTTTGGAAGTTTTTGGAACCTTTTGGAAGGTTCTAAAAGTTTCTAGGGAAGATTCTAAAAGTTTCTAGGGGAATGTTCTGGAAAATTCCGGAGAATGCATCCACGCTCTGGAATGTTCCCGGCAGAAAGCCAACAGGACCGCACACCGCTAGGAAAAAATAATAATAAAAAGAGCCAGTCGGCAGGCCAGCGCCGACTCGGATCAAGTCCAGGCGGCCAGCGCACGGGCAAACGCGTGGGCGCGTACGCGCTCCGTTCTCTCAGCGCGGCACTCGGTCTCGTGATCGAGCCGGCCTCTTGTACACGCCTCACCGCCCCTTATCAAAGGGACGCAATCCCTGTTGTCAAGCACGAAATATTTTCTAGCTTACGTGAGTTCTGGCGGCTTAGAGAGAAAGAAAAAGAGAGAGAAAACCCTAGCCGCCAGGGAAAAAGGAGGTCGCGACAAGGGAAAAGAGAAGAAGAAGAGGAAGAGAAGGAAGGAGCAGCCGTTCGTCGAAGATCGTCGTGCCACCGTCGTCGTGCCACCGGATGGTCGCTACGTATCTACTTTGTCTACACTACACTTCCGTTCAGCGACCTTTGAAGCCGCCGCATCTATGGTAGAATAGATTTTCTAAGACGAATTTTTGCGACGTAATAGATCTAATACCCGGAATTAAGTCGTAGTTGCATCTACATCTATTTTATTTCAGTAACTCTAGTTATTGCTAAAATCCCCGTAAAACTCACATGAACACATATAAACTAGTTGTATATAATTAATAAACAACCGTAGTTGATTAATTATCGAACTTTGCATGCATTCATGTCATTGCATATTGATTAATATACATGGATTGTGTTGATTCGTATGTGTATTCTTGTATGTGTGTGATCGCGAGTAGAGGGACGTGCTCAAGAGGCCGTATACGAGGATTTCCAGAACCAAGACTTCGAAGTGCTTGAGCAACCCTATCCGTCGGAGCAAGGCAAGTGTCCTTGATTATATTTATGCCAATTTTTATTTAATGTTTTGTTTGCGAAATTGCATGCTCGTGTCAATTGAGTTGAAAACCCATACGTAGAAGTTTACTAGTGTTGTATGCCACTCCTTGTCGCCGGGGTATACATGATGAGTCGGGTATGGGTTTTTTCTTTTTGCACCGCTCGTTACAAGGGTTATGGGTAACATTAGATAATATACTTGAAAACTTCAATTATGAGAAATTAGGATGGTAATGGAATGATAATTAATTTAGCAACATGGAACTTAGGTGATCTACGCAAGCATGATTTTTGGATTGGGTTGGATGGTATGGTGGTTTGCTTGCCTTGAATCTAAGGACCAGTTCATGCGAGAATAGGCTAGGACTACAGTGCCACCACAAGGCCAAGTATGGGTGCGGCTTAGCCAATTAATTAGGAATATTACCAGCATCGATTCGAATCATTTGAAGGAGCGAGGAATGAGAGTCAGTTGGGTTTGCAATAGTGGCGGGATTGCCCTAGGATCCGAACGGCACAAGAGGAGGCACTTGGTTGGATGTGCTCAATTGGAGGCATCACCACGATGAAACCTTAGTGGGTCTGAATATGTTGGTAGTCCCTTTGTAAAGGCTATTTTGTGATTTCTTGGCCATACACCTATGATAGTGTTTTGGTATAATGGAGGTTTCTTTTAGTCGCCGACGGGTAACGAAATCACGAACTTGTGGGTAAAGTGGTACAACCTCTGCAGAATGTTAAAAACTATCATGATAGCCATGCTCCCGGTCACGAGCACCTGGATGACCTATATGATTAGAGGAAACTTGGTATTTGGGATGGTTTGGTATTGGTTATGGTTATGTATATGGTTATGGATCAAATTATGATAAATGGATATGGTTATTGAAAAAAGAGAGAATTTGGAGTATGGATGAATAATTAATGCTGGTTTCATATTATGATATTTATGTGGGATATGATGGGATTACTTCACATAGACATAGTATGATGTTTTTTCCACATCTTAAATGTACTTTTCAGCAATTAACCATTGTTTATTATCATCTTTAATTTTTAGCTGCATGTCATATTTTCCTAAACTTGCTGAGTACGACATATGCTCACCTTTGCTATTCTCATAATTAATTTAGGTATAAGTGATATTTTAGAAGACAACGTGGAGTACTAGGTTTGCGTGCTACTGTCGATTGCCTGTGGAGTTGGAGTCGCCTACGCTAGTTTATTTTTCGCTGCCATAGAATCAGGGTATATTTATTATTCGTGACATGGTAAAATTCTGATTATCATTTGTAATGTTTATGTGTATGTGTGAAGCAACATCCTAGACACACATACACTGCACTTGGTTCGTTTTTCAGAACCGGGTGTCACAAATTGGTATCAGAGCCGGGTCGACCGTATGACGCAAGCCTAGGTAGAATGAACACCATAAAACACGTAGAAACTATCTTCTAAAAGGTTATTTTCAAAAATTGTTTGCTGCTTCATTTTATTTTTGTCAATTCAGTCACCGTGAAGTGCTATTTACTGATGCGTTTTTAGTGCAATTTCAGCCATGTTTTAAAATGCTTGCTGCTACGTTTTCTTCCTTATTCACCCCCATCTTACTGATGCACACCCTTTGTTTCCTCTTATCTTTGCTTCTATATTTTAACACACTCTCCTCTAAATATTTTTCTTATTTACACATGCGTTGCTGCTGCTCTAAAATAAATTTTCTGCATCTTTTTGCTGCCACACAATCTCTTTTCTTCCTCCTCTCGCTGCTGCAATTTTTGGACTATTTTTACTCTCATCTCTAATGATTCTCTGTTAAGGATATAGGATTTATTTGTGAAAATCATTCTTTCAAAGTTTCACATTCTCTTTCTTATTTTGACTTATTTCTTTCTCCCCCCTCTCATATCCAACACACTTCTTTTGCGAAAAATATAGATGACCACCCTAGCAATTCTGAGAATCCAGAAGAAGTAGGAGCATTCGAAGAAGTATCGAAAGGAACACACCTCGGGAAGAAGACTTTCGATATGCGCTTCATGTGGAGGGGCTTCGTATGGACCTGTCTCAAGCCGTTCTCCAGAATAGGATACTTCACCATCCCGTAGTTACGATAATGTTGGGTCTTTTGATTAGGATTTAAGTCTACCCTTGAATAAGTGAGTAATAAACGCTTAGATCGTTAGTGCACGTGTTTAGGTTGGGTGTGATGACTGTATGATTGCTTGCTTGTATGTTTATGTGTTTGGATGTGCATTGTGGAACAATTATATATATCCACATCATCATCCATAAATGCATTATTTAAGATTATATACCTTGATGCATGCATATAGGTTGGGATTCCCTCTATCTTCATTTTCGCCTCTACTTCCGTGGAAGATTTCACTATTAGGGAAATCACTACCCCGGAGGAAACTACATTGGAGTATGAAGATGATATCAAGATAAAGTTTTTAATTATCTATTCTCTAATCTCTTTGAATCTCAAGGGCAAGATTCCTGTTAAGGGGTAGATTATAACATCCTCAATTTTTAAAATTTGGCTAACTTAAATCTAAATAAGAAACTACAGTTTTATTTCAAATCTCTTCTCCGGTTCACTCGAATCTCGAGGGCGAGATTCATGTTAAGGGGACAGAATTGTAACATCCCGATTTTCAAACTTTGGCGAATTAAAATTTGGATCGGAAGTTAGAATTTAATAATAGGAAGAAATTGTTTCTACAAAGAAAATATAAAATATATGCATCTCATCTTGCATTTTGCATTCATCCTCATGTATCGAAAATTTATTACCAAAATAAATAAGCTAAAAAATTTTATTACCAAAATAAATATACTAAAAATAAATTGTCATAACAAATATGAAAGAAAAGAAATATAGAAAAATTAGAAACAAAAATGAAAAAAAAAGTGAAACATGACCAAGCTGGACGGACGCCAAGATGAAAAGAAATAAAGGAAACAAATATATATATATATATATATATATATAATCTGTACAGAAAGAAATAAGAAAATTAAAAATTGGAACTTTTTGGAAGTTTCTGAAACCTTCCAGAAGTGTATGGAATTTCAGGAAGTTTTTGGAACCTTCTGGAAGTTTCTTGGGAGGGTTCTAGGGAATGTATGGGGAAGGCATCCACGCTCTGGAATGTTCCCGGCAGCCAACTGGACCGCACGGAACCACCGGTAGGAAAAAATAATAAAGAAAACAAAAACAAAAAGAGGCAGCGGGCCAGGCCAGCACCGACTCGGATCGAGTCCAGGCGGCCAGCGTGCGGGCACGCGCGTGTGCGCGTACGCGCTCCGGTACGCGCCTCCCCGCCCCTTATAAAAGGGACCCGATCCCTCTTGTTCAAGCACGAAAAATTTTCTAGCTTACCTCAGTTCTGGCGGCTTAGAGAGAGAAAAAGAGGAGAGAAAAACCATAGCCGCCAGGGAAAAAAGAAGGTCACGGTAAGGGAAAAGAGAAGAAGAGGAAAAGAAGGAAGAAGTCACCGTTTACTGGAGATCGTCGTGCCCCCGTAGTCGTACTGCCGGAGGGTCGCTGCGCAATCTAGTTCGTCTACACTATGCCTCTGTCCCGCGACATTCGAAGCCGCCGCATCTACATTATGATACATTTTCCGAGACAATTTTTTGCGACGTAATAGATCTAATAGCTAGAATTAAATCTTAGTTGCATCTACATCTATTTTATTTCAGCAACTCTAATTATCGCTAAAACCCCTGTAAACTCACATGAACACATATGAGCTAGTTGTATCTAATTAATAAACAACCGTAGTTGATTAATTATCGAACTTTGCATGCATTAATGTCATTGCATATTGATTAATATATGTGCATTGTATTGACTCGTATGTGTATTCTTGTGTGTGTGTGATCGCAAGTAGAGGGACGTGCTCAAGAGGCCGTATACGAGGATTTTCAGAACCAAGACTTCAAAGCGCTTGAGCAACCCTATCCGTCGGAGCAAGACAAGTGTCCTTAACCATATTGATCTTGTTTTTATTAAATGTTTTGTTTGCGAAATTGCATGCTCATGTCAATTTGATGAGAAACCCATACATAACAGTTTACTAGTGTTGTATGCCACTCCTTGTCGCCGAGATATATATAACGAGTCGGGTATGGATATTTTTCTCTTTGCACCGCATCGCTACACGTGTTATGGTTAACTTAATGTAAAAGCCCCAAATTTGAAGAGAACAAGAAGCAGAAATATGAACTTATTAAAAATTTGAAGTAATTATTACAACAAAGGATTCTAAGGTGCTTCATAAGCCAAAAGCAAAAGGTAAAACAAGAACTTAATAAAAGCTACATAACAGGCTGATACAAAATTCTGAAATTAGGAATCAAATCAATTGTTGTCAAATTGAAACTGGATCTCACAAAATATGTTTTATATTTATTTTGGCCTCTCTATGACTACAGTCAATTCTAGTGGTAATTTGGATCTCATACCTAGAAGGGAATTTTCATGTTCAGATTTGAACCACACAAAATCGAGACCAGCTTCAAATTTAATTTCACTACAGTATTAGTTATATTAGTTTAGGTGGCCTTGTAAAATATTTTAAAATTTGATGGTTAGGAAGACGGGTTTGCATAGAGGTGTGATTCAAATATTAAATTTGAATTCAAACGAAACTGATTGAATCCAAATCTAACTTCACAAATGTGTTCCTCATATTTAAAAATGTACATCTGCAAAGTTTCACCATTTTAGGGAGCCATTTGCTATTTTTAATTGAAGAAGGAAAACTACAGCTGCGAAGAGTTATCTGACTAGTGGGACCCACCTGGCAGCGGGCCCCACCAGTCAACCTTAGCAAACCGGGTCTGGGTCCATGCTTCCAGAGTTTATGCTGCACAAGGCAGGCCCACCACCACCACCGCTCCAATCCCGTCACCCCTATCCTCTCCCTATCCTCTCACGTGATATTCCCATCGCAAGCTCTGCCTTTTGCTTCACCTCGATGGCACCACCGTCCTGCTCGTCCCCAGCTCCACCGCAAGCCGCGCGGCCAGCTACGCTGGCCCACCGTCCGTCTCGCTCGCTGGCCCTGTCGCGCCAGCGCGCCCGCCGTGTGCCGGTGTCTGCTCGCGCCATCCTCTGCTCGCGCCATCCTCTGCTCGCCATGGCGCACCGCGGCCGAGCTCGTGCCGTCCACCTCCAGCGTGCCTCCGACTTGCTGCGCCATCGCCGCGGTCATGCTGCTCCTCCCTTCCCCTGGTCCACGACACACCATGGCCGAGTGCCGTGCCAGCTTGCCGCCTTTCTCGCATCGCATCCATGCCGCTGCCGCATGCCCCATACCACCTTTCTCCACCTCTGCGCGCTCAGGCTGCTGCCATGCTCATTCATGTTGCTGTGTTCCACCATGGTTCATGTCACTTCAATTCGCCGGCCTTCGACCTCGTCGCCGGCATGGTCCGTTCCCGCCTTCCGCTGGGCACCACCACTCTCAACAGTCATGTTTCGCCACCTCCGCGTAACCAGCTAGTCTATGCACGCGTTCGAAGTTATACCACAGCTGCTCCGTATCAACGTCGTCGCCTACTACATGTCGTCGCGACTTTCTACTCCGTAGCCTCGTCCTGCAAGCAAGGTAAGTGATGTCTGTGATGGATGAGATGCAGGAGCACGTCGATGATGCAGCAGGGATGACAAGCAAAAATTGGTCGAGACCGTGCTGCAGTCAACGTGTTCCATGAAATGTTTACAAGGCAAAAAGAACTATGATGATGAGCCGTACTAATAGGTGGTGCAGGAACGCGACGGCATCACAACGGACAAGTTCAGCTAGGCCTCGAGAATCTCTAAATTGTGCAAGAGTGACCGGATCGAATGTGCAGCCAAGATGTTTGATGCAATGCGTGGACCAGCAAAATATTACTGTGTCTCTGAGATACTGGGATCAAGCTGTGGATAGTGGTATAGAGGATTGATGAATGAGGATGGAGAGTAATTTGATGCTATTGTCAGGACATCACTCAAGTTATTCAGCAAATAACAAAGCTCTGAGATTCAGTGGCATGGGTTCAAGCTGGTTCTGCACTTGTTGAGATTTCAGTGGAAAGAAATCAACAGCTCATGGTTCGCTGATCGCTTGGGTATTGTTGCGTTATCAGAAAAATGGGCTGGCCATGCTATCAAATTGGCTTCAATGAGATCAGCCGCTGCATTTGTAGCAGAGATGGCTTGGGGCAATGAGGTTTCTTTACTGAAAAGTTTAGTTCCATACTTGGTTACTCTATCTGCCGACGGTGTCTGTGAGGCTGAGTTAGTCTGCTTGATTCTAAGAGTTATTTTGAGTGTGAGAGTTACTAGTGCTACACACTTCAAAGTTGAAAAGGGTGAAATTATTTCACATGATCTTGATTAATTTCTTCCACAAATTTGGGCCACTCCTTTGTTCTCTGCTTAAGAAACATTCTCTGATCGACAACCACTGTACATCGGCGATATGATGTGGACCTGTAAGATGGTGGCAGAGACAGAGATGAGAAGAAGAAGATCACAACGGATGTGGAGTTGTGCAAGAAAGGTCATAGAGATGATGCAGAACACCTGAGGAGATCGATGGTTGTAAAGGATACGGATGCAACGACAACCTGAGTTTACTACAAAGCAGGTAGGCACACTCTAGGTCGCATGAGCTGATTCATGCATTAGTATTTGTGTAACCTCCTGTACAGTTAGTCCAAGTCTAATAGACCTCTCCTGACATCCACTCTTGAGATTATCTATTTCTGTAGTATATAAAAATTCTAAAGTATCTTGTATTGAATTATATTGTTCTGCATATCTGCATAATCATATCGCTAGATGATATGACAAATATCGATGAGGAGTACGACTTAGAGGAGAAGGACTAGCGTGGACCTCAAAGCAACAACAAGATTTGCTCGAGCAGCATCCAAGACAAGACTTGTCAAGCAACAGTAAAGACGAGAAAGAAAGAAGAATGACGAGGAGCTTTGCTGAGATGATCAAGCACTGACTTATTGACATTTACACTAGCTGCAACCTAAAACAAGCCTCGGTTTGCATTTAAGTTGTTAATATATTTTGCTTTTATAATTTATATGATGGTAATTGTGCATTAAGTCTAAGGATGTATGATACTCCACATGCATGACCCGAAAATCCCTGGAGTCTGGATACAATAGGATTTTATATGATTATTGTCGGTACCCTAGAAACCGTACACCCCTTGAGGTTATAAAGATCTTAAAGGAAAATCATCTACTTGGTTTGAAGACCCTCAAAGGCCCACATGTCATACATAACCGGACCCGCTTCTCCAACATGGTTAATCCCTGGGTCGCCACGTGTACTACCAAACCGGAGCTACCGCCCACAAGGGGGAAGCACCGGGCCATGTACCGAAATGGAACCTCCGGACTTAGCCCCAGACCGAGAGAAGCTCCGGACCTGACACGTGTCGGGTAGCCCCGGAGCTACCTGTTTCCACAGTATGCTCCGGAGCTGCCACGTGTCCAACCGTCGAATCTTCAGCCTCTAACCTCCGGAAGACCCCACAACGGCTCCGGATCTTCAAAGGGGAATCAAGGACTTCAAGACCCGATTAAGCGTCATTAATACCATATTAATGACGCTTAAACGGACGATCTTAACACCAATAACGGTGTTGTCAAAGCCCGTTACAGGGTCATTAAGAGCAATTAGATGTGTTAAATAAGTGTCAATACTAGTAACCGCCGGAACCACATGTCGGGCCAGGCTAACTTGTAACGGCCTGCCCTTGTACTATAAAAGGACAGGCCGACGACACGTTCAGGAGGAAAGACACACATACGCCATTGACGCTCAACACAAGTTAAAACAGCTAATACAACACACACCCGTGGAGTAGGGTATTACGCTCAGGCGGCCCGAACCACGTAAACTCTTGTGTCTCCTGTGTCAATTCCTATTCACCTTCTTGAATCTCCGCGCACCCATACCGAACTTCAAACTCCCCTATCACTTTAGCAGTGTAGGGAGATCTGCCGGTTCCAAATCACGGACAGTTGGCGCGCCAGGAAGGGGGTGCCTGAGATTTAGAGAATGGTGAACTCTGCTGCTGGATCATCCAACGGCCAACCTGCTGTTCATGCTGTTGGGGGCAATCCCTCCAATAGGCAGCCACCAGCAGGAGCCTCAGCACCAGCAGGAGTCACACTACCACCACCACCGTCTCCTCCAGCAAATCGTGCTGGACAGCGTGATGGTGCGCCAGCGTCAATCACTGCGTCGGCAAATCATGACAACCCGGGACACGCGCTTTATGCAGCGCGTGCTCTTCTCCAACGCCCACCACCTCTGGATGCATCCCGGGATGCACTGGAGCAGTGGAGGGCCGATGTGGAGCATTTGGTTGCAGCAGCAGCCGAACACCTCAGCAACCAGGGTCCTCCTTCTTCAGGAAGAGCCCCGTCGCAGCGACAGACTTTGTCTGGAAGACTTGGTCCGCACGTTTCCAATAGCAGGAGACGTGCTGCGTCACAACAAGTAACGTCATTGCCTTCCGGGGCACGACGCACTCACACGGTATCCAGGCTTTCGACTCATGACCTCCGGGCGGAGCTTGATCGCCGTTACCGCCAGCAGGACGGCCGAGTCCATATTGAGCGTGCCCGTGAAAGACGGGAAGCTCAGAACCTTTCTACTCCTGAAGGAGTAGGAAGAGGCTGTTCAGCCTTGGCCATGCATCTGCGCATGGTTAGATGGCTACAGAAGTTTCAGCCTCACCTGTCGGAAAAATTCGACGGGATTGTTAATCCCGTCGAATTTCTTCAGATATACTCCACTGCAATCTTAGCAGCCGGAGGAAACGAGGCCGTGATGGCCAATTACTTTCCAGTGGCCTTAACTGGGACTGCCAGGTTCTGGTTTATGAGCCTTCCACCCAACTCTATCAACAGTTGGGAGGAGCTGTGCCATCAGTTCACTGCCAACTTCGAGAGATCATACACCCGACCAGGCACTGAACTAGACCTTTTTGCAGTCGTGCAAAAAGGGGGAGAATCCTTGCGGTCATTCATCCAGAGGTTCTCTCAGGTACGAAACACTATCCCTTCTATCTCTAGCGCCTCTGTCATTGTGGCATTTAGACAGGGTGTACGAGACAAGAAGATGTTGGAGAAACTGGCGATCAAGGAGATCACCAGTGTCACGGAACTCTTCAGCTTGGCTCACAAATGTGCCCGAGCTGCGGAGGGCCGTGAGATGCACTCCAAACCAACCTCGGAGGGTCACAAGAAATCCTCCAAAGAAGAAGCCGCTACCTCCGGGGGTGACAAGAAGAAAAAGAAGACCAACGGCAAGAAGAAGCCGTCGGCTGGCACATCCAACGTTGCAGCTGCTGCAGCTCCGGGTGGCCGGGGGCCACGCCCCGAGAAGCGACCTCGACCGTCTTCCGAAGACGGTGGCAAACCCAAAGTGTGGTGTCCCATTCACAAAACGGGCAGCCACAGTTTGGAAGACTGCCGGGAGGTCCAAAACCTTGCCGAGCGCTATAACAAGCGCCGAGAGGAATCTTCTTTCCGACAGAGGGAAGGAAAGCAAAAAGTCAACGAAGCTCCGGCGGAAGAGGAGTTGGGGTTCCAGGATCACAAAAAGGTCCTGAAGGCCGTCTACACCTCAGTCGACGATGATTCTGACGTCTCTGACAACGAGCGTCGGAAGACCATGAACACCATTTTTGGTGGATCATGGGACATCACCTCCCGTCGCGTCATCAAGACTATGCGTCGGGATATGGCCGCTGTAGCTCCTACGGTCAGACCGGAACCTCACCGAAAGTGGATGGACACAACCATCACTTTTTATGCTTCGGATTGTCCCCGGAGCATGGTTGGAGCAGGACAGTTACCCTTGATGGTATCTCCTACCATCAACAACATCCAGCTCCACCACATCATGGTAGACGGAGGTTCAGGGCTTAACCTCATCAGCTTCGAAGCTTTCACTAAGCTTCAGCTCCGACCTTCGGATCTCCACCCCTCTCGACCTTTCTCCGGAGTAGGTCTGGGGGCCATCACCCCACTCGGAGCTATTACTCTCCCTGTTACCTTCAGGACACGGGAGAAGTACCGCACCGAGAAGTTGGTCTTCGACGTCGCGCAGATCAACTTACCCTTCAATGCTATCTTGGGTAGTCCTGCTCTGTACAAATTCATGGCGGCTGCTCATTATGGCTATCTGGTGTTGAAGATGCCAACGCCAGTAGGCGTTCTCCGGATCTGCAGAGATCGCACTGCCGGAGTAACTGCACTAGAAGAACTCCATGCTCTCACCACAACGCAAGAGGAGGACTCCAGGCAGGAGCAAGCTCCAAAACCCCCGAGCATTCGCCAACGAGGCTCGACTTCTGCACCTCAAGTGCAGCCAAGCGACGACACCGACATTCCCGTCAAAGTCGTCCAAATTGGTTCCGATGCCGCTCAAACCACCCGTATATCGGGAGGATTGAACGACAAATAGGAACTCGCGCTCATCACTTTCCTCCGGGCTAACGTCGACGTGTTTGCTTGGCAACCGTCACAAATGCCTGGGATCCCCAGGGAGGTGATTGAGCACAATCTGAAGATCTACCCCGATGCTCGACCTGTGCATCAGAAGCCTCGGAAGCAATCCGTAGAGCGACAGAACTTCATACAACAAGAAGTAAAGAAGTTGCTCGAAGCCGGATTCATCCGAGAAGTCTTCCATCCAAAATGGCTGGCAAACCCAGTCGTTGTGCCCAAGGCCGGCGGGAAGCTTCGGATGTGTATCGACTACACCACACTAAATAAGGCATGTCCAAAAGATCCATTCCCACTATCTAGAATAGATCAGATAGTGGATTCCACCTCCGAGTGTGAATTACTGTGTTTCCTAGATGCATATTCCGGATATCATCAAATCAGGATGTCTAGGGAAGATGAAGAGCATACTTCATTCATCTTAGTAGATGGATTGTATTGTTACACAGCCATGCCCTTTGGTCTCAAGAATGCAGCTTCAACTTTTGTACGAGCTATGTACAAAACTTTTGAAGAACTTATTAGAGATATAGTGGAAGTGTACGTCGATGACATCGTGGTCAAGGTCAGGAACAAGGAGTCACTCCTTGACACCTCGCAGGCTGTCTTCGACAAGCTGCGGGCCACCCGCACAAAGCTAAACCCAGACAAGTGTGTCTTCGGGGTTAGCTCCGGAAAACTTATTGGTTTCCTGGTAAGTCACCGGGGCATAGAAGCTAATTCGGCGAAGATTAAAGCCATTGAAGACATGCGGCCACCAACCCGCATCAAGGACGTCCAAAAATTAACTGGATGTCTAGCAGCCCTCAGCCGGTTCATCTCAAGACTCGCGGAATGGGCACTCCCCTTCTTCAAGTTATTGAGGAAGTCCGGACCATTCCAATGGTCCGAAGAAGCAGAAAAGGCATTCCAGGAGGTGAAACAGTTCCTCACCACTCTACCAATTCTGGTAGCTCCGAACCCTGGTGAGTCTTTGTTGCTTTATATTTCAGCTACTGACGAAGTCGTCAGTATGGTTCTGGTTGCGGAGAGACCAGAACTACTCCATACTCAGGAATCCAGACCCCTTCGGGAGGGTCCGGAGGTTCCTGAAAGCGAGTCTGAGTCCCAGATCCCAGATTCGAATCCACAAGAAGTAGCTTCAGGAGACCTAGACCCCTTTGGGAGGGTCCAGGTCATTTCTGAGGAAGCTCCGGGTTCCTCCAGCCAGAACCCGGAGGTCCCTAAAGAAAATCCGGTCTCCTCCGAGAGGATTCGGATCAGTGAAGAGGAAACTCCGGACCCCTCCGGGAGGGTCCGGACCATTCAGCGCCCAGTGTACTTCATTAGTGAAGTACTACATGATGCCAAGACTCGATACCTAGAGGTGCATAAGCTGCTCTATGCAGTTCTTATTGCCTCCAGGAAGCTTCGCCATTACTTCCAAGCTCACAAAGTCTCAGTGGTGACATCTTACCCACTTCGAGCAATTTTGCATAATCCCAATTCAACTGGGAATATTGCAAAATGGGCAGCGGAATTGGCTGAATTTGATCTTGAATTTATTTCAAGGCAAGCAGTCAAGAGTCAAGCATTGGCAGATTTTGTGGTAGAATGGACTCCCTCTCCATCAAACCCTGGGGGCCCCAGTGAGCAGAAGACGGAGCATCAAGCTCCAACCTTCACCGAGCCTCACTGGACCCTCTACTTCGATGGCTCCATGCAGAAGCAGGGGGGCGGAGCTGGAATCCTTCTCCTTGCACCGACTGGGGAGAAGGTGAAATACATGGTACACCTTGATTTCAAGGCAATCAACAACATGGCAGAGTATGAAGCACTCATCTACGGACTAAAGGTAGCACTATCATATGGTGTCAAGCAATTGCTGGTCAAGGGAGATTCACAGCTCATCATTAAGCAGGTGAAGGGTGAATGCTCCTGCAATAATCTCCAGTTAGCTGCTTACCTCCTTGAAGTCCAGAGGCTTCAGAAGGACTTTGAAGTCCTAGATCTCCACCATGTTCAGCGTGCCCACAACACTGAAGCCGATGAACTCTCGACGAAAGCGTCAACCGGAGCTTCGGCTCCTGACGGAACTTTTGTCCGGAGATTGTCGAAACCCACAGCTCAGCCTGCCGAACTGAGCGAAGGGGGCGAGATCAGCATCCCGAAGCTGACAGTCCCGATTGCCCTGTTACCATGGCAGCCATCAAGGATCGTAGGTGCTGCCGGAAGCTCCGAGCAACCCAGCACGCAAGACTCAAATGCTCAAGTTAGTTCCGATGCATGGATCTCGGAGATCCGGAACTACTTGAAAGACAACATCTTTCCTGACGATGATGTATCCGCTGACCGGGTAGTCAGATTGGCTAAAAGATACATGTTGGCAGAAGGGGATCTCTACCGGCGCGGTGCCAACGGCATCCTAATGCGGTGCATCACAAGGGAAGAAGGTTGCGAGCTCCTCGCAGAAATCCATGGAGGCGAGTGTGGGAACCACGCGTCTTCCCGCACGTTGGTTGGTAAAGCCTTTGGCATGGCTTCTACTGGCCTACATCACTCCAGGATGCAACTGAGCTGGTGAAAAAATGCAAAGCATGTCAATTTCATGCAAAGCAAATTCACACTCCGGCTCAGCCCTTACAAATGATACCTCCTACATGGCCTTTCGCTGTGTGGGGGATGGACATCTTGGGACCTTTCCCAAGAGCCGTCGGAGGTTACAAGTTCCTGTACGTCGCCATTGACAAGTTCACCAAGTGGCCGGAAGCAACTCCAGTTGTGACAATCAACAAGCAATCTGCTATCAACTTTCTGCAGTCCATTGTATGCAGATTTGGAGTCCCAAACAAAATCATCACTGATAATGGGACCCAATTCACAAGCTCCGCATTCCAAGGATATTGCGGAGACCTCGGCATGCAAGTTTGCTACGCCTTCGTAGCTCATCCAGCCAGCAATGGCCAAGCTGAGAGAGCAAATGCTGAAATCCTTAAAGGACTTAAAACGCGCACTTATGAGCGCCTGAAAAAACATGGAGCCAACTGGATCGAAGAGCTTCCGCCCACTCTATGGGCCAACAGGACATCTCCAAACCGGTCAACCGGAGAGACACCCTTCTTTCTGGTGTACGGAGCTGAAGCAATCCTTCCTCCGGAAATCACCTTGGATTCCCTCCGGGTCCGGACCTTCGACGAAGCCGCGCAGGACCAGCTCCGGCGTGAAGACCTAGACCTCCTTGAGGAGGGAAGGTGCCAAGCAGCTGTTCGGAATGCCCGATATCGTCAAGCCCTACGGCGTTATCACCAGCGGCATGTACACAACCGACAGCTCGAGGAAGACGATCTGGTGCTACGGAGAATACAATCCAGAGAAGGGTTAAACAAACTCTCGCCCGGTTGGGAGGGGCCCTTCCGAGTGATTAAAGTATCCCGTCTCGGAAGCGTTCGCTTGGCTACCGAGGATGGGACACCTCTCCCAAATCCTTGGAACATCGAGCACCTCCGTAAGTTCTACACTTAATACCACGGAGGTGAGTCTTGAGTAACTTGATATGTATGTTATTGAGTCATTGTCCAGAGTCAGGTAGTTCCTCCGGGAGAGCAGCCGGACCTTTCCCGAAAGGTTCGCAAAGCTCATGCAACGCTTGTAACAGTCTCAGGACTAAAAGTGTCGCTAACTACCCTGAGTCAAACGAGAAATGAAACACCCTTAGCCTGGTTCCGTACCCTAAGAGTGTACTTGTTTCCCCTGTACCTCGGACCTATAATGAAAGACATTTTCATGTGAAATAGACTCCACGTGCATTTATTTTGTACAGGCTCAACATTTTTATTTTTCTCTTTCTTGTCTATAACGAAGACGTGCAATTCTTAAGAAATTTTAGTTCAACCGGTTCATATACGATTTGAGTTGTATTGTCAATTCTTTTGGATTCAAATATTGTTCATGGTCAACTCGCCTGAAAGCCGCCAAGCCAATCTAGGGCTGGAGTGTGCTATCGACTTAGCCTGGTCAAGCACCCTAAGTACGCCACTCTACTTACACCCCGGCAGGCCGAAGTAAGGCGGGTCCGTGTACAGTTGGATCTAGAAGAAAAGACAACACATTCGGTTGTATTTACAATCGCGTTTGACTTAAAATCTTCTTGAGAGTCATAAGCCGCGACAAAGTTATAGACAAGAAATAAATTTTACTATTTTTCTTGACTTAAGTGTGCAGGAAAAATAAATGTACGTTGATGGAGAAAAGCCGGAGCTAACTAAGCTCCGACTCCCCTAAGGGGACCGGCCGTCGACGCCGAATAAAAGATGGTGAGAAGACCCCGTAAATGGAGTCTGCTGCCAACAAACTGAGTGTTGGCAAAGGTCACCGCCGGAGCTGCTAAGCTCCGACACCCTAGAGGATTAACTATCGATGCTCTACGCGTTGATAGAGACTATTGCCGGAGCTACTAAGCTCCAGCGATAGGCAATGCCGGAGCTTCTAAGCTCCGACAACCCCATGAGGGCCCGGACCTTCTTCAGGTCGCCGTCGGTCTTCAAGCGACTCTCGCGGAGACCCAACTCCATCGCGGCACAGCTAGGCAAGAGAAGAAAAGCGAAGCACAAGTTGGGAGTTTGATCGCAAGAACAGATGAGAGGTGTAAAGAACTCCCGACGGTGCGCACTTTTCTTCTTAAGTAAGCCCTCGCAACGCTCGGATGGAAACCGCAAGGAAGTCGAAGGTACCACCTAAAAATTCCACCCAACCAATGACAAGCAGGCCCGGGACCACCCCGACGATCAGGTCGAGGTTCTTACCCAGGTGAACGGTTGTCATCAAGAGGCGGGAAGCCCAAAGGCGGCGGCCTGACAAGGCGCGCGGAACTGATACGGTTTTCGTATCGGGAACCGGCGACCTTAAATTGCGTGAGATCCGCACGCCAAAGATCTCATCTGCCGCACGCGGGATACGCCACGCGGCAAGGATTTTATTCCAAGTCCTTGCCAACGGCACCCTCAAAGACCCTTGAAGACTCAGTTCAAAGGTCGCGAGGATGGACCCACCTCCGGCGGAATGACTTCCCCGGAGGTAGGTCCAGGGGGCCACTGTCGGTACCCTAGAAACCGTACACCCCTTGAGGTTATAAAGATCTCAAAGGAAAATCATCTACTTGGTTTGAAGACCCTCAAAGGCCCACATGTCAGACATAACCGGACCCGCTTCTCCAACATGGTTAATCCCTGGGTCGCCACGTGTACTACCAAACCGGAGCTACCGCCCACAAGGGGGAACCACCGGGCCATGTACCGAAATGGCACCTCCGGACTTAGCCCCAGACCGAGAGAAGCTCCGGACCTAACACGTGTCGGGTAGCCCCGGAGCTACCTGTTTCCACAGTATGCTCCGGAGCTGCCACGTGTCCAACCGTCGGATCTTCAGCCTCTAACCTCCGGAAGACCCCACAACGGCTCCGGATCTTCAAAGGGGAATCAAGGACTTCAAGACCCGATTAAGCGTCATTAATACCATATTAATGACGCTTAAACGGACGATCTTAACACCAATAACGGTGCTGTCAAAGCCCGTTACAGGGTCATTAAGAGCAATTAGATGTGTTAAATAAGTGTCAATACTAGTAACCGCCGGGGCCACATGTCGGGCTAGGCTAACTTGTAACGGCCTGCCCTTGTACTATAAAAGGACAGGCCGACGACACGTTCAGGAGGAAAGACACACATACGCCATTGACGCTCAACACAAGTTAAAACAACTAATACAACACCAACACACCCGTGGAGTAGGGTATTACGCTCAGGCGGCCCGAACCACGTAAACTCTTGTGTCTCCTGTGTCAATTCCTATTCACCTTCTTGAATCTCCACGCGCCCATACCGAACTTCAAACTCCCCTATCACTTTAGCAGTGTAGGGAGATCTGCCGGTTCCAAATCACCGACAATTATACTTGCTATATTAAAGTTAAAGAATGAGATGGAATGAGATTGAGAAAAATGGATGGAAGGAAGTGAGGAAAGGAATGGGGATGATATGGGTAATCTGAGACCGGGCAGGTGGGTAGGAAGCAACAGACCGAAGATCTGTGTGCATAGGCCTGCCTTTGTCGATTAAGGACCGTACCGTGTGCGGCCGTGCTGGGCAAGTTTAAATATGTACCAGATGCATACTGCCTCTAGTGGACCCAAAAAATTGATGTAACTTGTTAACCTGGGTATTGAGTCATACCCCATCGTCTTAGACATCACCACTCACGTCATGAGGAGAGCAGAGATCACTGCGGCATAGGTCGTCATGTGAATCTTGCTACCGGGACGGTGGGACCAGTTCAATGCTTGGGTTTCTTATGAAAGGTGGCCATACACTGCGTCAACGGAATTGGTTGATCCCCTCTTTTGGACGGGCGTGTATGTCGTGCAATCCGGGTGTATCTTTATTCGAATCACCGTCGCTCGCGGAAGGGAGCATACTTGTTCACTGCGCTGTGACGTAGTAACAACGGGAACTGGGTGGAACATGTTGTATGGTTAAGCAACTTTGTTGAAGTAGTTGATCGTAGAACTAAAGTTATAATTCTAAGCAACTTTCCCTGCTATTATAAAACTGAAGCAAGGATTCACTAATAGTGAACATTTACTTACTGCATTTTAATTTCAAATCTTAGGTTCCCAGCATGTAGAGTTTCATACTTAGGTGAGATGGTTAAGTCTTGTTGAGCCTTGTGCTCACAGTTGCATTTATACGAGTTTTGCAGGTATATAACTATGACGGGTTCCTAGGCTTTGCCCTCGTCAGGGTTTATAGCCAATGGAAGACTTGGATGCCACTGCTTGCTTTTGTGATGCTAGAGTGGAGTATCCGCGGGCTAGATACGACCGCTAGTGCTGTAGTGTAGGTTCGAGAGAGTAGTATGAAAACTTCCGCTGATGTAAGCTATTTTGTATAAAACTCTGAGATTGATGTAAGTTGCTGACTTATGTTATAAGTTCTTTGTTCTTTTCTGTGTTGTGCTATTGGGTGTCGCATCGCACGACACCACTCAATGTGATTTCTGGTTTGTCTGGACTCTGGTCCTCACAGCATGGTATTAGAGCTACATTGGGAATAGCGCACGTGAAAAGGAACCTATTTTGAAAACTATAGACTTACGAGTGAGGATTAGGTAATAGGCCCACATAAGGATTAATACTAGCATAGTTACTTAAGGTGGCAAGCTAACATAATTGTTATTATATTCTGTAACAACGTCCTGACGTCAGGTAAGAGGTAAGGTACGCTACCGCAAGCGGATCAATTGCGGTAAGCTGTCCTGTACGAGAGGTTGTACGGTGATTGTTCCCGTGGCTTGGCACGGGAGTTAATATGAGTCTATGAACCCTTTCATGGTTCTGGGAACATATAAAAATGTTGCTCCCCAGCGTGCTTCAGGCAAAAACGTGGATACCCCATCATGTGGTCAAAAACGTGATAGTATGGAACTCTTGAACAATTCATGTTCAATGAGCCATATGCAACGCTCGCCATCGGCGTGCCTTTGTGAGGTAGGGGCAGTAGGTGGTATCCGTTGAGTTGATAAAATTCCCAACCTTGATGACCCGTTCGCGCTTTACTCGGGTCCCCAGTCGTTTGGTGTTGAAACACGATCATGTTTCTCGAGACGTGTATTCCTGGAGGACGGCCTGTATGGATGATATAAGGCATTAGATTGGAAATGATATATCTTATTGTGACTGTCCGTCGTGCTCCCTTGTGGCTGCCTTTGAGGCGCTAGTTGAGTGAAAAGGGATTGTATGTCTTCTGCAGGTACACTAACCACGTTAGACGTATTACGAGTAGAACACGTTTGCGAGTGATCGACATTAAGGCCACCTATGAGAAGCTTGTACCGGCAATGACCGGTTTAAATTTTCTATTTCGTGAGGAACGTAGTACCAACATGTTATTCGGGTTACATCAGACACGGTGGAGTTTCTAGTCCATGTCAATGATGTAACTCTAAACCTACAAGTTTTTGTTTAACTTCCAGAACAAATGGCCACCATTGAACCATGTTAGTAAATTAAGTCCTAGCCCTATCAACTTAATCTCACTGTAGCTCTGGCAGTGAGTTACTGAAGTTTGATAGTACTGCATATTTCTCCATGGGCTACAGAGGTGCAAAACAGTTTTCCAAGGTTGAGAAGTCTCTACTATTTCTCTTTTGACACCAGGACCAATTCTCATTTCGACAATGGTATTTAGTGCCCTAGGGTAAACAGACCCATATGCAGGTCCTCTTGTATAGTGATGGCAGAAGTTTGAATGAACTTTAGGTCATAAATCCTAGTAGGTTTAACCATTTGAGGTTTATGAGACATGTATAGAAAGATGAAGGAGCCCTCTACAATTTATCTTTTGACTTCCAGGACAGAAAACCTGAGTAAGAGGAGTAAAATTCCTAAACACCAGAACCGCTGCAGTCTATAAAATTCTGGACCAGCATCTGTAGTTATGCCATATTTCCCATTTTACTAATCCAATAGAGGTGTACCACACATGAATAGGAATATTAGTAAGTCTTCTACAAGTTTTCTGTTCACCTCCAGCACCGAATCCACCTCTAACCGATTCGAAATTTCAAAGTTCCAAATTCTGTCAGATCAGTGGACAGTTCTGTATACTGTTACAGTTTCTCGCATAACTCTTGGTAGAAACCTCAAATAAGTTATTGCGATACATTTCTGGAAACCTTACTACATGTGTAACAATTTTTTAATTTAAATTACTGTCAAATTTCGAGGTTATCTGTCTGAAATCAGTGACTAATTCAGCCTAAACAAAGGAAGCTCTGTCAAAAACTACTTCAGAAATCTGGGAACATTTCCCAACTTCAAAAATCCATATCTCTTAAACTATAAGGGCTATGGAGGCAAATAAATACTTCTTGGAAAACTTTGGAGGTCCTCTATAAGTTTTATATTTATCTACAGACCAAAAGACAAATGTAAGGGGATGAAAATGCACCATAACTAAAACTGCTACAATTCTGAAACTTAGTGAACCAGCCCCTGTACTTTTGCCATATCTCCCTACAGAATGATTTTTTGGATTATTGTGATACACATATGGAAAGGGGAGATAAATGGTCTACAACTTTATAATTCAAAATATCTTCAAAATCTGTACATAACTATTTCTAAACTTGAGTTGAAACTGGTACTACTGTATATATGTTACCAGATTCAGCAGCACATATATGAACTTTAAACAGTTATATATTTTATTTTGCAAATGTAGTATTGGTATATAAAAACACTTCTTAAAATCTTAGGAAGTCCCCTACAAAGTTTTAGTTCAACACTTTGGCTAAATCCTAACAAAACTAAGTGAAAATCAATTTATCGTTCAAACTGTCCTAACAGTCCAGAAATTGGACAATAGGGTATATGGTTTAGGAGCTTGCCAGCAACATGTATGGAAGTTGTAGGGACTGAATGGATGTATTTCTCGAGAGCTTATGCGATGTACTGCAATGTTTTAATTTCATGGTTCTGCAGATTTTGAATATTGTTGACTATTTTAATCTGTGGCCAAAACTCCCATTTTAGGGGAGGTTCTGTCAAAATTGGTCCAGAAAACAGTCAACTTTCAACACCCATAACTCGCAAACCCTTAATCAAATAGGATCACATGAGTAACCGTTGGAAATTTTAATGAGTCAGCTACATCTTATGTAATTGGCTCCTCACCTGAAAATGTTAACTACCTATTAAGAATCGAGTTTGAATGCGAACTGGCCAATCTGGACAGAACACATTTTGCTGATGCAGAAATTTTAACCAACTTTAAAAATCCATATCTCCTAAACTAAAACTGCTATGAAGACAAATAATTTTTGGAAATATTATTATATGTTTTACAACTTTTAAATAAGAATAATTCCATATTTGGAACTGAACTGTATAAAAAATATGGATCAAAACTCCTACTTTTTAAGGAAATACTGCTGAAATTGCAGAAAAATCTGTCAACTAAAAATATCATAACTTGCAAACGGAAAATGATCCGAAAGCAAATAAATACTTTTTCTGAAAGGTCTTGAAGTGTACGTCGACTTTGTAATTCACCTAAAGACATAATCTTGCCTTTTACTTGACCAAAATCAAAGTTTTCTCCCGACTGATCAGTTTTCAACAGAAAAGTGATCGGTTGGATACATTTCGGTTTGGGTCTGAATTTGGTTCTCGAATTCAACTCGAGAAACTTCGTAACAACACAGGTGTTGTGACACAACTATTTACTAGTGGAATTGAGTGTTTGACTTCATCGAATCTCATTCCTCTTGTTGATTAGGTTTGTCCTATTTATGTGATCTTGCCACATCACATCTTCTGCTGGATGTGGGCATAAGTTTCAATTCTTCGACTTGAATTTTACCTTCCTGTGAGGATCAATCGAGTAAGTTTCTCGCTCTTCTAGCTTGAAACTTTAAGGGGAAAGGAGTGCGCTCAAGCAACCTAAGTATTTAATCACCCACTGAGTTACTTTGTAACACATCAACAAGTGATCAAGTGGAAGTATATCCTCAAGATATTCCAGCTCCAAGCACAAGATTCATTCATCACAGAAGAAAGGTGATTTCAACTTCACCAGAGCTATCGAGGAAGATATCAATCACCACTACCTGATCGAGGAGAAGATTAAGTGAAGCATGATTAGAGACAGCTCTAGCAGCCTCGATCTAAGTATAGTGATGCTAGGTTATTGTGATGATTTAGTTAGCATATCTCTCGTGAACACATGATTCAGCAAATCAACAGAAGTAGTGGGGTTAGTTGAAAATAGAGAGCAGTGATTAGAATACATGCAAGTGTGTCAAGGTTAAGATAGTGTAGTGAAATTTCCCACATTCCTTATCAATCACCTATTAAAACCTACCAAATTAGATGTTAGATACTTGCTCTTCAAAGATTACTCTCTTGCCCTTCTGAGGTTTAGCCCATCTCACCTACTTAAAGGTAGACATAGTAGGTTAAGAACACTATGAGCTGAGAAACCTGAACCTTTGCTAAGACACTGCAATTCCCCTTGTTCTACGTGGTGGTTAGAAGGTCTCAGGGAACTTCTTACTAACGCTCTTATTTTGTGACCATCAAACTTGGTTGATACATGAAAGTACCATCGCTTATTCGACACCTTTCATGACCAAGTTACTCAATCCTTGTATATCTGAGATACTTCTTATCGTGTTTGAATTGTTTTACCTGTTCTTGCTCAAACTACAAAAACGAATGCACCATACCTTATGCATATTTTCCCTGGGGGATCGCGTTGTGTGTGCATAACATCATTTGATTTGTGATGCATCTTGATACCTGAGTAATATTAACTTTTGAGCAAGAATATGTAACCCCATTCATATACTTAAGTAGTGTCTAATACTATGAGTTGTGAACAATTTTATCGTTCATAAAGCCAGTTGCTTAATTCATAATCTTGATTACTACAAGGGAAACCAATTACTTG
Organism: Tuctoria greenei; assembly: GCA_036927565.1. Taxonomy (NCBI): domain Eukaryota; kingdom Viridiplantae; phylum Streptophyta; class Magnoliopsida; order Poales; family Poaceae; genus Tuctoria; species Tuctoria greenei. Next base: position 97,706,435 of record JAYESD010000010.1, read on the forward strand.
ACACCCTTGTAACTAAGCCACAATTGAGTCTTCATTCGTGACTTGTTAAGACTCAATCATTTGGACTGTTAGAAATTGACCGTTTTTAGTTTGCGAGGGGTTTCAATATGAATTATGTACCTTGTGAGAGCCTTGCATTTTTTCTACTTGCGAGATTATGGCTTGATTGCCGAGCTGATGGAACTCCTTGACTTGTAATACATGGTGATATTGTGTTGTCCAACCATCTTGTCGTCACCATCTATTGACCATCTTTGCATCTTAATGACATAATAGAAACAAAACATTAAATTCTCTTATGTCAGTACAAAGCATTTCATCCTTTGACTCATGCATTGAGATCGCAAATTCTTGCGAGTTGATCATTCCTTGTTTGGATCTCAATACACCTTGATTCTTATTCCGGAAAGATACAAACTTAAATCCTTACGGACGCAACCAAAATAAAGTAAGTAGCAAGAATAGATACATCTTCGGTTGCAAGACATCATGGTGATAAAGGAAATCAGAGAGCAAAGATTGGATATTCGAATCAAGATTTGAACAGTAGTGTCTTCAAAAGAGAACACCAATTACTGCGACCAAAGACTGTAGAGTTGAATGTGTCTACCTTAATAGAAACAAGATATCTCAGTTAAAAGTAAAGAAGGAGACTTCAGAACACCGCCAGATATGTACCGGGAAAAGACAGACTCTACAAACCAATATTGTCTACATCAAGTAGCTCAGTCCGGATCACTTGGAAAGAGACTCCTATCACTGAGAATCAGATAATGTGGTGCACCATATTGTTACAGATTAACCACATCATCAAGGAACATGCATAGGAATGCCAAGAATTCTACCATCCAAATACCGGATTAGTATTATCATCACTAATAACTCTCCCTACCTGTTTCTGTTCATTAGAATCTCGGGGCGAGATTTCTTTAAGGGAGAAGGGTGTAAAAGCCCCAAATTTGAGGAGAACAAGAAGTAAAAATATGAACTTAAAAATTTAAAGTAATTATTACAACAAAGGATTCTAAGGTGCTTCATAAGCCAAAAGCAAAGGTAAAACAAGAACTTAATAAAAAGCTACATAACATGCTGATACAAAATTCTGAAATTAGAAATCGAATCAATTGTTGTCCAATTGAAATTTGATCTCACAAAATATGTTTTATATTTATTTTGGCCTCTCTATGACTACAGCCAATTCTAGTGGCAATTTGGATCTCATACCTAGAAGGGAATTTCCATGTTTAGATTTGAACCACACCAAAACGAGTCAAGCTTCAAATTTAATTTCACTACAATATTAGTTATATTAATTTAGGTGGCCTTGTAAAATATTTTAAAATTTGATGGTTAGGAAGAGGGGTTTGCATAGAGGTGTGATTCAAATATTCAATTTAAATTCAAACTAAATCCAAATCCAACTTCACAAATGTGTTTCTCATATTTGAAAATGTATCTCTGCAAAGTTTCACCATTTTAGGGAGCCATTTGCTATTTCTAATTGAGGAAGGAAAACTACAGCTGCGATGAGGTATCTGACTAGTGGGACCCACCTGGCAGCGGGCCCCACCAGGCAGCGGGCCCCACCAGCCAACCTTAGCAAACCGGGCCTAGGTCCATGCTTCCAGAGTGTATGCCGCACAAGGCAGGCCCACCGCCACCACCGCTCCAATTCCGTCACCCCTATCCTCTCCCTATCCTCTCCCGTGATATTCCCATCGCAAGCTCTGCCTTTTGCTTCACCTCCATGGCACCACCGTCCTGCTCGTCCCCAGCTCCACCGCAAGCCGCGCGCCCAGCTACGCTGGCCCACCGTCCGTCTCGCTCGCTGGCCATGTCGCGCCGGCGCACCCGCCGTGCGCCGGTGTCTGCTCGCACCATCCTCTGCTCGTCATGGCGCACCGCGGCCGAGCTCGTGCCGTCCATCTCCAGCGCGCCTCCGACTTGCTGCGCCATGGCCGCGGTCATGCTGCTCCCCCCTTACCCTGGTCCACGGCGCACAATGGCCGAGCGCCGTGCCCTGCTTCCGCCCGCAGCAGCGCAGGCAGCCCGTGCCTCCGCGTCGCCACGCCCACGGCACGCTCATATTTTACAGCTTGCCGCGTTTCTCGCATCGCATCCATGCCGCTGCAGCATGCCCCAGACCACCTTTCTCCTCCTCTGCGCGCTCAGGCTGCTGCCATGCTCATTCCTGTTGCTGCGTTCGACCATGGTTCATGTCACTTCAATTCGCCGGCCTTCGACCTCGTCGCCGGCGTGGTCCGTTCCCGCCTTCCGCTGGGCACCACCGCTCTCAACAGTCATGCTTCGCCACCTCCGCGTAACCAGCTAGTCTATGCACGCGTTCGAAGTTATACCAGAGCTGCTCTGCATCGACGTGGTCGCCTACTACTCGTTGTCGCGACGTTCTACTCCGTAGCCTCATCCTGGCAGCAAGGCAAGTGATGTATGTGATGGATGAGATGCAGGAACACGTCGATGATGCAGCAGGGATGAGAAGCAAAAATTGGTCGAGACCGTGCTGCAGTCAACGTGTTCCATGAGATGTTTACAAGGCAAAAAGAACTATGATGATGAGCAGTACTGATAGGTGGTGCAGGAACGCGACGGCATCACAACGGACAAGTTCAGCTAGGCCCCGAGAATCTCTAAATTGTGCAAGACTGACCGGATCGAATGTGCAGTCAAGATGTTTGATGCAATGTCTGAACCAGCAAAATATTATTGTGTCTCTGAGATACTGGGATCAAGCTGTGGATAGTGGCATAGAGGATTGATGAATGAGGATGGAGAGTAATTTGATGCTATTGTCGGGACATCACTCATGTTAGTCAGCAAATCACAAAGCTCTGAGATTCAGTGGCATGGGTTCAAGCTGGTTCTGCACTTGTTGAGATTTCAGTGGAAAGAAATCAACAGCTCATGGTTCGGTGATCGTTTGGGTATTGTTGCGTTATTCGAAAAATGGGCTTGCCATGGTATCAAATTGGCTTCAATGAGATCAGCCGCTGCATTTGTAGCAGAGATGGCTTGGGGCAATGAGGTTTCTTTACTGAATAGTTTAGTTCTATACTTGGTTACTCTATCTGCGGACGGTTCCTGTGAGGCTGAGTTAGTCTACTTGATTCTAAGAGTTATTTTGAGTGTGGGAGTTACCTGTGCTACACACTTCAAAGCTGAAAAAAGTGAAATTATTTCACATGATCTTGATTAATTTCTTCCACAAATTTGGGCCACTCCTTTGTTCTCTGCTTGAGAAACATTCTCTGATCGACAACCATTGTACATCGGCGATATGGTGTGGACCTGTGAGATGGTGGCAGAGATGAGAAAAAGAAGATTATAGCGGATGTAGAGCTGTGCAAGAAAGGTCATAGAGATGATGCAGAACACCTGAGGAGATAGATGGTTGAAAAGGATACGGATGCAACGACAACCTGAGTTTACTACAAAGCAGGTAGGCACACTCTAGGTCGCATGAGCTGATTCATGCATTAGTATTTGTGTAACCTCCTATACAATTAGTCCAAGTCTAATAGACCTTTCCTGACATCCACTCCTGAGATTATCTATTTCTGTAGTATATACGAATTCTAAAGTATCATGTATTGAATTATATTGTTCTGCATATGTGCATAATCGTATCGCTAGATGATATGACGAATATCGATGAGGAGTACAACTTGGAGAAGAAGGACTAGCGTGAACCTCAAAGCAACAACAAGATTTGCTCAAGTAGCATCCAAGACAAGACTTGCCAAGCAACAGTAAAGACGAGAAAGAAAGAAGAATGATGAGGAGCTTTGCTGAGATGATCAAGCACTGACTTTTAGACATTTACACTAGCTGCAACCTAAGGCAAGCCCCGGTTTGCATTTAATTTGTTAATATATTTTGCTTTTATAATTTATATGATGGTAGTTTTGCATTAAGTCTAAGGATGTATGATACTCCACATGCATGACTCGAAAATCCCTGGAGAATGAGATGGAATGAGATTGAGAAAAATGGATGGATGGAAGTGAGGAAAGGAATGGGGATGATATGGGTAATCTAAGAACAGGAAGGTGGGTAGGAAGCAAGAGACCAGAGAACTGTGTTCATTGGCCTGCCTATGTCGATTAAGGACCGTACCGTGTGCGGTCCTACTGGGCAAGTTTGAATATGTACCGGATGCATACTGACTCTAGTGGACCCAGCAAACTGATGTAACTTGTTAACCTGGGTATTGAGGCATACCCCACACTCTTAGACATCACCACTCACGTCATGAGGAGCAGAGATCACTGCAGCATAGGTCGTCATGTGAATCTTGCTGCCTGGACGGTGGGATCGGTTCAATGCTTGAGTGTCTTGTGAAAGGTGGTCATACATGACGTCAACGGAATTGGTTGATCCCCTATTTTAGACGCGTGTGTATGTCGTGCAAGCCGGGTGTATATTGATTCGAATCACCATTGCTCGCGGAAGGGAGCATACTTGTTCCTCACGCTGTGACGTAGTAACAATTGGAACTCAATGGAACCTGTTGTATGGTTAAGCAAGTTGGTTGAAGTATGTAAGACCTATGTGTGCTGAATACATTGGCTTGTAGTGAATATACTTGGCTTTGATGATAAAAGTTTTAAATATCACCAAAACACCTTTTTATCAAGGTCCGACTCTAGCTCTGAGCTACAGCAAGTTCCGACGGTAGGTCCGACTTGCTTTGGGTAGCTCCGGTTACGTTCAATGCTAGGTCCGACTAGCTTTGGTCAGCTCCGGTGAGTTTTGTCTTTAGCTCCGACATGTCTTTGATAGTTACGGCGTGTTTTTGCTAAGCTCCGAGTTGATTTTTCTAGCTCCAGCTTTTGGGATTACTAGTTCTGACTAGTTCTGGTTAGCTCCGGTGCTAGGTCCTGCTAGTTTTGTAAGCTCCGGCAGTAGCTTGGTTGTACTAGTTTTGGTAAGCTCCGGCGCTAGGTTCTACTAGCTTTTGTTAGCACCGGCTCAAGGTCCGGGTTGCTCTGGCAAGGTCCGGAACTTGACCGCAGTGCTTCTGCTTTTCATTTGCAATGTTTCGTACTTGCTTTACATTGTTGGAAAGTTTGCTTAGTATTCTTTTACTAAGTTTTTGGTGCATTTTGGATGATATGGATGATATCTTTTTGCTATGCTTTGCAACATACTTATGTGAGGTTCTCACGTAAGGTGTTGTGTTCGGAACTAACTTGAGTCAAGTCAAGGACTTGGACTCGTATGGATTGGTTGTTTATTCATGTGCAGGTGTTTCTTGAGTTCAAGACATGGCTGGTGACGGGATCCATTGGACTAGTCTCAGGAAGGAGATGAGGTTCCAACAACCAAATTTAGGAGGAACTGTGGTTGAGCTGATCAGGAGGTTGCGCAACATGATTGAATCAAGAACAATGCATGTGAAGGTATCGTGGACGTCGTTGGAAGATGTTTGCACGTATGCAAGGAGTGCATGGACGTGGCTACATGGTTCCGAGACGTGATGAAGAGATGTGGACGTAAAGAGTTGGTCGGAAAGGTCCAACCGACTAGGTTATGGACTCAGGCTGCGGCTGAGTCGGGTTTGACTCAAATATGGAAAGATTTGAGTTGGTTATGATAGGATTTCGTGTGGGTCACAGATTTGAGTTGTTTAGGAATGTGGGATACATTCCTAAGGTGTTTGAAAGTCTTAAGATTGCTTCTATCTGCGTATAGAAGAATCTTGAGCAGTTATAGAAAGTTACGATTCGTGATCTGAGTAGGATTGAAGTCCTAGTTGATATTGGGTTGACCTAAGGGCTGGTTATATAAGCAAGGGAGCCCAGAGCTCGTGGTGCACAACTTTGGGGCTGTTCCTCTTATGTTATATTGAATAAAATTCTTAGTTTGAAGGAACTTTTGTGCCTTGTTCGTCCGACTTGTTCCAGACAAGTTTACTCGTCGAGTTTCTGGACAGCACTATCTTTCGTCGGTGGTTTTATCATAACTCGAGTTTTACAGATCCAATTGACGTGATTCTTTTTGGGTTGTCTTCACAACTTGATTATCTATCATATATCAAAATTTCACGGTCATTGTATTTGTGGTTTCTGATCTACACGAGTTTCTTTGCAGCATTCTAGAACTGTTTTTTTTCTCGGGTAGGGCAGATTGACCTTGTTTGATCTTTCGATCATAGCTTGAGTTTTTCTCGACGGATTTGAGTGATTCCTTTTGTGTTGTCTTCGTGACTTGATTCTCTCTGATATCCATCACTTTTGTCACGGTGAAACACATTTAGATTAGTCTCACAACGATTTCTTTAAGAGATCGTTTTTCTGACGAAGGGATTGGGGTTTAATTGTTTCTGCTGCGTAAGATTTTTTTAATCTACCATTCACCCCCTCTGGTAGCTTTTCACGTGCTCTTCGATCCTACAATGGGTATCAAAGCCACGGTGCTCTAATCTTTGTGATTTGCACGTGTTTTTAACTAATCATCATGGAGAAGTACTCTGCTAAACCTTGTGTGTTTGCTGCTATTGATTTTCAGGTTTGGAAGGCACGCATGGAGACTTTCACAGGCACAAGGCTTTGCAATATGGGAGAAGGTATACAAGCCTTACGAAGTGCCATCAAATGATCAAGTTACAACTACAAATCTGAGAGATGTCGACAACAACAACAAGGCTCGGAACTTGATCATACAAGGATTAACACAAAGCGACTTCAACCGTGTTGCACACCTCTGATCTGCATACGATGTGTGGAAAGCACTTTGTGACTACCACGAAGGATCCAACACGACCAAAGATGTAAGGCAAGACATGTTCAAGAAAGAATACATGCGCTTCGAGATGCAACCCGGTGAGTCTATTGATGACCTTTTTGCTCGCTTTAATAAGATTCTCAGCAACTTGCGTAGTGTCAATGTTAATTTTTCAAATGTTGAAAATGCTAGGCAATTGCTAAGGGCATTAGATATGTCAATTTGGGAGATGAAAGTCACATCTATTCGTGAATCTACTGTCATGAGTTCTCTTACATTAGATGTACTCTATTCTAAACTAAAAACTCATGAAATTGACATCCTAGCACGTAAAAACCCAAATAAGTCTATTGCATTTGTTTCACAACGTGATATGTCTAGCTCCGACCAATCATCATCCTGCAATACTCTTGCTTTGTTGTCCTCACTAACCCTGTAGCAGATCGAAGAATTTCCAGAAGAGGAGTTGACACTCATCTCTACTAGATTCTCAAAAGCATTGCAAAATGTGAGAACTAGAAGGAGAGGAAGCTCCGGACCTCAACACTGTTTTGAATGTGGTAAAACAGGACACTTTCGTACAGAATGTCCTAACCTTTCAGATCCGACCACCCGGGAAGAAAAACAAAGCAAGGTTCGGACCTCCTCGAAATTTCAACAAGAAGAAGAAAGGTACCATAGGACGCAAGATAATCAACAGTTTCATCACCGCGCTTCAAGAGTTCAGTTCAAGCAACATGGACATTGGAAGTGATGAAGATGAAGATGATTTGGCAAACTTGTACTTCATGGCGGGCAAGTCAAGATCAAGTATGGAGGAGGCAGAACACAACAGCGACAATGAAGAAGTATGTCCTACCTGCGAAGAAATGTGTGTTGCTATTTCTCGTGCCACTATTATGGTTAACAAAAAGGACAAAAAGCTTAGGGATAGTACTGCTAAAATTGAATCACTAGAATTTGAAATCAACCGTTTAAAAACTTTGATTCCTAGTGATGATGCATGTTCCTCATGTGATTTAATATATGAACAATTGTCCTCATTAAGAAGTGCGCACACCTCCACACTTGATAAACTTGAGTTAGAAATTGAAAAGAACAAAGAGCTTGCTGCACTTAATGATAAAAACTTGAAAGATGCTAGCTGTTCTACAATTAATTTGCATTGTTCTACTTGTGATGATCTTGATAAGAAACTACAGGATGCTATGAATGAAATCTCTATATTGAACAATGCTTTACGTTCTCATGAAGTTAAATTTTGTTCAAATTGCAAACTAAAAGGAAAAACTTCATGTGAAAATTGCTTTAATCTGTCCAATAAACTTGATGACATGCATAGGACATTAGATCGGTTTTGTAATGGGAATAAGAACCTAAACTTACCGCTGAATTCTAAGTCTTGCAATGATAAAACTGGTTTAGGTTTTGATTCTCATGCTCATGCTAAGGCACATCCACCTAAAATTGTAAAGTCATTAGGAAGTGGTTTGATTCAAACAGTTCCTAAACAAAAAGGAGTGGTTTTCAAATCTGCAGGAGTGTTGTCTCATTCGGTTCAAATAAAAATATTGCTTGCTCATCTAGACATGAACATAAAGTTAAATTTCATTGTACCTTCTGTGGTAGAGATGGTCATGTCATAGATTTTTGTTATAGACTAGCTAAACAACAGAAAAGGGAAAGAAGGGTTGCTAGATCTCATAACTTTCATGCAAAATTTGCTGCTCACATTAAACCAAATGTACAACCTGCTGTTTTGAGTCAAAAACATTCAAAGTTTACCTCCGGACCTTCTGTTTTTGCCTTCGGAGCTACTGATTTTTGTGCTACACAAGTAACACCTTATAGGTCAGTTGTTAAGAATAAAAAATCTCAAACTTTGACTCATAAACCTGCTATTTTGTCCCATCTTTCACGTGTTTTTCCTGTTGCACGTCGCGTGACTCAGTACTGGATTCCTAAATGCCTTTTGACTAACCCCAATATTGAGTCATCGACGTATTGTGCTTCTATGTAGGTTACACGTTTGAGGAAGGAGAACATTTGGATTGTGGATTCAGGTTGCTCACGCCACATGACCGGTAACAAAGATTGGTTTTCTCCCTCTCTTTTGTGTCACGTGTAGAGAATGTTACTTTTGCCGATAATTCTTCAACTCCTATAATTGCTAATGGTTCAGTTAGAGTAAATGATCACTACACTTTGAAGGATGTGGCACTTGTCAAAAATTTGAAATACAACTTGCTTTCTGTTGCACAATTGCTAGATGAAAACCTAGAAATTATTTTCAATAAAAACTGCAGCAAAGTTGTAGGTTCAAATAGTGAGCTTATTTTTAACATGTCTCGGTTTGGAAGAGTTTTTAAAGCTGATTTTGATATGTCTTCCTCTAAGCATAGGTGTCTAGTTGCTAATGATTCAAAGGACTTATATTTTTGGCATCGTAGACTTGGTCACGTAGGCTTTGATCACCTAACGCGTGTTAGTGCTCTTGATCGCATACGTGGGCTGCCTAAGCTTAAAGGGGACAAAGAAATTGTGTGCTCTTCTTGTAGACATGCTAATATGGTTGCAGGTTCACATACTCCTCTCACAATGATCATGTCAACTGAACCATGTCAACTTTTGCATCTTGACACCGTAGGACCTTCACGTGTTCAATCCTTCGGAGGTAAATGGTATGTTCTTGTTATTGTTGATGATTATTCTAGATACTCTTGAGTTTGCTTTATGGCGTCTAATAATGAAGGTTTTTAGTCACTTTAGAACTTTATTTATTAGATTATCAATTGATTACCCAGGATCTTTAAAAGCAATTAAAAGTGATAACGGAACTGAATTTAAAAATCAATCTTTTGATCACTTTTGTGCTGAAAATGGAATAGATCATCAACTTTCTTCCCCATATGTACCTCAACAAAACGGGGTTGTAGAAAGAAAGAACAGAACCTTAGTTGAGATGGCTAGGACTATGCTTGATGAATATCAAACTCCTAGGAAATTTTGGGCTGATGCATTAGCAACTGCTTGTTATGTCTCAAATCGTGTTTTCTTGCGTGCTAAGCTAGGTAAAACACCATATGAGCTTCGGTTTGGACATAGGCCTAGTGTTACACACTTTCGGGTCTTTGGTTGCAAATGCCTTGTTAAGAAACATGGTAATCTTGATAAATTTGAACCTCGATCCATTGATGGCATGTTTCTTGGTTATCCATCTCATACTAGAGGCTACCGTGTGCTTTTACTTGACACTAACAAAATTGTGGAGACTTGTGAAGTGTCTTTTGATGAAGCTAGCTCAGGTACTAGCTCCGGCGTTGCAGGACCAGATCCGTATCCTTAGGGGGAGGGTATTTTCGAAGATGAAGAAGAGCCGGTGATACTGCCTGGTAGTTCCGAAGTTGACTGTGTCCAGCTCCGGACATTGAACAAGCTTCGACTATCACCTATGCTGGTCCTGATTGTCCACAAGTCACAAGCTCATCAATCTACGATGAACCTAATGAAGAAGAAGCTTGTGAGACATCTGTTCCCCTACATTTTTGCAAAGATCATCCCCCACAACAGATGATTGGAAGCTTGCACGAACGAGTCACACAGTCCAGGTTTTGCGATCCAAACTCTTATGCTCATTCTGCTTTTGTTGCTTCTTTTGAACCCGAAGATATATCACACGCACTCACTAATGAATCTTGGATTATTGCCATGCAAGAAGAGTTAGAAAATTTTGAAAGAAATAATGTTTGGAAACTTGTACCTCCATGTCACACCTGGTAATAAGAAAACAACCAGATGCTTTCCACATGTATGCCAGGATCAGTTCAACTCATACATGTGTAGACGAAAGTGAAATACCAAATATAATACCATGGTTCGAGTACATCACCTTATTACATAAATGACCATCCAGGTCTAAAATAAAAGTACACAAACAACGTAAAAACATAACAAGGGCTCCAAACACAGGCGTTGCACGGGGAGTGCCAACCTAGAACATCTCTTCAGGGTCTCCGTAGAAGTCCTGGTTCTCCACCTCTCCGTCTTCGTAGACTGGGGGGGGGGGAAATATGCAACTAACAAGTTTGAGTACCAACGGTACTCGCAAGTTGGGAAGTTATGCCATGTGTGGTTCACAACAAGGTTGGTAATTAATAAGTTAAGCACTATAGCAGTAACAACCTACTCTTAATTGTTTATTAAGCACCTACAACTAGGCGAAATCCCAACCAACATCCCAAAATTAAACCAGGTAAGACCAAACCAAAACCACACGTTTAGTAACCATGTGCTAATTATGAATTTGGTTTCCAAGCCGCTCGTGTCCGTGAGCACGGCTGTCTAGACAGTTTGACAAAACTCTGCAGAGTGTGTATCCTTTACCCACAGTTCGTGATTTCGTCCCCTGTTGCCAGGTGGACTAAGGTAAACCTCTCTGATGCCCGTGGTAGCTAACCACAATACACACTTCCGTAGGTGTGGGCCAGGAGATCACTACGAGGTGTTTCCGACGGTCCTCCCAACTTGCAATGGGTACTCTAAGGTTTCGCCGCTCCGGCACCTGGAGTCTATTTTCCCTCCGCCAGGAGAAGCCCCCTCTTGAGCCATGCGGTTCCCAAGGCAAAGCCCATTCCCCGCCCGATCAATTACCTATGCTACATCGGGAGAAACCAAATTACTAAACCAAGTTGTCCCATATACAATTCTGTGGTGATACTAAATGGCTTAGCAACTTCTTCCATAAACCGGCCCTTAGAATCCGATAGGTGTCAAGCCCCAAACCAAGGTTTTGTGCACGCATGCACCAATCCATACAAAACCCCCTATCAGATTCCTATCTACTAATTTCCATTATAGCCATCAATTCATGAATCAAAATACTTCAAATGTAACTTGTAAATATATAGATCATATTTCAATTAAGCATGGCTAAGCGTATTCTAAATAATTATAGGGCACCCAACCATGTTGACAAGGAATATTGTGGAAATTCTAGGAGAACATAACATAGGATTCATATTTTAATTTAGCATGCAACTAACTAAAACTTAGCAAAAAGGGTGCAAGATGGTCAAGGAACTTGCCTCCAAACTGTGTCTCGGGGTCGTCGGGAAACTGCTGCTCTTGAAGGTTAAGGGTGGGTTCTAGCCCCGACTCTAAATTACGATGATGCACCAAAAATAACATACAATAAGAACATAGTAAAATGCACAATATTCAAATAAACGCAAATTCCTACGCAAAAGTGATTTTAGGGTTGATTTTTATTATAGACATACATTTGTTGATGAGAATTTAAAGTTAAATGAAATTTAGTGAGTAAAACATATTTTTATAGATTTTTATACCATTTTATACTTATTAGAACCCTAAAATTATTTTCTTTTATCCTTCAAAATAAGCTTAAAACAGATTTATAATCAATGATATAAATTTTACAATTTTTACATTATTTTTACTAATTATTTCTGTGTGCAAAACAATTTTTATGAACTAAATATACATAAAAGTATTTTTATGACCATTTCAGCAATTTAGATGAATTAATAAAAATAATACAGAAATGAAAATAAATAACACATAATGAAATCTGTTTTTATAATTATTTTATACAAATTAAGGAATTTTATTTAATTTTTATAACTAACAGGGGTTTTTCTGCAAATACAAAACTGTTCCAGAGGTTAAAAATAATTTTTATTAAATCCAGGGATTATTCTACAATTTTTCCAGATTTTATTTGCTATTGTATAATTTTCCAGGGGCTTAAAAACACTTTTTATTCAATTTACCAGTATTTTCCTAATTTCTAATAAGTCTAGGGGCTAGTTTAACATTTACAGGGGTTAGACTTGAATTTTAGAATAACTCAGGGGGTAGCCCGCAAGTTTCCAGGGGCCTGAGTGAAATTCTGGCGGCGGGAAAACTAATTTGAATGTGAGCCGTTGATTTTAAATTGGATGGCCCAGATTTAATGTACCGAAGGGGTACGGGGGTTCTAATCTTGGCCGTTGAAACATAATGGACGACGGGCATTGAGCCACGTTGCCCCGAGGGTCGGGCGGCGGTGCGCGGCGGCAGGGACGCGCGCGCGGCGGCGGGCTCGCCGGAGACGGCCAAAATCGCATAGCAGAGGCCGAAAGGCACATCACACTAGCGCAAAATGTAGAGGGGTGCTAGAGGAACTCACTGAAGGTCGTCGCACGGCCGGAGGAAGGTCGGAAGGTGGTCGGCAACGGCGTTGTGCGGCGGAGCTCCTCGGCGCCCAACGAAGTCGGCGACAACCACCGTTGAAGATGTCCGACGGTCTCCTGAGGACACGACAAAGATGTTGGGGAAGGTTTCGGGGTGAGTCAGTGGGTGAATCGATGGGAACATTGGCGCCATTACCAAGCTTGCCGAAGCTAGGGTTTTGATCGCCGAGGTGAGGAAATTGAGGGGAATGGCCGGGCTTTTATAGGGGTTCGGAGTAGAAACTGCAGGCGGCCATGATGGGCACAACGCGCCCCTTGATTGAGTTGAAAATGGTCGACATTGAAAGGGGGGTGAGTGGGGCGGCGCAGTGTTATCGCATGCATGCGTTACGGCGCGGGCGTGAGGTAGACAAAGAGGGGGTGGGGCCGGCATGCAGTGAGAGAAGAGAGAGGGTGCGATGCAGGGAGAGGCTGGAGCGCGGGGCCCAGCTGACAGAGAGAGAGAGGGAGGGGAGAGGAGGCGCGGGCCGGCGCGGGAGAGCGGGGAAAGTTGGGCCGGATTGGGGAATTCGGCCCAGGGGCGTTTTTCCTTTTTCTTTTCCTTTTTTTCTTTTCTGTTTTCTTTTTCTTTTGTTTTATGTTTTGAATTTGTAAACCAAATTTCTAGCGAATTTGAATTTTCAAAAATTCACACAATCATTCAAATATGATGCATCTTGCCTTATATGAATTCTATTTCCAAGAAAAATGATTTTACTTCTTGAAAAATTCATTTTACAAATTTTTTTCTCTCTAAAATAGTGGGTGTTACAATTCTACCCCCCTAAAAAGAAATCTCGCCCTCGAGATTTGGACGTCCTAAGAGAATAGACTGGGAAACTCCGCCTTGAGGTCTTCCTCTCTTTCCCATGTTGCCTCTTCTTCTGAGTGATGTTTTCATTGGACTTTGCACATCCGAGTAATTTTATTCCTCGTAACTCGTTCTGACGTCTTGAGAATCTTAACAGGTTGTTCTGCATAAGTCAAGTCCTCTTGCACGTCTACTGCTTCCAATGACAATTGTTCTTCTGGTACTCTTAAGCATTTCTTTAATTGTGACATGTGGAATACATCGTGCACATCTGATAAATGAGATGGTAGCTCAAGTCGATAGGCTACTTCTCCTCTTTTCTCCAGTATTTTGAAGGGACCAATATATCGGGGTGATAACTTGCCCTTCACCTTGAATCGTCTTAACCATCTCACGGGTGACACCTTGAGATACACAAAATCACCAATCTCAAAGGTTAGATCACGACGTTGAGTATCAGCATAACTCTTCTTCCTTGACTGAGTCGTCTTCAAATTCTTTTGGATTTCTTGTACTTGTCTCTCAGCTTCTCTTAACACTTCAGGCCCAAATACTTGGCTTTCCCCAGTTTGATTCCAAAACAATGGTGTTCTGCACTTCCGTCCATACAAAGCTTCAAACGGAGACATCTTCAAACTGGCTTGATAACTATTGTTATAGGAGAACTCAGCATATGGTAGGTTCTTATCCCAACTCCTACTGTTTTTCAAAGCACATGCTCTCAACATGTCTTCAAGAATTTGGTTAGTACGCTCTGTTTGACCGTCAGTTTGCGGATGATATGCCGAGCTGAAATTGAGTCGGGTATCCATAGACTCATGCAACTTTTGCCAAAATCTGGAAGTGAACCGAGTACCTCTATCTGATATTATCTTCTTCGGCACTCCATGCAGGCATACAATTCTTGCCATATATAGTTCTGCCAACCTTGAACCAGAATAGCTTTCATTTACTGGAATAAAGTGAGCCACTTTGGTCAAACGATCCACTATGACCCATATAGAGTTGTATCCTGACTGAGTTCTCAGCAATCCCACAATAAAGTCCATACTTATTTCTTCCCATTTGCATTCAGGAATTTTAATTGGTTGAAGTAACCCTGCGGGTCTTTGATGTTCTGCTTTGACCTTCTGACACGTGTCACACAGAGCTACATACTCCGCCACATCTCGTTTCATTCCATGCCACCAATATCGATCCTTTAGATCCTGATACATCTTTGTGCTCCCCGGATGAATAGAATATGACGAATCATGGGCTTCTCTCAGTATCAGCTCTCGAATCTCCTTGATATCAGGTACACATATTTTCTTCCCTAGCCATAGAGTTCCCTGTTCATCTTCTCTAAAGTCCGGTGCTTTTCCTTCTTTCATTAGTTGCTTAGTCTTCTTATCCACTTATCATTCTTTTGCCCTTCATGAATATCCTTTTCCAAAGTAGAATCTACTTCCATAGACACTACCTCAGTATTAGTTACGATACTAAGGTTTAGCCTTGCTAATGCCTCACATAACTGCGGTTGTTGACCTTGCAGTGCCAAGCTATTGCATTGAGCTGATGTGCTTAATGCATCTGCGACCACATTAGCTTTCCCAGGATGATAGTTGATTCCGAAATCAAAATCATTGATAAGTTCCAACCATCTGCGTTGTCTGAGATTTAGATCTGGTTGGGTGAAGATATACTTCAAACTCTTGTGGTCTGTATAAATTTCAGTTCTTTTTCCTATAAGATAATGTCTCCATAGCTTCAATGCATGAACCACTGCTGCTAACTCCAAGTCATGAGTAGGGTAATTTCTTTCATGCTTTCTGAGTTGACGTGAAGCATAAGCTACTACATGTCCCTCTTGCATTAATACACATCCCAATCCTTGTCCGGATGCATCACAGTAGACTGCAAATTCTTTCTGCATATCCGGCATAATCAACACTGGAGCAGTAGTCAACCTTTTCTTTAGCTCTGTAAAACTGGCTTCACACTTTGGTGTCCATTTGTACGCAACTCCCTTCTCAAGTAACCTGGTTAACGGACGAGATATTTTTGAGAATCCTTCGATAAACAGGCAATAATAGCCAGCCATGCCCAAGAAACTCCTGATTTCCCCAACATTTTCTGGTGTTTTCCAATTCAGAACATTTTTCACTTTACTGGGGTCTACTGCTATTCCTCCCTATGATATAACATGTCCCAAAAATGACACTTCCTTTAACCAGAACTCACATTTACTTAGCTTTGCATACAACTGATGTTCCCGAAGTTTCTATAAAGCCAATCTTAGGTGCTCCTCATGTTCCTCTTCACTTTTGGAGAATATCAAAATGTCGTCAAAAAACACCACGACAAACTTATGCAGATACTCCATAAATACCTTATTCATAAGGTACATGAAATAAGCGGGACATTAGTTAAGCCAAAAGACATGACTGTATACTCATATAATCCATATCTTGAAACAAATGCCGTCTTTGGTATATCCGAGGGTCGTATCTTCAATTGGTGATACCCTGATCGCAGATCAATCTTTGAGAACACACATGCACCTCTCAACTGGTCAAACAAATCCTCAATCCTTGGTAAAGGATATTTGTTCTTGATAGTTACTGCGTTGAGTGCGCGATAATCCACACATAATCTCTGTGTGCCATCTTTCTTGGGCACAAATATCACTGGAGCTCCCCAAGGTGAGGTACTAGGACGAATGTATCCTTTTGCTAACAACTCATTGATATGATCTTTCAATTCTGCCAATTGTTTAACATCCATCCTGTATGGTCGCTTATAAATTGGTGCTGTACCAGGTACTAATTCAATGATGAATTCAATTTCTCTGTCAGGGGGCATACCCGGTAGTTCATTAGGAAACACATCCGGAAAGTCACAAACAACTTTGATCTCTTGTACTCCTTCAACCTGGTTGAGTCGTATTTTCTGAACTGGTGCTTGATCAGGACGAAACTCCACGTTTGTGCCATCCGTATGAGTCAGAAATACTGTTCTCGTGGCACAGTGGATCACTCCTTTGTACTTGGTTAACCAATCCATTCCGAGAATGATGTCTATTCCTTGTGACTCCAACACTATAAGGTTTGCTAAGAATGCTACCCCCCTAATGCTTATGCTTACATTAGGGCATACTTGCCTTGTCAGCATCTCTCCTCCAGGAGAGTTGACTACTAATACTTGATTCATTAATGTAACATTCATTCCATGTCTTCTTATGAATTCTTTTGCTATGAACGAATGTATTGCACCAGAATCAAACAATACTGTAGAAGGATGGGAATCAGCAGGGAACGTACCGATCACCACATCTGATGCGTCTTGAGATTCCTTCAGAACAACATGATTGACCCTTCCTCTGGACTGGTTCTGCTGCGAAAGCTTTTTCGGGCAGTTGTTGGAGTAGTGTCCCTTCTCACCACATATATAGCAAGCTCCCCGAGTACTGGTGTCTTGAGCCTTGTTTCTTTGTTGATTTTGCTGTGGTTGCCCAGTTGGTCGAGGGTTTGAAGTCATAGGACGTTGTTGATACATTTGAGGGCGTTGTGGTGGCATCTGCTGGTACTGTGGGCGCGCATACTGAGATTGAGGTCTGAATGAAGAGTTGTTAGTGTACCGCTGACCTTGATTATTGCCCATGGGACGACTCAGGTGTCCCGATTGTTGTGGTTTAAAGCAAGGACGATTGCTGCTTGAAGACTGCCCCATCATCATCTTCCTTTTGCGGTCTTCTCCTTCACACTCCTTCTTATTTCTTTCTACCGTGAAAGCTTTATCCACCAGATGTTGGAAACTAGCATAGTCACCGGAAGACATCATCAACTGTATCTCTTTGTCCAGTCCCTCTTTGAAACAGAATTGTTTCTTGGCATCAGTGTCAACATCTCCAGGAGCGTACCGAGATAATTGTGTAAACTTGTTCAAATACCCCCTTATGTTCATGTTCCCCTGCTTCAGTGCTAGGAACTCCATACGCTTGGCTTGAATTTCTCCTGCAGGTACATGATGATTGCGGAAGCTTTCTCTAAACTCTTCCCAGGTAATGTTGTCTGGGTTGCCATGAGCCGCATTAAAAGCGGTCCACCAATCAGCCGCAGGTCCATGGAGTTGGTGTGATGCCAATAACACCCTTTCCCTTCCTCCACATTGTACAATTCTTAGTTTACTTTCAATCGTATTGATCCAATCATCTGCATCCATAAATTCTGTGGCGTTGGAGAAGCGTGGGGGTTGAGTGTTCATGAAGTCTCTTAAGCAAAATCTTGGAGGTGGGGGTGGTGGTGGTGGAGGGGGTGGTGGTGCTTGATGAGCCTGTTGCATATTGTTCACAATTTGTGTCAAGTTCTGCATCATTTGAAGTTGCATAGCCATCATATGCTGCATTTGGTTTGCAGCTGGTGCCCCACGAGCACCTCTTCCATTCCATTGAGGTAGTGGGAATTCATTATCCTGATTGGGTGGTACACCACGTCCACGTCCTCTTCCTCTACCTGCCATCTGAGATTGGGGTGTTGCTTTATAATAAAAAGATAAGAGAGAAACTATTCTATACGTCTTTCCCACTATATGTGAAAGTGCATCTAGGACTCCCTTGTGGTTTTGGATGATTTATGACAAGCAATTGGGATCCTAACCTCTTTATTGAGATGAATGCATGCCTATAATGAAAAAATGAGCAAAATACCAAAAAGAAGGGATGAGGAGGAGCAAAGCGGAAATGAGCTCAAGGAAAAAGAATAGCAGATTATTGTGTATGGAGTGTGTTAAGGAAACACATCCCAAGAGCTCAATGATTATTAAACACACACATTGCACAAAGTTTCACAGGACCGGACTAGTCTGTTCGTCACTGGACTAGTCCGATAAACCTTTCTGCACCAGACCGGACAAGTCCGATATATGTCGGACTAGTCCGATATCCTTCTGACTAGAATCGGACTAGTCCCGCCCCCAGTGCGGACTAGTCCTCAAAACACTACACAAGTCACACAACATCGGACAAGTCCGTTATCAACCGGACTAGTCCGATATCGTTTGTGATCCACTTCAGACAAGTCCGATGTTCACACGGACTAGTCCGAAAAACCCCACTGATCCAAGTCGGACAAGTCCTCCGAGTGCGGACTTGTCATCCAACACACTTAGGGTTTCACATGTCCGGACAAGTCCGATGGACATCGGACTAGTCCGAAGATTTCCAGTAGCGAAATCGAACAAGTCCGCTCTCAGCCGGACCAGTCCAATATTTCGGGACTTTTAGGGTTTGCAACACACAGCACACCGGACTAGTCCGATGATCACCACGGATTAGTCCAAACTTTCTGAACCCTAACGGTCACTTTTAGAAACCACATATAAATAGAGGTGCACGACCCACTTTTAAAAAAACTCTCGAACCCTAGCGCTGTCACACCTCCCAAGAGACTCAAAAACAACCTCTCTCCACGAAATTAAGTGCAAAATCATCCAATCCTTTGAGGATTCAATCTAGATCATTGGAGAGACACTTGCTACACCACATTGAGCTCTTGGTTTGATTCTCTAACACACTCCTGCATTTCAATTGTAACTGTTGAGTGTGTTTTCGGTGGTATTGTGTTTTGTAATCTAAGGGAGCTCTCAAAGTGTGAGATCACCCCTTGAATTTGGTTATTCACCCCTTTGTGATTATTGGAAGAGGATTGGCCTTCGTGGCAATCCAACGAGGGTAGGGTTGGAGAAGACCCGGTCCTTTTGTGGACTCCTCAACGTGGATGTAGGTGGCCTTTTGTGGTAGCCGAACCATGGGATAAACACTTGTGTCTTGTTTCATTGTTCATCATTCAAGTTAATCAACTTAATCTAGGGTTTCACACACATTGTTCATCTTACGTTAAATTGTTAAACATAAGACTTAAGTGTGACATAATTCAGTATATAGCTATTAAACTGTTGTTTGATTCTATACTTCCGCTGTACACATAAAAGAATCAAACCAATCAATTAATTTTAATAAGCTTAGTCCGTGAACACCAGACTAGTCCGCACTTTACCGGACTAGTCCGATATCTCTGGTATTAAACCGGTTGTTGAGTGCTGCAGGATTCGACAAATATTCAAAAAGGCCTATTCACCCCCCTCTAGGCCTACATTCAATATGCATCAATAAGGAGATAGAGAAATAAAGATCACTTTCATTAAATAAATGCAAACATGGATAATCAAGTTCTCAAAGCAAAATCATACAACTCAAGATTACACAAATCGTTACTACATCGCTCTTATTACAACTCATGGGTAAGTGTCTTAATCTTGAGTTGTAGGGTAGGCCAGAGTCTACTCCCGCTCCTCGGGGTCCTCCTCCTCGTCTGGGTCTTCATCGTCATCTCCATCATATCCCGAGTTGCTGCCACGAGACTCGTTGCCATGCGGAGGAGAGTTGGCTGGCTGTTGCGGCACAGAAGGCTCCCCTGAGTCTGGCTCCTCGTCTGAAGAGTAGTCCATCGAGTCGGTGTCGCCACGACCAACACGGCGGTCAGAAGAGTCCGGGATCCAAGTGGAGGTGTCTGAAGCATACCCATCTGGGTCCTCGTCGGTGATCCGACGATACCTCCTCACTTGCCTTTCATAATGTGCTGCCAGGTCACGAACATCCTGAATTTCTTGTTGAGCCTTGTGGAGGCGAATGTTGATGCGCTCCACATCATCAACTGTCTGGTGAGTCTGTGGAAGGGTCAGGGGCCCCTCCACATACCTAGTGACAAAGTTGCCAGTGCCGCTGGGACGCTGGGGAGTGTAGGCGTGCACCGAGTTCCGCAGCTGGTAGCGGTAAGTGTGGCTCCAATAGGTGATGGCCTCCCAGCTGACATCCTGCTAAGCATGTCATCGGTAGCTCCTTGCAGCAGGGGTACGGTGCACCTTGAGTAGTTCATCCCCATAGTAGACAAATAGCTTGCATGACCACTCGATCCGGTAGGGACGTTGCATCCCAATAGAGTGGTAGGTGAGTGCCAGTCTCTCGTGTCTGTAGCCGGCGTCGAGCAGTATGGCTTGAAGTCGACGTTGAAGTCGTCCTTCATCTCTTCCATTAGTACGAATCACCACCGCACGTCGAGGATCATTGAGTGGGGTACGGCGGGCAGCAATCCTTCGGTTGGGAACATAGCCTCCAGTTGACATGCGAGCGATTCTCCTGACATTGGCCATCTAAGATTTTGAAACAGGAGAGTGTCAGCAATAAAACAAATTAAAGAGTAAGTGAAATAAGTGCAAGGTAAAGAATACAAAGAAATTTTACAATTAATAATATTTGAAAATAGTAATGTCCTTAAATCGTCTTTTTCTATCTAGGCTTGCGTCCTACGGGCAACATGGCTCTGATACCACTTTGTCACACCTGGTAATAAGAAAACAACCAGATTCTTTCCACATGTATGCCAAGATCAGTTCAACTCATACATGTGTAGACGAAAGTGAAATACCAAATATAATACCATGGTTCGAGTACATCACCTTATTACATAAATGACCATCCAGGTCTAAAATAAAAGTACACAAATAGCGGAAAAACATAACAAGGGCTCCAAACACAGGCGTTGCACGGGGGAGCGCCAGCCTAGAACATCTCTTCGGGGTCTCCGTAGAAGTCCTGGTTCTCCACCTCTGCGTCTTCGTAGACTGGGGGTAAAAATATGCAACTAACAAGTTTGAGTACCAACGGTACTCGCGAGTTAGGAAGTTATGCCATGTGTGGTTCACAACAAGGTTGGCAATTAATAAGTTACGCACTATAGCAGTAACAACCTACTCTTAATTGTTTATTAAGCACCTACAACTAGGTGAAATCCCAACCAACATCCCAAAATTAAACCAGGTAAGACCATCAAACCATCCGGTTAGTAACCATGTGCTAATTATGAATTTGGTTTCCAAGCCGCTCGTGTCCGTGAGCACGGCTGTCTAGACAGTTTGACAAAACTCTGCAAAGTGTGTATCCTTTACCCACAGTTCGTGATTTCGTCCCCTGTTGCTAGGTGGACTAAGGTAAACCTCCCTGATGCCCGTGGTAGCTAACCACATACACATTTCCGTAGGTGTGTGGCTAGGAGATCACTACAAGGTGTTTCCGACGGTCCTCCCGACTTGCAATAGGTACTCTAAGGTTTCACCGCTCTGGCACCTGGAGTCTATTTTCCCTCCGCCAGGAGAAGCCCCCTCTTGAGCCATGCGGTTCCCAAGGCAAAGCCCATTCCCCGCCCGATCAATTACCTATGCTACATCGGGAGAAACCAAATTACTAAACCAAGTTGTCCCATATACAATTCTGTGGTGATACTAAATGTCTTAGCAACTTCTTCCATAAACCGGTCCTTAGAATCCGATAGGTGTCAAGCCCCAAACCAAGGTTTTGTGCACGCATGCACCAATCCATACAAAACCCCCTATCAGATTCCTATCTACTAATTTCCATTATAGCCATCAATTCATGAATCAAAATACTTCAAATGTAACTTGTAAATATATAGATCATATTTCAATTAAGCATGGCTAAGCGTATTCTAAATAATTATAGGGCATCCAACCATGTTGACAAGGAATATTGTGGAAATTCTAGGAGAACATAACATAGGATTCATATTTTAATTTAGCATGCAACTAACTAAAACTTAGCAAAAAGGGTGCAAGATGGTCAAGGAACTTACCTCCAAACTGTGTCTCGGGGTCATCGGGAAACTGCTGCTCTTGAAGGTTAAGGGTGGGTTCTGGCCCCGACTCTAAATTACGACGATGCACGAAAAATAACATAAAATAAGAACATAGTAAAATGCACAATATTCAAATAAACATAAATTCCTACACAAAAGTGATTTTAGGGTTGATTTTTATTATAGACATACATTTGTTGATGAGAATTTAAAGTTAAATGAAATTTAGTGAGTAAAACATATTTTTATAGATTTTTATACCATTTTTATACTTATTAGAACCCTAAAATTATTTTCTAGAAATTTTATCCTTCAAAATAAGCTTAAAACATATTTATAATCAATAATATAAATTTTACATTTTTTACATTATTTTTACTAATTATTTCTATGTGCAAAACAATTTTTATGAACTAAATATACTTAAAAGTATTTTTATGACCATTTCAGCAATTTAGATGAATTAATAAAAATAATACAGAAACGAAAATAAATAACACATAATTAAATCTGTTTTTATAATTATTTTATACAAATTAAGGGCTTTTATTTAATTTTTAGAACTAACAAGGTTTTTTTGCAAATACAGAACTGTTCTAGAGGTTAAAAATAATTTTTATTAAGTCCAAGGATTATTCTACAATTTTTCCAGATTTTATTTGCTATTTTGTAATTTTCCAGGGGCTTAAAAACACTTTTTATTCAATTTACCAGTATTTTCCTAATTTCTAATAAGTCTAGGGGCTAGTTTAACATTTACAGGGGTTAGACTTGAATTTTAGAATAACTCAGGCGGTTGCCCGCAAGTTTCTAGGGGCCTGAGTGAAATTCCGGCGGCGGGAAAACTAATTTGAACGTGAGCCGTTGATTTTAAATTGGATGGCCCAGATTTAATGTACCGAAGGGGTACGGGGGTTCTAATCTTGGCCGTTGAAACATAATGGATGACGGGCATTGAGCCACGTCGCCCCGATTAGGGTCGGGCGGCGGTGCGTGGCGGCAGGGACGCGCGCGCGGCGACGGGCTCGCTGGAGACGGCCAAAATCGCATAGCAGAGGCCGAAAGGCACATCACACTAGCGCAAAATGTAGAGGGGTGCTAGAGGAACTCACTGAAGGTCGTCGCACGGCCGGAGGAAGGTTGGAAGGTGGTCGGCGACGGCGTTGTGCGGCAGAGCTCCTCGGCGCCCAACGAAGTCGGCGACGCAGAGGCGACAACCACCGTTGAAGATGTCCGGCGGTCTCCTGAGGACACGACAAAGATGTTAGGCAAGGTTTCGGGGTGAGTCAGTGGGTGAATCGATGGGAACATTGGCGCCATTACCAAGCTTGCCGAAGCTAGGGTTTTGATCGCCGGGGTGAGGAAATTGAGGGGAATGGTCGGGCTTTTATAGGGGTTCCGAGTAGAAACTGCAGGCGGCCATGATGGGCACGACGCGCCCCTTGATTGAGTTGAAAACGGTCGACATTGAAAGGGGGGTGAGTGGGGTGGCGCAGTGTTATCGCATGCAGGCGTTACGGCGCAGGCGTGAGGTAGACGAAGAGGGTGTGGGGCCGGCATGCAGCGAGAGAAGAGAGAGGGTGCGCCGCAGGGAGAGGCTGGCGCGTGGGTCCCGGCTGACAGAGAGAGAGAGAGGGAGGGGAGAGGAGGCGCGGGCCGACGCGGGAGATCGGGGAAAGTTGGGCCGGATTGGGGAATTCGGCCTACGGGCGTTTTTCCTTTTTCTTTTCCCTTTTCTTTTTCTTTTCTGTTTTCTTTTTCTTTTGTTTTATGTTTTGAATTTGTAAACCAAATTTCTAGCGAATTTGAATTTTCAAAAATTCACACAATCATTCAAATATGATGCATCTTGCCTTATATTAATTCTATTTCCAAGAAAAATGATTTTACTTCTTGAAAAATTCATTTTATAATTTTTTTCTCTAAAATATTGGGTGCTACACTCCACCTCAAGGTCACACTTTAATTGGAACTAAATGGGTATATAAAAATAAACAAAGTGAGGATGGGGTTGCGGTTAGGAATAAGGCTAGGTTGGTTGCTCAAGGTTTCACTCAAGTTGAAGGTCTAGATTTTGATGAAACTTTTGCTCCTGTCGCTAGATTAGAAGCCATAAGAATTTTGTTAGCTTTTGCAGCATCTAAAGGTTTTAATCTATTTCAAATGGATGTTAAACGTGCTTCTCTTAATGGCTACATAGATGAGGAGGTTTATGTCAAACAACCACCGGGTTTTGAAAATCCAGACTTTCCTAATCATGTTTACAAACTGTCCAAAGCCTTATACGGTCTCAAACAAGCCCCTAGAGCATGGTATGATAGGTTAAAAACATTCTTACTTGAACAGGGTTTTACCATGGGCAAGGTTGATAAAACTCTTTTTGTGCTTAAGCATGGCAATGACTCATTATTCGTTCAAGTGTATGTGGATGATATTATCTTTGGTTGTGCTTCTCATGATCTTGTGTCCAAGTTTTCAGCAATGATGAGTTCCGAATTTGAAATGAGTATGATGGGTGAACTCACTTACTTTTTGGGGCTGCAAATCAAGCAAACAAAGGAGGGTACCTTTGTGCATCAAACGAAGTATACAAAAGATCTCCTAAGGCGCTTCAACATGGACAAAAGCAAGCCTCTTCGGACACCAGTGGGAACAGCAACAACACTTGGACTTGATGAAGATGGTGAACCTGTGAATCAAAAAGAATATAGAAGCATGATCGGATCACTTTTGTACCTCACGGCATCAAGACCGGACATACAATTCAGCGTATGTCTTTGTGCACGGTTTCAAGCTTCCCCAAGTGCTTCACATCGTCAAGCCGTCAAAAGGATTCTCAGGTACTTACATGGAACTCAAGAATTTGGCATTTTTATTCCTTCTTCCTCAACCGTTACTTTGAAAGCTTTTTCGGATGCTGATTTTGGGGGGTTGTAGGATTAATAGGAAAAATACTTCCAGTGCTTGTCATTTTCTTGGTAACTCTCTTGTTACTTGGTCCTCTAGAAAACAAAATTCAGTTGCACAATCCACAGCCAAATCTGAATATGTAGCTGCTGCTAGTGCTTGCTCACAAATTCTTTGGATTGTTCAAACACTTAAGGACTATGGGGTTGATCTAGATAGTGTTCCACTGTTCTGTGATAACACTAGTGCTATTTGCATTGCTAAAAACCCCGTGCAACATTCTAGACCTAAGCACATTGACATTAGGTATCACTTTCTCCGAGATAATGTTGAAAAAGGAAACATTGTGCTTCACCATGTAGATACCGAACAACAATTGGCTAACATTTTTACAAAACCTTTATATTTCACTCGGTTTTGTTACATTTGTAGTGAAATAGGGGTTATGCATCCTCATGGCTTAAACTGAGGGGGAGTTTTTGAAACTTGGGAAGTCTATGTGTGAATCTGAAATTAAAATAATATGAGCATAGTATTTCATACATATATGACTCTGTGATTCCTTTTACATGCTGAAAGTTCTTACTACATTACTCGTGATATACATTTTGTAGTTTATGCCATGTATATTAATTGGAATAATTATTTACACTAAATCTGGTCATGGTCGAACTTTCTTGCTGTTTTGAACTTGTTGCATGCTCACAAATGCTTTTAATCATAAAGAATTAATCAAGTAATCAACTCACATGTTGAGTTTTTATGAACAAATATAAATTTAGAAAAGATCAAGAGAATATGCATGCATCGCACTTCTTCTTTTGAGATGGCTTAACATTGCACTTAGATATGAACTTGGAAGAAGTTGTGTATGACTAAAACCATGTCCTTAAGCTTCTGATTGTCAAATGACATAGGCTTGGCTTGGTTGGTTAGAATAAGGCAGATGCACATATAATCTCTGGCAAATATCATATGATCTAAATTTATGCTTTGAAAAATAATAAAATGCAGCAACTAGTGTCATGATTTTAGGTTTTGAAATAGTTAAGTTTGTGAGATCATGACTTGCTTAAATTGAAAATTACATTTGATCTCTAGCATGACTTACACTACTTTAAGTATTTCATTGATGTGATAATGTAAGGTACTTGATAGTATGACTTGGATGAGCTTTGTTTATATGTATATGTTATAATATGCGCATAACAACTAAAGAGGGAGAGATAATTTGTTTATATGCTCATGACTTGCTGAATACATTGTCAAAGGGGGAGAGATAAGCATGAAGAGAAAGAGAATATGTGCATAAGGAGAGATAATATGGGATAATTTTACTTTTGATTTACAAAGGGGGAGAAATTGCCTTCAAAACTTTTATGTGAATAAGCCAATGTTCGGATTTTAAATGGTGTTGCCAATACATTCATCAAGGGGGAGATTGTAAGAGCTATGTGTGCTGAATACATTGGCTTGTAGTGAATACACTTGGCTTTGATGATAAAAGTTTTAAATATCACCAAAACACCTTTTTATCAAGGTCCGACTCTAGCTCTGAGCTACAGCAAGGTCCAACGGTAGGTCCGGCTTGCTTTGGGTAGATCCGGTTACGTTCAATGCTAGGTCCGACTAGCTTTGGTCAGCTCCGGTGAGTTTTGTCTTTAGCTCCGACATGTCTTTGATAGTTCTGGCGTGTTTTTGCTAAGCTTCGAGTTGATTTTTCTAGCTCCGACTTTTGGGATTACTAGTTCCGACTAGTTCTGGTTAGATCCGACACTAGGTCCTGCTAGTTTTGTAAGCTCCGGCGGGAGCTTGGTTGTACTAGTTTTGGTAAGCTCCGGCGCTAGGTTCTACTAGCTTTTGTTAGCTCCGGCTCAAGGTCCGGGTTGCTCTGGCAAGGTCCGGAACTTGACCGCAATGCTTCTGCTTTTCATTTGCCATGTTTCGTACTTGCTTTACATTGTTGGAAAGTTTGCTTAGTATTCTTTTACTAAGTTTTTGGTGCATTTTGGATTGTATGGATGATATCGTTTTGCTATGCTTTGCAACATACTTATGTGAGGTTCTCACGTAAGGTGTTGTGTTCGGAACTAACTTGAGTCAAGTCAAGGACTTGGGCTCGTATGGATTGGTTGTTTATTCATGTGCATGTGTTGCTTGAGTTCAAGACATGGCTGGTGACGGGATCCATTGGACTAGTCTGAGGGAGGAGATGAGGTTCCAACAACCAAATTCAGGAGGAATTGTGGTTGAGCTGATCAGGAGGTTGGGCAGCATGATTGAATCAGGAACAATGCATGTGAAGGTATCGTGGACGTTGTTGGAAGATGTTTGCACGTATGCAAGGAGTGCATGGACGTGGCTACATGGTTCCGAGACGTGATGAAGAGATGTGGATGTAAAGAGTTGGTCGGAAAGGTCCAACCGACTAGGTTATGGACTCAGGCTGCGGCTGAGTCGGGTTTAACTCAAATATGGAAAGATTTGAGTTGGTTATGATAGGATTTCGTGTGGGTCACGAATTTGAGTTGTTTAGGAATGTGGGATATGTTCCTAAGGTGTTTGGAAGTCTTAAGATTGCTTCTATCTGCGTATAGAAGAATCTTGAGCAGTTATGAAAAGTTACGATTCGTGATCTGAGTAGGATTGGAGTCCTAGTTGATATTGGGTTGGCCTAAGGGCCTGTTATATAAGCAAGGGAGCCCAGAGCTCGTGGTGCACTACTTTGGGGATGTTCCTCTTGTGTTATATTGAATACAATTCGTAGTTTGAAGGAACTTTTGTGCCTTGTTCGTCTGACTTGTTCCAGACAAGTTTTACTCGTCGAGTTTCTGGACAGCACTACCTTTCATCGGTGGTTTTATCATAACTCGAGTTTTACAGATCCAATTGATGTAATTCTTTTTGGGTTGTCTTCAAAACTTGATTATCTATCATATGTCAAAATTTCACGGTCATTGGATTTGTGGTTTCTGATCGACACGAGTTTCTTTGCAGCATTCCAGAACTGTTTTTTTTCTCGGGTAGGGCAGATTGACCTTGTTTGATCTTTCGATCATAGCTTGAGTTTTTCTCGACGGATTTGAGTGATTCCTTTTGTGTTGTCTTCGTGACTTGATTCTCTCTGATATCCATCACTTTTTTCATGGTGAAACACATTTAGATTAGTCTCACACACGATTTCTTTAAGAGATCGTTTTTTTTTGCCGAAGGGGTTGGGGTTTAATTGTTTCCGCTGCGTAAGATTTTTTAATCTACCATTCACCCCCCCTCTGGTAGCTTTTCACGTGCTCTTCGATCCTACAAAGTAGTTGATAGTAGAACTAAAGTTATAATTGTAAGCAACTTCACCTGCTATTATAAAACTGAAGCAAGGATCCACTAATAGTGAACATTTACTTTACTGTAGTTTAATTTCAAGTCTTAGGTTCCCAGCATGTAGAGTTTCATGCTTAGGTGAGACGGTTAAGTCTTGCTGAGCCTTGTGCTCATGGTTGCATTTATACGAGTTTTGCAGGTATATAGCTATGACGAGTTTCTAGGCTTTGCCCTCGTTGGGGTTTATAACCAATGGAAGCCTTGGATGCCGTTGCTTGCTTCTGTGATGCTAGAGTGGAGTATCCGCAGGCTGGATATGACCGCTACTGCTGTAGTGTAGGTTCAAGAGAGTAGTATGAAGACTTCTGCTGATTTAAGCTATTCTGTATAAAACTCTAAGATTAATGTAAGTTGTTGACTTACGTTATAAGTTCTTTGTTCTTTTTTTGTGTTGTGCTATTGGGTGTCGCATCGCACGACACCACTCAATGTGATTCCTGGTTTGTCTGGACCCTAGTCCTCACACTTAAATAATATATTTGACAACTTCAGTTATGAGAATTTAGGATGGTAATGGAATGATGATTAATTTAGCAATATGGAACTTAGTTGAAGTGCACTTAGTTCGTTTTTTAGAACCGGGTGTCACAACGTGGAAACATGGTTCCAAGGTGTGCTAAAGAGATGTGGACATAAAAAATTGGTCGGAAAGGTCCAACGGACTAGATTATAAACTCAGGTTGCGGCTGAGTCGGGTTTGACTCAAATATGGAATGATTTGAGTTGGTTATGATATGATTTTGTGTGGGTCACAAAGTTGAGTTATTTTAGGAATGTGGGATATGTTCCTAAGGTATTTTGAAGTCTTAAGATTGCTTCTATCTGCGTATGGAAGAGTCTTGAGCAGTTATGGAATGTTTCGGTTGAATCTGAGTAGGATTTGAGTCCTAGTTAGGATTGGGTTGGCCTAAGGGCTGGTTATATAAGCAAGGGAGGCCAGAACTCGTGGAGCACGACTTTGGGGTTGTTCCTTTTGAGTTTTGATCAATAAAATTCATAGTTTAAATGAGATTTTGTGCCTTGTTCGTCCGACTTGTTTTCGTCAAGTCTTTCTTGTCGAGTTTCTGCATAGCACTACCTTTCTTCAGTAGTTTTATCATAACTCAAGTTTTATAGATTCAATCGACGTGATTCTTTTTGGGTTGTCTTCAAAAATTGATTATCTATCATCTGTGAACATTTCACGGTCATTAGATCTGTGGTTTTTGATCTACACGAGTTTTATTGCAGTGTTGCAAATATCTGGTTTTTCTCGGGTAGAACAGATTTACCATCGTTCAATCTTTCGATCGTAACTTCAGTTTTTCTTGACGGATTTCAGTGATTCTTGTTGTCATGTCTTCGTGACTCGATCCTCTATAATATATACCATTTTCTTCATAGTTGAACACGTTTATATTAGGTGTACACACGATTTATTAAACAAATCAATTTTCTGCCGATGGATTTTTGTTGCTTCCGCTGAAAAGTTGTAATCTACCATTCACCCCCCTCTGTTAGATTTTCACGTGCTCTTCCAACCTACAATTGGTATCAGATCCACGGTGCTCTAATTTTTGTGATTGGCACATGTTTTTGACTAACCATCATGGAGAAATACTCCGCAAAACCTTGTGTCTTTAGTGGTATTAATTTTCAGGTTTGGAAGGCACGTATGAATGCTTTCATCCAGGCACAAGGCTTCACAATATGGGAAAAGGTGTTCAAACCTTATGACGTGCCGTCAAACGATCAAGTCACGGCTACAAACATGAGAGATGTCGACAACAACAACAAGGCTCGCAAATTGATCATACAAGGATTAACTCAAAACGACTTCGACCATGTTGCTCACCTCCGATCTACATATGATGTGTGGAAAGCACTCTGCGACTACCACGAAGGATCCAACACGATCAAGGAGGTAAGGAAAAATATGTTCAAAAAAGAGTACATGCACTTTGAGATGCAACTAGGTGAGTCCATCGATGATCTCTTTGCTCGCTTTAATAAAATTTTCAGCAACTTGTGAAGTGTTAATGTTAGTTTTTTAGATGCTGAGAATGCTAGGCAAATACTAAGTGCATTAGACATGTCAATTTGGGAGATGAAAGTCACATCTATTTGTAAATCTACTGTCATGAGTACACTTACTTTAGATGTTCTATATTCTAAATTGAAAACTCATGAAATTGACATAATCTCACATAAGAACCCCAACAAGTCTCTTGCATTTGTTTCTCAACGTGATATGCCTAGCTCAGGCCAATCTTCATCTTGTGGAGCACTTGCTTTTTGTCCTCTCTAACCCTTGAACAGATTGAAGAGTTTCCAGAGGAAGAACTTTCACTCATCTCTACTCGGTTCTCAAAAGCATTTCAAAAATGTGAGGACTATAAGGAGAGAAAGTGTCGGATGCTTCGAATGTGGTAAGACAAGACATTTTCGCACGGATTGCCCTAACCTTTCAGGTGCTACTTCCCGTGATGAAAAGCAAACAAGGATGAAGCACTCCTCTGCAAACAACAACAAGAAAAAGAAGGGTTTTACAGGACGCCAATTGGTGAATAGTTTTATCTCTGCACTTCAAGAACTTGGCTCGAGCGATGTGGATATCAGAAGTGATGAAGATGAAGGTGATCTGGCAAACTTGTGTTTCATGGCGGGAAAGTCAAGATCAAGTATGGAGGAGGCAGAACACAACAACGACAATGAAAAGGTATGTCCTACTTGGGAAGAAATGTGTGATGCTATTTCTCATGCCACTGTAATAGTTAAGAAAAAGGACAAAAAGCTTAGGGACAATGCTGTTAAAATCGATTAACCAGAATATGAAATTAATTGTTTGAAATCTTTTATTCCTAGTGATGATTCTTGTTCGTCATGTGATTTAATATATGAACAATTGTCCTCTCTAAGAAGTGCACACACCTCCACACTTGATACCCTTGAACTTGAAATTGAAAAGAACAAAAAGCTTACCACACTTAATGATAAAAACTTGAAAGATGCTTGCTATTCTACAATTGATTTGCATTGTCCTACTTGCGATGATCTTGATAAGAAACTACATGATGCTATTAATGAAATTTCTATATTGAACAATGCTTTACGTTATCATGAAGTTAAATATCGTTCCAATTGCAAATTAAAAGGAAAAACTTCATGTAAAAATTGCCTTGATCTAACAAATAGACTTGATGACATGCATAGGATATTAGATCGGTTTTGTAATGCAAATAAGAACCTAAACTTGCTGCTGTATTCCACTAAATCTTGCAATGATAAATCTGGTTTAGGTAGTGATTCTCATGCTCATGCTAAGGCACATCCACCTAAAATTGTAAAGCCATTAGGAAGTGGTTTGATTCAAACATTTCCTAAACAAAAAGATGTGGTTTTCAAATCTGCATGAGTGTTGTCACATTCAGTTTCAGATAAAAATGTTACTTGCTCATCTAGATATGAACACAAAGTTAAATTTCATTGTACCTACTATGGTAGATATGGTCATGTCATAGATTTTTGTTATAGACTAGCTAAACAACATAAAAAATTAAAGAATGATTGCAAGATCTCATAACTTTCATGCAAAATTTGCTGCACGTGCTAAACTGAATGATAGTGAATGTTGGCCTAGAGGGGGGGTGAATAGGCCTTCTTGAATTTTATCGGTTCCTGTAACACTTCAACAACGAGATCAAAAAACAGATATAACGGACTAGTCCGGTAAAGTGCGGACTAGTCCGGATTTTACGGGCTAGGTTGATCAAGTTAGGTCAATTTGATTGTTTGTTGACTTTTGCAGCGGAAATATAAACTTTGTGATCAGTTCAATAGTTGTGTAACAGATTCTATTAAGAATATGACTTTATTTCAACTATTAACTTTGTATTCAACAAATCTAATCAAACCCTAGATAATGTTGATCAACTAGAATAAAGAACACAAATGAAAGACACAAGATTTATCCCGTGGTTCGGTTACCACGAAGGCAGCCTACGTCCACGTTGAGGAGCCCACAAAAGGGCCGGGTCTTCACTAACCCTTCCCTCGTTCGGATCGCCACGAAGGCCAATCCTCTTCCACTAATCACACAGGGGTAAATCACCGAGTTTAAGGGGCGATCTCACAAGTTGAGCGCTCCCTTGATTACAAGATTCAAGACCACCAATAACACACTTCAAAATATACAAACTGAGATGCAAGAGTGTGTTAGAGATTCAAACCAAGAGCTCAATCGCGTATCAAGTGCCCTCTCCAACGATCTACAAGTGATCTTCAATGTAGTGATCAATTTAGCACTTGGTTTTGTGGAGAGAGGTAGTTTTTGAGGCTCTTGGGAGGTGTGACGGCGCTAGGGTTCGAGAGAGTTTTAAAGTGGGCCGTGCACCTCTATTTATAAGGGGTTTCTGGAAGTTACCGTTAGGGTTCAGAAAATTCGGACTAGTCCGTGGTGGTGACCGGACTAGTCCGGTGTGCTGTGAGAAGCAAACCCTAAGTGTCCAGGAATATCGGACTAGTCCGTTTGAAAACGGACTTGTCCGATTTCACTGCTGGAAAACTTCGGACTAGTCCGATTGTCATCGGACTGGTCCGGACCTGTGAAACCTTTAGTGTTTAGGATGACAAGTCCGCACTTGGAGGACTTGTCCGATTTAGATCAGTGTGTATATCGGACTAGTCCGTGTAAACACCGGACTTGTCCGAAGTGGATCAGAAAGGATATCGGACTAGTCCGGTGGAGACCGGACTTGTCCGATCTAGTGACCTGTGCATTGTGTTGAGGACTAGTCCGCACTGGGGAGGACTAGTCCGAAGTGGAACAGAAGAATTATCGGACTAGTCCGGTGATGACCGGACTTGTCCGATCTTGTGCAGAATGTGATATCGGACTAGTCCGGTGGACATCGGACTAGTCCGGTCCTGTATAGCTTTGTGCATGTGTGTGTGTGATTAAATGAGAATGAGCTCTTGGGTGTGTTTCCTTAACACACTCCACACATACTAAACTACTAGTTTCTTCTCCTTGAGCTCAAATCCATTTTCCTTCTCAATTTCCTCTTTTTGGCACTTTGCTCATCTTTCATCATTTTTCTGCATTCATCTCAACAAAAGAATTAGGATCCCAATTGCTTGTCATAAATCATCCAAAACCCACGAGGGAGTCCTAGATGCACTTTCAATCTCCCCCTTTTTGGTGATTGATGACAACCAATTGAGATTTTACAAAATGAGGTATAAAATGAGATTTTTTTCATAAAGTGTGCACATATGACTCAAAAATGCATCAAGCAACAAGAGAATCATTCATATGTGCATTCTTTATGATGGGATGCATACTAAGAGCATGAATGCATTAAGAATGACAGAATTTGCAATGATCAACTAATATCAAGTGAATATAGCATTTGAGGAGCAAGAATTCAGATTTCATCACACACATGCAAATTAACTGAGCAATTTAACATAGGACCAAACATGATATGAAAATAGCGTTAAACAATTACAATCACAAATAGAAAATACATGGAGACTCTCTCCTCGCATTCTATGCAGCTAAAGCTAAGTCTAGAAGCTCCCCCTCAATCTCTCCCCCTTTGGCATCAAGACACCAAAAAGAGAGAGAGGGAGGTCCTAGGGCTTCACTCTTCGCTGTCAGTCCTCTCATCGTCTTCATCATCTTCATCGCTTTCTTCTTGGCGAGGTTGAGAGGGAGGAGGAGGAACGGAGCTGCTCGAGCCCCCAATGCCAAAATAGGCAAGCTCGGATGTAGTCAAGGGGCTGAGTTCAGTGACGTCCAGATCAGAGTCTTCAGAAATGACTGGAGACCCTATTGGGTTGATCTCCAGTTTCTCACTCAGCTGCTTCACATTTGCTTTTATGTACCTCATGTCTTCTTTCCTCTTCTGGTTGAGCTTATGAAGCTTCACTTCAGTTTTCTTGCAGGAGGAGAGAAGAGACACCAAGTACTTCAGGATCCCACTGGCGGATCCTTTCGTAGGGGCTTCCCTGGAGGGAGGAGGAGCCCTAGCAGCTTCTTCTTGTCTTGCCGGTGCCTCGGGGCTTGAGGCCGGCGATGGAGGAGCTTGGACAATTACTGGCTGAGGCTTCTGAGGCCTTAGTGGAGTGTGCTCCACATCCTTCACGAACTCGATCCCTGTGACCTTCTCGATCATAAACATCAAGTAGGGGGCATAGCCACAGGATCGGTTGGGGGTGCTTGAGATATTGACCATATCATTCCAGATATATTCAGCCACATCAAACTTTCTGTCCTTGCTTATGACCCTCATCAGGGTCCGGAGGTAGCCTTGTACACTCCCTGCATCCCCATCCTTGGGGGCTATTGTCTTCCGGAGGACTCTATTGAGCACAACAAAGAAAGGCTTCATATTCTTGGTAGAGGGAGGGACATACTTGGAGTTGGGCTCATACAGGAACTTCATCCTGTCCCTCTCAATGACCCCTATGTTGTGGATAATGAGGTGGTCATGTCCTCCAGACTCAAGGTGCAGCAAACTGGCAAACTCTTCTTGAGTAATTGAGTACTTGGATCCATGAGTCATCCAAGTCACACTTTCCTCGTCTTCACTGGAGAAGTGGCACGTTGCATAAAACTGTGCAATCACTTCATCATTCCAGTTATATCTGAAGGCAAACAAGTCCTTCAGTCCGTGTTTCTCAGCAGCTGCAATAACCTCATCAAAGGCTGCACACTTCTTCTTCTCCAGGTGGGCCCAGTCAATCCATTGATTGCGCACCACTGGGGTCTTCATAGGCAAATAGACCAATTTGTAGAAGTCCGAGTGGAAATTGGACCAAAATCTGCCATCTGCTGCTTGCTTGGATCTTGCATAGCAGTCTACCCCTCTCAGCTTAGCAGCCACCTCGCTGCCCTTGCCAGTGAACTTCTCTTCATTTGGGTCCCGGGCCCCTTCTCTGGGGGCACGCAGCTTGAGGGGCCCAACTGGCCCTGTGGCAACTCCTTTGCCCTTTCCTTTGGTTTGTCGA
The DNA here is from genome assembly GCA_036927565.1 of Tuctoria greenei. Taxonomy (NCBI): domain Eukaryota; kingdom Viridiplantae; phylum Streptophyta; class Magnoliopsida; order Poales; family Poaceae; genus Tuctoria; species Tuctoria greenei. The sequence goes on from JAYESD010000010.1 coordinate 97,742,188, forward strand.
AGGCCACTTGAGGAGGTGCCGGCCTTCGATGCAGCTTTCTTCACACACACTTTCCTTCTGACTTGGGGAGGTGAGGGAGCTGGCTCGGAGGGTTTCTCTTGGCGTTTCTTGCCAAGACCCGCCGAGGGCCGAGGTGCCACTTCGGACTCAAAATCGGACATTTCGTAGTCAGAGCTCGACATGATCTGAGAATGAGTGATCAAGGTAAAATACAGGTTATACAAGGTATTGGTGAGATAATATGGCAATGGAAGGCATTAGGGAATGAAGGAATTAGGTTTTGGTTCAGAAACAACGGACTTGTCCGGTGCACAGGCACGGACTAGTCCGGTGGACCGGACTTGTCCGTACATGGACCGGACTAGTCCGGTGTTCATCCGCAAAAACCTAACAGATTGGGTAAAATTTGATCCCTAAGCCAAAAATAGTCTAGCATACACGTAGTACACCTATTGGACATGTAACTAGTGAAGAATGCTAGGCCAAACGATAAGCAATGGAGAAATTTGCGATTTCTTAGGGTTTGAAGAAAATTTACCAAGAAATCGAAGGAGGCTTGAGATTTTGGGGGTTGGAGGCCGGACTTGTCCGCTAACTTCAATCCCCGAGTCTTCAAGCTTGATCTCCGCCCAAGTTTGAGGCTTTTCGACGGAGGAATCGAGTATTTGCCTTGGGAGCTCGAGCGCAAGAGAGAGAATGCTTGGGGCGAGTGTGAGAGTGAATGAATTAGGGTTTGGTGGCGGCTAGGGTTAAGGACACGAAAAATCGGACAAGTCCGGACATGACCGGACTAGTCCGAAGTCGTCCAGAGACTTATATCGGACTAGTCCGTGGTCTGTCGGACTAGTCCGGCCTAACCGGCACTCTGCGGACAAGTCTGCAATGGGCGGACTAGTCCGGGTAACCACGGACTTGTCCGTGGTCACCAGGAGAGAAATGCATAGCCCATTCATATATATTTGAAGGTTCAATATTAGAGAATAGAGAGACAAAACAATTCAAATAATCTTGATGAATTTGACCAGTAAGCAAACAACAATCATACTATGATCAAAATTCATCAAGATCTAATAATTGACATAGTTTTCGAGAGAAAAGTGAAGAGGGATGATTTTCACAATTCAATCAAAATTTTGAAGAAACATACAGGTATGCAACTTTTCAAGCCACACTCCGAGAATCAAGAACATTTAGCTCATTTCGGAGTTCACAAAAGCGTTTTTCATCAAGTGGCTTGGTGAATATGTCGGCTAATTGTTTTTGGGTGTTGACATGAGAGATGGATATGTCTCCTTTCATGGAATGGTCTCTCAAGAAGTGGTGTCTTATGTCTATATGTTTTGTTCTAGAGTGCTCAACTGGATTGTGTGCTATTTTAATGGCACTCTCATTATCACAAAGGAGAGGAATATGGTTCATATTGTAACCATAATCCCTTAGAGTTTGTCGCATCCAAAGAAGTTGTGCACAACAACTCCCGGCTGCAACATACTCCGCTTCGGCTGTGGATAATGCAATGGAATTCTGTTTCTTGGATGACCAAGAAACTAAGGATCTTCCTAGAAATTGGCAAGTGCCGGAAGTACTTTTTCTATCTACTTTGCACCCGGCATAATCTGCATCGGAATACCCAATGAGATTGAATTTTGAGCCTTTTGGGTACCAAAGACCAAGGTTGGGTGTATGAACTAAATATCTTAAGATTCTCTTAACGGCTGTCAAATGACATTCCTTGGGGTTGGCTTGAAATCTTGCACACAAGCAAACACTCAACATGATGTCTGGCCTAGATGCACATAAATATAGTAAAGATCCAATCATGGAGCGATATACCTTTTGGTCGACGCTCGTTCCATCTTCATTGAGGTCCAAGTGCCCATTCGTTGCCATGGGAGTCTTTATCGGCTTTGCTTTGTCCATGCCAAACTTCTTGAGGATGTCCTGCGTGTACTTGGTTTGGCTTATAAAAGTTCCTTCCCTTTGTTGTCGCACTTGGAATCCCAAGAAGTACTTCAATTCTCCCATCATCGACATTTCGAATCTCTCTGTCATAATTTTGCTAAACTCTTCACAGAAGGATTGGTTAGTTGACCCAAAAATTATATCATCAACATATATTTGGCAAATAAAAAGATCATTATCCAGATTTTTTGTGAATAACGTATAGTCTACTTTGCCAATTTGAAAACCATTATCTATTAAAAAAATCTCTAAGGCACTCATACCAAGCTCTAGGAGCTTGTTTGAGGACATAGAGAGCCTTACGCAGTTTATACACGTGATGGGGGAACTCTTCGTCTTCAAACCCGGGTGGTTGCTCCACGTACACCTCCTCCTTGATAGGTCCGTTGAGGAAGGCGCTTTTCACGTCCATTTGATACAGCTTGAAATCATGGTGAGTAGCATATGCAAGTAATATTCTAATTGATTCAAGCCTAGCTACTGGAGCAAAAGTTTCATCGAAATCCAAACCTTCGACTTGTGAGTAACCTTTGGCCACAAGTCGTGCCTTGTTTCTTGTTACCACACCGTGTTCGTCTTGCTTGTTGCGGAAGACCCACTTGGTGCCTACAACATTTGCATTGGGTCTTGCCACAAGTTCCCAGACCTCGTTTCTCTTGAAATTGTTCAACTCTTCTTGCATCGCCACTACCCAGTCCGGATCCTTCAATGCATCCTCAGTCCTGCGGGGTTCCAAAAAGGAGACAAACGAGTAATGTTCACAAAAATTTGCTATGCGAGATCTAGTGGTTACTCCCTTTTGGATGTCGCCGATGATGTTGTCGATCGGGTGATCCCTTTGAATGCATTGGTGCACTCTTGGGTGTGGTACTTGGGGAGTCGTGTGTTGGTGATCATCTTCTTCTCCCCCTGAGTTGTTGTCCTCGTTGATTTGTTCATTACGTTCGTACTCCTGTGGTTGATCTTGTATTGAGGCTCCCCCTTGATGGTTGATTTCATCTTGTGGTTCACTTTCATCTTGTATTTGTGACGTTGACTCTTGTGGTCGTACTTCGCCTAGAGCCATTCTCTTCAATGCTTGATAGGGGGCTTCTTCTTTACCTAATTCACATTGATCAACTTGCTCCGGTGAGTAGCTCATAGGGGGTCTTCTTTAGTAGTCGATGAAGATAGAGGCGATTTGTGGCGTGGCAAGCTGTGTTGATTGCTTCCGCCCAAAATCGGTCCGAAGTCTTGTATTCATCGAGCATAGTTCTTGCCATTTCTATGAGCGTGCGGTTCTTCCTTTCGGCAACTCCATTTTGTTGTGGGGAGTATGGTGCTGAAAATTCGTGCTTGATTCCTTCTTCATCAAGGTACTCCTCCACTTGTATGTTTTTGAACTCCGTGCCATTGTCACTCCGAATACTCTTGATTTGTAATGAAAATTCGTTTTGTGCTCGCTTGAAGAACTTCTTGAGTGTCCCTTGTGTTTCTGATTTTTCATGCAAAAAGAACACCCAAGTGAAGCGGGAAAAATCATCAACAACAACTAAACCATACTTGTTACCGCCGATGCTTATGTAAGCAATTGGACCAAACAAGTCCATATGAAGTAGTTCGAGCGGTCTTGTTGTGGTCATGATGTTCTTCGCAGGATGCTGTGCTCCAACTTGTTTCCCTGCTTGGCACGCGCTACATGGCCGGTACCGAGGACCCTCCCTTGACTGTTGTCTCCAAAGTAGATCCCTTCATTTGGGTCCTCGTTCACTTCATACTCCACAAACATCCTCCTTTCTCCGGTCATGTGGTTTGTGCATCCACTGTCTAGCACCCATTTGGATCCACCGGAGGAGTAGGCCTGCAGAAACAAGTTACGCCTTGGTTTTAGGTACCCAAGCTTGCTTGGGTCCTTGGAGGTTAGTGACAATACATTTGGGCACCCACACATGGGATTTTGTGTTCCCATGGCGTGGCCCAGCATAATAAGCATACACTTTACCAATATTGTTTCTCATTAATACATATGAAGCATCGAAGGTTTTAAACAGGAGTTGTTGCTGATTATTGGTCGGACTAGTCTGTGTGACCGGACTTGTCCGGATGACCGGACTTGTCCGGACCACAACCGGACTAGTCCGGTTTTCATGAGAGTTCAGATTTTTAGTTTTCGTGCTGCCGGGTTGTGAGGGTCCTCCTTTCACAAAGGTAATCTTTCCCTTGTTATTCTTATGATTTCCAGCTCTTTGCTTTCCATCATAGGAATAACCAATGCCATACTTGACATTTGGAGGTCTTTGGACCAAATATGCACTACGTGCATAGTTGATCCTTTTCTTGTCAAATATTACACATTGGGTAGGGTTTTTGTCCTTTGTGGAGGTGGACTTTTCTTTCAACCTGGTGTTTATCTTTTCACATTTGCAGATATGAGTATTATTACTTGAAGTGGATTGAGAAGGTAGGCTTGAAGAGGAGGAGGGTTCACTAAGCTTGAGTGACTCAATTTGCACTTCAAGGATCTTGTTGACCTCGATCAGGTCATCAAGTTGGTCCTTGATTGCTACATTTGAGTTGGTTAGCTCCAAGCAAGTTTTCTTGCTTGAAGCTAGCTCAAGCTCTAGTGAGTGGCTTCTTTCCTTTTCATGAACTAGAAGATTGTCAAGTTCCACATGCTTCTCCTTTTGGGAGATAATCATGTCTTCTTGACGATCGATTAGCTCTTCCTTCTCAACAAGTTGGTTAAGCAAGAATTTCATTTTTGCAGCAGTTTTTCTATCTAAGCCAGCTAGCATATCTTCATCACTATCTAAATCATCATCACTTGAATAAGAATGTAAGGAAGGAGTTTTGGTATTTACCTTGCGTTTACCTTCCTTAGCCATGAGGCAAGTCCCATTTGCCTTCTTTGCACCGAGCGTGGGAAAGAGTGTGGGTTTCTTGGACACGCTCTCGATGGCTATGCTAGCCAATTCTTCTTCATCGGACGATGAAGACTCATCGTTTGAGTCCCATTCCTTTCCAATGTGTGCTTGTTCAGCTTGTTTCTTCTTCTTGAAGAACTTCTTTGCTTGAGGCTTGGACTCTTTGTTCTTCTTCTTATTGTCCTCATACGGGCAGTCGACTATAAAGTGGTTGTATTCACCACAGTTATAGCACGCCCGCCTCATCTTTGGCTTCGTCCTTTCTTTGTATTTTGCTTCATTTGATTTTGTTCCTTGTCTTTTCTTCATAATTCTCTTAAACTTCTTCATGAACAAAATCATATCTTCTTCATCTAGCTCGCTGCTTTCATCATCGCTGTCCTCCTCAAGCTGTGCTTCTCTTGCTTCTTTGGATAAAGGCTTGAGTGAGGACTTTAGGGCAACTCCCTTCTTCTTGGCCGATGTGAGGTCGGCTATTTCTTTTACGTGCTTGGCTTGCTTCTCCATCATCTCAAAGTTAATGATCTTGCCAAGCAGTTCATCAGGAGTCATTTTCTTGTACCCCGGACTCTCTCGGATCATAGAGCAAAGTGTAACATTGCGAGGCATGAAAGCTCTAAGGATGAGCTTTACAACCTCGTGATCATTCCACTTTCTGCTCCCATATGATCGAACCTTGTTCACGAGAGTCTTCAGTCTGTTGTACATGTCCTGGGGTGACTCATCTTCCTCAATCGCGAACCTTCCTAGTTCGCCCTCAATCATTTCAATCTTGGCTTCCCTAACATGTCTGTCACCTTCATGCGCTGTTTGTAGGGTATCCCAGATTTCTTTGGCAATTTCTAATCCGTCCACCTTTGTGAATTCATCTCGACTTAGAGATGAGGTGATGACGGCTGCGGCTTGTGCATTCCTGTGGATGGCTTGCTCTTGACTTGGCGTGAGCTCTTCGTCGTCATCTGGGATATTGATTCCTGTGCACACAATATGCCATAAACTTGGGTTAAGGGAAATCAAGTGCATCTTCATGTTTTGCCTCCACATAGAGTAGTCACTCCCATCGAAGTGTGGGGCTTTTCCAAGGGGAATGGATAGATAGTGATTGCTGTTAGAATTTAAACGGTCATAATTAAAAGGATATCGGGAGTAGTCGGTGTGACTACTCCCCTTCTTCTTTTCTTCAACTTTGGCTTTCCCTTTGGAAAGCGCTTTCTTTCTAAGGAGAGCTTTCAGCTCCAATGTCTCCTCATCATCATCGTCAAAGTCTTGAATGGCTTCGAGATACTTCTCAAGCTTTTGATGCTTGTCATTGTTCATCTCTTCCTGGTTGTTGATCTTTTGGACTTCCTTCATGTCCGACATGATCTCTTCGAGCGGTTGCACTCTTTCTTGAAGAACCTCGCTCTGATACCAATTGAATGTTGGCCTAGAGGGGGGGTGAATAGGCCTTCTTGAATTTTATCGGTTCCTGTAACACTTCAACAACGAGATCAAAAAACAGATATAACGGACTAGTCCGGTAAAGTGCGGACTAGTCCGGATTTTACGGGCTAGGTTGATCAAGTTAGGTCAATTTGATTGTTTGTTGACTTTTGCAGCGGAAATATAAACTTTGTGATCAGTTCAATAGTTGTGTAACAGATTCTATTAAGAATATGACTTTATTTCAACTATTAACTTTGTATTCAACAAATCTAATCAAACCCTAGATAATGTTGATCAACTAGAATAAAGAACACAAATGAAAGACACAAGATTTATCCCGTGGTTCGGTTACCACGAAGGCAGCCTACGTCCACGTTGAGGAGCCCACAAAAGGGCCGGGTCTTCACTAACCCTTCCCTCGTTCGGATCGCCACGAAGGCCAATCCTCTTCCACTAATCACACAGGGGTAAATCACCGAGTTTAAGGGGCGATCTCACAAGTTGAGCGCTCCCTTGATTACAAGATTCAAGACCACCAATAACACACTTCAAAATATACAAACTGAGATGCAAGAGTGTGTTAGAGATTCAAACCAAGAGCTCAATCGCGTATCAAGTGCCCTCTCCAACGATCTACAAGTGATCTTCAATGTAGTGATCAATTTAGCACTTGGTTTTGTGGAGAGAGGTAGTTTTTGAGGCTCTTGGGAGGTGTGACGGCGCTAGGGTTCGAGAGAGTTTTAAAGTGGGCCGTGCACCTCTATTTATAAGGGGTTTCTGGAAGTTACCGTTAGGGTTCAGAAAATTCGGACTAGTCCGTGGTGGTGACCGGACTAGTCCGGTGTGCTGTGAGAAGCAAACCCTAAGTGTCCAGGAATATCGGACTAGTCCGTTTGAAAACGGACTTGTCCGATTTCACTGCTGGAAAACTTCGGACTAGTCCGATTGTCATCGGACTGGTCCGGACCTGTGAAACCTTTAGTGTTTAGGATGACAAGTCCGCACTTGGAGGACTTGTCCGATTTAGATCAGTGTGTATATCGGACTAGTCCGTGTAAACACCGGACTTGTCCGAAGTGGATCAGAAAGGATATCGGACTAGTCCGGTGGAGACCGGACTTGTCCGATCTAGTGACCTGTGCATTGTGTTGAGGACTAGTCCGCACTGGGGAGGACTAGTCCGAAGTGGAACAGAAGAATTATCGGACTAGTCCGGTGATGACCGGACTTGTCCGATCTTGTGCAGAATGTGATATCGGACTAGTCCGGTGGACATCGGACTAGTCCGGTCCTGTATAGCTTTGTGCATGTGTGTGTGTGATTAAATGAGAATGAGCTCTTGGGTGTGTTTCCTTAACACACTCCACACATACTAAACTACTAGTTTCTTCTCCTTGAGCTCAAATCCATTTTCCTTCTCAATTTCCTCTTTTTGGCACTTTGCTCATCTTTCATCATTTTTCTGCATTCATCTCAACAAAAGAATTAGGATCCCAATTGCTTGTCATAAATCATCCAAAACCCACGAGGGAGTCCTAGATGCACTTTCAGATAGGAACATGCAACCTACTATAATGAGTCGAAAACATGCAAAGTTTGCTCCCAAACCTACTGTTTTTCGTGCTACACATGTAGCACCTCGTAGGTCAGTAGTTGGGTACAAAAATCCTCAAGCTTTGTCTCATAAACCTGCTGTTTTATCTTAGCTTTCGCGTGTTATTCCTGCTGGATGTCGTGTGACTCAATACTAGATTCTTAAATGCCTTTTGACTAATCCCAGTATTGAGTCATCAACGTATTGTGCTTCTATGTAGGTTACACACTTGAGGAAGGAAAACATTTGGATTGTGGATTCAGGTTGCTCACGCCACATGACCAGTAAAAAGAATAGTTCTCCCCCCTCTCTTTTGTGTCACGTCTAGAGAATGTTACTTTTGCTGATAATTCTTTAACTCTTATAATTGCTAAGGGTTCGGTTAGAGTAAATGATCACTACACTTTGAAGGATGTGGCACTTGTCAAAAATTTGAAATACAACTTGCTTTCTGTTTCACAATTGCTAGATGAAAATCTAGAAATTATTTTCAATAAAAATTGCTGCAAAGTTGTAGGTTCAAAGAGTGAGCTTATTTTTAACATGTCTCGGTTTGTAAGATTTTTTTAAAGCTGATTTTGATATGTCTTCTTCTAAGCATAGGTGTCTAGTTGCTAATGATTCAAAAGACTTATATTTTTGGCATCGTAGACTTAGTCACGTAGGCTTTGATCATCTCACGCGTGTTAGTGCTCTTGATCGCATACGTGGGTTGCCTAAGCTTAAATGAGACAAAGAAATTGTGAGCTCTTCTTGTAGACAAGCTAAGATGGTTACAGGTTCACATGCTCCACTCATAATGACCATGACAATAGAACTGGGTCAACTTTTGCATCTTGACACCGTAGGACCTTCACGTGTTCAATCCTTCGGAGGTAAATGGTATGCTCTTGTGATTGTTGATAATTATTTTAGATACTATTGGGTTACTTTATGGCATCTAAGAATGAAGCTTTTAGTAACTTTAGAACTTTATTTCTTAGATTATCAATTTATCGGCCAGGATCTTTAAAAGAAATTAGAAGTGATAACAGAACCAAATTTAAAAATTAATCTTTGGTCACTTTTGTGCTGAAAATGGAATAGATCATAAATTTTCTTCACCATATGTACCTCAAAAAAACGATGTTGTAGAGAGAAAGAATAGAACCTTATTTGAGATGGCTAGGACTATGCTTGATGAATATCAAACTCCTAGAAAATTTTGGGTTGATGCAATTGCAACCGCTTGTTATGTTTCAAATCATGTTTTCTTGCGTGCTTTGCTAGGAAAAACACCATATGAGCTTCGGTTTGGACATAGGCCTAGTGTCACACACTTTAGGGTCTTTTGTTGCAAATGATTTGTTAAGAAACATGGTAATCTTGATAAATTTGAAGCTAGATCTGTTGATGGCATGTTTCTTGGTTATCCATCTCATACTAGAGGCTACCATGTGCTTTTACTTGACACTAACAAAATTGTGGAGACTTATGAGGTTTCTTTTGATGAATCTAGCCTAGGTACTAGCTCAAATATTGCAGGTCCGGATCCATATCCGTAGGGGGAGAGTATTTTCCTAATCATCGGGTTTTGAAAATCCAGATTTTCCTAATCATGTTTTCAAACTGTCCAAAGCCTTGTATGGTCTTAAACAAGCCCCTAGAGCATGGTATGATAGATTAAAACATTCTTACTTGAAAAGGGGTTTACCATGGGCCAAGTTGATACAACTCTTTTTGTGCTTAAGCATGACAATGACTCATTATTCGTTGAAGTGTATGTGGATAATATTATCTTTGGTTGTGCTTCTAATGATATCGTGTCCAAGTTTTCAGCTATAATGAGTTCAGAATTTGAGATGATTATGATGGGAGAACTCACATACTTTTTGGGGCTGCAAATCAAGCAAACCAAGGAATGTACCTTTGTGCATCAAACAAAGTATACAAGAGACCTTCTTAAGCGCTTCAACATGGACAAAAGCAAGCCTCTTCGGCCACCAATGGGTACAACAATGACACTTGAACTTGATGAAGATGGTGAACCCGTGGATCAAAAAGAATATAGAAGCATGATCAGATCACTTTTGTGCCTCACGGCATCAAGACCGGACATACAATTCAGTGTATGTCTTTGTGCACAATTTCAAGCTTCTTCACATACTTCACATAGTCAAGCCATCAAAAGAATTCTCAGGTACTTACATGGAACTCAAGAATTTGACATTTTTCTTCCTTCTTCCTCAACCGTTACTTTGAAAGCTTTATCAGATGCTGATTTTGGGGGTTGTAGGATTGATAAGAAAAGTACTTCGGGTGCTTGTCATTTTATTGGTAATTGTCTTGTTGCTTGCTCCTCTAGAAAACAAAACTCAGTTGCACAATCCACAGCCGAATCTAAATATATAGCTGCGGCTAGTGCTTGCTCACAAATTCTTTGGATTGTTCAAACACTTGAGGACTATGGGGTTGATCTACATAATGTTCCACTGTTTTATGATAACACTAGTGCCATTTGCATTGCTAAATATCCCGTGCAACATTCAAGAATAAAGCACATTGACATTAGGTATCACTTTCTTTGTGATAATGTTGAAAAAGGAAACATTGTGCTTCACCATGTAGATACCGAACAACAATTGGCTGATATTTTCACAAAACCTTTGGATTTCACTCGTTTTTGTTTTATTCATAGTGAAATAGGGGTTATGCATCCTCTTGGCTTAAATTGAGGGGGAGTTTTGAAACTTGGGAAGTCTATGTGTGAATCTGAATTTAAAATAATATGAGCATAGTATTTCATACATATATGACTTAGTGTTTCTTTTACATGCTGAAAGTTCTTACTATATTACTCACGTTATACATTTTGTAGTTTTGCCATGACTAGTAATTGGAATAATTATTTACACTAAATCTAGTCATGATTAAACTTTCTTTCTGTTTTTAACTTGTTGCATGATCACAAGTGCTTTTAATCATAAAGAATTAATCAAGTAATCAACAAACATGTTGAGTTTTTATGACAAAATGAAAAATTGAGAAAAGATCGAGAGAATATGCACGCATCGCACTTCTTCTTTTGAGATGGCTTATCATTGCACTTAGATATGAACTTGGAAGAAGTTATGTATGACTAAAACCGTGTCCTTAAGCTTCTGATTGTCAAATGACATAGGCTTGGCTTGGTTGGTTAGAATAAGACAGATGTGACATATAATCTCTTGCAAATGTTATATGATCAGAATTTGTGCTTTAAATAATATTTAAAAATGAAAATGCAGCAACAAGTGTCATGCTTTCAGGTTTTGAAATAGTTAAGTTTGTGAGATCATGACTTGCTTAAATTGAAAATTACATTTGATCTCTAGCATGGCTTACACTACTATATGTATTTCATTGATGTGATAATGTAAGTTACTTTATAGTATGACTTGGACGAGCTTTGTTTTATATGTATATGCTACAATATGCTCATAACAATTAAAATTTCTCTTTTGTACCTTGCTGAATACATTGTCAAAGGGGGAGAAATTGATCACATATTGAACACATTCACAAGTGTTTTGGCACGATTCTTCTCAGGGGGAGAATTTTTTATTTTTGTTTTTCTTCTCATTTTATTTCTGATTTACAAAGGGGTAGAAATATGTATAGGGGGAGAATTTTGTTTTCAAAACTTTTCAAGTGAGTAAGCCATTGTTCGGATTCTAAGTGGTGTTGCCAATGCACTCATCAGGGGCGAGATTGTGAGACCTATGTGTGCTGAATACATTGGCTATAGCGATAAAAGTTTTGAATATCTCCAAAACACATTTTTAAACATGGTCCGACTCTAGGTCCGAGCTCCATCAAGGTCCGCCAATAGGCCCGACTTGTTTTGGGTAGCTCCAGCAAGGTCCGACGTAAGGTCCGACATGCTTGTCTAGGTCCGACTTACTTTGGCTATGTCTGACTTCTTTGTCTAGCTCTGACTTGCTTTGGCAAGGTCCGACTAAGCTTTAGTAAGCTCCAACGCTAGGTCCGACTAGATGTGGTAAGCTCCAGCGCTAGGTCCTGGTAGCTTTGGTAAGCTCCGGCTCAAGGTCCGGTTAGTTTTGGCAAGGTCCGGAGCTAGATTGCAATGGTTCTATTTTTACTTTGAATTAATTCGAACTTTCTTTACATCTATGGAAAGTTTACTTATTATTCTTTTACTAAGTTTTTGATGTGTTTTGGTGGTTATGGTTGATATCATTTTGCTATGGTTTGCAACATGCTTATGTGAGGTGCTCATGTAAGGTGTTGTGGTTATCAGAACTAACGAGAGTCAAGTCGACAACTTGTGCTCGGAAGTATTGGTTGTTTATTCATGTGCAGGTGTTGCTTGAGTTTAAGACATGGCTGGTGATGGGATCCATTGAACTATTATTAGGGAGAAGATGAGGGTCAACAACCAAGTTCGGGAGGAATTGTGGTTGAGTTGATCGGGAGGTCGCGCAACATGTTTGAATCTAGAACAATGCATATGAAGGTATCGTGGACGTCGTTGGAAGATGTTTGCACGTGTACAAGGAGTGCATGGACGTGGCAACATGGTTCCAAGGCTTGATGAAGAGATGCGGACGTAAAGAATTGGTTGGAAAGGTCCATCCCACTAGGTTATGGACTCAGGTTGTGGCTGAGTCAAGTTTGACTCAAATATGAAAAAAATTGAGTTGGTTACGATAGGATTTTGTGTGGGTCACGAAGTTGGGTTGTTTTAGGAATGTGGGATATGTTTCTAAGGTATTTTGAATTCATAATATTGCTTGTATCTGCGTATGGAAGAGTCTTGAGTAGTTATGGAAAGTTTTTGTTGAATCTGAGTAGGATTTGAGTCCTAGTTAGGATTGGGTTGGCCTAAGGGCAGGTTATATAAGAAAGGGAGGTCAGAGCTCGTGGAGCACGACTTTGTGGCTGTTCCTTTTGAGTTTTGATCAATAAAATTCATAGTCTAAAGGAGCTTTTGTGCCTTGTTCGTCCGACTTGTTTTCGACAAGTCTTTCTCGTCGAGTTTCTGCACAGCACTACCTTGCTTCGGTGGTTTTATCATAACTCGAGTTTACAAATCCAATCGACGTGATTCTTTTTGGGTTGTCTTCATAACTTGATTATATATCATATGTGAAAATTTCAAGGTCATTGGATCTTTGGTTTTGGATCCACACGAGTTTCATTGCAGTGTTGCAGATCTGGTTTTTCTTGGGTAGAACAGATTGACCTTCGTTCAATCTTTCGATCGTAACTTTAGTTTTTCTCTACGGATTTAGTGATTCTTGTTGTCGTGTCTTTGTGAGTTGATCCTATATAATATATACCACTTTTGTCACAGTTGAACACGTTTAGATTAGTTGCACACACAATTTATTTAACAGATCAATTTTCTGCTGAGGGGTTTTTGTTGCTTCCTCTGAAAATATTGTAATCTACCATTCACCCCCTCTGGTAGATTTCACGTGCTCTTCGATCCTACATGCGTGATTCCCACACTCGCCTCCATGGATCTATGTGAGAAGTTCGCATACCTCTTCTAGGGAAATGCACCGTATTAGAATGTCGTTGGCACCACGTCGATAGAGATCCCCCTCTACCAACATGTATCTTTTAGCCAATCTGACAATTCGCTTAGCAAAAACACCATCTTCAGGAAGGATGTTGTCTTTCAAGTAGTTCCGGACCTATGAGATCCATGCATCAGACATTACTTGAGCTTTTGGATCTTGCGCGCTTGGTTGCTCACAGCTTCCTGTAGCGCATATGATCCTTGGTGGATGTCATGGTAACAGAGCCACCGAGACCGCCATCTCCGGGGTGCTGGTCTTAGCCCCATCACTCAGTTTGGTAGGCTGAGCGGCAGGTGCTAGTAATCTTCTTACAAAAACCCCGTCGGGTGCCTAAGCCCCGGTTGAAGTTTTCGTCGATAGATCGTCAGCTTCAGCGTTGTTGAGATGCTCGACATGGCAGAGGTCCAGGACCTAGAACTCCTTTTCCAACTTTTGGACTTCAAGCAAATATGCAGCAAGTTTAGAGTTAGTGCAACTACATTCACCATTGACTTGTTTGATGATGAGCTGCGAATCTCCCTCCACCAGCAGCTGCCGAACGCCAAATGATAGCACTGTCTTGAGTCCGAAGATGAGAGCTTCGCATTCTGCCATGTTGTTGGTCGCCTTGAAGTCAAGGCGTACTATGTACTTGACCTTCTCCCCGGTCGGTGCGATGAGAAGGATTCCAGCTCCGACCCCCCGCTTCTGCACGGAGCGATCAAAGTAGAGAGTCTAGTGAGGCTCAGTGAAGACTGGGACCTTAGGTTCCGACTTCTATCTGCTAAGGCCCCCGGAACTTGATGGAGAAGGTGTACACTCCACCATGAAGTCAGTCAGCGCCTGACTCTTGATTGCATGTCAAGACAAGAATTTGAGATTGAATTCTGCCAGCTCTGCAGCCAACTTGGCGATATTTCCCGTCGAATTAGGGTAATGCAAATAGCACACAGTGGATAAGATGTCACCACTAATATCTTGTGGGCTTGGAAGTAATGATGTAGCTTCCTTAAAGTAATAAGAACTGCGTACAACACTGTGACACCCTCATGTTCATCCATCATGCGTTGCATACATTCATATACATGTTTAACGTTAAGCAACATAAAAAAGAACAAGTTTAAAATGAATTAGAAGCAAAACAACACTTAAAATTTTGTAGAAGTATGGACTTGTCCAGTTTGTACCCCAGACTAGTCCGGTTTCCCCCTCTGATGCCCCTTCGGACTTGTCCGTTTTTCTGCGGACTAGTCCGATTAATTCTCTGTTCCATTCCGGACTTGTCTGTGACTGAGTGCGGACTAGTCCGATCTTCGGTACGGTTTTCCAATCAGTTTTCAAATCCCTAGACTTGTCCGATCTATGCTGGACTTGTCCGTTTTGCTCTCTGGACAAGACCGGACTTGTCGGGACCTCCTACCGGACATATCCGTTTCCGTTTCTTTCCAGCATCAGACTAGTCTGACCCTCTAGCAAACTTGTCCGTTGTGCCCGACTCGGATTCAATCTTTTCCTCCACGACTTGTTTTTGGGTATTTACCATAATTGGGCCCAATAACGTCGTGCCTAACCCCTGTGCAGCCCATGCGGGACCCGTACACGGCCTCCATCGCCTTGAACACGATGTCCATTAAGTCCTACCTCTCCGCCTCTATATAAGCAACCCAACACACCATTTTTTCACCTCTTTTCCACAATTGAAAGAAACCCAAACCCTAGTTCATGGGAGTCATCATCAAGAAAAGATCCAAAAGCAAGGAGGAGAGGGAGAACACGAAGGAGGATCAATCAAGCAAGATCTTCATTGACTTTTCATTCTTCATCATCAATTTACCCTCAACTCTCCATCAATTCTTTATCACCAACCCTAGATCGCCAAGATTCAAGTGTTGCACTCAATTTTTGATTCTTGGAGTTCTACACACGTGGTGAATGTGGCCTAGAGGGGGGGGGGGTGAATAGACCTTTTTGATTTTTAGTCGAGACCTGCAACACTTAGCAACTTGATCAAATACCAAGAAATCGGATTAGTCCGGTTGTGTGCGGACTAGTCCGGTGCGTGCGGGCTAGGTTGATCTAGTTAGATCAATGATCTCAATACCAGCACAGTACGCATCGGAATATAGTATATAACTTGAATGTATTGAGTCAATGAAATTAAATGTAGCACAAACTAACTTTGGTTTCAATGTTTTAATGTAAGATATGCAAGATCAATTAAACCCTAGAATGTGATATGAGAAACTAAGAACAAGATTGACACAAGAGTTTATCCCGTGGTTTGGTTCCCACAGAGACAACCTACGTCCACGTTGAGGAGCCCACGAAAGGATCGGGTCTTCTCCAACCCTACCCTCATCGAATCGCCACGGAAGCTGATTCTCTTCCACTAATCACAAAGGGTAAATCACCAAGTTCAAGGGGCCTTCTCACAAGTTGAAGGCTCCCCAAGATTACAAATCAAACACCACAAGGAACACACTCATAAGATCTACAATAAAACAACAGGAGTGTGTTAGAGAATAAAACCCAAGAGCTCAAGACGTGAGAATCGTGTCTCTCCTTTGATCCAAAGTTAATCCTCAAGGATTTGATCTTTCTTGCGATGGATTGTGTGGAGAGAAGTGTTTTCTAGGCTCTTGGAGGGTGTGACGACGCTGGGAGTCGAGAGTTCTTAAAGTAGGGCCGTGCACATCTATTTATATGGAGGTTTCCAAAGGTTACCGTTAGGGTTTCGAGAGTCCGGACTAGTCCGTGGTGGAGTCCGGACTAGTCCAGTGTGAGGCATGTAGGAAACCTTAAGTTCTCAGGAATATCGGACTTGTCCGGCCTTGGGAGGACTAGTCCGATTTAGGCTCTCGAAAAGTTTGGACAAGTCCGGCACATATCGGACTAGTCCGACTGTGGTGAACCCCTTAGTGAATTGGGGACAAGTCCGTACTTGGAGGACTTGTCTGATTTTAGTCAGAGAGGTTATTGGACTAGTTCGGATATTATCAGACTTGTCTGATTTCGTGCAAAGTTATGAAGTGTTGAGGACTAGTCCGCACTGGGGAGGACTAGTCCTATCTTAGTCAGAAAGATATCGGACTAGTCTGTGGTGATGTCGGACTAGTTCGGTCTGTGTAAACCTGGACTGTGTAGACAAGTCCGCACTGGGAGGACTTGTCCGATTTTGAACAGAGGGATTATCGGACTAGTCCGGGGTATATCGGACTAGTCCAGACCTGTGTAAATTTGTGCAGTGAATGAGTTTTCTTGTGCTTAAGCTCTTGGGGTGTGTTTCTCCAACACACTCCATACACACTGATCTAATCCATTCAGCTCTTGAGCTCTTTTCCATATAGATCCTCATTCTCCTTTCTTTTTGCGCTTTCTTCATAATTTCATTAAAACCTGCGCTCATCTCAACAATTTGGTTAGGATCTCATTTGTTTGTCATTGATCAACCAAAACCCACAAGGGATGCCCAGCTGCACTTTCAATCTCCCCCTTTTTGGTGATTAAAGACAACCAATTGAGATTTCATAAAATATGATAAAAATACAGAATTTTTATAAAGTGTGCACATATGAATTTGGAACAAGTTAAGCAATGAAAACATAGGGCATATGTGCACTCTTTATGGTGGGCTGTAAAACTACGTGAGTGTGAGCAATAATCATGATGAGAATGAAATGATTGACATGGAAATACCAATATCAAGCATATATGTCAATTCCAAAGCAAAATCACAGATTATCTCAAATCATCATCACAAATTTCATAACATAAGCTTAGTCATTCCATCACACCACAATACTAAAGGTAGAGATAACAAAATTAAAGTTTTACAACCCAAAAGAGACACAAAAAGATACACAAATGAAGCTCTCATCTCTCAACCTACAGCTAGGATTTAGTGACTCCCCCTCAATCTATCCCCCTTTGGAATCAAGACACCAAAAAGAAGGAGAGGAGGGATCTAGTGGCTCATTCCCCGCTGTCGGTCCTCTCCTCGTCTTCATCTTCATCTTCAGGTTGAGTAGGAGGAGGAGGAGCGAATCCACTCGAAGTGCCCCCAATGCAAAAGTAAGCAAGCTCGGAGGGAGTCAAAGGCCCAAGCTCAATGAAATCAGAGGCTGAATCTTCAGAGATAACATGGGATCCAATGGGCTTGATCTCCAGCTTCTGGCAGATATGTTTGACATTTTCTTTTACATATCTCATGTCGGCCTTCCTTGCCTTGTTCATCTTGTGAAGCTTTACCTCAACCTTCTTGCATGAGCCAAAAAATGGCTGCCAAGTACTTCAAAATGCCACTGGGGGACGCTTTTTGAGGAGGGGCTCTAGTGGCGGGAGCAATACTCTAATCTCCTCGAGCTCTCCTTGGATCCTCTTCACTGGACACCGGAGATGGAGCAACTTGGACAGTGGCTTGGGGAGGCTTCTGGGGCCTCAAAGGAGTGTGCTCCACATACTTCACAAACTCGATCCTCGTGACTTTCTCTATCATAATATCAGGTACGATGCATAGCCACAGGATCTGTTTGGTGTGCAGGAGATGTTGACCATATCATTCCGGATATAGTCAAAGACATCGAACTTACGATTCTTGCTAATCACCTTCATTAGGGTCCTCAAGTACCCTTGCACACTTCCTGCATCTCCATCCTTCGGAGCTATTGTCTCCTCAGCACCCTATTAAGAACCATGAAGAAGGGCTTCATGTTCTTGGTCGATGGAGGGTTGTACTTTAGGCTAGTATCATAAAGGAAGTCCATCTTATCCTTTCCCAAAACACCAATGTTGTGGATAGTCAACTCATTGTTGCCGGTGTCTTCTAGATGAAGGAGTCTTGCAAAATCATCATAAATAATAGTGTACTTGGATCCATGAGTCATCCAAGTCACCCTTTCCTCCTCATCACTAGCAAAGAAGCATGTGGCATATAACTAAGTGAAAGTGCATCTAGGCATCCCTTGTGGGTTTCGGTTGATTTATGACAAACAAATGAGATCCTAACCAAATTGTTGAGATGAGCGCAGGTCTTAAAAGAAATTATGAAGAAAGTTAAAAAAGAAAGGAGAATGAGGATCTATATGGAAAAGAGCTCAAGAGCTAAATAGATTAGAACATTGTGTATGGAGTGTGTTGAAGAAACACACCCCAAGAGCTATATCACAAGAAATCTCTCTCATTGCACTAATGTATACAGGTCCGGACTAGTCCGATAATATCCGGACTAGTCTGATAACCCCTCTGTTCAAAATCGGACAAGTCCTCCAAGTGTGGACTTGTCTGCACAGTCCGAGTCTACACAGACCAGACTAGTCCGATATCACCACGGACTAGTCCGATATCTTTCTGACTAAAATCGGACTAGTCCTCCCCAGTGCGGACTAGTCCTCTACACTTCACAGATTTGCACGAAATCGGACAAGTCCGAAGTCACCACAGACTAGTCTGATAACCTCTCTGACTAAAATCGGACAAGTCCTCTAAATGCGGACTTGTCCCAATTCACTAAGGAGATCACCACAGCCGGACTTGTCCAAAAATAATCGGAATTGTCCAAACTTTTCCAGAGCCTAAATCGGACTAGTCCGCCCTAAGTTGGACAAGTCCGATCTTCCTAAGAACTTAGGGTTTCCTACACGCCGCACCACGGACTAGTTTGGACCCTCAAAACCCTAACGATAACTTTTGGAAACACCATATAAATAGATGTGCACGGCCCTACTTTCATCTCTCTCGACCCCCTGCGCCGTCACACCCTCCAAGAGCTTAGAAAACACATCTCTCCACGCAATCCAATGCAAGAAAGATCAATCCCTTGAGGATTCATTTTGGATCAAAGGAGAGACACAATTCCACATGTTTGAGCTCTTGGGTTTGATTCTCTAACACACTCCTGCTGTTTTATTGTAAATCTTACGAGTGTGTTCTTGGTGGTGTTTGATTTGTAATCTTGGGGAGCCCTCAACTTGTGAGAAGGACCATTGAACTTGGTGATTTACCCTTTGTGATAGTGGAAGAGAATTGACCTTTGTGGCGATTCCACGAGGTTAGGGTTAGTGAAGAGCCGGTCCTTTCGTGGGCTCCTCAACGTGGATGTAGGTTGCCTTTGTGGGAACCGAACCACGGGTTAAAATCTCGTGTCTTCACTTTGTTCACATTGTTCTTACTTTTCGTTGCTATCTAGGGTTTCACTTGATCTTGTCCACATTACGTTAAAACATTGAGTATAAGATTAACTTGTGCAACACTCAGTTTAATAGAAGTATTACCTCAATTTACATGTATATTTTTGCTGCATAGAGTCTAGGATCGAGATAATCGATCAAACTTGATCGGTCTTGTCCGCACGCACCGGACTAGTCCGCACTCTACCGGACTAGTCCGATATCTCGGGATTTGATCAGTCTGTTAAGTGTTGCAGGTTCCAACTAAATTTCAAAAAGGCCTATTCACACCCCCTCTAGGCCACATTCAATTGGTATCAGAGCAGGACTCTCCGCAAGAGACTAATCACTCTAAGAGAACATGTCAGACATGAAGGATGTGCACAAGAGTCTCAACCAAGAGAAGGTTGAAGACGAAAAAGCTAAAAAATTGGAGAAGCTCCTCGACGCCATCCAGGACTTCGAGGATGACGATGAGGAGACGCTTGAACTCAAGGTGCTCCTATGGAAGAAAGCCCTCTCGAAAGGGAAAGGGAAGGTCGAGGACAAGAAGAAGAAGAAGGGGAGTAGTCACACCGACTACTCCTGATATCCTTTCAACTACGATCGTCTTAATTCTAACAATAACCATTACTTATCTATTCCTCTAGGAAAAGCCCCACACTTCGACGGCAATGACTACTCAATGTGGAGGCAGAACATGAAAATGCACTTAATCTCACTCAATCCCATCTTGTGGCATATTGTGTGTGCAGGAATAGATATCCCGGACGATGATGAAGAGCTCACACCAAGCCAAGAGCAAGCAATTCATCGAAATGCTCAAGCCGCGACAATCATTAAATCTTCACTAAATCGGGATGAGTTCACCAAGGTGGATGGAATCGAGATTGCAAAGGAAATCTGGGACACACTGCAAACTGCACATGAAGGTGATCGTCATATGCGAGAGGCGAAGATCGAAATGATCGAAGGCGAATTGGGAAGATTCGCCATAGAAGAAGATGAGTCGCCACAAGACATGTACAACCGGTTAAAGACACTCATCAACAAGGTTCGAGCATACGAAAGCAAGAAGTGGAACGATCATGAGGTGGTGAAGCTCATCCTTAGAGCTTTCATGCCTCGCAACATCACCTTGTGCTCGATGATTAGAGAAAGCCCCCGGTACAAGAAACTGATCCCGGATGAGCTGCTTGGGAAATCATCAATTTTGAGATGATGGAAAAGCAAGCAAAGCATGTCAAGGAGATTGCCGACCTCACCTCGGCAAAGAAGAAAGGGGTCACTTTGAAGTCCACTTGCAAATCCTTGTCAAAAGAAGCTCGAGAAGCTCAACAAGAAGAGGACAACGATGATGAGAGCAGCGACATAGATGAGGAAGACATGATCCTATTTATGAAGAGATTCAAGAGAATGATGAAGAGAAGACAAGGGGGTAAATCGAGTGAAGGAAAACACAAAGAAAAATCAATACCGAAGTTGAGGCGGGCGTGCTATAACTGTGGTGAATATGACCACTTTATAGTTGATTGCCCGTATGAAGAAAACAAGAAGAAAACCAAGGAAACTAAGTCTCAACCCAAGAAATCCTTCAAGAAGAAGAAGCAAGCTAGACAAGCGCATCTAGGAAATGAGTGGGACTCAAATGATGAGTCCTCATCCGAAGAGGAAGAGGATATGGCTAGCATAGCCATCGAGAAGAGATCCAAGAAGTCCACCCTCTTCCCAACTCTCGGCGCATGGAAGGGCAATGACACTTGCCTCATGGCAAAGGAAGGTAAATGAAAGGCATATTCCTCCGGTGGATCGAAATGGGTGCTAGACAGTGGTTGCACCAACCATATGACCGGAGAAAGAAGGATGTTCATGAGTATGAAGAAAATGAGGATCCAAGTGAGGGCATCTATTTTGGAGATAATAGGAAAGGAAAGGTGCTCCGTACCGGTAAAATTTCTATATCGTCTCAACATACTCTTTCTCATATATTACATGTCGATTCCTTAGATTATAACCTGCTGTCCATATCTCAATTATGTGACAAAGGTTATAATTGCTTGTTCACTAATGAGGGTGTGACCGTCTCTAGAAGGGGTGATGGTTCCATTGCATTCAAGGGTGTGTTAAAGGGAAAGCTTTACATTTTTGACTTCAACAAAGATAAAGCCGAACTTGACACATGCTTGATTGCAAAGACCACGGGTTGGATGTGGCATAGACGGCTAGCGCATGTTGGTATGAGGAATATTCAAAAACTCCTCAAGGGCGATCACATCTGAGGTTTGAAGGTTGTTGTTTTTGAGAAAGACATGCCTTGTAGCACGTGCCAAGCTGGAAAGCAAGTTGGAGCACCTCATCCCGCGAAGAACGTCATGACTACAACAAAACCGCTCGAGCTACTTCACATGGACCTTTTCGGTCCAATTGCTTACATAAGCATCGGCGGTAACAAATATGGATTAGTAATTGTTGATGACTTTTCGCGCTTCACTTGGGTTTTCTTTTTGCATGATAAGACAGAGACTCAAGGAACCCTGAAGAAGTTCTTCAAGCATGCTCAAAATGAGTTCTCATTGAAGATCAAGAACATTTGAAGCGACAACGGCATAGAGTTCAAGAACACTCAAGTTGAAGAGTACCTAGACAAAAAAGGGATAAAGCATGAGCTTTCAGCACCTTATTCCCCTCAACAAAATGGAGTTGCCGAAAGGAAGAACCGAACCCTCATAGAGATGGTGAGAACACTCGATGAATACAAGACCTCAGATCAGTTTTGGGCGGAAGCAGTTAACACCACTTGCCACACCATAAATCGACTCTATCTTCATCGACTACTCAAGAAGACATCCTATGAGCTACTCACCGGTAACAAGCCAAATATTTCTTATTTTCGAGTTTTCGGTTCTAAATGCTATATTTTGAACAAGAAGTCAAGGACTTCAAAGTTTGCCTCGAAGTCCGATGAAGGTTTCTTGCTTGGCTATGATTCGAACTCCTACGCTTATCGTGTCTTCAACAAGACCTCCGGACTTGTTGAAGTAGCACGTGACGTAGTGTTCGATGAAACTAACGACTCTCAAAAACAGCAAGTTGATCCATGTGTGCTAGATAGAGAAGAAGCTCCTTGTCAAGCATTGAGATGAATGGTGTTGGGCGATGTTCGACCACAAGAGCCACCTCCACATGTGCATGAGGAAGATGAACCACAAGTGAAGGCCAATGATCAAGGGGGAGCTTCCACACAAGATCATCCTCAAGAAGACAAAGATGATCAACAAGTCAATGAGGGCAACCATCTAGGGGGAGAAGAAGGAGATCATGAAGATACAAGACCGCAAGTGCCACACCCAAGAGTATACCAATGCGTCCAAAGGGATCACCCAATCAACAACATCATCGGTGACATCCAAAAGGGAGTAACTACTAGATCTCGAATTGCTAATTTTTTTGAACATTACTCTTTTGTATCCTTTTTGGAACCGCACATGATTGAGGATGCATTGAAGGATCCGGATTGGGTGGTGGCAATGCAAGAAGAACTTAACAACTTTAAATGGAATGAAGTGTGGGAACTCATCGAAACACCAAAATTCAACGTCGTCGGCACCAAATGGGTCTTCCGCAACAAACAAGACGAACATGGGGTGGTGAAAAGGAACAAGGCACGACTTGTGGCCAAAGGGTATTCACAAGTCGAAGGTTTGGATTTCGATGAAGCCTTTCTCCCGTAGCTAGACTTGAATCAATTAGAATATTGCTTGCATATGCTACTCACCATGATTTCAAGCTCTACCAATTGGATGTGAAAAGCGCTTTCCTCAATGGTCCAATCAAGGAGGAGGTGTATGTGGAGCAACCTCCCGTATTTGAAGATGAAGAGTTCCCCGACCACGTCTTTAAATTGCGTATGGCTCTCTATAGCGTCAAACAAGCTCCTAGAGCTTGGTATGAGTGTCTTAGAGATTTCTTAATTGAAAATGGTTTTAAAATTGGCAAAGCTGATTATACATTATTCACGAAGCATTTTGATAATGATCTCTTTGTTTGCCAAATTTATGTTGATGACATTATCTTTGGTTCAACTAACAAATCCTTTTGTGAAGAATTTAGTAAGATTATGACAGATAGGTTTGAAATGTCTATGATAGGAGAGCTGAAATACTTCTTGGGATTCCATATGAGGCAACAAAAGGAAGGGACATTCATAAGCCAAACTAAGTATACTCAAGACATACTCAAGAAGTTTGGAATGGACAAGGCGAAGCCTATGAAGACTCCCATGGCAACAAATGGACACTTGGATCTCAATGAAGACGGACAAGCGTCGATCAAAAGGTATATCACTCCATGATTGGATCTCTACTTTACTTATGTGCATCTAGGCCAGACATTATGTTGAGTGTATGTTTGTGTGCAAGGTTTCAAGCCAACCCAAAAGAGTGTCATTTGACTGCTGTAAAAAGAATCTTGCGCTATTTAGTTCATACACCCAACCTAGGCCTTTGATATCCTAAAGGTTCCAAGTTCAATCTCATTTGATACTCCGATGCAGATTATGTCGGATACAAAGTAGATAGAAAAAGTACCTCTCGTACATGCAAATTTCTAGGTAGATCCCTAGTTTCTTGGTCCTCCAAGAAACAAAACTCCATTGCCTTATCCACGGACGAAGCGGAGTATGTTGCAGCCGGAAGTTGTTGTGCACAACTCCTTTGGATGCGACAATTTTCTCCAAAAACTATTTCAACTACTTGATCTTGATGAATTATGGTCATTGCTTGATTGTTGTATGATTACTGATCATATTCATCAAGATTACTTGATTGTTTTGGCCCCCATGTTTTTTTATAAGAAAATTCGAATATATATGAATGGGCTAACTTAATTTGTTCTGGTGACCACGGACTAGTCCGTAGAGTGTCCGTTAGTCCGGACTAGTCCGGCCAACTAGGAACTAGTTTGATTTTTTGACTCCATAACCCTATCCGCCGCCAAGACCTAGTCTTCTTCATCCTCACAACTTGCCCCACGCTCTCTCTCCTCACTCGAGTGCTCCCAAGGCAATTTTCTCCGTTCTCCATCGAATCCCTCCAAGTTTGGGTGGAAAACGATCTCCATTGCATAGGGATTGAAGACCACAGACTTGTCTGCACCTTCAACCCCTCCATCTCCAAGAATCAAGGATCTTTGGTAAAATTTCCTCCCAAACCCTAGAAATCGTGATTTTCCTCATTGTTGACTAAATAGCCTAGTTCCTCTCGGTTAATACATGCCTCCTTGCTGTATTACATTTACCTTGAACTAATTTTGCATTGGGACTCACCATTTGTCGTCTAGTTAGGGTTTGAGGTGATGAACACCGGACTAGTCTGGTCTATGTACGGACAAGTCCGGTCCCCCAGACTAGTCCGTACCTGTACACCAAACATGTCCGATTTTTCCTGATCTCAACCCTAATTTCTCATTCCTCAATGCACCTCCTTGCCATGAATTCTTATCCATACATTTTGCAATGCTCTCTCAGGACAATGTCGAACGAGTACATCTCCGACTTTGAAGATGAGATGGAACATGACTTTTTGCCGCGCACTTCAGAGTCTCGCGCTCAGAAGAGGCAAGAGCGTCCCTCCGAGCCCGCACCTTCCCCACCTCAGGTGCAGTGCAAGGTGCTTGCCAAGAAGCCTGTGTCCAAGGCCAAGGACGCAGTTGGCTCAATCTCGGCGGCTCTTCGCCAAGTGAAGGGCAAAGGGAAGGGAATTGCATCGGGCCCAGTCGGCCCTCTCAAGATGCATGCTCTGACGCAGAGAAGTAGAGATCCCTCCGAGGAGAAGTTCAACGACAAAGGAAGAGATGCTGCTTCCAAACTTAGATTCGTGGACTGCTACTGCCGACCCAAGAAGGCTGCTGATGCAAGGTTTTGGAGCCATTTTCATGCAAACTTCTACAGCTTAGTGTACCTTACCATGAAGACTCCAGTGGTCCATAGTCAATGGATCGACTGGAATCACATTGAGAGAAAGAGATGTGGAACCTTTGATCAAGTGGTGGAAGCTGCTGCTAGGCATGGTCTGAAGGACATGTTTGCCTTCAGATGTCACTGGAATGATGAGATCATTGCCCAATTCCATGCCACCTGTTTCTTTGCTAGTGATGATGGAGAGAGAGAGTGACTTGGATGACACATGGATGTACACTATCACATCTGATGATTTTGCAAGACTCCTTCATTTAGAAGACACCGACAATAATGAGTTGACCATCCACAACATCGGTGTCTTAGGAAAAGACAAGATGGACTTCCTCTATGACATCAGCCTCAAGTTCAATCCTCCCTCAACCAAGAACATGAAGCCTTTCTTCATGGTGCTCAACAGGGTATTGAGAAAGACAATAGCACCAAAAGATGGGGATGCAGGAAGTGTCCAAGGTTACTTGAGGACCTTGATGAAAGTTATAAGCAAGAACAGAAAGTTTGACATCTTTGACTATGTCTGGAATGATATGGTCAACATCTCCTGCTCGTCGAACAGATCCTGTGGCTATGCCCCCTACTTGATGTTCATGATTGAGAAGGTCACAGGGATCGAGTTCGCGAAGGATGTGGAGCACACTCCCTTGAGGCCCCAGAAGCCTCCCCAAGCAAATGTCCAAGCTGCCCCATCTTCATTGTCTAGTGAAGAAGCTCTGAGGAGAGCTAGAGAAGATGAGAGGACTGCTCCCTCCGCTAGGCCCCTCCACAAAAGGGTCTCCTAGTGGAATCTTGAAGTACTTAGGAGCAATTTTTGCCTCATGCAAGAAGGCTGAAGTGAATACTCTCAAGCTGAATAAGGCGATGAAGGCAGATTGAGATATGTCAAAGAAAATGTCAAGCATATTTGCCAGAAGCTGGAGATCGAGCCTATTAGATCCCCAGTCATCTTTGAAGATTTAACCTCTGATTTCACTGAGCTCGGGCCTTTGACTCCCTCCGAGCTTGCTTACCTTGGCATTGGGGGCACTTCGAGTGGATCTGCTCATCCTCCTCCTACCCAACCAGAAGATGAAGATGAAGATGAGGAGAGAACCGACAGTGAGGAATGAGCCACTAGATCCCTCTTCTCCTTCTTTTTGGTGTCTTGATGCCAAAGGGGGAGAGATTGAGGTGGAGTCACTAGTCCTAGCTGTAGGTTGAGAGATGAGAGCTTCATTTGTGTATCTTTTTGTGTCTCTCTTGGGTTGTAAAACTTTAATACTATTATCTCTATCTTTGGTTTTGTGGTGTGATAGAATGACTTTACTTATGTGATGAAATTTATGTTTTGCCTTGAAATTGACATATATGCTTGATATTGGTATTTCCATGTCAATCACTTCATTCTTATCACGATTATTGCTCACACTCACGTAGTTTTACACACCACCATGAAGAGAGCACATATGACCTATGTTTTCATTGCTTAACTAATACCCAACTCATATGTGCACACTTTATGAAAAATCTGCATTCTTATCATATTTTGTGAAATCTCAATTGGTTGTCATCAATCACCAAAAAGGGGGAGATTGAAAGTGCATCTAGGCATCCCTTGTGGGTTTTGGTTGATTTATGACAAACAAATGAGATCCTAACCAAATTGTTGAGATGAGCGCAGGTCTTAAAAGAAACTATGAAGAAAGCGCAAAAAGAAAGCAGAATGAGGATCTATATGGAAAAGAGCTCAAGAGCTAAATAGATTAGATCATTGTGTATGGAGTGTGTTGGAGAAAAACACCCCAAGAGCTCAATCACAAGAAAACTCACTCATTGCACTAATTTATACAGGTCCGGACTAGTCCGATAATATTCGGACTAGTCTGATAACCCCTCTGTTCAAAATCGGACAAGTCCTCTCAGTGCGGACTTGTCTGCACAGTCCGAGTCTACACATACCGGACTAGTCCGATATCACCACGGACTAGTTCGATATCTTTCTGACTAAAATCGAACTAGTCCTCCCCAGTGCGGACTAGTCCTCTACACTTTACAGATTTGCACGAAATCAAACAAGTCTGAAATCACCACGGACTAGTCCGATAACCTATCTGACATCGTACAAGTCCTCTAAATGCGGACTTGTCCCAATTCACTAAGGACATCACCACAGCTGGACTTGTCTGAAAATAATCGGACTAGTCCGAACTTTTCCAAAGCTTAAATCGGACTAGTCCGCCCTAAGTTGTACAAGTCCGATCTTCCTGAGAACTTAGGGTTTCCTGCACGCCGCACACCGAACTAGTCCGGACTCCACCACGGACTAGTCCGGACCCTCGAAACCCTAACGATAACTTTTGGAAACACCATATAAATAGATGTGCACGACCCTACTTTCATCTCTCTCGACCCCTTGCGCCGTCACACCCTCCAAGAGCATAGAAAACACATCTCTCCACACAATCCAACGCAAGAAAGATCAGTCCCTTGAGGATTCACTTTGGATCAAAGGAGAGACACGATTCCACACGTTTGAGCTCTTGGGTTTGATTCTCTAACACACTCCTGCTATTTTATTGTAAATCTTACGAGTGTGTTCTTGGTGGCGTTCGATTTGTAATCTTGGGGGGCCCTCAACTTATGAGAAGGCCTCCAAGTACGGACTTGTCCCCAATTCACTAAGGGGTTCACCACAGCTGGACTAGTGCGATATGTGCCGGAATAGTCTGAATTTTTCCAGAGCCAAAATCGGACTAGTCCGCCCAAGGCCAGACAAGTCCGATATTCCTGAGAACTTAAGGTTTCCTACATGCCGCACACCGGACTAGTCCGGACTCCACCACAGACTAGTCCAGACTCTCGAAACCCTAACGGTAACCTTTGGAAACCTCCATATAAATAGATGTGCACGACCCTACTTTAAGAACTCTCGACTCCCAGCACCGTCACACCCTCCAAGAGCCTAGAAAACACATCTCTCCACACAATCCATCACAGGAAAGATCAAATCCTTGAGGATTAACTTTGGATCAAAGGAGAGACATGATTCTCACGTCTTGAGCTCTTGGGTTTTATTCTCTAACACACTCCTGTTGTTTTATTGTGGATCTTACGAGTGTGTTCTTGGTGGTGTTTGATTTGTAATCTTGGGGAGCCCTCAACTTGTGAGAATGACCCTTGAACTTGGTGATTTACCCTTTGTGATAGTGGAAGAGAATTGGCCTTCGTGGCGATTCTACGAGGTTAGGGTCAGTGAAGTCCCGATCCTTTCGTGGGCTCCTCAACATGGCCACATTCACTGAGCAATAATTTCATCATTCCAGTTATATCTTAAGGCAAACAGGTCCTTCAGTCCATGCCTAGCTGCAGTCTCCACCACTTGATCAAAGGCACCACAACTCTTCCTTACAAAGTGATTCCAGTCAATCCACTGGCTACGGACAACTGGAGTCTTCATGGTGAGGTACACCGAGCTATAGAAATCTGCATGGAAGTTACTCCAAAATCTAGCATCGGCTGCCTTTTTTACTGGTTGTAACAGTCCACAAATCTGATTTTGAAGCCATATCGCTTCCCTTGCCATTAAACTTCTCCTCACAGGGATCCCTGTTCCCTTGCCTCGGGGCTGCCATCTTGAGTGGGCCGATTGGGCCCGAGGCAATTCCTTTTCCCTTGCCCTTATATTGGCGAGAAGCTGCCGAGCTAGGGCCAGCTGCATCCTTGGCCTTGGACGCAGGCTTCTTGGCTAGAACTTTCTGCCGCACCTGAGGTGGAGAAGGTGCCGGTTCGGAGGGGCGCTCTTGGCGCTTCTTCCCTTGGCCTGTCGAGGACCGAAGCAGGGAGTCTTGCTCCATCTTGATCTCATAATCAGAAATTTCATCATTGGAACTCGACATTGTCCTGAGAAGGGATTACACAATGTATGGATGAGAATTGATGGCAAGGAAGTGCATTGAGTAGTTGGAAATTAGGGTTCAATTCAGTTGAAAATTAGACTTGTCCAGAGTTCAGGTACGGACTAGTTCGGGGGACCGGACTTGTCCGTACGGGGACCGGACTAGTTCGGTGTTCAACACCTTAAATCCTAACTATGAGAAAAATAGTGTTGCTAAATGCTAAAATAGCTTAACATAGATGTAATACAGCAAGTAAGGATGTATTAGCTGAAAGGAACTAAGCTATTTGATCCAAAATGAAAGAAGTCGAAGTTTCTAGAGTTTGGGGGAAAATTTATCAAAATTCTTTTATTCTTGACGAAGGAGGAGTTGGAGGTGCTGACAAGTCCGTGGTCTTCAATCCCCTAGCAATGGAGATCGATTTCCACCCAAACTTGAAAAGATTTGATGGAGAAATTGCGAAATCGCCTTGGGGGCTCTTGAGTGAAGAGAGAGAATGTGAGGTGAGTTGTGAGGGTGAAGGAGATTAGGTTTTGGCGGCGCCTAGGGTTATGGAGTCGAAAAATCGGACTAGTCCACGGTCTATCGGACTAGTCCAGACTACCGGACCTCTGCAGACTAGTCTGCAGTGTGCGGACTAGTCTGGATAACCACGGACTAGTCCGTGATCACCAGAATAGATATAATTATCCCATTTGTATATATTCAAAGGTTCTTATAGAGAAAATAGGGGCCAAGAAATCAAGTAATCTTGATGAATATGATCAGTAAGCATACAAAAATCAAGCAATGACCATAATTCATCAAGATCAAGTAATTGAAATAGTTTTTCGGAGAAAATTGAGAGATGATTTTCGCAACACAATCAACATATTTTGAAGAAGCCATACATGTATGCAAGTTTTCAAGCCACATTCCGAGCATCAAGGATGTTTAGTTCATTTTGGAGCTCGCAAAAATGTTTTTCATTAAGTGGCTTGGTAAATATATCGGCTAGTTGTTGTTCGGTGTTGATATGGGAAATGGCTATGTCTCCTTTCATTGAGTGGTCTCTCGAAAAGTGATGCCGGATGTCAATGTGTTTGGTCCTAGAGTGCTCAACGGGATTATGGACAATTTTAATGGCACTCTCATTATCACAAAGGAGTGGAATATGGCTCATATTGTAACCGTAATCCCTCAGAGTTTGTCGCATCCAAAGGAGTTGTGCACAATAACTCCCAACTGCAACATACTCCGCTTCGGCCGTGGATAAGGCAATGGAGTTTTGTTTCTTGGAGGACCAAGAAACAAGGGATCTACCTAGAAATTGGCATGTCTCGGAGGTACTTTTTCTATCTGCTTTGCATGCAGCATAATCTGCATCGGAGTATCCAATAAGATTGAATTTGGAAACTTTAGGATACCACATGCCTAGGTTGGGTGTATGAACTAAATACCACAAGATTCTCTTTATGGCTGTCAAATGACACTCCTTAGGATTGGCTTGAAATCTTGCACGCAAGCACACACTCAACATAATATCAAGCCTAGATGCACATAAGTAAAGTAGGGATCCAATCATGGAGTGATATACCTTTTGATCCACGCTTGCTCCGTCTTCATTGAGATCCAAGTGTCCATTTGTTGCCATGGGAGTCTTTATAGGCTTCGCCTTGTCTATTCCAAACTTCTTGAGTATTCTTGGTTTGGCTTATGAACGTCCCCTCCTTTTGTTGCCTCACTTGGAATCCTAAGAAGTATTTCAGCTCTCCCATCATATACATATCAAACCTATCTGTCATAATCTTACTAAATTCTTCACAGAAATATTTGTTAGTTGAACCAAAAATGATATCGTCAACATAAATTTGGAAAACAAAGAGATCATTGTCAAAGTGCTTCATGAATAATGTATAATCATATTTGACAATTTTAAAACCATTTTCAATCAAGAAATCTCTAAGGCACTCATACCAAGCTCTAGGAGCTTGTTTGAGGTGTTTGAGGCCATAGAGAGCCTTACGCAGTTTAAACATATGATCGGGGAACTCTTGATCTTCGAATCTAGGGGGTTGCTCCACGTACACCTCCTCCTTGATTGGTCCGTTGAGGAAGGCAATTTTCACATCCATTTGATAGAGCTTGAAATCATGGTGAGTAGCATATGCAAGTTATATACTAATAGATTCAAGCCTAGCTACGGGAGCAAAAGTTTTGTCGAAATCCAAACCTTCGACTTGTGAATACCCTTTGGAAACAAGTAATGCATTGTTCCTTGTCACCACCCCGTGTTTGTCTTGCTTATTGCAGACCCATTTTTTGCCAATGATGTTGAACTTGGGTCTTTCGACTAGTTCCCACACCTCGTTCTGTTTGAAGTTGTTGATTTCTTCATGCATTGCCACTACCCAATCCGGATCTTTCAATGCATTCTCAATCCTACGCGGTTCCAAAAAGTATACAAAAGAGTAATGTTCACAAAAATTATCAATTCGAGATCTAGTAGTTACTCCCTTTTGGATGTCCCCGATTATGTCGTCGACGGGGTGGTCTCTTTGGACGCATTGGTGTACTCTTAGGTGTGGAACTTGTGGTCTTGAGTCTTCATGGTCATCTTCTACTGCCCCTAGATGGTTACTCTCATTTGTGTGTTGATCATCTTCGTCCTCTTGAGTTCGATCTAGTGTAGAAGCTCCCCCTAGTTTCATTACCTCCACTTGTGGTTCATCTTCTTCATTTTGATTTGGATGTGGCACTTGTGGTCGAACATCTCCTAACACCATTCTTCTTAACGCCTGACATGGAGCTTCTTCTCTATCTAGCACACATTGATCAACTTGCTCTTCTTGAGAGCCGTTAGTTTCATCGAACACTACGTCACGTGCCACTTCAACAAGTCCGGAGACTTTGTTGAAGACATCATAGGCGTAAGTGTTCGAATCATAGCCAAGCAAGAAACCTTCATCGGACTTCGAAGCGAACTTTGAAGTCCTAGGCTTCTTATTCAAGATATAGCATTTAGAACCGAACACACGAAAATAGGAAATATTTGGTTTGTTACCCGTGAGTAGATCATATGATGTCTTCTTGAGTAAGCGATGAAGATAAAGTCGGTTTATGGCATGACAAGCGGTGTTGACTGCTTCAGCCCAAAACTGATTCGATGTCTTGTACTCATCGAGCATTGTTCTCGCCATCTCTATGAGGGTTCGGTTCTTCCTTTCGGCCACTCCATTTTGTTGAGGTGAGTACGGTGCTGAAAATTCATGTTTGATGCCCTGTTTGTCTAGGTACTCCTCAACTTGAGTGTTCTTGAACTCCGTGCCGTTGTCACTTCGTATGTTCTTGATTTTCAATGAGAACTCATTTTGGGCACGCTTGAGAAACTTCTTGAGGGTTCCTTGAGTTTCTATCTTATCATGCAAAAAGAAAACCCATGTGAAGCGCGAAAAGTCATCAACAATTACTAAGCCATATTTGTTACCGCCGATGCTTATGTAAGCGATTGGACCGAATAGGTCCATGTGAAGTAGCTCGAGCGGTCTTGTCGTTGTCATGACATTCTTTGCGGGAATGGGTGCTCCTACTTGCTTCCCGGCTTGGCATGCGCTAGAATGCATGTCTTTCTCAAAAACAACATCCTTCAAACCTCGGATGTGATCGCCCTTGAGGAGTTTTCGAAGATTCCTCATACCAACATGTGCTAGCCATCTATGCCACAGCCAACCCATGTTGGTCTTTGCAATCAAGCATGTGTCAAGTTCGGCTTTATCTTTGTTAAAGTCAACAAGATAAAGTTTTCCCTTTAACACACCCTTGAATGCGACCGAGTCATCACTCCTTCTAGAGAGGGTCACACCCTCATTAGTGAAGAAGCAATTATAACCCTTGTCACATAATTGAGATATAGACAAAAGGTTATAATCTAAGGAGTCAACATGCAAAACATGAGAAAGCGTGTGTTGAGATGAGATTGCAATTTTACCGGCACCGAGCACCCTTCCTTGACTATTGTCTCCAAAATAGATGCCCTCGCTTGGATCCTCATTTTCTTCATATTCTACAAACATTCTTCGCTCTCCGGTCATATGGTTGGTGCATCCACCGTCTAGCACCCATTTTGCTCCACCGGAGGAGTAGACCTGCAAAAACAAATTATGCCTTGGTTTTAGGTACCCAAGCTTGCTTGGGACCTTTGAGGTTAGTCACAAGAGTTTTGGGCACCCATACATGGGACTTCGTGTTCCCATGGCGTGGCCCAACATATTTGACATGCACTTTGCCAGAAGGGTTTTTCATAAGAACATAAGATGCATCAAAAGTTCTAAATAATAATTGTTGCTCATATGTGTTAACATTTTTGAACTTATCAACATTGTTAGCCTTTATAGCTTGAGGGGAGTTTCCCTTCACAAAGTCAATGCACTCCTTGTTATTCTTATGGTTTCTAGAATTTTGCTTTTCACCATAGGAATACCCAATGCCATATTTGACATTAGGAGGTCTTGTGGCCAAGTATGCACTGTGTGCATACTTGACCTTCTCCTTGTCAAATATGCCACTACAGGAAGGATGCTTGTCCTTGGTGGAGGTTGACTTGTCCTTCAAGCTAGTATCAATATTAACATATGCACAAGTAGTAGTAGGTTCAGTTTTAAGGGGTTGAGAAGGAGAGCTTGAAGAGGATGAACGTTCACTTTTCTTGAGTGACTCAACTTGTACCTCAAGGATTTTGTTAACTTTGGTTAAGTTAGAAAGTTCATCTTTGATGATAGCATTTGAGTCGCTTAACTTCAAGCAAGCTTCCTTGCTTGAAGCTAGCTCAAGTTCAAGTGACTTGCTTCGCTCCTTTTCAAGCTCAAGGAGCTTTTTGATCTTAAGATATTCCTCCTTTTGAAGGATGATCATATCTTCTTGTCGATCAACAAGCTCCTCCTTATCAATAAGTTTATCCATTAAGAATTTCATTCTTGCGGCAGTTTTCTTATCAAGGCCAACAAGCATATCTTCATTATCACTATTGGCATCACTATCACTAGAGTAAGAATGCGAGGAGGAAGATTTAGATGTTACCTTTCTTTTACCTTCCTTCACCATAAGACATGTGTCATTGTCCTTTCTGGCACCAATAGATGGGAAGAGAGTTGATTTCTTCATTGTCTTCTTGATGACTATGCTAGCTATCTCCTCTTCCCCTTTGGACGAGGACTCGTCATTTGAGTCCCACTCCTTTCCTAGGTGCGCCTGTCCAGCTTGCTTTGTCTTCTTGAAGAACTTCTTAGGTTGAGGCTTTGTTTCCTTGGTCTTCTTCTTGTTTTCTTCATAGGGGCAATCAACTATAAAGTGGTCATATTCACCACAGTTTTAGCAGGCCCGCCTCTACTTTGGTCTTGACTTTTCTTTGAGTTTTCCTTCACTGGATTTTCCCCCTTGTCTTCTCTTCATCATTCTCTTGGATTTCTTCATGAAGAGGATCATGTCTTCCTCATCTATGCCACTGCTCTCATCATCACTGCCATCTTCATCTTGAGCCTCTCGAGCTTCTTTTCACAGGGGCTTGCAGGTGGATTTTAAGGCGATCCCTTTCTTATTTGCCTAGTTGAGGTCGGCAATCTCCTTGACATGTTTAGCTTTCTTCTCCATCATTTTAAAGTTAATGATCTTTCCAAGCAATTTGTCCGGGGTCATTTTTCTTGTATCCTGGACTCTCTCTAATCATCGAGCACGGGATAACATTGCGAGGCATGAAGGCTCTAAGGATGAGCTTCACCACCTCGTGATCGTTCCACTTTTTACTTCCATATGCTCGAACCTTGTTGATGAGTGTCTTCAACCGGTTGTACATATCTTACGATGACTCACCTTCTTCTATGGAGAACCTTCCCAATTCGCCTTCGATCATTTCAATCTTTGCCTCTCGCACATGATGATCGCCTTCATGTGCAGTTTGCAATGTGTTCCACATTTCCATTGCAATCTCAAGTCCATCCACCTTGGTGAACTCGTCCCGACTTAGTGATGATGTGATGACTGCTGCAGCTTGAGCATTCCGAAGAATTGCTTGCTCTTGGCTTGGTGTGAGCTCTTCATTGTCGTCCGAGATATCTATATCTGTGCACACTATATGCCACAAGCTGGGGTTAAGTGAGATTAAATGCATTTTCATGTTTTACCTCCACATTGAGTAATCATTGCCATCAAAGTGTGGGGCTTTTCCTAGAGGAATAGACAAATAATGGATATTGTTAGAATTTAGACGATCGTAGTTGAAAGGATATCGGGAGTAGTCGGTGTGACTACTCCCCTTATTCTTCTTCTTGTCCTCGATCCTTATTTTCCCTTTGGAGAGAGCTTTCTTCCTAAGGAGCGCCTTGAGTTCCAGCGTCTCCTCATCGTCATGCTCGAAGTCCTGAATGGCGTTGAGGAGCTTCTCCAACTTTTGCGCCTTTTCATCTTCAACCTTCTCTTGGTTGAGGCTCTTGTGCACATCCCTCATGTCCGAGATTTTCTCTTCGAGCGATTAGTCTCCTCTTGAAGAGCCTGACTCTGCTACCAATTGAATGTGGCTTAGAGGGGGGGTGAATAGGCCTTTTTGATTTTTAGTCGGAACCTGCAACACTTAGCAACTTGATCAAATACCAAGAAATCAGACTAGTCCGGTTGTGTGCGGACTAGTCCAGAGTGTGCGAACTAGGTTGATCTAGTTAGATCAATGATCTCAATACCAGCACAGTACGCAGCAGAATATAGTATGTAACTTGAAGGTATTGAGTCAATGAAACTAAATGTAGCACAAACGGACATTGGTTTCAATGTTTTAACGTAAGATATGCAAGATAAAGTAAACCCTAGAATGTGATATTAGAAACTAATAACAAGATTGACACAAGAGTTTATCCCGTGGTTCAGTTCCCACAGAGGCAACCTACATCAACGTTGAGGAGCCCACGAAAGGATCAAGTCTTCTCCAACCCTACCCTCGTTGAATTGCCACGGAGGCCGATTCTCTTCCACTAATCACAAAGGGTAAATCACCAAGTTCAAGGGATCTTCTCACAAGTTGAGGGCTCCCCAAGATTACAAATCAAACACCACAAAGAACACACTCGTAAGATCCACAATAAAACAATAGGAGTGTGTTAGAGAATCAAACCCAAGAGCTCAAGACTCGAGAATCGTGTCTCTCCTTTGATACAAAGTTAATCCTCAAGGATTTGATCTTTCTTGCGATGGATTGTGTTGATAGATGTGTTTTCTTGGCTCTTGGAGGGTGTGACGGCACTGGGAGTCGAGAGTTCATAAAGTATGGTTGTGCACATCTATTTATATGGAGGTTTTCAAAGGTTACCGTTAGGGTTTTGAGAGTCTGGACTAGTGTGTGGTGGAGTCTGGACTAGCTCGGTGTGCGGCGTGTAGGAAACCCTAAGTTCTTACGAATATCGAACTTGTCCGGCCTTGGGCGGACTAGTCTAATTTAGGCTCTGGAAAAGTTCGGACTAGTCGGGCACATATTGGACTAGTCCGGCTATGGTGAACCCCTTAGTGAATTGGGGACAAGTCTGTACTTGGAGGACTTGTCCCATTTTAGTCAGAGAGGTTCTCGGACTAGTCTGGATATTATCGGACTTGTCCGATTTCGTGCGAAGTTCTGAAGTGTTGAGGACTAGTCCACACTAGGGAGGACTAATCCGATCTTAGTCAGAAAGATATTA
This sequence comes from Tuctoria greenei, assembly GCA_036927565.1. Lineage (NCBI taxonomy): Eukaryota > Viridiplantae > Streptophyta > Magnoliopsida > Poales > Poaceae > Tuctoria > Tuctoria greenei. Next base: position 97,779,322 of record JAYESD010000010.1, read on the forward strand.
GACTAGTCTGTGGTGATATTGGTCTAGTCTGGTCTGTGTAAACCTGGACTGTGTAGACATGTCCGCACTGGGAGGACTTGTCCGATTTTGAACAGAGGGATTATTGGACTAGTCCGGGGTATATTGGACTAGTCCGGACCTGTATAAATTTGTGCAGTGAATGAGTTTTCTTGTGCTGGAGCTCTTGGGTGTGTTTCTCCAACACACTCCATACACACTGATCTAATATATTCAGCTCTTGAGCTCTTTTCCATATAGATCCTCATTCTCCTTTCTTTTTGCGCTTTCTTCATAGTTTCATTAAAACCTGCGCTCATCTCAATAATTTGGTTAGGATCTCATTTGTTTGTCATAAATTAACCAAAACCCACAAGGGATGTCTAGATGCACTTTCACGTGGTACACCTTCTACTTTCCATTTTCCATGCAAATTCAACCCCAATTCTCGTAGATCACGAGAACCCTAAATTCCAGTTTTGATCACCAATATCTGAATCTGTTTTAGGCTGAATTAATTCCAGTTTGATTTGAATCAATTCCAAACATGTCCAAACTTGTTAAAAACTATTAGAACCAGTTAGTAAACATTAATAGCAACTCATTAACAACTTTTCATGACATGGCATATTGAGTAATATATGAGCATTTATTGATTGTAATGGTTGTTTTGTATGTCTATTGCGCGGAATAGAAGGTGTTGCGCTAGAGGGTGCTGTCAAGGACCTCCAGTACCAAAATTTTGAAGTCTTTGACCCTAACCAAGCTCAAGAGCAAGGCAAGTGTCATTGATCACATTTATCCTGCTTTTAAATGTTTTGTTTGCAAAAATGCATGCTTGTGTCAAATTGATGGGAAACCCAAAAATAGGTGTTTACTAGTTTTGTTTGACCATCCTTGTCGCTTGGGATAAATTGTAGAGAGTCAGGAAGGACTTTTGCCTTTTTCTTTGCTTTAATTAATTGGGATGGGAAAACTACCAAATTGCTTAATTGTGAATTAATGAAGTTATGGATAATGTGAATTGACGAAGATGGCAAATTGGTAAACATGGGACTTGGGAGATCTAAGCAAGCATGGACTCTGGACTGGGTTGGATGTTACGGTGGTTTCGCTTGCTTTAGATCTAAGGACTGGTTCATGGAGCGACCATCCAAGATTTACAGTGCTACCACAAGGCCAATTATGGGTACGGCATAGCTGAATAATTAGGTGTGCTGCTGGTATTGTATGGACCATTGCATGGTGTTGGGAGTGAGAGTCGAGAATGGCTACCCATGGAACCGCAAGGCACATGAGGGGGCCCGTGGGTGGGAGAATGTAGATCCAAGCCTGCTTGTGAAACCTTAGTGGGTCCATATATGCTAGTAGTCCCTTTGTAAAAGCTATTTTGTGATCTCTTGACCACACATCAAAGGAAGTGTGAGACGGCATATGGGAGGTTCTTAGTCACTGAAAGGTGATGAAATCACAAATATGTGGGTAAAGTGGTACAACCTCTGCAGAGTGTGTCTAAAACTATCATGATAGCCGTGCTAGCGGTCATTAGCAACCTGAACCCTCACATGATTAGTGGCAAACTTGGTATTTGGGATGGTTTGGTATTGGTTATGGTTATGGTTTGGTATTGGTTATGGTTATGGTTATGGATTGAATTGTGATTAATGGATATGGTTACTGATGAATGGGAGAATCTGGAGTATGGATGAATAATTAATGCTGGTTTCATATTATGATATTTATGTGGGCTATGATGGGATTATTTCACATAGACATAGTAAGATGTTTTTTACCTATTTTGAAAAGTACTTTTCAGCAATTAGCCATTACTTATTATCAATGCCTTGTTTAATCTACATGTCATTATTTTCCCACACTTGCTGAGTACGACATGTACTAACCCTTGCAATTCCCCCACCAACAGTTTCAGGTGATGTCTGGTAGTATTGTGATGATAATGCAGAGTACTAGGTTGTGTGCTACCATCGACTTGCCCGTGGAGTTGCTTGGAGCCGCGCCATCCCTTTTTCTTAGTTTGCTCAATTGCTTAGCTTCATACTTAGATTATTTCCGCTGCAGTATTAGTCTAATTATCATTAATGATCATTAAAGTGTAACTTGAGGATCATTTGAATATTGTAATAAAAGTACTTATTTAAAAATTTGAGTTGTGGTAATTATATGTTTATCATTTGTGAATCACTTGTGTATGTGTGTTAAATATCCTGGGCACACATATGCATCACGTTTGGTTCAATTTCGGAACCGGGTGTCATAAATTGGTATCAGAGCCACAGGTTGACCGTAGGACGCAGCCTAGATAGAATGTACACTTTAGAGCACATAGGAACACTTAGGGACCGTTTTCATTTCTTGATGTGTTGATTGTATTGTGATGTTTGCTTGTTTGCTTGTGTGCTTAGTAGGTGATTGTGGGATGCTTTAGCGCTTGCCACATCCATGTAGGCTAGTATAGGTAGTTGCTTAGTTTCATATCCCTTGATGCATATAGTTGCAGACGTCTCCTAAATTCTTCTATCTCTTGCCCTTTCTTCAGATGGCTAGGACTCGCAACTAGAGGGATGCCAATGGTGAGGAGGAGAACAATGGAGCACCTCAGAAAAACAACAGACCTAGACCTGAGGCTGTCAACCTTCAGCAGTTGTTGGCTATGCAGAATCAGCTTATGCAGACCGTGATGTAGACCTTGGGACAACTACAGGCCAATAATCATAATCACCCCCACATGCCTCCACCTCCGCCACCCCTACCGCCTCATAATATATTGGGAGAGTTTATGGGGACTGGGCCACCTACCTTCACTCAAGCCACTGATCCTATGGAAGCCGATGATTGGCTGAATTACGTGGAGAAGAAGCTCACTATTGTCCAATGCAATGATAGGGTGAATGTTCTTGTTGCTTCCAATCAACTAGTTGGAGCAGCTGCAGATTGGTGGGACTCGCTTTGCAATGCCCATGAGAATCATGAGAGGATCACTTGGGCTGAATTCAAGGAGAAGTTCCGCTCTCACTTCATTCCTTAAGGTGTTATGATCCTGAAGAGGCAAGAATTTGAGAACTTAAGGCAAGGAAGGTCGAGTGTGAGTGAGTATCTCAATAAATTCACTCAACTCTCAAGTTATGCACCAGAACATGTCAATCGGGACAGCCGCAAGCAGTACTTGTTTATGAGGGGCTTAAACAATGAAATTCAAGTCCAATTGCTCAACTGCGATTATGCCAATTTCCAGAAGCTTGTGGACAATGCCACTGTGGTGGAAAACAAGGTTCGTGAGATGGAACAAGATAACAAGAGAAAGATGCCATGCCAAGGGCAGCCACAAGGGAGCAATGTTCGTCCACGCTTTGCGCCGCCAAATGCGCCATACTACAACACCTCCACTCCTGTTTATTGAGCTGCTTATCCTTCATGCCCAAACCAGCAGCAACAGCGCTCCGTTATGCAAGCGCCTCGCCAACCTGCACCTTATTCACCGCGTCCCAATAAGGTAAATAACCCTCAAGGTCTGCAGCACCCGAGTTTCCCTGGTGCTTTGGGCGGCAAGACATGCTATTTTTGTGGAGAAGCTAGACACTTCGCAAGTCAGTGCTCCAAGAGGAGCTATGGGCCAATAAACAATGCACCAAGGCAAAACCCATGGCCGAATGAAGGAGCAGCACAAGGCAACTATGGAAAGACGAATGTCACTCATGGCAATGTGAATCATGTCTCTACTGAGGATGCCCAACAAGCGGATGCCATCGTGATTGGTATGTTCCTCGCCAACTCCAACCCCGTGACAATTTTATTTGGTTCTAGAGCATCTCATTCATTCATATCATCGAAGTATGTTGCCAAGTATAATACGCCAATAGCTCATTTGAAACACACTATGTTGGTAAAATCTCCTGGAGGAGATATGAGGACAAATATAGTTTGTCCGAGAGTAAGTATCAAAATAAGGTGGTAGACTTTCTCACGAATCTCATTGTGTTGGATTCCCAAGGAATAGACAAAGTACTTGGTATGGATTGGTTGAGCAAGTATAATGGAGTGATTCAATGTGCCAAGAGGAGTTTGCAATTGACAAGTGAGTGTGGCACCTGCATTGAAGTTAAGATAGCCCAACCCACGATGGATAAAGCAATGCTGAGTCATGTGGAAAGTGTGACACTGGAGAGCATTCTGGTTGTTCATGAGTATCCAGATGTATTTCCGGATGAGTTGCCAGGTATGCCACTAGATCATGATATAGAGTTTGTTATTGAATGAACACCTAGAACTGCACCTATAGCTAAGAGGCCATATAGGATGCCTCCTAAGGAATTAGAGGACCTCTAGAAGCAAATTCAAGAGCAGCTAGAGAAGGGTTTCATCCGACCAAGCTCTTCACCTTGGGGAACCCCAGTGATTTTCGTGGATAAGAAGGATGGATCCCAAAGGATGTGTGTGGATTACCGAGCTCTTAATAAGGTGACAATCAAGAAAAAGTATACATTGCCCCATATAGATGGTTTGTTCGACAAGATTAACGGTGCATGTGCTTTCTCCAAGATCGATTTGAGGTCAGGCTACTTTCAAATGAAGATTAGACCGTCGGATATCCCCAAAATAGCTTTTCGGACACGGTATGGATCTTATGAGTACACCGTTATGTCCTTTGGATTGACGAATGCGCCTGCAAACTTTATGTACCTCATGAATAAGATCTTCATGGAGTACCTAGATAAGTTCGTTGTGGTGTTCATTGATGACATCATGATCTACTCGAGAAGCAAAGAGGAGCATGAGGAGCATTTGAGGCTCACATTGCGGAAATTGAGGGAACATCAGTTATATGCCAAATTCAGTAAGTGTCAGTTCTGGTTAAGGGAGATATCATTCCTAGGCCATATAATCTCTGGACGAGTGTCAGTTGACCTTGGGAAAGTGACGGATGTGCTAAAATGGGAGCCACCACGAAATGTGAAGGAAATCGGGAGTTTTCTTGGAATGGCTGGATATTACTGTCTGTTCATCAAAGACTTTCCAAGATAGCCAAGCCCATGACTGAGTTATTAATGAAGGGGAAGGCATTTCAATGGACCCAAGCTTGTTAGGACAGCTTTGAGGAGCTCAAGAAGAGATTGACACAAACACCTATGTTGGTTGTTCCAGATGTGAGTAAAAGTTTCAATATCTATTGTGATGCATCAAAACAAGGACTTGGATGTGTGCTTATGCAAGAAGGTCAAGTGGTAGCCTATGCATCGAGAAAATTGAAGAAACATGAGCAGAATTATCCTACACATGATCTCAAACTTGCAACCATAGTGCATGCCTTGAATATTTGGAGACATTACATTCTTGACCATAGGTGTGAGATTTACACGGATCACAAGAGCCCCAAGTACATTTTCACCCAAATAGATCTAACTTTGAGGCAACGAAGATGGTTGGAGCTCATCAAGGATTATAATGTGAGAATCACCCGGGGAAGGTTAATGTCGTGGTCGATGCTTTGAGTCAAAAAGGAGTAAGTCATCAGCTCACGATTCGAGAGTTGCCATCCGAACTATGCAATGAGTTTGAACGGTTAAATCTTGGATTTGTGAATGAGATGGGGATAATGGAGTTAAATCCGACCTTGGAGCAAGAAATCCGAGAAGGTCAGACCAAGGATGAGGAAATCAAAGAAAGAACCCAGGAAGGGAGATAATTAAGATTTGATGAGGATGACCAATGTACTCTATGGCTTGGGAAGAGGATTGTTGTGCCTAATGTGAAGCACCTCCGTGAAACACTATTAAAGAAGGCACATTATTCACCTTACTCAATTCATCTTGGCTGTACAAGATGTACAAAGACTTGAAGGCATGCTATCGGTGGGCTAGCATGAAAAAGGACATAGTTGAGTGTGTAGCTTTGTGAGATGTGTGCCAACGGGTCAAAGCCGAACGCCGAAGGTCAACCAGATTATTGAAGCCATTGAAGATTCCGGAATGGAAGTCAGAAGAAGTTGGTATGGACTTCATAGTTGGATTATCGTGAACCCAGTCCGGTTATGACTCGATATGGTTCATCGTTGATCGGTTGACGAAATCAGCTCATTTCATTTCTGTCAAGACTACTTATGGTGGAGCAAAGTTGGCAGAATTGTATATGGGAAGAATAGTGTGCTTACATGGAGTACCCAAAAGAATAGTGTCTGATAGAGGTTCTCAATTTACTTCAAGGTTCTGGCAAAAGGTGCACGAGTCGATGGGAACTCAATTGAATTTCAGTTCTGCATATCATCCTCAAACGGATGGGCAAACCGAGAGGACAAATAAGATTTTGGAGGACATGCTAAGAGCTTAAGCAATAAAGTATGGAAGGAATTGGGACAAAAGTCTGCCATATGTTGAGTTCTCCTACAATAACATTTATCAAGCAAGTTTGAAAATGTCACCATATGAAGTGTTGTATGGGAGGAGGTGTAGAACACCATTGTTTTGGAATGAGACAGGAGAAACTAAAGTGTTTGGGACTGATGTGATACAAGAGGCTAAAAAGCAAGTTCAGTAATCCGTGAAAATTTGAGGGCTGCTCAACCAGGACAAAAGGGCTACGCGGATAATAGGTGAAGAAACTTACATTTGAAGTGGGAGACTTCGTATACCTTAAAGTGACACATATGCGAGGTCATAAGCGGTTTAATGTCAGAGGCAAGTTGGCACCTCACTATATTGGACCATTCAAGATTTTGGCCAAACATGGAGAAGTAGCATATAAACTGGAGATGCCAGCATGTGTTGCACGTTTCACAGCTCAAGAAGTGCTTAAGGGTACTGGAAAAACAAGTGCCAATGGAAGAACTAGAATTGGAGGCATATTTGACTTATGCTGAGCAACCGGTCAAAATCTTGGAAACGAGGAGAGGGTCACGAGAAACAAGGTCATTCGATGGTGCGAAGTACAATGGAAGCATCATACATAATCGGAAGCAACTTGGGAACTAGAAGATGATCTCAAGAAGGGATTTTCCTATCTCTTTCCTTCTACGTCAAATCTCGAGGGCGAGATTCATTTTAAAGGGGGTAGGTTTTATGTTCATCCATCATGTATTGCATACATTCGTCTACATGTTTAACGTTAAGAAACATAAAAATAATAAGTTTAAAATGAATTAAAAGCAAAATAGCACTTAAAAGTCTGTAGAAGTATGGACTTGTCCGGTTTGTACCCGGACTAGTCCGATTTTCCCCTCTGATGCCCCTCTAGACATGTCTGTTTTTCTGCAGACTAGTCCGATTAAGTCTCTGTTCCATTTTGGACTTGTCCGTGACTGAGTGCGGACTAGTCCGATCTTTGGTACAATTTTCGAATAAGTTGTCAAATCCCCGGACTTGTCTGATCTATGCCGGACTTGTCCGTTTTGCTCTCTGGACTAGACTGGAGTTGTCGAGACCTCCTACCGGACTTGTACGTTTTTATCTCTGTATAACATCGAACTAGTCCAACCCTCTAGCGGACTTGTCCGGTGTGCCCTACTCGGATTCAATCTTTTCCTCCACGACTTGTTTTTGGGTATTTACATTAATTGAGCCCAAGAACATCATGCCTAACCCCTGTGGAGCCCATGTGGGACCCCTACATGGCCTCCACCGCCTTGAACAGGAAGTCTATCAAACCCTACCTCTCCACCTCTATATAAGCAACCCAACACCTCGATTTTTCACCTCTTTTCCACAATTAAAAAAACCCAAACCCTAGTTCGTGGGAGCCGTCATCAAGAAAAGATCCAGAAGCAAGGAGGAGAGAGAGAACATGAAGGAGGATCAATCAAGCAAGATCTTCCTCGACTTTTCATTCTTCATCACCAATTCACCCTCAACTCTCCATCAACACTTTATCACAAACCCTAGGTCGCCAAGATTCAAGTGTGGCACCCAATTCTCGATCCTTGGAGTTCTACACACGTGGTACACCTTCTACTTTCCTTTTTCCATGCAAATTAAACCCCAATTCTCACAGATCACGAAAATCCTAAATTGTAGTTTTGATCGGGGTGGACTAGTCTGGCCCCGGCACCGGACTTGTCCGGTATCTGAATCTGTTTTAGGCTGAATTATTTCCGATTTGACTCGAATCAATTCCAAACCTGTCCAAACTTGTTAAAAACTATTAGAACCAGTTAGTAAACATTAATAGCAACTCATTAACAAGTTTTATCTCACAATTGCATTAATCATGCATGACATGGCATATTGAGTAATATATGAGCATTTATTGATTGTAATGGTTGTTTTGTATGTCTATTGCACGGAATAGTAGATGTTGCGCTAGAGGGTGCTGTCGAGGACCTCCAACACTAGAATTTTGAAGTCTTTGACCCTAACCAAGCTCAAGAGTAAGGCAAGTGTCCTTGATCATATTGATACTATTTTTAAATGTTTGTTTGCAAAAATGCTAGCTTATGTCAAATTGATGGAAAACCCAAAAATAGGTGTTTACTAGTCTTGTTTGACCATCCTTGTTGCTTGGGATATATTGTAGAGAGTCTGGAAGGACTTTTACCTTTTTGCTTCGCTTTAATTAATTGGGATGGGAAAACTACCAAATGTCTTCATTGTGAATTAATGATGTTATGGATAATGTGAATTGATGAAGATGGCAAATTGGTAATCATGGGACTTGGGAGATCTAAGCAATCATGGATTGTGGACTGGGTTGGATGTTATGGTGGTTTCCATGCTTTAGATCTAAGGACCGGTTCGTGGAGTGACCATCCAAGATTTACAGTCCCACCACAAGGCCAAGTATGGGTGCGGCGTAGCTGAATAACAAGGTGTGCTGTTGGTATTGTATGGACCATTGGATGGTGCAGGGAATGAAAGTCGAGAAGGGCTATCCTTGGAACTGCATGTCACATGAGGGGGACCGTGGGTGGGGGAATGGAGATTCAAGCCTGCTGGTGAAACCTTAGTGGGTCCATATATGATAGTAGTCCCTTTGTAAAAGCTATTTTGTGATCTTTTGGCGACACACTAAAGGAAGGGTGAGACAGCATAAGGGAGGTTCTTAGTCACTGAAAGGTGATAAAATCACAAACATGTGGGTAAAGTGGTACAATCTCTGTAGAGTGTATCTAAAACTATCATGATAGTCGTGCTAGCGGTCATTAGCAATCTGAACCCTCACATGATTAGTGGGAAACTTGGTATTTGGGATGGTTTGGTATTGGTTATGGTTATGGATTGAATTGTGATAAATGGATATAGTTATTTATGAAAGGGAATCTGGAGTATCGATGAATAATTAATGCTGGTTTCATATTATGATATTTATGTGGGCTATGATGGAATTATTTCACATAGACATAGTAAAATGTCTTTTACCTGTTTTTAAAAGTACCTTTCAGCAATTAGCCATTATTTATTATCAATGCCTTCTTTAAGCTACATGTCATTTTTTCTCACACTTGTTGAGTACGACATGTACTCAACCCTTGCAATTCCCCCACCAACAGTTTCAGGTGATGTTTAGGAGTATCATGATGATAATGTAGAGTACTAGGTTGTGTGCTGCCGTCGACTTGCCTGTGGAGTTGCTTGGAGCCACGTTATCACTTTTGCTTAGTTTGCTCAGTTGCTTAGCTTCAAACTTAGATTATTTCCGCTGCAGTATTACTCTCATTATCATTAATGATCATTAGAGTGTAACTTGAGGATTATTTGAATATTGTAATAAAAGTATTTATTTAAAAATTTGGGTTGTGGTAATTATCTGTTTATCATTTGTAAATCACTTGTGTATGTGTGTTAAAAATCCTGGGCACACATATGCATCACGCTTGGTTCAGTTTCGGAACCGGGTGTTACAAATAGCTTATGCACCTCAATGTATCGAGTCTTGGCATCATAAAGTACTTCACTTATGAAGTATACTGTCCACTGGACAGTTTGGACTGTCCCGAACGGTCTGGAGTTTCTTCCTCATCAATTCGAACCCTCCCAGAGAGATCCAAATCTTCTTCTTGAGCGGTAGATACTATCTCAGATGAGAGAGGTTGATCCACAGGTATCTTGCCTTAAGGATCCATGGCTGGGGAAGGGACCCAGACTCACCCTCAAGTAGCTCTGGACCGTCCTGGAGGGGTCTGAGCTCCTGAGTTGAAGATGTCTCCGGTCTTTCCGCAACCAGGACCATGCTGACAATCTTCGTAGTTGCAACGATGTAATGTAGAAGAGGCTCACTAGGTTCTGGAGCTACCATGATTGGTAGTGTGGTGAGGAGTTGTTTGAGCTCTTGGAATGCCTTCTCTACTTCTTCAGACCAATAGAATAGCCTGGATTTCCTCAATAGTTCTAAGAAGGGGAGTGCTCACTCTTCCTGCCTTGAGATGAACCGGCTAAGCAAAGCTAAACATCCAGTAAGCTTCCGGACATCCTTGATGCGGGCTGGAGGACGCATTACTTCAATAGCTTTAATTTCTTCTGGATTTGCTTCAATTCCTTGGCGGGTCACCAAGAAACCAAGAATCTTCCCAGAGTTAACCCTGAAGACACACTTGTCAGGGTTTATCTTCATGCACGTCAAGCGCAGTTTGTCAAAGACTGACTAGAGATTCTCCAGTAGAGAATTTTTGTTCTTCACCTTGACAACGATGTCATCAACGTAGACTTCCACTAGGTCCTGGATAATCTCCCCAAGGGTTTTATGCATGGCTCGCACAAAGGTGAAGAGAGCATTTTTGAGACCATAAGGCATTGCTGTACAACAATAGAGACCATCTACCGTAATAAAAGCAGTGTGTTCTTCATCTTCCCTAGACATTGGTATTTGATGAAATCCAGGATATGCATCTAGGAAATATAAAAAGCTCACAACCAGATGTTGAATCCACTATTTGATCCATTCTAGGTAGTGTAAAGGGATCTTTTGGGCATGCCTTATTCAGTGTGGTATAGTTGATGCACATCCAATGCTTCCCGCCGGCTTTGGCATGACAATTCGATTTGCCAGCCATCGTGGATGATTAACCTCCCGGATGAATCCAGCGCGAGCAGCTTCTTGATTTCTTCTCGGATGATGTTCCGCCGCTCAACAGATTGCTTCCGGGGCTTTTGTTGTATAGACCGTGCGTCGGGGTAGATCCCAGGCATCTGTGATGGTTGCCATAAAACACATCGACATTTGCCTGGAGGAAAGTGACGAGCGCGAGTTCCTATTTGTCATTCAGACCCTCCGCTATGCGATTTTGAGTAACATCAGAACCAACTTGGTCGACTTTGACGAGAACTTCGGTGTCATCGCTTGGCTGCATCGGAGGTGCAGATTTTGAACTACGTTGGCGCGAGCTTGAAGGTTGAGCAGGTTGCTCCTTGCAAGATTCAGCTTCTTGCACTACTGCGAGCGCATGAAGCTTTTCTAGCGTAGTGACCCCAGTAGTGCGATCCCCTCGAATCTGGAGGACACCTGATGGAGTTGGCATATTCAAAAAGTTAGCCATAGTGGGCCACCGCCATGAATCTATACAGGGTTGTCCTGCCTAGTATGGCGTTGAAGGGTAAGTTGATGTGTGCTACATCAAATACTAGCTTCTTAGACTGGTTGTTCTCTGGTGTACCTAAAATCACTGGGAGAGTAACAGAGCCAAGAGGTGTTATAGCTCTTGGACCCACTCCGGAGAATGGGCGCGAGGGCCTCAAATCTGAGAGGCTGAGATGAAGCTTCAAAAAAGTTGTGAAGCTGATGAAATTGAGAGCTGCACCACCATCCACAAAGACATAGAAGAGCTGGATATTGTTGATAGTCGAGGAGACTATCAGGGGTAATTGTCCAGCTTCTGCCATGTTCTTTGGATAGTCCGAAGCATCGAAGGTGATTGGAGTATCCATCCACTTCTGATGGGGCTCTGCCTTGGCGTTGGGAGCTGCAGCAGCCATCTTCTGATGCGAAGTTTTCACAATGCACCGAGAGGTAATGTCCCAGGACCCTCCATACATCATAAGGAGAGTCTTCCGATGTTCGTTGTCGTAGTTGGTTTCGGAGTCATTGACAGTGTTGTAGAATGCCTTTAACGCCTTCTTTGCATCTTCGAAGCCTAACTCCTGATCAGACGGAGCTTCGTCGACTTTTTGCTTTCCTTCTCGCTGGCGGAAAGGTGTGCCATCTTGACGCTTGCTGTTACATTCAACAAGCCTTTTGACCCTGTGACAATCATCAAGCTTGTGGGCCGTAGACTTGTGTACCGGACAACACATCTTATCACCATCTTCAAACGATGGTCGAGGTTGCTTGTCATGGCGTGACCCCCGGCCACCATGCTGCGGGTGCACCAGCTGTAGGTGTGCCGGCAAGTGACTTCTTCTTGCCACTTGACTTCTTTTTCTTTTTGCCACTGCCATTCGCAGTAGCTTTGACTTTGGAGGCAGATTGAGCAGCCTCTGTAGCTATTTTGGAGTGCATTTCATGGCCCTCCGCATCCTTAACACATTTGTCAGTCAGGATAAAGAGTTCTGTGACACTGCTAACATTCTTAGTTGTCAACTTCTCCAACATCTTCTTATCCTGAACACTATGTCGGAAGGCGACAACCACAGAGGTGTTTGAGATAGAAGTAATTATATTACGTGCCTGAGAGAATTTCTGGATGAAGGATCGCAATGACTCTCCCGACTTTTGCTATACTTCAAAAAGGTCCAGCTCGGTGCCAGACCGGGTGTAGGAGCTATTGAAGTTGGCGATGAACTGGCGGCATAATTCCCCCCAACTATAGATGGAGTCAGGAGGTAGGCTAATAAACCAGGACCTAGCAGTCCCAGTCAAGGCCACTAGGAAGTAATTGGCCATGAAAGCCTCATTCCCTCCTGCCGCAAGGATAGAGGTGGAGTAGATTTGAAGAAATTCGACGGGGTTGACTGTCCCATCATATTTCTCAGGCCAATGAGGCCGGAACTTGGGTGGACCCTCTACCATACGGAGATGTCAGGCGAGGGACGAACAACCACCTCCAACTCCCAGAGGAGAAGGGTTTTCTAGAGCAAGTCGCCTTTCGTGACTACGCTCAATGTTGACACGACCATCCTGTCTCATGTACCGGCGGTTGAGCTCTGACCAGAGGTCTTCAGTCAAGATCCTCGATGCTATATGAGTACGATGAGCCTGAGGGTAGAGACGACTCGTGCAGAGAGAGCGCACGTCTCCTGAGCTGCGATGCCATAGGACCAAGTCTTCCAGAAAAGGTCCTGTTACGTGAAGGTGACTGCCCTGCATTGAGCAGACCCATGTTTTTGAGCACTGTGGCTACGGCTGCAACTAGATGCTCAACATCAGCACACCATTGTTCCAGTGCAACCGGAGGAGCTCCTGGTGCAAGAGGACGCTGGAGGAGAGTTCGTGCTGTGTTCAGTGCATCCTCTGGGTTGTTTGTTGATTCTATGACCGATGCAAGGACACCATCATGTTATGCAGCATTTGTTGTTGTAGCAGGTGGTGCTGGTGGTGGGATGATGTTCGTCGGCTGCTGAGCATTTGCGGGATTTCCACCAACTGCCTGTCCAGCCGGTCTGTTCGAAGCGGCAGCAGAGTTCACCATCTTGGAGATCTTGAGGCACCCCCACCTGGCGCACCAAATGTCGAAGTGTTTCAATGACACTTCCCCCGGTACTACTAAGAACTAGCCTGTGGAGGTTCGTATTTAGGCTGGGCGCTAATCAAGATCTAAGAGCGAGGTGACACAGGGAGTTTTACGTGGTTTGAGCCGCCTGAGCGTAACACCCTACTCCATGGAGTGTTTGTGTATTGTATGAGCTTGTGAGCATCAATGACTGAGCCTGTGTTAGAATTTATGTGAATGTCTTTTCTACCATGCAGCATAGTCCTTTTATATGCCAAGGAATGGCTGTTATAGTATGTGTTGTTGCCCGACAGGTGGCCCCGGCTGTCATAACAACCCTATACACGATCTATGAGATTTAAGGGGGGGGGGGTTAATAGTGTGATAACGTGCCTTAATGATAGTGTTATCAGTCTTGATAGTCCTCTGATCGTGCATCATTAATATGGCATTAATGACACGTTAACCATGTCTTGTAACAGCCAACTGATAGCCCTTGAATGTCCGCACCGTTGAAGATTCCGGAGTCTTCCTGTTGTAGACATAGATCCGAACGTGTGACACGTGGCAACTCCGGAGCTTCCCTATGGAGGGAGATAGGTCCATAGATACTAGACAAGTGGGAGCATCGGAGTTTTACTTGTTAGAAAATTAGGTCCGACACGTGGCAGCACTGAAGCGAGCCTGAGGAAGGGGGTAGGTCCGGAGCTACTGGACACGTGGCAGCACTGGAGCCACCCTTAGGAGGGATGCAGGTCCGGCACTGCGGGACACCTGTTACCTCCGGGCGTCCACATTCTGGTACAGTGGTACTTGGTGCTTATATTCCCGGTACCAAGGTGTACCCGGTACACAGGGTACCAACAAGGCCAATTCCTTATCGTCCATGTCGGTGCTCTCTTCTTCTTACTTTCATCATCATTGCTTGAAGCTTGCACCTCTTTGCCTTTGTACTTGGGTGAGGCTTTGAGAGCAGTGCCTTTCTTCTTGGAGGATGTGACCTTGGTATGGTCGTTGACGTGGCGTGCTTCCATCTCCATCATCTCATGGTTTATGATCTTGCCAAGCACCTCATCCGGAGTCATCTTCTGGAAGTTTGGACTCTCACAGATGAGTGTGCAAAGTGTCACATTGCGAGGCATGAAATATCTTATCATCCTATTGACCACCTCATGGTCTGTCCACTTCTTGCAACCGTACGCCCGACTCCTATTGATGAGGGTCTTGATTCAGTTGTACATCTCTTGAGGGATCTCACCTTCTTCCATGGCGAACCTTCCAAGCTCTCCCTGATCATCTCAATCTTGGCTTCCCTCATGGACCGGCTAGTGCTTTCGCTAAATCACGGGGTAATCACCAAATTCATAGGACAACTCACAAGCTGAGGCTCCCACAAGATTACAGCTCGAAAATATCAGAGATCAACACCCACATGAACTCAAATCAACAAATCAAACCGATAGAATCAACCAAGAGCTCAAAGTCAAGAAAATCCTTCTCTCTTCTCTTCTAAAACTCACAAATCCACAGGAATCACTCTTAGGACTTCAAGAATGGTTCAGAGAGGGCTAGGAAGGCTATAGGAAGGCTTTGGCGGCACTAGGGTTCGAGAGAGGCCCTTTGAGGGCCGAGGGATCCCATTGTAAAAGCCCACTTTTGAAACAAACAAGAATGTAAAAATGGTGAACTAAAAATTTTTAAGTTAAAATAATTTCAGACTAAAATGAGCTTTGTAGTTTACCAAGTATGTTTAAAATATGAACTATCAAAAACTTTTAACCATTGTTTGGAAGAACATTAGTGTAGGTGTGAACTTAAGTAAGTAAGTACCAAAATAAGTAATCCCAAAGTAATTCAAATTTCAAAGTCAAGCTTAGGTTTAAACTTAATTCCAAAAATCAAAGGTAATGTATAGGTATAATCTCTAAAGACAAATTTCAAATCAAATACGCATGTTGGTTTCATTGAAAAGGGTTTGATAAAAGTATTCAAAGCAATACCTCCAATTAGGATTTAAAACAAACTTTCATAAGTAAATACAAACTGAATTCAAATAGGGTATTTAGGTGAGTCAACATATAAAATTTCACTATGTTTGGAGTAGGATTGCTAGGTTATTTATCTTAATTTGAAATAGGAAAGAAATCAGAAATGATTTCACTATGTTTGGAGTAGGATTGCTAGGTTATTTATCTTAATTTGAAATAGGAAAGAAATCAGAAATGATTTACGGACTAAATAATGGAAATGGTTACTGTAGTTTAAATTTCCACTTTGGATTGATCAATTTGCAAAACTGTTTTCATCATTAAAATCCTAATAATCTGTTTAGTTACCTTGCAAAGTTTGTAAATTTTTGAAGTCAGTTTACTAGTGTATTTTGAAATTTGAAGAAGGGAGGAGAGTAGTGTGGGTCCCACCTGACAGGTGGCCCAGCAGTCAGCCATGGCCATTCTCTGTTTTGCTCTGGGTGCAACACGCAGCTGCTTGATGCCAGCACAGAGTTCCAGGTCATGGAGCTGACATCTTTTCTTCACCTTATCTCTCTCTGGCGTGCAAGGTTTTGCCTCTGCTCTTCATCACAAACCGACGCTCTGCCCTGCTCGTGCTCTGTTCCAGTGCCATTGCTGCCTTCTCTGATTTTTGCCTTGCCCCATTAATCCAGCCATTGGATGCTCACGCTTCAAATAGCATAATGATTCACCAGCTTATCTTCCTCAAGTTTGGCAACCCAGTTCATGAAGTTTATGGTTCTGTTCATGCACTGGTGACCAACCATTGCCATCGCGTTCCTGTTCTTCTCCTGTCCCGGTTGATTTACTCCACGGTTGCAGGAGCTCCAAACAAGTAAAACGTCCGCGAGGTGATCCTCTATCATTCCTTCAATCAACTCTCTAAAGTACGTGCCTCAGTTCTTTCTCTTTTGCAAGTGTTCTGCGGCTGCCATGAGCTCTGTTCTTTCCTCCGCCGTCAGTTTGACGTGGCCCCGCAGCTACAAGCTTCATTTCTTGTAGCCCCAGTTAGCAAAAAGGTGCACCAATGCTTGATCAAGGTCATGCTTAAGTCTCTCATCATTTAACCCGGTGTAGCTATCGTATTTGTAAATTTTTCCTGTGCATAAAAATGATGAACTGAGCTAGGTTTGAGGTTAATTCGCAGGACACGCATGATTATAATTCAATCATGATTGATACAATGTTCACGAGTCTGTTGCGCATTCATAGGATAAAAAAGATTGAAGTTTCATCGATTCTACGAGCCATACGAGCTGTTCTCCCCAAATCCGCCGTCCATTGCTCGGGTCACCATCGATCTTCATGTTGCGACCCATTTCAATCCGTTTCCTATCCATGCTGATCATCCCCATACTCCCAGGAAGCTCCCGGTTTCTTTCCTGAGTGATTTAACCCATTTTCGATGCGAGTCAAGCTCACCGTAACCCTAGCCTCCGCCTCCACCATCGCCGGCTGCTCCCTGGGCCTCCTCGCGCCTTGCTGACCCTACTGACGTGAAGCCAGAACTAGTTTAGCCACTGGCGGCAAGTATCAACAATGGAGGAGCAGTGGAAATAAGATCCGGCGGTGCGCCGCCGTTCCTCCGGTGAAGGGCGCCGCCCGACTGAGGTTGAAGACGACCCCCCCCCCCCTAGTGGGACCCGTCTGTCATACTCTCGGCTGGGCTCAGGGATTTAGTGTGGCTTATGATCCAATGTGGCCACGGGCCTGTTATTCATTAGCCACCATGTTGCACCTTTGTGAGTGGCTCATTCAAATCAAAGTGGGCCCAGCTGGTTAATTCGAGTTATTCAATACTACAGAAAACCAGGAAAATGGTTAAAACTTTGAAAATGTATAACTCACAGTAGGATTCTTCAAAAATTCTGAAACAAATTTTGGTAGAACCCTCTTGACCTGTACAATCCAGTAGTTCAATTTATATGGTATGAAAGCTGATGTAAAATTCCCGATGATTTTTTGAAGCAAGAGATTCTGGATTTTATATTTGGAGATCCCCTACATGCAAAATTCTCAAACTTTGCCAGTGTTCTATTAGTACACTAGAGTGTCCAGTAAATATTTGATCTTTGTTAACCTTGACTAAGTTAGTCAAACTGAGGGATTTTGCTCAGCTTAGTGAAAATACCAGAAAACAACAGTAGCTTCTTCAGAAAAATATGGAATCTTGTAAAATTCATATCTGTTCCTAGAGTGCTGAGAAAAATCTCAAAACAATTTTGTTGTACTCCACATGCCCATCTATAACTAGAACAACCACTGGTTCCTATGTTAAAACTCCAGAACATCCATGAAAATTCAGAAAGTCCTGAAGCTCTAAGGATTTATGTAAACTAAAATATTCCTTTGTTATATCTGAAATTTTTCTAGTTATTACTCCAGGACCTACTGAAACCACTGTAAAATTTCCAGCCTCCTTAGAACAGTTGAACCTGTATAAATGTTATTTGCATCTCTATGTCCATTTATAAAGCCTATAGTACGGTGTTCTTAAATCAAAGTGAATGATTCTTTTCCTTCTTAGCATCAGACTTTAATAACCTGACAGAGAACTCACTGGACCTCCAATTTGAACCTGACCATTCAATTACTAGAAATCTCCTCTCATGTTCTAATGATTATGTGAGAACCATAGAAGCATTTTCTTAAATCAACTTGAATTGTTTTCATCTTTCCATAGAGTCCAAGCATCCAACAAAAACCTCCATTGAGCCCTAAGGATGGCACTTTAATCTTCTTACCTCGCAACAGCTCTCCTATATTATTTCACTAAGTTGCATTTTACTAAGTATGAGCATTCCATCTCGATAGCTCACATGACGATGAAGCTCGACGAGGAGCATCGCCTGGATGAGGAGGCAGAAGCTTGGACTTCAATGCAAGAAAATTGTTCGGAGCAGCAACAAGGATATGAGATGAAGAGGATCGGCTAGCAGTTCCACTTGAAGGATCAAGCAACTAACAATATTGACAGTTACCTAGTTGCAACCCAAGGCAAGCTCCGACTTGCATTTAAGTGCCTTTCTAAAGTTTTGCTTTTATCAATATGTTGACTAGTATATGAATTGTGCATTAGGTCTATTGTGTTTGAATACTCCAAATGCATGACCCACAATCCCATGGAGTATATGAGTTGGTTTATAGCTTAACGCATAGAATTGCCATGCTAATGTTGTGAGGAATCCGGTAGAAATTGAGTGGTTGGAATCCACTCGTGAGATAGCAATATTGTCACATGAGATTGGTTATTTAGAGAATGGTTTATGAGCTGAATATGACACCGAGCAATGGGGTAGGATGTGTAGTCCTACCTGTGTCGGTTAAGGACCGATCTGTATGCCGCCCTGCTGAGCAAGTTTGAACTGTATCAGAGTCATACTTGATATATGGGGTCTAGGAAACCAATGTACCTTGGGAAGCCCTTGTTGAGACTTTTTCAATCGCATCAGGCTTTCGACAACAACACAATAGACGAAAACTCGCTCGCGACATTTTCACAGCGGAGGGTGCACCGTGAGTGAGAATACTGTCCTAGAAAATAAAATCGATGCAACTTCGGCGGGACTTGGAAAGGTTGCCGCGTACGACGTTCATGGAGTGCACCTACGTGACTTCCAATACGGGCGTACGTGTCGTTTATTCTGGGTATCTTAATTCAAATCACCGTCCCTCGCGGTTATGAGTACCACTTGTTCACTGAGTCATGACGTAGTAATAAAGAGTAGTTGGAAGAATATGAATATGTTGCTAAGAATAATCTTTTGTATTGTAACCTTGGCTGAATTAGAGATAGCATAATTAAAGTTATCATTTCCAAATATTTAACTTGAATGAAGCTTATGCAGCTTTGGGCAAGTATCACTGTGGATGAAGCGTTTCTTGTTTGATTGTGGAGTTCATTATGATGCATGCCCACTGATTCCACATTTTCTACTCTAAAACTGACAACTAAGGATTTACTTTCAGCGAGTTCATTTCTGCAAATTCAACTCCCTGTCTTTAGAGTTTCTAGCATATAGAGTTTCATGCCTTAGGTGAGACGGTTAAGTCTTGCTGAGCCTTCGTGCTCACGGTTACTATATTTGCGGTTTTGCTGGTGTACTTATATTGTTGCTGTTATGGGTTGTTAGTGAGACCTCGAGCTATCGAGATGTATCTCTCATGTGACCCCATGCCGTTGCCTTATGATCTTTGTGTTGCTAGTGAGAAGCGTCCGCTAGCATGGATGGCTTCTCTTGTGCATAGATAGGTTGAGAGTGTATGTACTTTCTGCTGTGTCTGTACCGCTGTTGTACACTATGTTGTAAATGATATCTTATTATGAAATGAAAACTTTGTATCTTTACTATGTCTTTTCGTGTGTGATGTTGGGTGCCGCATCGCACGACACCACCCAATGTGATTCATGGAATGTTGGGACCCCGTTCCTCACACCCTT
The DNA here is from genome assembly GCA_036927565.1 of Tuctoria greenei. Taxonomy (NCBI): domain Eukaryota; kingdom Viridiplantae; phylum Streptophyta; class Magnoliopsida; order Poales; family Poaceae; genus Tuctoria; species Tuctoria greenei. The sequence goes on from JAYESD010000010.1 coordinate 97,799,357, forward strand.
TTTATAGGGATCCCAACAACTAGCCGTTGCCACCAGAAAAAGTGCAGACTAGTACGACCTTTGACCTCGAACTAGTCTGGCCTGTGGGGACCAGTGATGTCACCCTTGACCAACCACAAAGTACCCCGCCTTTTGATTTAAAAAGGTCACAACACCACGGACTAGTGCGTCCAAGAACGGACTAGTCCAATCTCACGAACCTTTTGTTTTGGTTGAGAACGGACAAGTCTGGTCCACTGGACTAGTCCGGCCATCCAGGACTTAGTCCCAGCAGCCACCTCCAAGTCCACAACGGACTAGTCTGACTCAAAACGGACTATTCTGATCTCACACAGAAACTTCTTCTGTAGTCAGAAACAGACTAGTCTGATTGAGCAGACTAGTCCGACCCCCTAGGGTAGACTAGTTGGGTCCTTCAGGACTTAATCCTAAAAGGACTCAGATGCACTCATTACAGACTAGTCTGTTCTCAAACGGACAAGTCAGAACTCACACAGAAACTCTTGGTCCGCCTAAAATCAGATCAGTCTGATGTGGCGAGACTAGTCCGGCCTTCCAGCCCGGAAGAGTCTGATCCTATTCTTGGGGTTGCCTCAGCTCGTTTCTCAATCTAATCTAACTTGGACTATGAGCTCTTAGGAGATTTTCAACACTTTGACACATTGAACACACTCAATCTAAGTGGCTAAACTTGACACAAAAAATTTTAAAACCTAAATTCTACTATTCGTGTTTTTCGCCTTTTTCTCTTCTCTTTCCTTTTTGAGTGTATTCAACATCGTCCTTTTTCAATCACCTGTTATTACACTTGTAATGCTCTTTAGTCCCTTAAATGTTGTCATTAATCATCAAAATCCACGGGGATTAGCCTAGATGCACTTTCACAAGTAACTGCCGACCTGTGACACCATTTAGTAACATCGAAGATGTGCCTGAACTTAGTATATGTTGCACCCAGTGAATCCATTTAGCCAGAAAGCCAAAATTCTCAAGCATTAATAGTACAGACTCATGTTCAATGGTGTAAAAACTGTAGCAAAATCCAGCTTCATGATGATGGTCTGCTTTTGCAAGGCCTTGCACTGATGAATATATTCATATACCCATCAAGGCAATCTTGAATTGTACGGCCTTTAATGAAACCATATTGATTTTTATGTATTACTGAGAGAATTACTCTTTGAAGTCTACTTGCCATGAGCTTCGTTATCAACTTAACAGTCATATTTAAAAGAGAAATAGGATGCATCATTGATGGATGATAGATTTGAAATCTTTGGCACCAACATTACAATCGAGCTATTGATAGGTCGGAGATCCAGAGCATCATCAAAGAAGTTCTCACACAATGCATAAAAATGTTGCTTCACAATATCCCAACAGCTCTTTATGAAATAATTATTAAATTTGTCAGGTCCTGGGCTTTATTCATAGGGAGATTCTTAATAACCATATCAATCTCCTGTCGAGAGAAGCTTTCTGCCAACAAATCCAAGTGAGTATATTTCGTAACCAACGAGCTGAGATTGAAAAGCATAATAATTCCATCAGATGTTCTCATTCTTTCTTTGTAGGACTGCCACAGGGCCTGTGCCTTCTCATGCTTTGTTATCACTGTCCCATTCTTCATCTCTAAAGAAGCAATTTAATTGAACCTGTATCTCTCCGTTACGGCAGCATGAAAGAACTTGGTCGACTGGTTCTCGAGCTTTGTCCACCATGTAGTGTATCTATTCTTCCAGTATGTAGCATATTGCAGCAGTCTCATGATATGTCTCTTCAAGATAATTCTAAAGTTAAACTCCTGCAGATACAATGATCTATTGTCCTCTAGCTTGTTGTTAAGAATTAGTAGCACCTCTTCACAGTTAGCAATGGTTTTGCAAAGTCCTGAGACTGGTTGGCTCCATTGTTTTAATAGCTTTCTGAGGGTTTTGAACTTGGATGAAATTCTTGTGGCCGTGTTCAAAGCCGTCACCTCCATGTACCATACTGTTTTGATGAGCTCTTTACAGCCTTGCATTTTTAACCAATAATTCTCAAATCTGAAAATGGGAGTTTTGGGAATAGAACTACCTATTACCACTTTGCAAGGAGTATGAGCCGATACCGTTTTGGGTAAGGGAAACATGTTGGTGTTTAGATATGAAATGTTCCATTCGATGTTGTAAAACACTAATCTATTTGTTGCAGTAAAGGTTCCAGCTGCATATTACTCCAAGTAAACTTTTTCCCTTTCAATGGAACCTCCACTAGCCCCAGTTTACTGATGATCTCGTTAAATGCAATCATATCCCTCATGTTCCCCCTGGACTATTTCTGTGTTCATTAGATCTGTAAAGATTAAAGTCCCCTAGAAACATCCAATTAGTACCAACATCGACAGACAATTCTTTCATCCAGTGTAAGAAATCCTGCTTTCCTGGATCTTTGCAGGGACCATATATTGTTGATAAGAAGAATTCCTCATTGCTGAGCCGAGAATGAAACTGAATCGTTACCACATATTTCATAGTATGAATGATGTTGGCCCCAAATCTAGTACCCATCCATGCAACTAATATACCACCTGAAGAACCCTCCGAGGGAAAATAAGCAAAACTGTCAAATTTTTCAGAGGAATGCTGGATAGGAATGATCTGTCTATTGTATTCTTTTTTGTTTCTTGTATACAGAAAATGTCGAAGTTATCACTCAAAAGTTTTGCTTTAAGAGCATTGCGCTTTTCTGAAGAATTGGGTCCACGCGTGTTCCAATTTAATATATTCTAGTTTCTATTTTTCCTGATAGTTATGATCAGAGCTAGGTTGAATGAGATATAAAATAGAACCGATGCCAAAAGCAAATGTTATTTCATTAAAGATCATCATCAAAAGAGCCAACCCAATATGATGATAGGTAGGGTTGTTAAGAGTCTGATAACCACATGGGAATAACCAGCATAGATTTTTACTCCCTCCGGTGTACAAAAAATTGTCGTTTTGGACATGTTCTCGCATACCAAGGAAGCATTAAATACATTTCTTTCTTTTACAATACAACTCTCCTTAGTGGTCTGAGTGGTCTTCTTCACGTTTTTCCAGCCAATCTGATGCAGGTTCGATTCCTAGGTACACGCTACCCCATTTTTTACACCATTTTTCATGGCATGCAGTGTAAAACGACAATATTTTGTACACCGGAGGGAGTAGTTCTTATCGCACACCACCTTCTACCAGCTTGCAACATCACAAAATGAAACTTAACAATGAGGACAGCCACACAAAACATAAGAGTAACAGACATCCTTTCCAGCAACAGCAACCCTTCACGCACATGCACCTCCCATTCCTCAAGCAGAGCCCTTGTCCTCCCGAAGATCTTTGTTCTTGCCATCATCATTATTCTGCTTTTCTAGAGAAGCCACCAACATGTCAGCAGTTATCTCCTGTAGAGAGAATCAGCGATGATTACATTGAGGCAATGGGTACATCTTATATAGGCTAGCTAGTGTAATGTGAAATCAAAGCTAAACCCTTTGACACTACAATAGTGTAAAATCAAGGCTAAATCCTTTCACACTACACAAATTCATAGGCTATCATTAATGAGGACTCAATCCAGTCTACACTAGGAATAGTTGTTTCTACACCCCCCTCAGTTTGTACTCTGGTGCTAGACGCACAAACTGTTCCGGGACTCCTCGAAGATTGATGTCGGTAGCCCCTTCATCATTATGTCAGCGAACTGAGGGTGCATCGGGACATGGAGGACGCGCAGCTCGCCCAGCACCACTTTTTCACGGACAAAGTGGACGTCCAGCTCAACATGCTTAGTGTGGCGATAATGTACTGGATTTTGCGTGAGGTAGACTGCTGAAATGTTGTCGCAGTACATCACGGTGGCTTTCTTGATGTCGACACGTAGTTCTTGAAGGAGTTGTCACAACCAGCAACACTCCACGGTCGCATGTGCCACGACCCGGTATTCCGCCTCTGCGCTGGATCCCAAAACTGTGGTTTGCCGCTTGGAAGACTAGGAGATGAGAGAGTCGCCGAAGAAGACGCATTATCCTGACGTTGAGCAACGTGTGTCCGGACACCCGGCCCAAACGGCGTCGGAGTAGGCCGTCGGCTCCTGTATGGCAGAGGTGATGAATATGGAGACCATGGTGTGTTGTTCCCTTGACATACCGCAGGATCCATTTGACGAGGTTCCAGTGCACGTCGCGTGGTGCGTGCTTGTATAAACACACCTGGTTGACTGCATACGCGATGTCCGGACGTGTGAGCGTAAGATATTGTAGGGCACCCGTGATACTGCAGTAGAAGGAGGCATTTGCAGCAGGCTTGCCATCAGCATTGGAGACCTTCGGCTTGGTGTCGACAGGGGTCGCTGCTGGTTTGCAGTTAAGCATACCAGCATGATCCAAGATCTCCGTAGTGTGCGTGGCCTGGTTGAGGAAGAAGCCTGCCTTGGAGTGTTGCACATGTATTATGAGGAAGTAATGCAATGCTCCAAGGTCCTACAATGCGAAGGCCACCCCAAGCCATTGCACGATCGGTTCGAGCAACTTCGTCATCGAGGCGGTGAGGACGATGTCGTCAGCGTAAATTAGAAGATATGTCTTGTCAATGCCATTGAAGAATGTGAACAGGGAGCTGTCGGACCAAGTCGGCCAGAAATCGAGCTTCTGTAGCTTGGCGGCGAATGTGTGAAACCAGGCCCTTGGTGCTTGTTTCAGGCCTTACAACACCTTGGAAAGAAGACAGACATAGTCCGAATGTTTCTCATCGACAAACCCTGCAGGCTGTAAGCAATAAACCCACTTGGTGAGATCGCCGTGCAAGAAGGCATTTTTGATGCAACACTACTACAATAAGCCTCACCGCAGGCGGCTCCAAACCTATTATCACAAACGGTTTTTAAAACCGCCTGAAACGAAGAGTCTGTGATAATCCGCAATTTCACAGGCGGAGAAGTAATACCGCCTGTGAAGAAACATTATCACAGGCGGTTTTTACTTATGCCACCCGCCTGTGAAGATAAGTTATCACAGGCGGGTGGTGCATCATATATATCCGCCTGTGATAATTGTCTTAGCACAGCGGGTCTTGCAGCATAACTAACTGCCTGTGATAATGTTGTTAGCACATGCGGATGTTTACCTACATCAAGCAGCCTGTGAAGACCTTTTACCACAACCTATTTCTACCTTAACAGTTACCGCCTGTGATAATTAGGTTATCACAGATGGTTCTTTACTTGTATCTAGCCGCCTGTGATAATTGTTTTTCACAGGCATGCCTAGCCATTGGTTAATAACCGCCTGTGATAAGATATAACCTATGCAGTACTACTGCTGTTATTTCTAATTTCCAGGTCAATTCAATATAATCACAGAATAAACATCAACAATATCATCACAGAATAAAAGTCAACAATATTATTGTCACAGAAGTTAATTTCACTAAAACAATATACATATGTACAAGTTACACATACAATTCATCTCATAGTTTACAAGTTTTCACTAAAAATTGTTTCTATTGGCATAGTCGCAAAGTTCTGGCACATCAGCTGCTGCACCATTCTCATCAAAGAACTTCCCTATTTTGTGCAAAATTTCGCGATGAATGAACTGACAGAGTTCAAGCAATCCTGTCGGCTCCTCCATCAGGAATACTTCTACAAACCGACTATTCTTCATTCAGATTCTTCGTGTGCTGCAATATAACACATAACAAGGTTTAGAATGTGTTGGTTTGAACGATCTCAAAGTATAGATCAAAGTGAGAGTATACAGAAATTTAGTTGGTATTTTTGGAGCAGTTGTACTATGAGCAATTGAATTTTAAAGTTGGAATCAAAATGTGAAAATAATGTTTCCGGTAATATTGAACAGCAGAGAATATAAGTATTAAACTATGCTAGTTACAATGAAAATGAAACTCAAAAGTAAGAAAATAAGGTATCGACATTAAGGATAACTTACATCCTCACGATTCACTCTATATACGCCAGTGGTCCGAAGATGCTCGCATACATAATACCCGCATAAGACACTCCCAGCAGGCTGCTTCAGACAAGCATAATACGTTTTAATGTCCATGCATTCGTATTGGAAGGTCTCTCACCGCCAAGCTGTTCCGCGTAAAACCGCCAAGTGCTGTAATACAAGAAATGTCATATAAAACTTGTCAACACATTCTAAATGTGTGTAAATTAAAATTATTGAATAAACGTACAGTTTTAAAATGGAAAGGAAATATTTGTAACGATCTGGTGGGAAATCGGTCGAGTCCAAGACTGTTGCCTTTCCCTGTGTTGGCTTGATGAAGATCATTATGTAGTGATGACTGCAAACATAGAAACACACGTGTTAACAATTACCAATAACTGCTATTTCAATGTCATGTGTCGAACTTACTCGAAGTGGTACGGAGCCTTTACGAGGTCCTTGCCGTCTCTGACAAAGTTAAACATTGCATGTCCTATGTAATCTGCAACTTCTGTCCTTTTATCCTTCTTAAGTTTTGCAATTGCTTTTTCAAAATCTTTTTTTTGTCATGTGCTTGAACTGTTCTGAGTTTCGATCCGCCTTGACGTCGAATAGCGCCTTTGCAATCCTAGTAGGGTCAAGGATACCTGTCTTGCACGCCAACTTTTCATTATCCATGTATTGCATCCTATTGAAGAAGTCCATAATTGTTATAATATCATGAAATGCGTATGCGTGTAGCAAGAAAAGCCAATACGAAATATTAGAGCACTTACAAGCACCAGACGAGCAGTAGGTTGATTTTGAGCATGCCCCGATGCAAAAGGGGACACAACTCTTCAAATAAAATGACTCGTCTATCTTCTCTAGTGCTCCAGAATGCTTGTTTTTGAATATGAAATGTGACGCAATTAAGACCATATCTTGTGCTGGCAAGGATGTATCACTCATGCATTCTTCTGAGCAAGACGGGTTGTTTGCTAAGTTGTACGGATGTCATGAGCGGCTTCCCATTCTTAAATTTAGGAGGAACATCCTCAAGCTTGTATATTGGAACTCCTGGTTTAACTAAAGGTGTCCGCCGATTATACATGACACCGTCTTCTTCCCACTCCTCGATATCTCCTAATGATGGCTCATGAGAAGAACGAGATGCACTCGATTTTATAATATTTTCCTTCATAGTTTCCAAATATTTTGACACTCCATGAGAAGGATAGGACTTGTGGCCGTTCGTTGCCACCCGGGCAAGGAACTGGGCGCCCCGCTGCGCCTGCGCGCGGCCGTAGTTGAAGACGGGTCGAACCCGATGACATAGCACGCATGAGGGTTGCCCACGTTGGCCAGGCGCTCCACGAGGGCGTCGTAGCTCCTGTTCCCGTGCCGTTGGAACCACTTCCAGCTGCTCTCTTGCTCCAGCGCCACGCGCCTGCCCACGTCGGGATCACGGCACGCCACGTGCATGGCCTTGCAGGTGGCGCGCAGACTGGAGGGGTCGTCCATGGGCTGGGTGGAGGTTGCGGCGACCCACCCCGCGATCAGGAGCACAATATCGTGCGGCAAGGGGAACTCCATGGGCTTCGAAGTGAATCAATGAGGGCGCGCGCGACGGAGAAGAAGAGTACGCGCGGAGAAGAGGATGGTGTGTGTGGCGGAGTAGAGGATGGTGTGTCGTCTTACTACTCTTTATTAGTACGCGCGGAGAAGACGATGAGACGGCCGGTGATTTTTAGTACGCGCGGAGAAGAGGGATGGTGGTGTGTGGACAGTTATTTCCAGTCAATTTTTTTGTCCCAACTCAACTTTATTTTCACTGTATGGTCATGTCGCTGTGTGCTCTGCACATTTTCAGCTACTGTCCTTTGTTGCCGTAGCAACTTGTTGGCATTGAATGGAAAGTGGGAGGATATGTATTGATGAAGGGTGTTAGGGTAATTTTATGTGTTGACTAATGTGCGGTTTGAATCCTAAAAATAGAGTTCACTTGGGACGGAGGGAGTATAAGATGGTCATCCGCGCCATCGTCTTTTCTGCACAACCGTTCCAACATCCTCTCTTCTCTCCACAAAACCTAGCCACGGCTAGTATACAGCAAATGCTTTCGAGCTCGAGCAACCCTCCGCCACCGAGCCCATCGAGGGACCCGGCCGCCGGTAAGCGGCCGCGGCTAGACCTCCCCTCGCCACCGCGCGTGAAGGATACCCTCCTGTTCAACATGGCCTGAGATGTATTTACGGATACATCTCACTCCATGGAACGCCTTAGGCTCGGTACCCTTCCACAAAGTACTGGAATGGACACCACGGACCACTACATCTTCGGCCTCTCGCGCGTGGCCTCTCGTCTCGACTCCCTCTGGGAGACGATGGCGGCCGAGCTCAGCGTCGCGGGTCGTCACAACCTCGTCATGGTGGCGGCCTTGAGACTGGGTCACCTTCCGCCGCCTGAGCCCGAGGCGCTAGAGGAGGGTCAGGAGCTCGATGACCCACCCGAGGAGGAGGAGGTGGAGGCTGAGTAGAGTAGTATTTAGGTGTTTTCTTTTCATGTTTTTAGTTGTAGTTTTTTGTTTCATGTTTTTAGTTGTAGTTTTTCGTTTCATGGTTTTAGTTGTAGTTTATCTTTTCTTGTGTTTGTAATATACTCCCTCCATCCACAGTGACAAGTATTTTGGGACGGAGATACTCCCTCCATCGAAAGGGACAAGTATTTTGGGATGGAGGGAGTAATGTTTTTAAGTTAAATGTACTTGGTGTTCTTGTTCATGGATGTACTATCTGTGCAAAATTAGTTCGAATTTTCCGATCGCCAGACCCTCCTTGTCCCCAAACTGGTGGAGTTGCCAGGAGATCGCCTGCAGTGGGGCCCGCAAAGCGGTCTGTAAAGTAGTAGTAACAGGAAAATGCAACAGGCCAGTAGCTAGGACTGGAAAGAAAAAAGTGAAGACAATACGAGGAAGAAAATGTTTGAAAAAAGGAAGGACAACCGAAATGTTAAACAGGAAATCTTTTCACGAAAATTAATCCAGTCGTAATCCTCTCAAACATAGGCTCCCTTTGACGACGAGGAGGAGGAGGACCGCTTGTCGTGGTTTGAGAAGTTGGGGGAGAGGGCGGAGGAGGTGAGGCCGGCAGAGTAGTTTTTAGGAGTTCTTGTACATATTTCTTTTGTAGTTTTAGCAGTTCTTGTACATGTTTAGCTTCAATTCTGTTCTTGTACATATTTCTTGTGTTTTGTAATATATATCTGTTCATTCATGTCAATGAATACTGGTGTGTTCAAATTTCTGGATTTCAATCAAGTGAATGTGCTCTAAGTTTAGTGATGTGTTAATCTGTCACAAGTGAACCGAGAAAATTGGACAAAAACAAAAGATCTTAGGGTTTGAAGCTCATCTCGATTTGTAATTGCAAAGCTAAAGGAGACAAACAATGACTTTAAGCGCGTCTCGCATCGCTTTGTGATCGATGGACATTCGATCTGTCGCCCATCGTTGTCTCCTATTTGGGTTTCTTACGTAGTGTAATTGGTTGATCATGTTTGCGGTCCGTGCATGTTAGACATAGCTAGAATTAAAACATCTCGGTCAGTGGCGGAGCTAGAAAATTTTGCCAATGGGTTCGCTTAAAAATATATGTGTGGATTAAGTATGAGTCACCTGAATCTAATGGGTTCAAACTAGTAGCAATTAGTCAATCATGCTCGCTTTACAAAATTTTATTGAGTTCATCTGAACCCAATGGTATAACTGCAGCTCCGCTACTGACCTCGGTCATGTTTAACAACACTAATATGCATGCATATATATATATATACCTCAAACAGTACATGACGATCTTTCAACAAAAAGAGAAAACACACGTATAACATCATGAAACATGATTGTGGATCGAGGACGCACATGCATGTTAAACATAGAACAGAAATAGTATTAGACAACAGACAGAGAAGAAAAGAACATATGGAACAAGTGCGAAGGATTAGTCCCACCACGGAAAGTTGAGGTCGGTGCACCGACGTTATAAGGCATGGCGCACAGTTGCAGTTAAAAATCCGAATGAAAGTAATGCGTGCAGGACTAGGCCCATGTTCGCTGCAAGGCGTCCCCTGGCACGAACGCGCGGTCACGAAGTTGGCTTAGGCGTGTACGGACGGATTTTTTTATATAACAAAAAAATTGTTTTTCCCCGCATGTAAATTTACTCCTAATGGGACGCGTCGAGCCGCTGGGACCAAGAGGATGCAAACTGCAGTTTCGAGGAAACTGGGGCCACCGACCGGTTCATAATTAAGCGCGGTTTCCTCTAGCGTCTGATCATCTCGACACGCCCGCTTAGACGACGACCCACTATAAAGGCTCACCGTCCTCTTGCTTCTCCGCCGCACCACTCCTTAGATCCTAGCCTCTAAACTTCTCCCCCGCCACCGTCGACCACCTCTCGCTCTTTCTCTGCACCTCCGTCGCCACACAAATGGGTAGCCCCGCGCCGAAGCGCTCTAGGCCATCGACGTCCTCTGAACCTCCTTCTCCGTTTCCATCGCCGCCGGCAATGCCGGTGGAACTGATGGCGGCGCCCGCATCTCCGCCCGTGGCGCCTGCACTTCCTCATCTCGGTTGGGTTGAGCAGACTCTCAGACTCCTCACCGACCGCATCGACAAACTCGATCGGCGCCTTAAGTTGGCCACCGACGCCAAGTCCACCGCCGCTCATAGCGCACTAGCCCTCAACGCAGTGGCGCGGAAGGTCTTTTCCGACACAGATCGCTCGTGTCGCCGTCTGGGTCTTGGGACCCTTCCCCTCCACACAAGCATGGACACCGCGAGCCACTACTGCTACGGGTTGATGTCTGTGGCCGGTCGTCTCGACGCCCTCCACGAGACCATCGCAGAGGTTGCTGGGGTAGAGGGCCTCCTGAAGATTAAGCACCGCGTCGTCGGGAAGCTTCAGACTGTGACGGAGGTTGGGGAGTATGAGGCGGCTTGGGCAGCGGCGGCAGTGGAGGAGGCGGAGGTGGACGCGGCGGCAGCGGCGGAGAGGAGTAGGAGGAGGCGGCAGCGGCAGCAGCGACGGCAGCGGCGGCGGAGGAGGAGGAGGAGGAGGAGGAGGCACCGGCGGCGGAGGCGGAGGAGGCGGCAGCGGCGAAGGAGGAGGATGTGGTTTTCTCCTAGTAGAGTAGTATTAGGAGTAGTTTATCTATTTCGTGAGTAGAGTAGTATTAGGTGTAGTTTATCTTGTTCTTGCTGTATACTATGTGTTTTCCTATTACTTGTTTGTTAATGAAATATGTCTTTATGTTCATGAACAATGTGTTCTATATATGCAGTATCGAAAAACTTCTTTTATCGAAAACATCTCCTATATGTTTGTAACTTGGGACCGTCTATATTTCTTGTGGCTGAATGAATGAAATCCGGTAAACATTATCCTTACAAGTAATAGAACTAACAACAGACATGATGCATAATTATCTTGATTAGGAAATTACGTCATCTAAATTGCTAACTAGTCCATCGCCTGATGCAACAGGTGCATGAAAAGTACTTTATCCGTTGTAACTAATATTCGATGACATTGTTGATATATATATATATATATATATATATATATATATATATATATATATATATATATATATATCGTATGTACCTATGATACTCGTATCACAGGCGGCTTTGGATCGACGACATGAAGATTAGACATCACAGGGGAAAATGTTTTTTTTTGTAGTAGTAGTATATACTCTGTATATGTTATCATTTCATTGCGACGAACGTTATATATAAAATGCTGATTGTTTACCTTTTACTAGACCATGGATTTGCCGTCCTCCTTTCGTGAACTTGGGTGTTCTGTATTTGCATGTCGTTTGCATTAGCACAATGATACATTTGGCGATTCATATTTTTGTTCGTATTTTTTTTTGGAATGTCCCACTACCACATGACTGCTTTTACATCTCCATGAAAACAAAGATGAACGGCAGGTAGCAGTCCCTCAAAAAAATTTTCGTTCTTCTTGGCGCGCACAATTGAGATTTTCACAATTGAAACTTCACTCCGTGCGCCCAAAATTCCAGTCCCACCCATTTGTAGCTAGCCACGACGAATATAAATGTGCGTCTCCCTCTAATCCCGCAGTGGCTTCCGTTCCCGGCACACATGTTCTCCTCTTAGTGCTGTGTTCCAAACTTGCATCCTAAGAAATTCCCGTGTGAGTGGTGGTGGTGACTGTGGGTACAACGTCGAGCGACCAAGTTTGACGGGCTCTACCGAACCTCTTCGTCACCGACCCCGCCCTGCGACATCCCGGACTCCAGTTTTGTGCTACGTAAGTTCTACACGATCCATGCCGTCTTTTTATAGAGCTACTCCCTCCTTATCGCTTTAGTTGTCATCCCAATAGCTGCAGCCAGTTCATTCCTAGTTGTCGTCCCAACTCCTTATATGCTCTTATGTTTCATCAATGTCTAGAATAAAATCTGATTAATGGTGCAATCGTGCAATCAACTATCCTCAATCGTTAGATCTGCATTCTACAGTCGATTCATCTTTTTATTTTACCCTAGCATCTGATTGCATTCTACTTTTTTCTATATATAAAATACACTACACCTCTGCCCCGAAATAAATGTCGCTCCGACAGTTTATGGTAGTGTATTTCTAGTACATTTCCATGTCAGAAAAGATAACTATTAAAAACTGCATGTACTATGTAATTTCTTGATTTAGAAGTAAATGACGCCAGAGTTATCTTATCAACCACTCCCTATGTTGTACTCTCATTCCAGTGTTCCAAACTTGTATTCCTAAGATTTTCAGTTCCCACGGTTTATACACGTTTTTCTTGTTTTTCTTTCTCGGATTGTACGGTTTTTTTCGTACTCCTTCATTTCTAATTCCTCCGTTCAAAACAAACATTTTCAGTTCATAGCAACCACACCGCCCGATCTAAAATACACATCCTCATGTAATCTGACATTATCATTGTTACTTACTATATATACTCTTTACTTTAGGAACAAGACACCAAACCGTCATGTCGTCTATAAGTAATCGTGATGGGCAACAAGCACCTGGTATAACTATAAATGTGTTTACTATCAAAATACACATATTTATAACACGTTAATTCCTTTGCATCGTATGCAGAGAATATTGCAGCACCTGATGCTCAGGAACCCCGAGATTCGTCATCCCATGCTGGTACTAAGAGTATAAATATGTACCGGGCTCTACTAAATATTTTAGTATTGCGATTGTAGTTTCCTAGTCCCAGTTAACAGTTAATCAGTATATGTGATGGCGTGATTTATTGATGCCTACACACGCACGACGGGCTCTATCGCCGCCGGCCACTCTGGCACCGGCGACCACACCCTGCTGCTACTCACTTCAGTGTCCTCCCCGACGCGTCTCCCTCCACCATCACCACGTCCCATCCTTTGCGTGTCATGATGACCCTGCCGCCCGCAAACCCCTGTCGCCGCCGGTCACTCCGGCACCGGCCGGCACCCACGCCCTACTGGTGAGTATATGTGATGGCGTGATTTATTGATGCCTACACGCGCACGCTGGGCTCTCTCGCCGCCGCCACTCCGGCACCGGCGACCACTCCCTACTGCTGCTCACTTTAGTGTCCTCAGAAACACGTCTCCCTCGACCATCGCCATGTCCCATCCTTCGCATGTCATGATGACCCCACCGCCCGCAAACCCATGTCGACGCCGGTCACTCCGGCACCGGCCAGCGCCCACGCCCTGCTGGTGGTCACTTCACTGTCCTCCCCGACGCGTCTCCCTCCATCTCCATGTCCCATCGTTCGCGTGCCATGATCCACGTCCCATCGTTCGCGTGCCATGATGACCCCGCCGCCCGCAAACCCCTGACCATTAAGTGTACCTACATGCTATGCCCCATATGACATGGCATACCCTGGAAAAAATAGTCCAATATCATTAACCCCTGTCCACTAAGAAATGTTAGTATCATATAGTTTAGAGATGCATGTACATGAGGGTTCATTGCTACTTATATGATCTCAGTTCCGTTTTTTACACTGTCAAATGCGTTGCTGATGTCTGGTAATTAACGCAAGATTATATTCATGTATTCGTTCTAGTAGCACTTTAGGGCGAGATGCTAACATGCAGAGCAAAATATCAGTATGCAATCCACCTAAATTTAATTCCTAGATACGCCACACTGTCCTCCTAGCCTCGAGACTTGCTCTGGGGTGATATCAATGGACGTAGATCACCTGACTTATACGTTTCTACTGCACGTGATGCAGTAAAGATCCAACGGAATCACACCGTTGGATCTTTACTGCATCGCCTATAGTAAAAACGTAAGTCACGTGAGATCACTGGTGTGATCTGGACATCGATCCTTTGACTTAAATGTGGTCACTGCACTGCCAGACCGAACCCTAGCTTTGTTAAACATCGCAAGCTGTCCGCCTCATCTGTCTTGCATCCTCTACCTGCTAATACCGCTGACGTCCATGACTCGCCCTACCACCAATTCGCCTCAAGACGTGCTCCTGCTGATGTCAGTCAGACCGAACCGGCAGTACTGCAGAGGATGAGCACCCGGCGAACCCTCTCTTTCTCTAGCATTGCCAGCTACTGTCTTGCCTGCTTCGCAGCTAGACTGAAAATCCCCTGCAGTACTATGGGTGCTGTAGCGCCACTGACTACTTCCTGATGCCTAATTGTAGGGTATGAACAACAATAAAGAAGTCAACAAGTCGATGCATCGCCCAATATATAGCAAAATGTTGTTGCGACGCGGTGTTCCCATGCTCGTATTTGCCGCACTCATCCTGAAGATGGTAAAACATCAGACTTCTTCTTCTTTCACACTATTTGTAATTGATACTAGGCATGGTCAGTTGCTAATTTGCTTTAAACGTTTACCGTTTAAATGACACTAATAGAAGGAAAGAAGTTTGGAAGAGGGGTGGCTAAAGGACTTAAGGTTGATAAATTGCGCTATCTAGCATCTGCAAATAGAACGAATAATCAGAATCGGAAGCTACAAATTCAGTGATCCAATAGGTTGGGTGCTGCGGTTGGTCCTAATCAGCGGCACTTTGTCGATGATGTGGTTATTACAACAAAAAAATGCACCCCTCGCTGGTGTAAGGAAGTGGGCAGAGGTTGGCAATACTTCGAAGAGCGATATAGTGAGAGACATTCTGGTTAGTGTTGTGACACCCTGCATAAGTATTTTTTTCTAGCGACCTCCATCTTGTATGTTTGTAATAGTGTGATATATAATGTACAGAATGCCTAGGACTTGGAGGACACAGATGATACCAGAAGACAAATATTGAAGATTGCTGGTGAGCGCTACAAGGGGTGGCGATCAACATTGCATGCCACCTATAAGAAGTATTCGACCGATGAGGAACGTATACAAAACAAGCCTGTTGACGTAGCAGATTCCGATTGGTTGGCGCTTGTGGACTATTTGTGGTCCGAGCGATTCAAGGTCAGCTAGCTTTCTAATACCTTCATATCCTACAAAAACTATTTGATAACACCCATTCGTGGAATTAATTCTTAAAATTGCAGTCAATAAGCAGAACCAATTCACGAAATCGAAGTACTCAAAATACAAAACACTTGCTTGGCTCGAAATCCTACGCCCAACTTAGTTACGCGAAGGTATGAAAACTAAATCATGCTTTTACTTTGCACTGCAATCATTCAATCAAATTTTACTTGTATTTGATGTAGCGAGACCCAGAGACCGGAAAAGAACCCGATGACATAGAACTGTGGGAGGCAAGCCATGTGAAGAACAGTCAATGGGCAAACGATGAGGCAGAAGCTGTACATGTGAGAAACACTTCAAACAGTCCCCATTTAAATAAATATTTGCAATCTACATGTGACTTTTCTTTTTGTATATAGACCCAGGCACGTGCCCAAATCAACGTCAAGGAAGCTGAGCTGGGAGTCCCAATCCCAGATGAGGAAAGAAACAACATCTTCCAGCTTACTTATATATCCGCAACCGGTTCTAGAGGATCACAGTTTCGGGGGCGTGGTTATATGGCTAAACCTAATGTTTCTGAAAGACTGCGTATCCAGATGTCTGACCAGCTCGACCAGCAAGTTCGATCCTTGCAAAATAGAAATGAAGACCTCAGCTCTCAGGTGCAAGAGATAGAAGGAAGAAATGATTATATGACCTCCCAGATGTATGGCTCCGTCCAGGCAAATGAACAACTCAACCAGGAAGTCCAGGCTTTACATGATCAGATGGCAGCCAATTCTACACGGCAAGAAAAGGAGCTAGCAGACATGCGTAGAATGATGGAGAGCTTACAAAATCAACAACGGCTAGCAGCAACTCCACAAAAGGCTTCTGCTCGCACCAAGTCGAAGCTGGATGTTCAAGAAACTATTCCTAATACTACAACTCGTCGCGGTGCTATTTTAATGGGTACAATGTTGCAAGCTGAAAAAACTGTAAATAACATCATCTCGCAATGATGCAAGGGTCCTTGAGCGTTGCATCAATTGCTGGATGTTTGTTGTTAAGTCGACAGACGTATCGTGTGCGAATAAATTGATTCTGTTACCACTAATTTTCAAACCTGGTGCATTAGGATTCTAGTGCTGCTAATTATAAAACGTGGCATTAATAGATTATTGCGACAAAAATAAACTGTTGCAATAGGAAGCTAGCTATTGCCACAAATTATAAAATGTTGCACTATAAACATTTGGCTACGACCAAAAAAGCGTTGCACTAGACTGCTATTGCCACCACCCAGAGAACGTCGCATTACGACCCTATTGCAACATATTTGAATATGTTGCATTACGAACCTATTGCCACACATCAGAAATCGTTGCAATACAATACTGTTGTCACGGTTTTGAAATCGTTGCAATACCGTACTATTCGCCATGAACGTGAAATCATTGCATTACCGTATTATTGGCCACGGCTGTGAAATCATCGCGATACCATATTATTCGCCACGAGTGTGAAATCATCGCGATACTGTACTATTCGCCACAGAAGTGAAATCGTTGCAACACCGTAGTATTCGCCACGAATGTGAAAACATCGCGATACGATATTATTTGCCACGAGTGTGAAATCGTCGCGATACCATACTGTTCGCCGCGGATGTGAAAACGTCGCGATACCATATTATTCGCCACGAGTGTGAAATCGTCGCGATACCGTACTATTCGCCACGGATGTGAAATCATTGTAACACCATACTATTCACCACGAATGTAAAAACGTTGCCATACCGTACTATTCGCTACGGATGTGAAATCGTTGCAACACCGTACTATTCGCCGCGAATGTGAAAACGTCATGATACCATACTATTCGCCACGAGTATGAAATCGTCGCGATACCGTACTTATCGCCACAGATGTGAAATCATCGCAAATAACATACTATTCGTTGCAATACGTTAAATCAGCGCAATATGTTAAACCGTTGCAATACCATACTATTTTCCACAAACGTGGAGTCGTTGCAATACCATACTTTTTGCCACGAATGTGGCATCATTGCAACACCGTTATATTCGTTGCAATACGTTAAATCGTTGCAATACGTTAAAATGTTGTAATACCATACTATTTGCCACGAACGTGGAGTCGTTGCAATACCATACTTTTTGCCACGAATGTGGCATCGTTGCAACACCATTATTTTCGTTGCAATATGTTAAATTGTCGCAATACGTTAAACCATTGCAATACCATACTATTTGCCGCGAACGTGGAGTCGTCGCAATACCATACTTTTTGCCACGAATGTGGCATCGTTGCAACACCATTATTTTCGTTGCAATACGTTAAATCATCGCAATACGTTAAACCGTTGCAATACCATACTATTTGCCACGAACGTGGAGTCGTTGCAATACCATACTTTTTGCCACGAATGTGGCATTGTTGCAACACCGTTATTTTCGTTGCAATACGTTAAATCGTCGCAATACGTTAAACCGTTGCAATACCATACTATTTGCAACGAACGTGGAGTCGTTGCAGTACCATACTTTTTGCCATGAATGTGACATCGTTGCAACACCGATATTTTCGTCGTAATACGTTAAATCGTCGCAATATGTTAAAACGTTGCAATACCATACTATTTGCCACCAACGTGGAGTCGTCGCAATACCATACTATTTGCCACGGATGTCAAGTCGTCGCAATAACCTATTGCCACGGCTGTTATCGCCACGAGTCGGAAAAACTATCGCGACGTTCTATTTCGTTGCGACAACAACCTATCATGACGAATTTTGACCTATTGCAACGATTTTTTTCGTCGCAATAAACCGGAATCCTGGTAGTGATAATGCCTTTTTCATTGATTTTTTCAGTGGACATTTTTACTCATCATACCAACCTCTATGAATTTTTTCAGATTTTTTTAAAATTTTTTGAATCAATGTGTGTTCATAATTTGATGAATGCCTCATATGTATATGAGCATTTAGTTAGAATGATGGATAATTTGAAGTTTGACATGCTGGAATGCTTTTAAAAAAATTTAACAAAATTCATACATGTATAAATGATACAAATATGTTCATACAAACAAAATTGAGTGAAGGATCTTTTTTTATGAGATACACAAATGTGAATAATATGTGAGTATAAATTAATTTTATATTTACCAAAACATTACAATGTCAATTATACAAGTTTTAAAATATTTTATTCAGGTGGTAGATGTTAATTTTATACAAATGTAGAAGAAAGAATCATCGAATTTGGACACAATTTGCAGAATCTAAACATGTTTGAGTATTTATATTGGAATCTAAATAAAAAAGAAGCAAGGGATAAGGAAACTGAAGAACAATATCAAACATTATCACAGGCGGTTGGTAAGCAATACCCGCTTGAGATAAACATCTTCTCAGGCGGTTATTAAGTACCAACCGCCCGTGAAGATATTTAATTCTTTTTAATTAATATTCTTGATTAAATGTGGGTGCTTTAAAAAGGCAAAATTCCACTTTCTTGTAATATTATTGATAAGTAAAGGTTACCATTAAATTTCACTTCATAAATCCTTTGAAATTGGTCAGAAAATAAAAAACATACAACAAATGCTATTTTTCATTTTTCTATCTTGATGAATATAATGCCTTTTTCACTTATTTTTTCAATGGATATTTTTACTCATCATACCAACCTCTATGATTTTTTTCAGATTTTTTTAAATTTTTTTGAATCAATGTGTGTTCATAATTTGATGAATGCCTCATATGTATATGAGCATTTATTTAGAATGATGGATAATTTGAAGTTTGACATGTTGGAATGCTTTTAAAAAAATTTAACAAAATTCATACATGTATAAATGATACAAATATGTTCATACAAACAAATTTGAGTGAAGGATCTTTTTTTTTATGAGATACACAAATGTGAATAATATGTGAGTAGAAACTAATTTGATATTTACCAAAACATTACAATGTCAGCTATACAAGTTTTAAAATACTTTGTTCAGGTGGTAGATGTTAATTTTATACAAATGTAGAAGAAAGAATCATCGAATTTGGACACAATTTGCATAATCTAAACATGTTTGAGTATTTATATTGGAATCTAAATAAAAAAGAAGCAAGGGATAAGGAAACTGAAGAACAGTATCGGGCATTATCTCAGGCGGTTGGTAAGTAATACCCGCCTGAGATAAACATCTTCTCAGGCGGTTATTAAGTACCAACCGCCTGTGTCGACGTCCGTGCGTGACCTTTCGTTTCCCCGAGGCGTGACCTTTCAATATCTTCTCAGGCGGTTGGTAAGTAAAACCCGTCCGAGATAAAGTTAAAAACCGCTTGTGAAAAACCGACGCCTATATAAGGACCCCTCACCACAGTCAAAACGCAACCCTGGAGAATTTATATCGATGCCGCAAGGCTGTTGAATTTCCCCTGCGCCGCGCCGCCGCTCCGCTGCCTAGGCCATACTGTCGCGCCGCCGCTCAACCCCGTACCAGCACTTCTCCACCCAGCCGGCCCACCGTGCTGACGCCTCCCCACCGTGCTGACGCCTCTGCAAGGTAAATGTAGTTTCCTTACTTTTTCTTTGTATATTTTAATTAGCTGATAAGCTGTTAGTTTTTGTGTGTTCTGGTATATGGATTCCGTCCTTTTGCATGTGTAAGGACTGTATGGATTGTGTTCTGGTATATTGATGTATGGACTATATGGATTGTTTCCTTTTTGTGTGTTCGGCTAGTTTGGTCTTTTATATATTGATGTATGGACTATATGGATTGTTTCCTTTTTGTGTGTTATGCTAGTTTGGTCTTTTAGATATTGATGTATGGACTATATTGTAATAAGCTTATTGTAGTTTGTACCTATTATGTGACATGAATATGATGTTTAATTAACAGATACTATTGTAATATATATAATATGCATGAAGTTTACCCGAACTTGTAATTGTAGTTTTATGTGTTTTCCTTTAGATATGCTACTTGTGTGTGCGTACCTCCTGCTTGCATATATTTCGAAGGAGTGATTAGGGTTAGCTTTCTAGGAAGATGGTTTTATAACTCACCCATTTAGTTACCATCGTTGGATGGGATTCGATGTCAAGATATAACGGACCGGATCCCACCCAAACCTAGCCCATGCTGCTGGGCCTGTTTGCCCCACGACTTCAATCCTTCACCCCCGATTGCTGCTCTGATTGCTGCTCCCGACGCCTTCGACTCCGTCCGCCTCAAGCTGCAGTAGGGTTGGGCATTGGCGACCATACCTTCTCGTTGCTAGGTGAAATCAATGGTGGTAGGGTGCAGAAGCCAGCGACAGGGCCATTTGCAAGCGGCAGCGAGGTCGGGAAATGGCACCGGGGGTGGAAGGCGGCACCGGGGCCAGCTGCAGGTGGCGACAAGGACGGAGACAGTGTTGGAGGCACCGGGGCCAGCTGCCGGTGGCGGCGAGACCGAAAGACGGAGGTGATGGCCGGAGCCGCGGGCGACAGCACGCGGTGGTCGGTGGAAAGTCGGCGGCAGTCACCGAAGGGGCGAAGTGGAGCCGTGCCATGATCCAGCAGTGCGCCTCTCCATCGCGTCAGGTAGGGGGCGGCAGCAAAAATCCACCCGTACCCGCACCCGTCGAGTGCAATACCCGTCGGGTACCCGTACCCGCGGATATAATTGCCATCCCTAGATACCACTCAGACCTAGCCCATGCCACTGGGCCTGTTTGCCCCACGACTTCAATCCTTCACCCCCGCCTCAAAACATCGCCCGTCTCCTACATTAGTCACCCTAATCATACTTGTTATGTCTTTGTAAATTCATTTTATAGAAGACCTTTAGAGAATATTTGTGGCCAAATTTTGTAAATCTGACAAAAATTCTATTATTAAAGCATGGACCGTCGAGCGTGGATGTATAACATGCCAAGACCCGATCCTATGTACATTCATAATGTTGCAAATTTTATTAAAGCATCCAAGAGACATGCGAAGTTGCAAAAGATAGATGACATATTATGTCCATGTATCGACTGCGAAAATAAGATTGCTTGGACATATACTATAGTAATCCAATCTCATTTGGTGAAAAGAGGTTTAAAAAAACTACACAATATGGACAGAGCATGGTGAGTTAGATACATATGATGTGGATAAAGATAATGAGAGAGGATCAGATGATGATAATGTTCATATCGATGATGGTAGTGACAATCAAGCTGGTGATGATGATGATGAGTTCGATTGTGAGGAGATGTTGCGTCACATTGAACCATATGTATTGACTTCTATGAGAGCAAGCAAAGGTTTAAGTAAAATGGAGACATTGCAGAATGCGGCGACGGAGCTTTTATATGATGAATCAAACAGTTGTGATAAAGAGTTTACTACATTGCGTGCAGTCTTAGAACTACTAAAGTTGAAAGCTACGCACGGATAGTACGATTGTAGTTTCTCTGATCTTTTGAATCTTCTGGCAGAAATTCTTCCAAATGCAAATAAACTGCCCAGACGCACTTATAAAGCGAAGAAACTTCTTTGCCTGATGGCACTAGGTGTGACAAAAATATATGCTTGTGTGAACCATTGTATTCTGTATCGCAAAGAGCATGAGCTCGCAACTAGATGCCCCATTTGTGGTGTCAGTAGATATAAGAAGGACTACACTCACCTGTATGTTACCAACATGAAAAAGACTCAGAAGAATAAGAAGTTTATTATTGGTCCTGAAGGTGACGATGATGATACTTCTGCCAATGCAGACGGGAAGAATAAGAGAAAAATTCCTGCCTTGGTGATGTGGTACCTTCCGGTAATTGATCGCTTGAAGCGTTTGTTCTCAAACCCTAGGGAGGCTGAACTTATGCGTTGGCATTCCGAGCAACACAAGAAGAATGAAAAACATATACAACACCCTGGTGATGCAACGTAGTGGAAAATTTTTGATATTCAGTATCCATAATTTGCGAAGGAAATAAAAAATGTGAGGTTTGCCTTGGGTACAGACGGAATGAATCCGTTTGGTGAAAAAAGGAGCATACACAGCACATGACCCGTGGTCTTAACGATTTACAACCTACCGACGTGGTTGTGTCACAAAAGGAAATATATCTTGTTATCTGTTCTTATCCAAGGTCCGAAACAACCCGGCATCGAAATTGATGTGTTCTTGGAACCTTTAATGGAAGATATGGTGAAATTGTGGAATGAAGGGGTACATACATGGGATGAGTACAAGCGGGAGTATTTCACGCTAAGAGCAATGATATTCGTTACCGTGCATGATTATCCCAGACTATTTACATTACGGGACAAATGAAAGGGAAGAAAGGTTGTGTTAGGTGCGTGGATAGAACTAGATTTCTATACCTCACGTCATCCAGAAAGACGGTGTACATGAGACACCGATAGTTCTTGACAGATACACACAGGTGTAGGAAGATGAAAGAACAATTTGATAACAAAATCGAAAAAGATACTGCACCAAAACCTTACAGTGGAAAACTTGTGTTTGAAATGGTGAAGACCATTCATATTGCTTTTGGTAAGGGCAAAAATAGTAAAGGAATTAAGAGAAAGAAAAGTACATCTTCGGATGATACAACTAACATGGCTTTCAAGAAACAATCAATTTTTTTTCAAGTATCTTCCATATTGGAAGAATTTGGAATTTTGCCATAGTATTGATTTGATGCATGTTATAAAGAATGTATTCGACAGCATCATTGGGACCTTGCTGGACACGCCGAGGAAAACAAAGGACATATTAAATTCACGTATGGACCTAGTAAATCTTGATTTGAGACCAGAGCTTCATCCAGTAGAAAAGGCGAACGGGAAGCATTACCTTCCCCCAGCCAGCTACAACTTGACGCTAGAAGAGAAAAAAGAAATTTGCGAATGCTTGCGTGGGATCAAAGTGCCCACGAGTTTCTCATCCAGTATCCACAAACTAGTCTCGATGAAAGACTTGTCTTTATTCGGTTATAATTCTCACGACTGTCACATGATGATGACAGTTTTCCTTGCCATTGCAATAAGAGTCATCAAACCTGAGCATATAAAAGTTGTCATCAACGTTTGTGTTACTTCTTCAATGCAGTATCGCAAAAGGTGATAGCACGTGAAGATTTAGACTATCTGAAAACATACATCGTTGAGACAATGTGCAAGCTTGAGATGTGTTTCCCACCATCCTTTTTTGATATGCAAGTACACCTAATCATACATCTTGTTGATCAGATAAAAGCATTGGGGCCACTATATTTACATCATATGTTTTCGTTGGAGAGATATTTAGGAGTATTAAAAGGTTATGTGCGGAACCGTGCTCACCCAGAGGGTTCAATTATGGAAGGATACACCACTGAAGAAGTGATTGAGGGTTGCGCTGATTACATCAAAGATGGAAAATCGATAGGTGTGCCTATATCGGTACATGAGGGTAGACTACGTGGGAGAGGCAAAGTGGGTAAGAAAACTTTTATCGTTCAAGATTACAAGAATGTACATCGTGCACATTTTAGTGTACTACAACAGCTCACAATAGCTTAGTCGTACATCGAGGAACACCAAATTGAGCTTCGTGATAAAAACCAAGACTGCACAGAGGACTGGATCATGAAAGAGCACAGAAGATGTTTCACTGAATGGTTAATGGACAAAAATATACCATACGGAAACACTATAGAAGAGGCAACAATGAAGAAGTTAGCTTCTGACCCATCTGCTTTGGTGACATCATGGCAAGCATATGACATCAATGGTTAAACATTTTACACTAAAGAAAAAGATGGTAAGAGTGTTGCACAAAATAGTGGTGTTCGTATTGAGGCTTATGATTCACAAGGACAAAAGACCACATACTTCTGGTTTATAGAGAAATATGGGAACTTGATTATGGCGAAAGAATGGTAATGCCCATATTTAAGTGCCAATGGGTCAAACATACTTATGGTGTGAAAGTGGACAATTACGGGCTGACACTGGTAGACTTAAATAAAGTGGGTTATAAAGATGACCTGTGGGTTCTCGTCGATAATGTTGCACAAGTTTTTTATGTTCAAGATCCAGAAATTGAGAAGATGCACGTAGTTGTTTCTAGAAAGCAAAATATTGTTGGGGTGGAGAATGTGGGAGATAATGAAGAGGAATATAATCAGTATGAAGAGATGTACCTTTTCATCGAACCAGAAAACATCAAGCGCGTAGATAGAAGCATCAAAAAGAATTTGAAACCCTATATGCGAGAAGATGTCAATGCTGGAAAAAATGTATATAGCAATGCAATATGATATATATTGTATATATTTGTATCTTCTGAAATCAACTTAGAACAATGTTCTATTTCAGCTTTAGATAGCATGTTTCAAACATTATTAAATTCAGCTTCTGTTTCGAGCTCCTGTCAAGCTAATCCCTTCACAGCAAGCTCTTGTAGATGCAAGTAACACCCGAGACTCATCATTTGAATTGTTAAAAGCTTCAATTGAAGTCTGACGATACTTCCTGTCCATTTGAGGGCTTGTTTGGATAGGAGTACACCCAAATAAGCCCTGCAAGATATCTTTCTCTTCTCTCCATTTTTATAACTTACGAAGATGCTACTTTATCAGTTCTAATGGCTGAATATATTGACTACAAATCAGTACCATCTCTCTTAGTGCTTTACACAAGCGACAAAACGTACAACTTCAATCACAAATCTTGTTTGTACCATTTTCATAGGAATTTGACCTTATTCTTTCAAGCATAGATTTATCAATAATTGAAGCTTCCTCATCAGACATGTTAATGACAGTTACAAGGGAAGAGTGTGTCGAAGCTAACGAAATCTCAACGGGACTGCAGACAAAGAGATGCTGCATATGATTGACAATGTCCAGGTTAGACAACATGAAGCTATGATGACAGCCTTCAACAACATGAAAAGTGATGCCAAGGTTATGCTTGCATCAACCAAGACATGTTGTGAGGGTATAACACTTGTTGGGGCAAGCATAACCTTGGCCAAAATCAGAAATCACGCCACCGTTGATTACTCTGAAGGCGCCATGGATTACTCTGAAGTTTACCAAGTATGCACGGAGAAAACTTTAGAGTAATCCATGGCGACTTTAGAGTAATCCATGGTGGCATTCTTTTTGATTTTGGCCAAGGTTATGCTTGCCCCAACAAGTGTTATACCCTCACAACATGCCTTGGTTGATGCAAGCATAACTTTGGCGTCACTTTTCATGTTGTTGAAGGTGTCATCATAGCTTCACGCTGTTTAACCTGGACATTGCCACTCATATGCAGGATCTCTTTATCTTCAGTCCGATTCAGATTTCGTTAGCTTCGACACATTCTTCACTTATAACTGCCATTAACATGTATGATAAGGAAACTTCACTTATTTGATAAATCTATGCTTGAAAGATTAAGATTAAATCCCTATGAAAGTGTAAAAACAAGATTTGTGATTGAAGTTGTTCGCTTACTCGCTTGTGTGAAGTACTAAGAAAGTGGGTACTGATTTTTAGTCAATATATTTAGGCATTAAAACTGAGAATGGAGCATCTTCCTAAGTTTTCAAATGGACATGAGGGAAAGAAATCGTTCAAATGGATGGGAAAATCCTTCCAAGGATCGTCAGGCTTCAAATTAATGCTTTCAACAATTCAAATGATGAGCCACGGGTGTTACTTGCATCTACAATAGCTTGCTGTGCAGGGATTAGCTTGACAGGAGCTTAGAAGCATCAGAGGCGGTTATTAAGTACCAACCACCTGTGAAAAATTTAAAAACCGCCTATGAAAAACTGACGCCTATATAAAGACCCCGCGGAGGCACGCCTCTGCCCAGTCCCACATCGCGCCACGAGGTACCTAAGTAAATTCGCATAGTTTCCTTACTATGCATTGTATGCTACCTTTTTCTTTGTATATTTTCATAAGCTGTCAGTTTTGTGTGTCGGTATATGGATTGTGTCCTTTTGCATTTGTGTACATATGCGTTTGGACTCAATAATTTGGAAGTTTGGAAGTTTGGTCTTTTAGATAATGATGTCTCGGGCGTGTAGCCGAGTGAAGGAGGAGCGCTTGGCGTGGCGCAAGAACCATCCCCATGTATGTACATATGGAACACCGGTCGCATGGTTGTATATACATATGTATCTGTAATGGACTGATGAACTTAACTGTAGTTTGTTTTTCTGTCTTGTTTGTTTTTGGTATTTTCAATTTCTCTGCGTAGGGTTTCTCTGCGAAGCCTAAATTGGAAGATTTATTGAAGTGACAGTGCATCATCCCCGGTAAAGAAGGGGTAAGTCACGAAGAACAAGCACAATATGAATTTAACCATCGTCCTCCTATTAATAAATTTCTTTTGCAGACTGAATGGGAAAATGGTTACTACCCCCTGACAATCTCCTTCTCTGAGGACTATCCCTTGGTGCCTCCAAGATGCGCCTTTCCAAGTGAGTTCTTCCACCCAAATGTCCATCGTTCGGGAGCACTCTGCATAGGGATTCTTGATCAAGAGACTGTAAGATAGACCTATTTTGCTCATGTAATTAATACTTAATTGTTGTCAAACTTATTTGAACTGATTTCTTATATTGCTTAAATTATATTTCATAGGGGTGGTGCAGTGCTTTTACAATCAAAACTATACTACTTGAAGTTCAGCGTTTGCTGCATCAGCAAAATGTGCCCAATGTTGAAAATGATTGCTATAATCTACTTATCAAGGTTAGATGACACTTTGACTTAGTGACCAATGTAGGTTATTCATTCCTCCAACATTTGTTAATTTAAATAATGTCAATATTTTCAGGATCCAGCGGAATATAAGGGACGTGTTCGGGAGCAAGCAGAATGGTACAATTTAGATTGATCGATGGGAGCTTCATCATCGATCTAAATGAATGTAGCATGATTTTTGTTTTCTACTTGACAGGGCGCTTCATCGTCGTTGTTTGCAGCTGTTACAGAGAGAGGCTCACTTAAACTTGTGCTCATTGTGTAAAGATTTTATCTTTGAACAATTGTAAAGCCTCTAATGGTGTATTATCACAATTAAGCCAACCTCACTGGTGATCGAGCATTTCCTATAATGCATTACTGTACTAGTATCCGCTCATCTGTGTTTTTTTCCCGATACAATTTTCCATGCAACGACTACATACGGTTGTGATAATTGCAACAACTACATCCCTGTAATTTCAATGAAAACCGCTTGTGATAATTGAACAACTACATACGGTTCTTAAATAATGACCGCCGGTGAAAATACATGATCTTCTCAGGCCGTTGTTAATGAAGAACCGCCTGTGAAGTTCATTACATTACAGGCGGTTATTAATTAAGAACCACCTGTGAAGATCATGTATTTACCCAGGCAGTTGTTACTTAAAATCCGTCTGTGATGTTACTTTATTGCAGGCGGTTCTTAAGTAATAACCACCTGAGAAGATCGAGTATTTACCCGGGCGGTTGTTTTTTAAAATCCGCCTGTGTTGTTCTTTCATCACAGGTGGTTATTATATCATTTGTCATCACAGTCGCATATTTTTAAGGACCGCCTGTGTTTGAAAAATTGAGGCGCCTGTAAAAATGCTTTTTGTAGTAGTGATGTCGAGTTGATGGACCGACAAGTTTTGCGCCACAGACAAGTGAAGAACAGTGCATATGGTGGCCGACTTAACGACAGGGGAGAAGGTCTGGCCGAAGTGGATCCCCTGTCGTTGTTTGAAGCCGCATACCACCCAACGCGCTTTGTGGCGTTCTAGGCTCCCGTTGGCATGTAGTTTATTTTTGAAGACCCACTTGCCGGTGATGATGTTGACTCCTGTAGATCTAGGAACGAGAGTCCACATTTTGTTAGCCTGGAGATCTGCGTATTCCTCTTGCATCGTTGAGTACCACGCGGGGTCATGCAGCACAGCAAGCACGAAGCTGGGTGGCGGCGAGGGAGATGTGTGAGAGAGAGCCGCATATTTTGGGTTAGGACGGTGGATCCCTGCCTGAGCCCTTGTGATCATGTGGTGGCACCGAGCATTGGGTGCATGGATGGAGGGATGTGGGCAGACATGCAGGTCATGCAGGGGTTCATTTATTTGTTGTTGTGCTGTGGACGTTGGGATAGGAGCGCTATCTAAGCGCGTGGACTCAGGAGTGGTTGGATCAGGCAGTACCGCTTGACCGCATTCTCTGGATGGATATCCCGAGGTACTTGGTTGTTGTTGGTGCACTGAGGGAGAGGATAGATGGGGTCCACGACCATTGTTGGTTGCACCCTATTCGGCGGTGGGTGGGGCGGGAAGGAGCAGTCCCTTGAATGCTGGTGGGATTTGAGGGTTTTCATGCAGTCGTGCATGACAGGGGGCTGCATGAAAATCGTATCAGACGTGGGCGCTGGGGCGCTCACGTGCAGAACTCTAGAAGCGGATGTAGATGTAGACGAGCTGTTTTGGCTGGTAGATCGAAACGGGAAATGAGTCTCATCAAACGTGAAATGCCGTGAAGTCAGGACATGTTTGGTAGAGGGATTAAAGCACCGGTATCCCTTGGTATCAATCGGATTGCCAATAAAAATACACGGCACAGATCTGGGAGCCAGCTTGTGCGGTGTAGTGGCTGTGGTATTGGGAAATAAGAGGCAACCAAAGGTGCGCAAGTTGTCGTATGAAGGCTGGCGTCCGAGAAGAATTTCATATGGTGTGCAGTTGTGATGACAGCGACATGTACGGTGATTTAGCAAGTAGGCTGTCGTGGCGAGGGCATCTGGACAGAACATGAGAGGAGCTGACGCATGCAAGAGCATAGTGCGCATGCTGTCATTAAGTGTTCGTATCACATGCTCAGCACAACCGTTTTGTTGCGAGGTATAGGGGCATGTGAGTTGGAACACAATCCCATGAGCAGCGAAAAAGAGCGAGCGGTGAGATTGTCGAATTCCTTGCCATTGTCGGAGCGAATGCAGGAAATCAACCGATGAAACTGGGTGAGAACCAAGGCGTGAAAATAAATAATTATGGGTAGAACATCGGATTTGTGACATAGCAAAAAACTCCAAGCGAAGTGGGAGAATTCATCTAGAATAACAAGATAAAATTTAAACCCGGAGTTGCTTGGGATCGGAGACATCCAAACATCACAATGTAACAATTGAAATGGAAAATAAGAGACTGTAGAAGACTGTTGGAAGGGCAGCCGGACATGCTTGCCAAGTTGACATGACTCACATATGTGGCTGTAGCATTAACACAACGAAAATCAAGTTGATGACGTAGACTCTGAAGCTGCCTGTGACCAGAATGTCCAAGGCGCTCGTGCAAAATGTCAGAGTCGAGACATGCAAGGAAGCTTCGAGATGTCTTCGTATTATTTGATTGCTGGTGAAGGTGGTACAGATCACTGGTGGAGTCACATCGGAGAAGAGTCGTCCCCGTTCGGTAGTCCTTAATAGAGAATCCAAAAGGGTCAAAAACGACAGAGACAAAAAAATCACGTGTTAAAGCACGAACGGAAATGTGATTTTTGACAAGATTTGGCGATATGAGGACATTATTTAGGTGGAGGGGAGGCTTGTTTGTGGTGATTGTGGAATGGCCAACTCGGTGTACAGGAAGAAGTGCACCATTGCCCACGATGATGCTGGAGGCAGAGGATGGTGCGGAAGAGGAAAGTACAATACCGTAGTTGTTTGCCATATGTGATATCGTCCCAGTGTCGAGGACCCAATCATTGCCGGTGTAGTGATTGGGCGAAGGGACACTCTGTAGAGCAGTGGCAAGTTTCGCAGGCAGCTGCAACACGTGCATGCCGTGAGATGGCATATCAGTGTAGGCCGGCATGTGGTTGGCAACCAGTGCCTGCTGATTATAGTTGGCCGGACGCGGACCTAGGATGCCCGAGTTCGACGGTCGCCAGAGAGGCATTTGCCAAGCCTGGACAACCCTGGTCCAGGGGTTGTAGTTGGCAGCCCATGGTGTGCGAGGAGCAGCAGTCGTGGTGTTGCCTGGAGTTGCGCCAGAGTTGTTTTTGCAGCCTTTGTTCTGCTTGCAGCGACCACGACCACCGCCACCAGTTTTGTTCGCGGAAGACGCGTTCTGGTCGGGTGCCTTGTTCGTTGTCAAAGAATTCAAGGCCGCAGAAGTAGATGAGGATTTGGCAGATGCAAGGAGAGCCGTATTGGCTTCCATCTTTGCGGTGTGAGCTTGCCGCACCTCATCTTGAAGAAGGTAGTCGCACACGTATAGAAATGTGGGCAGTGGTTTGGACGCCGTAAGGACAGAGATGGCATGGCTGAACTTGGCGCTCAGCCCGCGGAATGCGTTGATGACCATGGACGCATCGGAAACGGGATGGCCAACATCTCGCAGGAGATCTGCAAGCTCTTTCAAGCAACCAAAATAGTTGGAGATGCTCAGATCGCCTTGGAACAGGCTGTGGAACTCCTGGAGTGCGAAGACCGCCCGCTGGTCGGCGTTGTCGAGATACAACCCCCGGATGTCAATCCATAGAGAGTACGCCATAGGGCGCTGGGACCGAATCATCTTCATGAGGCTAGTAGTGATGGAGTTATATAGCCATGACACGATGCACTGGTCAATTTGTAACCATTAGGCATTGCACCAGATGTTGTGAGCATCGATCGAGCCATCAACGTGATCCATGATGCCGAACTTCTAGAACATCACGTCAAAGAATGCACTCGAAAGCGAGAAATTGGAGTCTCCATAGTCCAGTACAATGGGGACGTGGTTGCGAATATTCACATGGTGAATAATGGAGGCAGCCACTGGAGGCATCGAGGACTTGATGAATGGGTTGGCAGAGGAGGAAGAAGATCCGGCCATGGAAGAAGCCGATCTTGTAGTCATAGCGAAGGTGCGGAAGGTGGATAGATCGGGCTGCTTTGATACCATGTAGAGAGAATCACCCATGATTACATTGAGGCAATGTGTATACCTTATATAGGCTAGCTAGTGTAGTATGAAACCAAAGCTAAACCCTTTCACACTACACTAGTGTAAAACCAAGGCTAAACCCTTTCACACTACACAAATTCATAGGTAATATTAATGAGGACTCGGTCCCGTCTACACTAGGAATACTTGTTTCTACATCTCCGAAGGAGGTACTTTCCAATAATAGTTCTTGTAGTATCCCAGGGAAAGATTTATCAATTTTTTCTAGATCTTTTAAACCAGGAAATTCAGGCAAAATATTTTTTGAAGCAGAAGGAATTTTACCCTTTGCACTTATATTCTTCTTCTTGGTCTTTCTTTCAGGTCTTTTAAAGAGCTCAGTAACACTAACTGCTTTTTTGCCCTTGTTCCTGGCCTTGATTCTTTCACTTCTTCTTACATCTTCATCTGAGATCACCATTCCTTGGCTTGTGCCCGCTACAGCTTGCTTTAACATGTGTTGAGCCGGCAGGGCTTCATTGTTGTCCGGAGCAATGGCACTAACAGCCAACGTGCCATGACCTGTGGTTGCTTCAGCTATCCTGGGGATATTAGCTTCTTCACGGATCATTATATTAGTCAAGCCTTTCTCAGTTAAATCAAATGTTATCTCCAGAGATTTTACCTCTGAACTGGAACCTTCTGCATTTACATCTTGTAGTTTTGCTGCGATAAGCCGAATCATGGATTTCACTTGCTGACTCTGCATCAACTCCGGGAGAATTCTTGGTTCATCCCCATCATTCATCATAGCTCTAGTTGGGGTGTTCTGGACTCTTGGTTCAGCCTGAATAGGGTTTGCAACTTGCTGTGTACCCGGCACAACTGTTTCAATCACTAATTCCTCGTTTAGTGGAATACCCCCTGCTCATTCAGTTCCATCAGACCAAGCACATCCAACTGAGGATCCATAGCATGGGCATTGCCAACTTCCAGGTTTGGACCAGGTAAGACTGGGCCATGGAATGGGTGCAGGTTTCCATTAAACGGGGGAGGATCCTCTTCATCCCCTGGGTGATGATTGACAAACTCCGAGTTAAGAATGTATACCGGCATTGGTCCACAATTGCCTTTCCCCTCCTATTCTAGTACCTCTTTTGAGCACGAGACTACATGAGATGTCCATGGGGTTGTCCACCAACACAACAAGAATAACTCTTGTCGGATTGCGATCCCTATCGTCCCAAAAAAGAACCTGACCAAAGCTAGAACATGCTTGTTTTAAAAACCTTATTTCCCTTAGGTCCAGGGAGAAGCCAAGTAGTATGATCCAACATTTCCTAGTGTAAGATGCCCTTCTCGTATTGATGCTAGCTTCATCATGTTTCTCAATTCTAAATTGATGTGGACCTATGAAATGTGGATTATCTATGACCGATGCATCCCTCTCCCATGTATTCCATAGTTAATATATTCCGATTCCATGGGGGTGAGCTCCATAACTAAATGCCTTCTTTCCTTATTCTCTATATGATCAGCTATCAAATGCATCAAGTGGTGTCGCTGATCAGGGGATAATACCTCAGTCGTCACATCAATTAGGAGCTCTTCATTCTTCGTAACCACTTTGCAAGAAATGCAACACACTGCCCGCGTGCGTCTGTGCGGCCCTCCATCCTCGGGAGAAGCACAAGGGGTTCACGGTGAAGTTAGCCATGGAGAGTTTGTGATGTGTGTATAAAGTTCGCAGCGGGGCGGTAGATATATGCAGTGCTGTGTTGGATGATATCCCCTCGAGGACTCCGGTCAATTTTATACTCCTAGCAACAGGGAAGAGCTCGACATTGAAAGAGTCACAAGTAGTGATGGCCCTACTAGTTCGTTCTTCACCATTACCCCACGGCGCTTCGGTAGTGGTGCACATTACTTCTTCAGCCCCCTCTTCACTGCTACTGCTGACTCTTCAGTGCCTGCGGTTTTATTATCCATCTTGCTACCAAATTACGCTTCCTAGCAAGATAGTACCTGACACGATGACCATAGTTATAGCAATATAAGCACCTCAGCTGTTCTTTGCAATTTCGAGCTTGATGTCCCAAAGCAAGACATTTAAAACATTTATAGGGTCTCCCATTGCGAGCCAATTGTGTATTTGTAGCATCCTCTGCAGACCAGATTGCGATCTTAATGCACAAATCTCTTTTGAGATTTTGAAATACCCGAGGAAGGGGAATATCTTTCAAATTTGAACTTTCAGAATCTCTCCCTGAATTTACCGATAATAGAGGAATTGAGGTGTCAGTTATACTGCACTGTTGCTCTAATCGCGTAGCGATTAGAGGCTTACTCAGAGAACCAAAAGCCTTCGGATTGTTATGATCCAATGGAAAGTGGAGATCTCCAAATTTTATCATAGTTAGAACCAACAATTCCCGTGGTGTAGATTTAACCTTTGGATAGTCTTGAACAAGTTTTTCACAAAACGACACATGCTTTCTCTTGATCAGGCTGGAGTGATGAATTTCTTTCTTCTTCTGATGGGACACTTTTGTCCAGCTCCTCTGTTCTTCCTTCTCCCATTTTTATTTTTCAATCGCCCATCTATCACCCTCATCCCCACAGAGATAAAAATACACCTCGAAACAATTAGTAATAACCTTCTTGAGAGCACAAATCAGAAAACCCACTTTCTTGTTGGCAACAGAGATTCTGAAATGCCTGTGTTGTAAATAAGTTACATGGAATCCTGGTGGAGTACCTCCCAAGATACTATGCAAAGCAAATCTGAGCGATATCTCGGTTAAGCGAAAGGTGAATCTCTTAAAAACCACCAATAAAAAGAAAGAGCCCGCTGGGTCAGAAGAGGCATGATGAACTGCCGAACCAAATTTGCTAAAAACTTCATTTTGAAATCTCTGTTCTTCTGAGAAGTTCCATGACTGCACAAGCCCCGTAAGATGGATGTCATGCTCGAGTTCTAAGAACTTACCTTTTTTTTAGATAATTCTAGGACGCTTACCAAGTGCCATCTCATATAGACAGCAATGTATCAAGGCCCGGGCTAGGAACTTATCTGGGCCTTGATACATTGCACTGTATATGAGAGAGCACTTGGTAAGCGAGCTGCGTTCAGTTTGCAATTTAATATTAACCATAAAACATATCCAACACGAGGTCAGATCCAATAATAAAATCAAGGATTGCCAGCTTCAGAGAAACGTCTAGTTAAGAATCTGCATAGAACAACCAGCAACTGCAACGAAGAGAAGGTAGCGAATGTGTGATATCGATCACATGGATGAATATTCCGGTGAGAATGTGGAACTGCTTCATACCCGTGGACTTCGTAGTGCTCGACATGGAGGTCGAGAAGGAAACTTTGCTCATTCTTGGATGACCATTCCTTAGCACCGCGGATGCTCGCATCGATGTGGGAGCCGGAGAAACCGCCTCCATATCAATGGCAAGAAGGAAAAGTTTCACTTTCGGCCAAGGAAGGAGAAATGCTCCATGATTAAGATCAATTATGGCCCGAATGTCAAAGCACATCAAGGAGCTCGAAGTGACACCAACACAAGTGGCATTAAAGAGGAAGATATTTCAAGAAGGCAAAGAAGCCATGGCCTTTTGAATGGCCCAAGTCCACTAAGCCACCAAAGAAATAATGGCGGAAGAGACAAGTAGTGCCATCTGAGTCTATTTCTCTTGGATCGGTGGCTCAAAATTGAAGCTTCACAAGATGGAGAAAGTCCATCTCATCAGATTTTTGGGTGAGACCTCGCCAATAGGTTAATTTGGTAGTTATTTGATATTTGCTTTATCCATCCCCATTTGATTTTTCCCATTTGAGTTTTTGCATTTTCCACAAGCATGTTTGATTTTTCCAAAGGAATTGAGAATTTTGTGTCCACAACTTGGATTTGTTTTCTTTTATTTTTTTTGAAAATAAACAAAAATAAAAATATTGAATTTGAGAAAATTTTATTTGAAAACAATTTTTCGGAGCAAATTTGTGGTCGATTCGGAACCACTTGCCAAAAGAGAGATCAGGGGGGCCCACCTATAAGGGCGGCTAAACCTCCTCATCGGTCGACTTGGTAGGAGTGCCATTTTGGCTCATCCTCCAACGACTATATTTCTTTTTTCTCGTGAAGTTTGGGGGTGCTACACTATTTATAAATGTTCGTGTGAGTGTGTAGCTTCACACTTCACTCCATTTTCACCTCCCCAACTCACTCACTAACTTGCTCAAAATTGTGTTGCTCTTCATTGAAGCACTTCTATTAAATTCCAACCCAAAAAGATTTTCTTCCATCTCCATTTGCATTTAGATTTTCAAATTGCTCTTAAGCTTGCAAAGCAACTTTTCAAAAGTATCATATGGTTTTCACTAACATAACCTTTTCGAGTCTGTTTTTTCTTTGTTCTCAAGGTGTGCAGTGATGAAGAAGGGAATGAAGAGGTTATTTGGAAAGAGGAAGGGAGCTTCATCAATTTCACGCCATGGGAGAGACTCAAGCTCCTAGTGGTTAAGTACTCTGAGTAGCACTACTTAGGTCCTGGGTTTGATTCCCGGTTGGAGGAAATTTTAGACTGAATTTTATAATACTAAATTCAGGTACTCCACAAGGGAAGTCATTAGCGTGAAATCTGGGGTGCACCTACAGAAAATGTTAAGGGATGACCATGCCGTAATGTTGGTTTATGAAGTCTAGTCCATAATTTTGTGCTTAGCCATCTAGTTATCATCGCATTGTTCTAGACAATAGTGTGTGAGTGTCTACATTTGTACTCGCTTGTAATAAATTGGACATAAGCTCCTTGGAGGATAAGGTCACCACTTTACCCATCATCTAAAAAAATGGGAGAGACTCAAGCTCGCACCTCTCCTTTGAGCCTACACCAAGTCCACTGGGGAGGTGTGCACGACAACATCACGATGAAGGAAGGTGATGCTTCATCACGCCTTCTCAACGATGACGACCACAACATGGTGCAAGACTTTGAATACCAAGAGTACAACCTCCTCTGAGATTGTGAGTTTCCTCACATGAAGGCCTACAATTCGACGCTACTCTCCAAAACCGGTATAGATTCTGAATTCTTTACTTTTTGGCACGCATTAGGATGGGATAATTTTACTCAAATAGATGAGAAAGGTTCACACCTCCTCACCATTCACTTCCTATGCATCCTTAAAATAGAATGTGATGGTATTACTTTTAGGATTTTCCGAAAAGAATACACTATCATGTGGAAAAGAATAAAGTGAAATCCTAGGCTTGTATAAATGTTGTTTAATAGATGTCGGGGTCCTCGAACCCCGGTGGCCAAAGCCCATGTCTGGGTTGGCCGATCATGGTCACCCAAAGGAAGCAAGTCCGAGCCATGTCATCGAGGTCCCATCTGGCAAACGATCGAGGAGGACAAAAGGGCGGGGGCGCTGACCCCCCACACAGCAGGGCACCTACGACCCCACTTAGCCGAGTCCCAGCAACTGGGCCTGAGTGTGCCACAAGTGTCTCTGCGTGGAACATCGAGCCACTTCAACTTCTAGCTCACTCCATGTCCTGTCCCATCTCATTGAGATAGCACACCAGCATGGGCGCTGGGCGGCTATCAGGAGATGTGATGCAATGAGGGTGAGCACGCGCGACGCTAATGAGCGCAACAGTGCAACCCCGCCCCAAGGCACGAATGGATAGGAACAAACATGTAATAGCCCGCCTCCCACATGTGGAAGGCGCAAAGTAGCCACGACGTAGAGGTCATCCACTATGTATAAAAGGGGGCCGAAGCAACGGGAAAGCAAGGAAAAAACAAGAAACACTAACAGGGAAGAAAGTTGAGGGAATCATCCCTTCGCTAGAGCACTAGGACCTCTACTCACACATGTAAACCCCCCACCTTTATTAATGAGAAGCATTGACCTTCGAACTGGACGTAGGGCACGTTGCACGAACTATTGTACATCCCGTGTACTAGTTGCTAGGTCGCCTCGAGGCAGAACATGAGGCACAATCAATACTCGTCGACAACCCAAAAACTGACAGTTGGCACGCCAGATAGGGGGACTGTCTCGTGTTCCGCTCATCCGGCCTCAATGGATTCATGGACCACCCAAGGGACGAATGCCAGCATCCACGCCCCAGCCTTCATCCCCATCCTGAAGCTCACCTCCAAGCGCCCACAGGCTGAACGCTAGTGCGGGCGTCCCAGCTCCACCTCACTGCAAATCCCAGCCACCGTCCTTTCCCCTAAGCTACTCCTCGAGCTCTGTCTGGCCAGGTGCTGGCACGAGCATCCTGGTGCAACAGCGCCACCAGATACAACCCCCGTCCCCCGTAAGGAGATTGGCTCCAAGCATCGATGGGTCGAACACCAGCGTCGGCAGCCTGCCAACACCACGTGTGTAGCAAACACTCATGCCATTTGGTAGACGAAGCTCCCAGCACCAAGACTCGGTTGACAGTCAGTCTTGGTCTTCTATGCTCAAATGCGACAACCGGCAGCGCAACTTGGAAGACTAGGCACCGGTAAACGTCACAGAACTGCGGTGGGCCGGTTGACCTCCATCTCCTAAGCTGAGCGGATTCACCACTGATGTGATTTGTTACATGAGGCATCGGTCTGAGGATACTAACCACAAGATGGTCCACCCTGCCATCTCTAGATAGGGGAGCGCAGATGAAGGATGACCCTCCATTGCCAACTGCCACCGCGTTGATGACCACTACTCGCTCCGCGTCCAGTGGGCTTGTCATAGCAGCTGCGAGCTCGGCGCTCGAGGCACGACTAGGCTCTACACCAACGTCGAGAAGCTCGACTACGCGTACACGTAGCCAGCGATGAAGCCTTGTGCTAAGATCCAGAGGACCACGGTCAAGCGACCCCCCCCCCCCCCCCCCCCCCCCCCAGCCACGGCGTGACAAGAGGGTTGAACCACTCGCCCCATGGCACTCTGGGGTTGCCTACCAGCGGAGGAACCCAACTCGAAGGACCAAGAAACCAAAGCTGAGCATGTCACCCCTCGAAGCTTAGTGTCGGACCAAGCCACCCACACCTTAATAGACGAAGAGCCATCAGCGAACAAAATGCTAGATGCGCAGGGACTGGGAACCCGAGAAAGCAAGGACTACACGACTAGGCAGCTCCTACGGACGTGACATGACAAGCGGGCCGAGCCGCTTGTCCTGCGTCACTTGGGGGGACACGAGCTGATAATGTCAAAGTATGTACTTGTGAACCAGAAGAAACCATCCCGAACCGTCATGTATCAACCTTTAAAATGTAATGAAACGATTTTATTACACATAAAAGATCATTCATTCTCCCGAGCACTCATAAACCTACTTCACGAGAATCCACATCCGCGACGTCCCTAATCCAGCCTTGATACCTTTCCCAATCCACTCCGAGCCCTCTACGGCACGAACACGAGTGCACGCCCACCTGACCTTGAAAGGAATATGAGGGCACATAGGCTGATGGACCGCTCGACAATCAACACCCCCATTGGACCCATTGAAGGGGGCCCTCCATCCGACTGTCGAGTCCGCCAACAATGACCGCTAGCAATAATCATGCCCGACGATAACTGCAGCTGATCGCCTGGGCCGATGACAACCTGTAGAATCAAAGAGCATGTGAAAAGCTACAAGAGAGGGGTGAATGGTAGATTTAAATTTTTTTCAGCGGAAGCTACAAAAATCCCTCGACAGAAAATCAACCTGATAAGAAACTGTGTGTGCAATTATTCTAAACGTGTTCATCCGTGACAAAAGTAGTGGCGGTTGTAGAGAATAAAGTCACAAAAACACGACAACAAGAATCACAAGAAATTGTCTAGTAAAACTCAAGTTATGATCGAAAATCTGAGCAAAGGTCAATCTGTTCTAACAGAGAGCAAACAGATCTGCTATGCTACAAAGAAACTCGTGTATCTAAAATACCACAGATCCAATAAAGGTGAAATTTTCACAAATGATAGATAACTAAGTTTTAAATATAACAAAAAAAGAATCACATCAATTGGATCTGTAAAACGTGAGTTATGATCAAAACATAAAGAAAGATCGGGCAGCGAAGAAACCCGACGAGAAACACTTGAAAAAAATAAGTCGGACAAACAAGGCACAAAAGCTCCTCTAAACATAAAATTTTATTCACGAAAGACACAAGAGGAACATCCCAAAGTCGTTTGCCCACAAACTCTGGCCTCCCTTGCTTATATAACCAACCCTTAGGCCAATCCAATTCTAACTAGGACTCC
Source organism: Tuctoria greenei (assembly GCA_036927565.1). Taxonomy (NCBI): domain Eukaryota; kingdom Viridiplantae; phylum Streptophyta; class Magnoliopsida; order Poales; family Poaceae; genus Tuctoria; species Tuctoria greenei. The sequence goes on from JAYESD010000010.1 coordinate 97,839,008, forward strand.
TACTTCTACTCAGTTTCAACTGAAACTTTCCATAATTGCTCAAGACTCTTCCATACACAGATAGAAGTAATATTAAGACTTACAAACACCTTAGTAAGGTCCCAAACATTCCTAAAATAACTCAACTTCGTGACCACCACGAAATCTAACCAAAACTAACTCGAAACCTTCCATAAACGAACCATAACAACCTCAGCCGCAGACTGAGGCATAATTCAGCTGGTTAGATCTTTCTAGCCATATATTCACGTCCATATCTCTTGTCCATGCCTTGGAACAATGTTGCCACGCCCATTCACCCCTTCTTGCACACGTCCAAACACTTCCCATCAACATTCACGATACCTTCATATGCATTGTTCTTGACCCAAACATGCTGTGTGACCTCCCTATCAACTCAACCACAATTCCTCCCGAACTTGGTTGTTGAACCTCATATTTTCCCTAAGACTAGTTCAATAAATCCCGTCACCAGCCATGTCTTGACCGCAACTTTCGAGCACAAGTCCGCGACTTGACTCTCATTAGTCCAAAAACCACAATTCTTGTGTGAGCAGCTCACATAAGCATGTTGCAAACATAACAAGATAATATACATAATGATCAGCCAAAACACATCAAAAATTTAGTCCAAAAGTACTAAGCAATCTTTCCCATAAGTGTAAAGCAAGTTTGAAACCTTGCAAATGAAAAACACAACAGGCACATGGATATTTCAGTATGCAGAAGGTTCGGATAGTCCCATATAGCTGATATGCATTATAAAAGGAAAAGTTCGAACACCCCAAAGTGAAAAACACGTGCAGCTCATGTGCGCAAGTTCGGATAGTGCAAAACGAGTTCCTGCAGGTTCGGATAATCTGAAGTGGGCTTCCCAGGTATACTCAAAACATTGCATGCAAACACTCACTTTTAACATAATCTCCAATGTATTTAGCACACATAGGTCTCACAATCTCCCCATTGATGAATGCATTGGCAAAACCACTACAAAGCCGAACATCGGCTCATTCACGTCTCATGAAAATTTTTTACAAAAATAAAATTTCTCCCCATTTTGAAAATCAAAAGTCAAATGAGAAGAAAACAAAATATTCCCCTCTTAAGGATGTAGACTTCCCTTGAGAAGAATGTGTAAATCAAAACATTGTGAATGTACAACGTGTGACAGTTTCTTCCCCTTTGACAATGTATTCAGCAAGCTTCGAAAGAGAAATTTTAACTATTTATGAGCATAATATGACATATGCATATAAAACAAAGATCATCCAAGTCATACTATCAAGTAAATTACACTATCACATAATTGAGATACATAAAGTAGTGTAAGCCATGCTAAAGATCAAGTGTATTCTCAATTTAAGCAAGTCATGGTCCCCCTGTCTCAACTATTTCAAAAATTTAAATCAAGACAGATGTTGCCATTTTTTATTATCTTTTAAAGCACAAATTTAAATCATATGACCTTTAAATAGATTATATGCAGCATCTGCCTTATTCTAACCAATCAAGTCAAGCTTATGTCATTTGACAATCAGAAGCTCAATGACATGGTCTTAGTCATACACAACTCCTTCCAAGTTCATATCAAAGTGCAATGATAGGCAATCTCAAAAGAGGAAGTGCGATGCATGTATATTCTCTTGATCTTTTCTAATTTCTCATTTGATCATAAAAGCTCGATATGTGAACTATTGATTGATTAATTTTTCATGGTTAAAAGGGCATGCGATCATGTAGCAAGTTCAAAACAACAAGAAAGTTCAATGATGATTAGATTTAATGTAAGTAATTATTCAAATTACTAGTCATGGCAAAAACTAAAAAAATGTATAACATGAGTAATGTAGTAAAAACTTTCAACATGTATAAGGAGTCACAAAGTAATATATGTATGAACCACATATGCTCATATTATTTTTAATTTCAGATTCACACATAGACTTCCGAAGTTACAAAACTCCCCCTCAATTTAGGCCATGAGGATGCATAACCCCTATTTCACTACGAATAAAAGAAAAACGAGTGAAATCCAAAGGTTTTGTGAAAATGTCAGTCATTTGTTGTTCAGTGTCTACATGGTGAAACACAATGTTTCCTTTTTCAGCATTATCACAGAGAAAGTGATACCTAATGTCAATGTGCTTTGTTCTAGAGTGTTGCACAGGGTATTTCGCAATGCAAATAGCACTAGTGTTGTCACAAAACAGCGGAACACTATTTAAATCAACCCCATAATCCTTAAGTGTTTGAATAATCCATAAAATTTGTGAGCGAGTGCTAGCAGCAGCTACATATTCAGATTCACTCGTGGATTGTGCAACCGAACTTTGTTTTCTAGAGGACAAAGCAACAAGTGAATTACCCAAAAAATGACAAGCACCTGAAGTACTTTTCCTATCAATCCTACAACCCCAAATCAGCATCCGAAAAAGCTTTCAAAGTAACGGTTGAGGAAGAAGGAAGAAGAATACCAAATTCTTGAGTACCATGCAAATACCTGAGTATCCTTTTGACTGCTTGACGATGTGAAGCGCATGGGGAAGCTTGAAATCTTGCACAAAGACATACACTGAGTTGTATGTTCGGTCTTGATGCCGTGAGGTACAAAAAGACCCGATCATGCATCTATATATTCTTTTTGATTGACGGGTTCACCTTCTTCACCAAGTTCAAGTGTTGTTGTTACTAAAATTGTTGTCCGAAGAGGCTTTTTGTTTTCCATGTTGAAGCACCTAAAGTTATCTTTCGTATACTTCATTTGATGCATGAAGGTTCTCTCTTTAGTTTGCATGATTTGCAGCCTCAAAGAGTATGTGAGTTCTCCCATCATACTCATCTCAAATTCTAAACTCATATATAGCTGAAATCTTGGACACAAGATCATGAGAAGCACAACCAAAGATAATATCATCCACATACACTTGAACGAATAGTGAGTCATTGTCATGCTTAAGCACAAAAAGAGTTTCATCTACTTTGCCCATGGTAAATCCCTTTTCAAGTAAGAATGTTTTCTACCTATCATACCATGCTCTAGGGGCTTGTTTAAGACCATACAAAGCTTTGAAAAGTTTGTAAACATGATTAGGAAAATCTGGATTTTCAAAACCTGGTGGTTGCTTAATATAAACCTCATCATCTATGTAGCCATTAAGAAAAGCACTTTTCACATCCATTTGATATAAATTTAAACCTTTAGATGCAACAAATTCTAATAAAATTCTTATGGCTTCTAATCTAGCAACAGGAGAAAAAGTTTCATCAAAATCTATACCTTCTACTTGTGTGAAACCATGAGCAACCAACCTAGCTTTATTATTAACCACAACCCCATCCTCACTTTGTTTATTTTTAAACACCCATTTAGTTCCAATTAATGTGTGATCATGAGTTGGAGGTTCAAGTTTCCAAACATATTTCTTAAAAATTTTCTAATTCTTCTTGCACGGCAATAATCCAAGATTCATTAGTGAGTGCGCGTGATGTATCTTTGGGTTCAAAAGAAGCAACAAAAGTAGAATAAGCATGAGAGTTGGGATCGAAAAACTTGGACCGTGTGACTCGTCCGTGCAAGTTTCCAATAATTTGTTGTGGAGGATGACTTTTCCAGACACGGAGGGGAGTAGACACTTCACAAGCTTCTTCTTCATGTTCATCACAATTTCAAAATCTTGTGAATTGAGGATGATTCGGATCAGCAACGGTGGTCGTCGAGGCTGGTTGTGGTGCAAAATCAGGAGCTGGAACGATGTCACTAGCTACTGAATTTTGGGGCAGCAACACCACTTCTTTCTCATCTTCAATGAAAATACTCTTGCCATATGGATATTCATCTTGACCTGCAATATTAGAGCTAGTACCCGGGCTAGCTTCATCAAATACCTCACAAGTCTCCACAATTTTGTTAGTGTCAAGTAAAAGCACACGGTAGCCTCTAGTATAAGATGAATAACTAAGAAACATGCCATCAACAGATCTAGCTTCAAATTTATCAAGATTACCATGTTTCTTAACAAATTATTTGCAACCAAAGACCCTAAAGTGTGTGATACTAGGCCTATTTCCAAACTGAAGCTCATATGTGATTTTTCCTAGCTTAGCCATAATAAGCTGTTGCAATTGCACCCGCCCAAAATTTTCTAGGAGTTTGACATTCATCAAGCATAGTCCTAGCCATATCAACTAAGGTTCTATTCTTTCTCTCTATAACACCATTTTGTTGAGGTATATATGGTGAATAAAATTGATGATCTATTCCATTTTTAGCACAAAAGTGATCAAATGATTGGTTCTTAAATTCGGTTCCATTGCCACTTCTAATTACTTTTAAAGATCCTGGGTGGTCAAGTGAAAGCCTAAGAACTAAACTTCTAAAGTAACTAAATGTTTCATTCTTAGATGACATAAAGTAACCCAAAGAGTATCTAGAATAATAATCAACGATTATAAGCACGTACCATTTACCTCCAAAAGATTCACCACGTGAAGGACCTACGGTGTCAAGGTGTAAAAGTCGTGTCGGTGTTACTGTCATGGTCATTATGAGTGGAGCGAGAGAACCTACAACCATTTTAGCATGTTTACAAGAAGAACACACAATTTTTTTGTTCCCTTTAAGCTTAGGTAACCCACGTATGCGATCAAGAGCACTAGCATGCGTGAGGTGATAAATCCTACATGACCAAGTCTACGATGCCAAAAATATAAATCCTTTGAGTCATTAGAAACTAGACACCTATGTTTAGAGGATGACAGATCAAAATCAGCTTTAAAAACTACTCTTCCAAACTGAGACATGCTAAACATAAGCTCGCCATTAGAATCTAAAACCTCACAACAATTTTTAGTGAAGCTAATTTTAAGATTTTCATCTAGTAATTGTGAAACAGAAAACAAGTTGTATTTCAAATTTTTAACAAGTGCCACATCTTCCAAAGTGTAGTGATTATTAACTCTAACTGAACCCTTAGCCATGACCAACTCACCGAACCCCTGGCTCGACCAACTTGGTTTGTGCGCCATTCGCGGTCAAATGACGCGTGGTGCTCTCCTGTGCCTCGTTGATAGTGGTGAAGACTGCTTCATGCACAAAAGATGGCAAGAGTTGACTGAACTTCACTTCATCTATAAATAGGACCCCTAACCCCTCACTTCAGCACACATCACTTGAGCATCACTTTCCGGTTTACACTAGTTCTCTTAGTCCTTAGTGGAGGTCAGGCTGTAGGAGGAGCCTCTAGGCCCAAGTCCAATTGGAAAAGGTATGGCTCATGTATCTTTCTTTCCCTATTTGACTATACGCATTATAATAATATTATTATTAGTTTCTCTTTATTCATATACTTGGCAAAAGCGTTTCTTGTTTGGTTGTGGACTCCATGTATGTGCTAGGTGTAGATGTTACTATTGTCTAGTCATAAAGCTCATATCATGTTATGATAACATCATACACCACCACTATAGTCGAATTAGGTAATAGAATGATTATGTTAATATGAATAAGTTAGTGCTTGGTCCCAACATTGGTTCAATGATGTTTAGGTTATTCATTGTCTTATGATGGTACTTGTACCTGTAATACTCCAGCCACTACGGGCCTGGAGGTCGTTACTCCTCGCAGCTCTATAGGATCACAGAATAGCCCCACAGACCAACACTTGTCTTTTGTGTGCATTTCGCCCTCACTCGTGCTCACCTGAGAAAACTTCCCAGTCGGTCACCCATCCGTAAATTGCTCCAGGCTAACCACTCTTAACCTCAGAGTTCTTTGCAGATGAGCTTCTGGAAAAGAAGGTATACTTTGGTGGTATGAGTTATTCTATCAATCATATTAAGCTTTGAGCCAAGATGTCACAATTCACCCCCCTTAGAAGACCGACGTCCTCGTCGGTCAACTCCTAAGCCAGGAACGTCCCCTCTTGGCCACGTCCATATGTTCAGTACTGACATACGTACCATACCGTGTCCCTCGTAGTGGACCCACACGTCATGCGTACGTACCCATGTACCTGACTCGTATGCACCCATGAAACCGCGAGGGTCGGCTCTGATACAATTTTGTAACACTCCAGCCACTACAGGCCTGGAGGTCGTTACTCCTCGCAGCTCTATAGGATCACAGACTAGCCCAACAGACCAACAGTAGTCTTTTCTGCGCATTTTGTCCTCACTCGTGTGCACTCGAGAAAATTTCCCGGTTGGTCACCCATCCGTAAATTTCTCCGGGCCAAGCACGCTTAACCTCAGAGTTCTTTGCAGATAAGATTGCGTAAAAGAAGGTATATCTTTGTGGTATGAGTTATTCTATCAATCCTATTAAGCTTTGAGCCAGGATGTCACAGTATCCGGACCCTTAAGGTATTTACTTAACATGTAAGCATGGTTCTTAGATAGTTAAGTAGCGTTGAATGTCTCGTAGATCCACGGGTTTTAGGGGTAGGCGGGAGGTGGTGACAGTCATGTCCATCGTTCGTAACCCCCCACATTCGGCTATGCCACAGGCTCGAGGCGGGAATCGTTCTGATGTTGTCAGGGGTAAACCCGTGCCCCATATGTTGGACTACTAAGGCTTAATCTTTCAACTTAGCATGAATTGTTGTCTCCCAAGGCTTACTCTTTTGACTTAGCAATACATGTGTTGCAAATATGCCTACTCTTGATCCCTACCAAGCTCCACATATAAGACTTATTTAGATGTACGAGAAGAAAGGTATTGCCTTGGTGAGGATACAAATACCACTTCACACATAGGAGTGATTGAGTGCATCAATTAAGGAACTTAATTCAAACACCATTTGAACTTCTTCAAAAATTAGAGTAGAACTCACACATTAGGTGATGCATGCTCACTTTTGCTATTATGTCCTTCAACCACCCAAGAAAAGGATGAGGCATAAGCCCCATAATGACTAATAAAAAGGTTGGCGTACCATTGCCAATTTATCCAACACAAGGTAGAATATTTTGTCGTGCACTTGGTACTTCTGCAAAATAGGACATTGTAGAAACTCATGATCAACAACCTAAGTTTTTATCTTTGCTTTGGGACGAGCAAAGTGTTAGCTTGGGGGAGTTTGTTGATGGTCATTATATACTATTTTCGACTGTTAGTATAACTCAATTATGT